>OZ014455.1:10027977-10699783 GCA_963966035.1 Acleris laterana
AAGCACTCCTAGTGCGATCGCCTCCACCCCCCCTGACTACGTTGGATCATCAACTGACTAATACGGCCAGTACTCAATATATTAGTATACTACACGCCCAGCACAGGTGCGAACGCTACTCTGTGATCATTAAAGGGCGGACGATGGATGCAATATGGTGACGAAGGCATAAGATGGATAAGACTTATTAAATTTCGAGTCATATTGATGTACAAAAATATATGCAGATTGGTTATACGTATCAGTAAGTACACAGTCAGGGTAAAAAAAGGTTCGTCACTTTTCGACTCGATTTCAATGCTTTTAAGGTCCAAAAGCAACGAACCTTTTTTACCCTGACTGTACATAATACCTCTATCCTCCATAGTACATAATTAGTATATTAAGAAAGTACTGGCCACTTGTAAATTATCACCTCTTGAGAGTCTTAAAACTATTACAATAAAATAAGAGAACTAATTTGCAATTATGTTCTCTTTTTCAAAGCATTTGTAGTCATATCTATGTTACGTATGTCGTTTAACATGATTTTTTCGTAATTCGCATCCGTCGTCCGCCCATTAGTGATCATTCTCGTGCATTACGATAAACCACGTGGTCAACTGTCGTCCCAGCGAAGAAAAAGACAAACGTTAGTAGAATTTGCATCTTAACTAGAGCTCCAGGGACTACTTGGTACAACCATATTGCTATTAACATGTTATCGTATTGTTTTAACTATGCCGCCATTACCGTCACTAAATAAGAGCTATCGTATCGTTAACGATATGCGATAACATACCAAAAGCAATATGGTTTTACAGAATAAAGCCCCAGCTATAGTTGAAACGTATGACATCTTATTTGATGTAAAAAGTTCGTATTCGACTTTTTCAATAAACTTATACACATCAAAAATGCCATAAAAAAAAAAACTTTGTTGCGATAGATTATAATGTAGAGAGATATTTTTTATCCCGTGACATTTTTGCCTTGTTTCCTAATGCAACCAGTATTTGAGGACCTGGATGACCCCACGGTTTGTCACGGATGTAACTGGGGCCCAGCCAAATATAACGAAACTTGTATAGTACACTATAAAGAACCCTCGCGGCGGTTAAATGTAATGGTGCCTTATTTTCTTATTTGTCAAATTTAACAATACCAATGTCTATTCAGACGCTCACTTTTACATTAAAAAAAGGACTGTTTTAATTTATTTTATTACAATGCTACGACTTATGATGTAGGCACTTTGCTTGGCTTCACCGTAAGGGCTTAAAAACTAGTGGACCACGCGATAGTTACTAATAGGTGGTAGTACAGTCGCGGAACGAAAAGGTTGATCAGTTTTCAAATAAATTCATTTACGCGTTGCAAGCACATGTTACCTTTTTAAACTGTAACAGACGAGAGAAATAGTATTGACTCAATAGTGGCTGTTGTTTATACGTGACCATAGCCACCCTTTTGTAACGACCAATAAAGACTAAGTTCAGTTAACCAATAGTGGCTGTTGTTTATACGTGACCATAGCAACACTTTTGTAACGACCAAAAAAGACTTGAGTTCAGTTTGAACCAATAGTGGCTGTTGTTCATACGTGACCATGGTAACCTTGTATCTGTGGGCCATGTACTGAAATGACATTCATTATGACGTGTGTCATACTCGGTCGATAAGCAGATTAGATACTGATAACTTATACTGAGCAAGCGAAAACCGATCTTAAGGTGGTCAACCTTTTCATTCCGCGACTGTACAACTCGACGAGACTCTTTCAGAGTTGGACAATAAAACGATAATATATCTAATAAATGAAATAAATAGAAGTCTGCTCAGGTTAATTTTTAATTCAAATTCTTTTTTGTAATAAAGGCACTTTTCGTGCTGATTTTTGTAAAATATTAAATCCTACGCTTAGGCCATTAGGGGGTCTAAGGCCTAGCACTGCAAGACTTGACAATACTTGCTATGCTATACTACACTGCCGTTCTAAGTAGTTGTTACCTTGTAATACAGGCACCTTGATTGGTTGATATACACGGACGGCATTCGTAAGAAAACGGGCACATAGTTTAACAATAATGTAAGAGAATCATATTGTATGTTACGAAATTAAGTATTTACGAAGAAAAATATGTATATTTAATTTTGTAGCATAAAATCTTATTTCCTTGTGTGCCCGTTTTCTTAGGATGGCGTATATGCCAGTAATTTTGGGCGCAAATTCTTTATTAGATATTGTAATAGATTTATAACCAGTGTAATTGGTTTATACTGCCAAGTAAATTATCCCCAAACCACACTTAGTGGATCCCACGTTTAGTTAATTAGTGGATCTTTATAATTCTAGGGTAATTAAAAAGTAGAGTTGCCGATAAATGTTACAAAACGAATATATTTAAATACAGCAGATTATCTTATTACTTGCATGGAAATATTAACATTTTTAATTTGAAAGGACATGTCGGAATGCAAAAATTGGGTGCCCTGTGCCTTGCTATTTATTTAGTTTCATTAAGACATATTTTAAATAACTAATTTAGTATAAATTTGGAGATTCCACGAGAATTTTTAAGACAATTTTTACTTCGACGAATGTTAATATCTGGTGGAGTTACACTTATATTATAATATAGTAGTAAAGTGTCATCTATTAAATGTATAAATAACGATAACGTGTTATTTACCCTTACAATGGAGTTAATAGTTCTCAAGCTCATTCGAAATTCAAACAAGTACACCAGCGTACTAAAATGACGTGTCATTATGTATACTTTAGTACAAAATAACCCTATAATTTGCTACGTAAATGTTACGTAGTCTGTGAGCACTTAGAAGGTGTTTCGGGTTAATACCTCGCTCTCACTCGCTCGTAATAAGAGCATTATGAGAGCGAGTGAGAGACTAGTATAAACCCGAAGCATCTTCCAAGAGTTATCACACCGTACTTTAAACTAGATTAAATTTTGTTGTAAATTGTGAATATAAATGCGATGTATTTAACTGTGTGTAAAGTATGTTACTATCCTTTAGTACCGTTTGGTAACCAACATTTCGTAACCACCTACATACTTAAGTGAAATTTGAAGCTGGTTACGAAATGTTGTTTACCAAACGGTACTAAAGGGCTAATATTTTATTAACTAATGTTAGTGTGAAAAAGCCTCTTATTTATAAACGTGCAATAGCTAGTGTGCTTGAAATATGATCCGTCCTTAACTGTCGTTATGACATTTGAATTTGACAGAAAGGGACAAAGAGTATATAACTGAAATAGGTTTCCTATGCGTTTATGAATTAGGGGATAGTATTAAACAAGACTGCTATAATGTAGACCCTTTCGTAGCGTGTAGAGCGTGTGGAAGGACAATGAGTTTGACCTAAATGGTTTCCAACATTTAAACCGCAGAATTATACTACGGGTCATAATTTGACGTTTGTCACGTACAATATGTGTAAAATTTTAACCTGGGCCTGTCAAATTTTGACATGTTATCGTGTTGCCAACTTTACAGTAGCTCTTATTTACTTAACATTAAAGGCGGCCGAGTAAAATGTTTACATGTCAAGCGCTATATGGTTTTACCCAGTATAATAGGGGTTGTGAACTAAATAAATATATTCACAGTTTGAATATTGGGAACGCGCATTAGTCAGTGTGCTATTATCGGCGAGTGGCTGCGAGGGTGATCTTATGGCGGTCAAATTATAAAGCAACTGAGAAAGAACGTGTTGATTTACATTTTTATGAATTAAAATCCGTGTATAGTCAAGAAAAAACACGGTAGAGGCCAGTCTCAAGTCCACACGACCCTTATCTATTAGTTTATAAGAAGCGCGTCTCGCACCATCGAAGCTCATTTATATTGTTTGTGTTGCGTCTATTCTAGGCGCTAAAAGTCATTGTCTTTGACCTCTCATCGTATTGCCAACGTTTTGATAGATCTTATTTACTTGACGGTAATGGCGGCCGATTAAAAAACAATGCCCATAATGAAAGACAATACTTGTTTTTACCGAGATGAATAGTCCCTACATGACTGGACAAATATCTTAATTAAAAATAGTTTTTATGTTATCTTAAAGAAGAATGTAAGTTCAGTTCAATATCTACTATAGTGTTTAAAAAAATAACCTGTACTTTATTTCTTACTCAATGAGTTATAAATAATGTTGATTAATAGAAACTTCCTATTTAATTGTGCAATGGTTTGTATAAGTTTTATATTTTGCATGTTTTGTTTGGTTGTGTCTACATTTGCGTGTTGTGATCTCCAGCAACTATTAGTATTGTAAACTCTGCCCTGCTTTAACTTCCATATTATATAAGAGGTAGATTGCCCGTAATAACTGTAGCCGGCCATTATTGCTATCCTGCATCATGCATTATACCTTTTGCATAGAAGATTTTAAACTTAAAAGCACGATAAAATTGCTTTTATACGGAAGATAATTTATAGGCACCAAGCGAAGTGAAATATGCTTCCTTACGTCTTCGGTCGGCATTTTTGTTAAGAATGTAGCTCAATTCTTATTATTACGCATTTTTAATCTGTTTTAAGTGTGTCCTGAAAATAGTGTTTGTTAGAACGACTAAGTATTATTGTGTAAAGTTGTTACTTGATATAGTTTATTTATAGTAATTTTAATGGCAACTAAAGTAATAAAAGCGTTAAAATAGCGTTAACCAGCAATAAGATCTATAACAATTGTTACGAATAAATTATTTCATTTCATTTCATTTAAGATATAGTATATATTGTTTTATGAAGCCTTAACCTTATGTCAGGTTATATTACCCTACCTAGAAATATTCAACTTATTCATATTGTTATGTGCGTCCGCGCGGCACTAAGTGTACATGTGGTACAAAATACGCAGCTGTAACGTAGGTGTCGCTCAGGTGACACTGTCACACAAATTACTGCTGTATTTTTACAACTCAAATGTTGTTCTGTAACTCAGTATAATTTTTATCACTGGTGATCTGACATTTGGTATAATTACAAATAAAGTATTTATAAAAAATATTTTGTAATGAATTGAGTTATCAGCAAATGCAAGATTACTTTTCTACCGTTTACTTTAATGGCTTGCTGTAAAAAATACAACAATGTGTGATGACAGCAATAATTAAAACCCGAAAAGTTGTTGGATACCATATAGTTCTCAGGCGAAAAAATTTTGGAACTATGAATTACTTATGGGAACTTTATTTTTAAAACAAGATCTCACAGCGTGATTGCTACACTCAGTTACCACATTTATCCCTTTATTTTGTATTGTATGTTTATATGACGCATCACGTGCATCATGTGCTGTAAAAGCGAAACAGTAAGTTAAGTGCCAAGTTACAGCTTACTGTTCTGTGATAAAAACCTGTGATACACCATCTCGTCGTCTCGCTGCAAAAAAACTTGGTTTGAATTAAGAAATAACTCCATGTTCTGGAATTTGCAAGCAGAGACTTGTTGCGATTCTTCTGGCAGCAAATATTAATCTTATTCCCATAACATGTATGTAGAAACATTTCAAATATGCCAGGGGCATTATAATTTGTATTTTTATTACAAAAACAATTTTGGGTGAATTTCAAAAACATTGTCCATAGTTAAGGGCTCAATTAGAAAATCCTTAACAATCTTCAACGTTTTCCTTTGTGTAACGAAGATTAGTCATATAATCATATGGATAACTTTCGTTACACAAAGGAAAAACAGTGGAAGAAAGTTAACGTTGTCTCATCAACTAGGGTACAATATTTTAAAATTCACCCTTTTATCTTTGCTGTTTGTTTACCTTTCTAAACGCAACGCCACTAGAGCTCCAGATCATATTGAAAAAACTTATTTCCTTGACAAGTGCAAAGTTTATGTCAATACGAAATAGGTGGAGGTGTAAAGAGCATTTTTTTGAAACTTGACTCATGCTCGCCTTTACTTGTGGAAAATGTAGTGTTAGCCGCACATGAATGCAATGGAATCTTTAAAATCATTGAGCAGTTTTATTCAGTTTACAAACACGAGCGTAGATACACGCTTGTGGGATCTTGGCTAATAGTGCTCGACTAGTTTTATTGTCTTTTGTTTTAAGCACTCCAAAATAATGTTACTACAAATACAGCTGAACGCACAAGTATATTTTTATGGATGTTATAGTGTGCCTAAAATAGAATAGTAAAACCATTGCAAAAATGAGATGGGTCCTAAATAAAATAAGTATGTATTTTAAAAGCACTGTTGCAGTTTTGTAAACATTGTTTTGATATCTGATTAAATTACTCCACACAGTTTATGTTGTTTTTTAATTAAAGTGTAAAAAAAAAACAATTTTTTTAAATGTGTTTATTTCTCACATTGCATTTTCTCTTACAATCATACCTTACACATTGAGACTTAAATCTTTACAAATAATAAATTATAATTAACATCCTTGCTTCCAAATTGAATTGTAACAGTAATGGATATTACGAGACGAATGGAGCTTTTATGTTAATTTTTTTTTATATACCGCCATTTCTGATCTCCCCCTCAATGTTAATCCTCAAATTATACGAACCAAATTACAGTACGAAAAATAAAACTTATAAGCTTAGTGTAATGTAACTAGTTAATGTAGTTAAGTAATAATTTTGAAACTAAAATAATTTGACAGACCGAGCGATGCACCTATCGGTTGAAATGAGAGACGTATGTAACTATCTTGACGATTCAGTGCGAATGTGGTATGCGAGATTGATTTTAGATTTAATAGATCAATTCCCTAAAATCGTTATTTCTCAGTAGCATTTCCATTAGCATTTTTTCCCGAATTAAATTTAAGATCGGGGAAAAATGTGAGTAGATCATTCGCGTCACAAATATTTTTGGACAATAATCTAACAAACCTAAATTAAGTTGACCTTGTTAAGGTGGGTCAGTTTACCGTTACCCTTATAAGGGTTAATCACATTTTCGAACACGATATTCAGAATTATACCCGTCTAAAATACGTTGACTCCATGGACTTTATTTCATGCCTTTTTTGGCCGATCAGTTCTTGAGTATGACCTGCTTCTCAATCTTGTCCTGTTGCTCTTGCGACTGCAGCTGTGCCAGCGTGAGCAGTGAAACGCCGAGCTGGTCCTCGCGGGTGAACGGCTGAGCCATCTGACGCAACCAGCGTTTGCAGATCTGATGAAGACATTTGATTTTTTATAAAAAGTATATGGTGATCAGCAAATGTATGGACTAATTCCCTTTGACAATACAGCGATTTTATGCGTACTTAGGCCATTATGGATGTCACAACGCTAGCATCTTATCTTCACGGTGGCAAGATCAATAGAGCCGATCGCGATGGGTCATATCATAAATGTAATAATGAATATTTAACACTGTAAAAAAACTCATCTTGAACTCTATTGCCATTCTACGTGGCATTGCTGCCAGCATTTTGGGAACAATGCCCACTGATAGCGGTTTGTTAGATTAGTGTAGTTTTATTAAGCAAGTTTAAGTTCGTTCATTTGTTTTTATTATTTCTTTTCACAGATAATTTGTAAATGTAAATAAATGTTCTTTTATTTATTGAATTACAGAACTCAATAAATTTATAATCCATAATACTAAACAATAACCTGTATTCATTGAACAAATCTCACTTTTCGGCGTACATTTTTCGAATACAATTTTAAATTATGTTTATACAAAGATCACTGTTGAACAAAGCGATGTACAGTCGCGGAACGAAAAGGTTGACCAGTTTTCAAATAAGTTCATTTACGCGTTGCAAGCACATGTTACTTTTTTAAACTGTGTAACAGACGAGAGAAATAATATTGAACCTATAATGGCTGTTGTTTATACATGACCATAACAACCCTTTTGTAACGACCAATAAAGACTAAGTTCAGTTAACCAATAGTGGCTGTTGTTTATACGTGACCATAGTAACACTTTTGTAACGACCAATAAAGATTTCGAGTTCAGTTTGAACCAATAGCGGGTGTTGTTTATACGTGACCATGGTAACCTTGTATCTGTGGGCCATGTAGTGAAATGACATTCATTATGACGGAATGTGTCATACTCGGTCGATAAGCTGATACTGAGACACAGCAAGCAGAGACCTTTTCATTCCGGGATTGTACATCTGACTCCATTGAAACCCTCACATAATTGTTCAATCGGATTGACCGATTGCCACTAGATGTACAATGATACCTGGACGGCCTCCTCGGTACTGAGGTTGCAGAGCGAGTCGCGCAGGTGCTCCTGAATCCAGCGCGGCAGCTTGCTGCGCTTGTCGGCGCGGCTAAACCGCTTGTCCGCGAACACCATGATGCCGTAGTCCGTTTTACCACTGAAACAAACAAAATAATTAAATTAATTAATAATTAAAACAACTACCGACAAAGAAAGCGAATTTAACTTTTCTGACAGTTTTTCATTACCAAAAGGCTTACTTGTTGGAAGATGGTACGGTCACGAGCGTTAATTTGGGACCCATTTCAAGAAAAATATGCTTGAAGTCGTCGATGTCATTAGAGATGTCAAGTCTTTGTATCTTTTAGGAAACTCAACCTTATTGTTGTAGAATGTCAGATTGACTTTGGACCCAAGGTGGGTACCAAATTAAATCTCGCGACTATACAGGCATTCTCTAAAATCAGTTTTAAGACATCCTTTATAATAATCCACATATTTTACAGCAGCGAGAAAAACTGAGTTTAAAAAATCAAATCATATCGTTGTTGTAGTCAGCATCAAAACTAGCTAAGCAGAATAACATGCTCAAAGTGATCTAGACACGACGTATTCTCTTGACAATAAAGTCGAGTGCAGTCATTTTGACCTCTTCGGTTGCGTAGCTACTTGTGCTGCTGACTGTACGCGCAAGAACGTTATACAGAACCGCTGCGTAGTTTTTTTTTTTTTTTTTTTTTTTAATGGCATAGAGAAGACAAACGAGCACACTGGCCACCTGTTGGTAAGTGGAAACTGTGACCCATAGACATTCGCATTCACAAGACTGCAATGCAATCCTAAGACTGCAAATGCGTTGCCAACCCTGAGGACTAAGATGGAATGCCTCTATGCTAGTAATTTCACCGGATGTCTTATCCCCAAACCGGAACACAACAATGCGAACACTGCTGTTTGGCGGTAGGTTAATGGATAAGATGGTGGTAGCGATCCGGACGGACCCTGCACAAGGTCCTACCACCCGCAAAATAAACTCAGAAGCAACAAATTGGGTTGAACGCGGGTTACACGGCCAGTACACAGTAGTAGTTCCAGTTAGTTGTAGAAAGACGTCCACTACTGGACAGGCCAAAGGTTTGCCATATGGACAGTCCTCCGCCGGTTGCATCCATCGGTTTCTTGCAATCTTAGCCACGTCGGGTTCACCTTGTGGAAGTCTACTCCCGCTGCTGCTTCTTCCGGCACGAGGACACCACTCGAGAACTCTTCGATCCCATCGGCCATCTGTTCTGCGAGCGATGTGCCCCGCTCACTGCCGCTTAAGTCTAGCAATTCTTAGGGCTATGTCAGTGACTTTGGTTTTCGTATGAATGTAAAAAAGTCCAGGTATAGTTACCGTAACGCTCGGCCGACGCACTGCGCCGCGTGACGCATCGCGTCAAAGGTCAAGAAGTCGTTCTCTCGAATCTGAAGACAAGGTTTTAGCAAAGTTACGCCGCATTTCATTGAAAACTTAAAAAACGATTAAAGAATAAATGGTTGGTAACACTTTGACAAAGAAAAAAAATATTCAACATGGCATAGCTGGATTATTCCCAGCACATGGCACTAAACGAAAATTATCCTCGAGGAAAACCAATCGTTTTTTACATGTCTAGCAGAACCGAACGACGTCTCTAATCCATAATAATTTCTAATCAAAAAACAAAAGCAGTTTGGTGGATCAACTTTTTCTTGTTGTTATTCTTTCCCTTAAGCCAGGAGACAACAGTGATAGAGTTTCTTAGAAAAATAATTAAAATATACACTACTAATACGCTTGGAAGAAAACCCATTGCCACAAAACCTGATGTTTACTGGTTTTATACACTTAAAAATCGTGTATTTAAAGAGAGACCCAGGAGACGTCACCATGGCAATGAGCAACAAAGAAAAGTTGATTGACCCAGTTACAAACAAAATGACGTTATTCCAATCACTACCATGCCATGTCTACCATATAGGCCACTTATTTTTCGTAGAAAACAATAATCAAAAAACAAGAAAAAATTAGTATGCTTTGAGACCAACCTATAAGCATATTTGACAGAGCCTATCAAAAAAACTGTTGTTAATAATTCTCCCTCCTACGGAGAAAAGGCACAAGTGCGACTAATTCATAGAAGCATATTAAACTCTCAACGGTTATAACAAGGTTGGAAGTACAATACAATTAATGTAGTAGATGTGCCTTTTTTCCGTAGGACGGCGGAATTATGGTCCTAATTTTAATCGGCGCTTAGATTCGTGCTGCAGCTGTATGAGTGATCCTATGAACGGAACAAACTCGCTGTAATTGCATGGAAACAAAGGTTTCCCTAACCGGCTTGAGCGGATTCCGTTCGGAGGGATGCGGGGAGAGGCTCACCTGGAACTGGTCCCTCAGGTACTCGAGGCGCGCCTTGAGGATGCGGCTCTGCGTGAAGACGTAGGGGATGCCGAACATGAGCACGGCGCGGCCGAGGTGGTGGTCGAAGTCCACGCCCTCCGACACCTTGCCGCGCGCCACCGACAGCAGCACCGCGCCGCGCCCGCTCTCGCACGCCTGCCCACAGAACAAATCATACCATATCCTGTCAAAAAACAAGTCTAACAAAAATCACGCTTAAAAAAACACCCTACTGTTGCTAAAGAGCTTTAAATCGTTATAAATCGTAAATGATAATTCAAATTAAAAAATGACGAGAGAAACCTAAAGATAATTTTTAAATACCTATTAAATGATACCCCACTTGTCATAGTTAGTCGACGTTAATTTTTTTACAATATGGCGTCTGATGGCCTCCATATTAAATTTTGATTGTAATATCTTTAGTGACACTCAAAAGATTAACCCCCTTACTTATAAACGTGGACTAAGCTTGGTATAGTTTATGCCATGCTTTGTCACTTTCTGTCAGATGAAAATGTCACAATTGCAGATAAGGACAAAGCATGACATAAACTATTCCAAGCTCATACCACGTTTATAAGTAAGGGGGTAAGACAAATCGATTGACATAAGAATCATCAAAATTGATCCACGCGTTTTGTTTCTAGAGCGCCGCAAAGGAACAAACATAAATACAAACATATTTTGTAGTCGGCAGTCGGATAAAAACTATAAAATAATGCGGCAGGAAGAATCTCTTTGCTAAATTAAAGTTTGTAAAATTATACTAGGTGACACGTAAGACGTAATACAAAATATTATTTTCCGAATCTACCCATGATTACGATCAACTACCAACTATATGGGACCAACTTCGAAAACGTAAACACAAAATCGACGTCTCCATACAAATTGTGAAACCAGCTGATTGCTTTTAGTATGGGTGATTCAATTTTTTTCTACCGTTTTCGATATTAGTCCCATAGTAAAAGATGATCGTGCTCATGAGTAGATCAAGAAAATAAAATTTTGTATTACGTCTTCGGTGTCACCCTGTATAGTTTAAATGATGAATTGGCAAAACATTAGTGAACCCGAATCACCCCATAATATTTATGTGAAATCTTACCTTAATATAATTGATGAGCGCGAAACTCGTTTCTGCCGAGTCCTGCGTTTCTATGAACAGCAATTTGTGCCTCTGGAGATTCGCGACCACTCCTGACAAATTTACCACGTTCAGATAGAGTAAAATTTGGGGAGCATAAAACTGTTTAAAAATGTTAGTCTAATCATTTAAACGTACCCTGATCATACCAGGCGCCCACGACGCTTTCGAGGTAAAGGTACGAAGTGAAGAAACAGACTACGCCGTCGGGCACGCACGCCGAAATCTACAAATACGACAATAACCCATACAGTTACACTAGGGATAATATCTGTTCCACGATTTTACTGTCGAGTAACCGGTGGACGTTTTGCCGCGGAATCTGAGGTATTGGTTAGCTCGATTTAGTAGAGTGAATGATGAAAGAATGTATTACCCGGCGAAAAAATATTGCTGTTCAACGGAACGATGTCAAAACTAGTCTTATCTACTTACTTTTATATTATTATATTATTATTATTAATATTAGCCCGGAATGTCCCACTGCTGGGCAAAGGCCTCCTTCCCATCCTTCCACGAATTACGTGGAAGGATTATTATATAGGATTGGAAAATAACTGTCATTAGATAATTAGTGTTAAGTGGTTTTGACAACATCGACAGCACAAAACATTATGTGGACGCCATTAAATTATTCTTGGTATAATTTTGTTATTTCATACGAAACGATGGTATAGTAACTACTCCCGAATGGGTTCACTATTCTTAGAATTATCTTTGGTAATATGTAAAACTGACACTCTAAAATTTAAAAAAAAAAATTTTAAGTCTAAAATTTGTGTTGAACTTAAACTGCCGCAGTTGGTTAAGAGGATTGCCACACGAGCGTTGCCTGCGCGTTGCGTCGTCGCCGCTGCGTTGTTCTACGTATAAATTACAACGACACGCCACACGATGCGTTGAAACACTTGTGTTGCTCTATGTTGAAATCACAGCGTTGCAACGACGCAACGCACCGGCTACGTTCGTGTGGCATCAACCTAATGTCGTTAACTTGTTCCTTAGTGACGATTTTTCACATACACATTTAAAAAAAATAGTTAATTTTATCTACATTATCTCTGATTACGGCAGATAGTGTAACAGGTAAATAGTTTAAAATGGCAACTACAACAGAATCTAATGTTTCTTTTTAGTGATTTTGATGATAGATTTACTTTGTAAGATTCATAGTGTTTTACATTTTGGCATATTTAAATATATCAATAAAAACTTACCTCGATCAGTAACTGGCCGTAATTCCTGATGACGGCCACGTCTTCCCTCGTCTCGTATTTCGAAGAAATCGTCACCTGATCACTACCCTTGGACACTATCTGAGAAGTATTTCAATCGATTATTAACGAAAAAGCGTCATTAGATTGCTATTTTAGCTTGTCTGTGGAATTCGAAGTCTAAAACGCATTAACAGGATTTAAAGTGCACTTAAAAGTAAAAGGAAAAACTTTCAAAATCAATCAGCGCAAAATGTTATAACGATATTGCAATTGAAATCAAAACAGTTCCTAAAATAATCACCATCTTATAGAACACTACGAGGATACATAACAGATGTGGCTTACCATGGGCAGTATACACGGACGAGCCAGCGTCATGGTGAAAGAGCTCATGATGACGGGATTGAAGTCCAGGATCTTCGGATACATGTCCAGTGGAGACAGCGTGCCTGTAGTGTTACACGACGTTAACAGGGTAGTCACAATACTATCGAAATTTTCATCAATTTATCATTTCATCGTGATTTCAGGCTATCTTAAACATTAATTACGTAACTTAGGTTGGGTTAGACCTGTGACAGCCAAAAAAAATAATCGTGTTGCGAGAAATGCCTATCGATGAAATTATATTATGCGTAAAGGTACGTTCGTTGAAAAAGGTTTCTATTAAATAGTGGATACCTCGTAAACAGTCAAACGTAGACATCTCTAACTCTAGATTAAAGGTTGAACACGCCAAAACGTGGGCATATTAAATAGTCAATAAAAACATAGTCAAGTACAATAAAATAAAAATATATATTACATTGGCTTACACTACTATCGTACATGTACAAACATACAAATGTGTTTTAATTTTGCTTTGAATACGCCATTGCCCTCACTTTACGTCGGATGCGGCTCATCAAGGCCTGCACTGCATTTTCAGGGTACTTTTTACCAGCCCAAGTCCATGTTTTTTGCAAATCAGCCACGGAATTGATTTGCCCGCCCTTCTTTTTTAATATTCCTTTCATTATGGACCAATATTCCTCAATAGGCCTGAGTTCAGGGCAATTCGGAGGATTGCAGTTTTTAGGTACCACAGCAACACCATTCTGTTTGTACCAGTCTGACACAGCTTTGGAATAGTGGCAGCTTGCAAGATCAGGCCAAAACAATGGTTGCAAAATATGATTTCTCAGAAAGGGTAAAAGTCGCTCCTCCAAACATTCTTTCTTGTAAATTTCGCTGTTTACAGTGCCTGTACTTATAAATGATCGACTTTTTTTACCGCAGCTGCAAATAGCTTGCCAAAGCAAGTACTTTTTCGGAAACTTGGACCTCTTTTTTAACTTACAGTCCTCAGGAGCATTTTTGCGACTCGTACTAGTATAAAACTCCTGGCCTGGTATCTGTTTAAAGTCAGCTTTTATGTACGTTTCGTCGTCCAACACGATGCATTTAAATTTTGTTAAGAAATTGTCGTATAACTTTCTTGCCCTTTGTTTGGCCGTCAAATTCTGCTGAGCGTTGCGGTCAGGTGCAGCTTGAGCCTTGTACGACCTTAACCCAGCTCTTGTCTTTACTTTTTGTACATAAGATTGTGACATTTGTACCTTTTTAGCGACGTCGCGTGACGAGATCTTCGGAGTTGTGTTAAAAAGCTGTAAAACTCTGGCTTCTTTTTTTTTGTGTCTTACGCCTTGCTTTCCGCCTGTACCTGGCTTCCGTTCTACAGTCAACCGTTCCCGGAACTTTTTTAAAACAGAACAAACAGTGGATTGTGGACATTTCAATAACTTTGCTAGTCCTCTGTAGCTTAGAAGGGGATTTTCTGTGTGCTTGAGCAAAATCATTTCACGCTGCTGAAGTTCAGGGCTCTCCATCGTGAAAACGAATGAACGAAGTGACAAGCTGTCATAATATTTTTTGTTCATTATACTATGGAGTTTATAAATATATTACTAAATAGTTTGTATAGTCGCAAATAAAAAATATATAAGTACATATACAAGGTGTTACAAAAATACCCGTAAAGCCGAAAGGGGGTTAAATGGTACCTCATAATAAGTCCATTTACAATATTTGAGAACCGTACTATCACCGTATGACTTACCGGCAAAAAAAATAAAACCATTATTGCTTTCATTGATGTGAAAACCCTATTTCAGTAAAATTAAAGAGTAAACTACGCAGAATGTTTATGTACATTTTTACCTAATTCGTGAAACGATCAAGAGACATACTAACAAAATGTACAGAATTCGATTAGATAGATATTACAAGTCGAGTTTTGGAAGATTTTAAAAGACCTAAACAACTTACGAAGAAACCTAAACTAGCACTTACTTTTTCGTAAAGAACGTCAAAATTACAGGAACGGCTCAAAGTGAGCTCTGCCTTGTTCAATGGACAACCTCGCTCGTCGGGATAATATGGTTTAAAACACATTTAAGTTGACAATTATTAAAGGGGTAGGTAAGCCTCTCTGTTAAAATAATCTATGCTAACTCCGGTTCCCTGACATGACAGCTTACTAGGGTTGACAATATTTTAGGCTTTGATAATTTACTAGATTTTTTACGGGGTATTTTGTAACACGTTGTATATGCCCACGTTTTGGCGTGTTCAACCTTTAGAACAACACCATTGTTTTAAATAGCAAAAATGGCAGAGATTGACTTTTTTTATGATGGAGACCCATTGAAATTTGAATTATATATAGACTGGATTACTTTTGTCTATGGACCATTACGATTCCATTATTTAGTATTGCGTCGTTTAATATATTTAAGTAAGTATTATTTTAATATACCTGAGGTTATGATGACCGTTTGAAACCGAGCGAAGACCGGCCGCATCGCTATAGAACAGTCCATGCATCTACAATAAATGTACAGGTTGATTAGTATTCGAGACCTCCCTTCTTAGGGTGGTCTCATTTGCAAAGGTAATGTAGTAACCTGACCGAAATGTAGGAATATTTCAGATATTAAACGTAATTTTACGACATGTCTTATGGCTAAACAGATTTTAAAACTTAGCATGGACATGGCTTATACGCATACGCCTGGGAAGGTTCGAAAAAAAGAATCGAGTTCTACACAAAGTCGCAGGCATAATCTAGAACTGTACAAAACTAAAACAGGTTTACCAGAGTTTTTAAAAAGGAGTAGAACTTACGAAAAATGCAGAATCGGATTTGATACAGTCGGCGTTCTGTCGTCAAAGGGCTCTATAATTACTATGAACCCTTTGGTATAGGTGGACACCAGGGTGGCTAGATGTGCCACGAGGGTCAAGGCCCCCAGTTGGCCTGGGTCGGGGATCTCCAGGGTCCTGATGAGGGACGACAGCCGGGACGCGCAGAAGCGGAGAGGCTTGCGCTCTATGCATACGCGTGCTGCTACGTCTTTTAGGAATCCTGAAACCAAGGTGGGAGAAAGTTTGTATTTCTTTTATAGAGGAAAGTAGCACGAAGTATGTTTTAAAACTCAGGCTGTTTACAATTTAAATAAACAGTAGACAGACAAACGGGTGGCGGTTTAGGGATAGTATAAGGTCAGTTAGGTACGTAAACCTAAATTAAAATCAACCTGTTATTCTTTAACGAAAAAGCTCGGAAAGGTCATAGCAAAATAATACGCGAAATGTATGGAATACTTACTCGAATTTCTTTAGTCACCATACCAGAATATTAGTCAATAATAAGATATTATGAATGAATGAATGAATTAATGAATTAATGAATGAATGAATGAATGAATGAATGAATGAATGAATGAATGAATGAATGAATGAATGAATGAATGAATGAATGAATGATTTATTTATTTGAAACCACATAACAACATTACAACTTGCTTAAAACTAGCAAAAATAGTAGGTAAATAGTACAGCTTTGAGGGTGGTCTCAAAAAGGAGTCCACTCAGCATGTGCCAAGGCATGGAAGTGCCTCGACGCTGATTTTCAGTGAATCCATTTGAACAATACAAAACAAAACACAAATAACAAACAACACCAAGCAGAGCAAAATACAACAGACATTTCAGCGAAATTATACGAACATTGGAATTTAGACCAACTACAAATGAAAAAAGGTTTGAAAGGTTTGCCGAACCGTCTTACTTACTTTTTACCTCTGTACATGGACAGTTTTGGCAATTATAATAACAAAATATAGAGCCCTATAACATAAAAAACGTGTACAAGGTTATGATCACAGTGTTACGCACCAGCCGGTGACTCTTGCACGACGTGTTGCGACCTGAGCCTCGTCTTCAGGTACTCGATGAACCGCTTCAGGAAACCAAGGAAGTGCTCCGCGTTGCGAATGTTGCCCGGGACCACCTCTGTAACCATAGACACAGGTTGTTTCAAGACTACGCGGCAAACGATACAATATACAGAGTTATGGGGACGGCTAACCAGAGAGAATTAAAACTAGCGCGTTCCACATATATAAAATATAATGTCAAGTAAAACACACACGGAAGAAATAACAGTTAATAGCAAGAAAGCTCACAAGCACAGGAAAGAAAGATAGTCACAGCTTTAAAGAATAAAAGTTCAGAAGCAGAAGAGAAATAATGTCTAGCACAATAGAACTAGCGAAAGAAACGTTAATATTAAAAGCGGCGCTGTTCGCTAACCACCTAGCACACGTAAACGTCGACGCGTAATAAAAGTACCGTTATCTCGGGCGGCGCAAGCGCAGCGTCCAGCCTCGAGAGCGATAAAATGCCGACTGCCTGAGAATTCCGAAGATAGCCGATCGTGGCGCTCGGCTCACGGAAACGGCCGAAGCATTCCGAAGGGAATCAGCTGCGCTTAACACTGCGCCTGCGCGCGGCCTAGCGGCTCTGGTTGGGATGTAAACATTACATCTTCAACAACCCATACTCAGTCGCCACATCAGCCCCCCCGGAGACCTTTAGGGTCGATAAAAATCTGGAAAACGTATCCGGCGACCAAAACGTGATGTTCTTGGTTCCGAAGGCGCTTGATTAACGGGGACGGTCGATGACGTTTTAGTATTGCCGGGTGCCTCAACTAGGATATAGGCTGGCTTCAGCCTATCAATAGAGATAGATATATTTTTACCGGCAACGTCGACTATAAAATATTTTTCTGACCTTTCCACTATCTTAAAAGGACCAGCATAAGGCGGCTGGAGAGATTTTCTCACAAAGTCCTGTCTCACAAAGACATGCGAAACGGTCGCTAAGTCCTTATAAACAAAAATCTTGTGAGAACCGTGACGGGTGACTATTGCAGGTTGTAACTTCTTCATGTGAAGACGCAATCGGGATAAAAAATCAGTGTAGTCCGTTAATAAATCAGCTGTTGGTTGCAACAAGTCACTAGGCAGTCTAAGCGGCTCGCCGTAAACTAACTCGGCGGTTGACGCAGACAAATCGTCCTTCCATGCACTACGAATTCCAAGTAGTACTAGTGGAAGCGTTTCCGTCCAGCAATCGTCTGCATGACACATAATGGCGGCCTTGAGCTGTCGATGGAAACGCTCCACCAGACCATTGGCAGCCGGATGATATGCAGTAGTTCGCAAGTGACGTGACCCTATAATGGCAGAAATCTGACTAAATACATGGGACTCAAACTGTCTACCCCGGTCAGTGGTAACATTGTGAGGACAACCAAACCGAGATATCCACATGGAAATAAATGCTCTCGCTACCGTCTCCGCCGTGATGTCATGCAAGGGTACTGCCTCTGGCCAACGCGTAAACCTATCTACGGCAGTGAGGCAGTACCTATATCCATTGGACACAGGCAATGGACCTATAAGGTCAATGTGGACATGTGAAAATCGTCCTGATGGGGGTTTAAAACTATGAATCGGTGAATGTACGTGTCGTGTAACTTTCGACTTTTGGCAAGGAATACACGACCGTGCCCACTCCCTACAATCCTTCTTCATCCCGGGCCAAACATAACGCTCCGATACTAGCCTGATAGTTGTCCTGGCGCTAGGGTGGCTAAAGTCATGAAGAGAACTAAAAATTAATTTGCGAAACTCCGATGTTATAAAGGGGCGCGGAGCCGCCATGGACACGTCGCAAAAAAGTTTCGTCGTTGCAAAAGCGACTTTTCGCAAGTTAAGAGATGAAACATTCCGCAGCAACGTCTGCAGTTCCGTGTCCGTAGTTTGAGATGCTGCTAAAGCATCATAGTCCAGTCCGTCAGTAATAGCGTCAGTCCTTGATAACGCGTCCGCCACTACGTTATCCTCCCCCGCAATGTAGCGGATATCAGTAGTGAACTGCGATACAAAATCGAGATACCGAAACTGTCGCGGAGAACACGCGTCGAGTGACTTTTTGAAAGCTGAAACTATGGGCTTATGGTCAGTAAGAATAAAGAAGGGTTTTAACTCTATCATATGGCGAAAGTATTTTACCGACTCATAAATAGCAAGGAGTTCTCGGTCATATGCGCTATACTTAACTTGGGCAGCTGTCAACTTGCGAGAGAAAAACCCAAGCGGCTGCCAATTACCCTCAACTTCCTGCTGTAGCACGGAACCAATAGAAAGGTCTGAAGCGTCTGTTACAAGTGCTAAAGAAGCAGTCGTATCTGGATGCGCTAAAAGAGCGGCATTTGCAATGCTTGTCTTGCAAGCATTAAAAGCTTCTTCCAGCGCGGGAGTCCAGTTTACTGGGCTACTGCTCTTCACCTTTGGACCACTAAGTAGTGCATGGAGAGGAGCTTGTAACTTTGCAGCACCAGTAATAAATCTCCTATAAAAATTTAAAGCACCTAGGAACCGCCTCAAGTCTCTAATTGTTTTAGGTCGAGAAAAATTCTGTATAGCCTTGACCTTGTCTCCAATAGGCTGAGTACCATCTGGAGATACCAAATAACCCAAGAATTCCATCTGCGGCTCGGCAAACACACATTTGTTGGCGTTAAGCAAAATACCGTAGCTATTAAAACGCTCAAATACAGCACGCAGATGAATTTGATGTTCCGCATCGTTAGTGGAGGCTACTAAAACGTCATCAATAAAAGGAAAACAGTAATCAAGATCCCTAAGGACTTCATCCATAAACCGCTGAAACGTTTGCGCAGCATTTCGCAAACCAAAGCTCATAAATGGGAATTCAAAAAGTCCGAACGGTGTCGTGATTGCCGTTTTCGGAACATCCTCGGGCGCAACGGGAATCTGATTATAGGCGCGCACCAAGTCCAACTTAGTAAATACCTTAGCATTGAAAAGGTTGTGCGAAAAATCTGCTATATGACGCACCGGGTACCTGTCAGGAATAGTACGCGCATTAAGTGCGCGATAATCACCACAAGGGCGCCAACCATTATCCTTTTTAGGTACCAGGTGCAACGGAGATGACCACGGACTTTCTGATCTCCTTGCTATACCCGTGCGCACCATATCCTCAAATTCCCGTTTCGCAATTTTAAGGCGATCAGGCGCTAAACGCCTGGGCCGGGAGAATACGGGTGGCCCTGGAGTGGTCCGAATATAATGTTGCGTCTGATGTTTACACTTGCGCTCCAGTGGGCTACCAACTGGCCGCATTATATCCGGAAACTCCGCAAGTAACTTATGATATGGCGAGTCACCTGTAATAGTTTTAATTTGCGGACATGCACAAGCAGAAGCAACTACAGCGGCTGATGTTAGTGATGTTGTGTTATCGATTAAGCGAGCATTACGAATATCGACAAGCAAATTATAAAATGAGAGAAAATCTACTCCTATTATTGGTTTACTAACATCAGCAACTACAAAGCGCCACGAAAAATCGCGGCGTAAACCTAAATCTAGCGATAAGCTTAACCAGCCATAAGTACTAATGGTAGTATTATTTGCGGCATAAAGTTCATAACCGGTCTTATGACGACGTTGCGCACGCAAAAAACTAGCTGGGTATACACATAAATCTGACCCAGTGTCCACTAGAAACTGCAACTTTGTCTTATAATCCGTAACAAATAAACGGGTTGACACTGATGCACATTCACTGGTCGCCACAAGCGACCCACTATCTAGTTTTTTGAGTAACCGCAAGGAGGGATACACTTATCTGCCTTATCCGCGAACTTGAAGTGATACCAGCAGAGACGCTGGTTATTCCCACTGGGCCTGCTGGCCCGCGAGCGGCTCTTTGACCGGTCATAACGCTTGCCGCGGGAACTCGACCGGGGCTTATCCTTACGCCCCCGGGAGGTAGACATCGCGTCAAGTCTTTGCGTTAACGCGTCGATTTTCCGGTGCAAATCATCAATATAAGAACCCGGTGCTTGCGAGGTTGATGCTGCAGCTACACAGGAAACCGGCACTCCCGGAGTAACTTCATGCACTTTATCCGCCATTTGTGCAAGAACATCCAAGGACAAATTGTCCTGCATCGCCAAAATGCTCTGCAATAAACTAGGAAGGCGGCTCATCCACAACGTGCGTATAAATTCGTCGGGATATTCGGGACCCGCTAAACTCCGAATGTGACGTAAAAATTGACTCGGCTTTCTATCACCCATTTCTTCTTTCAAGGTCAACTGCTTTAAACGCTCTGCCTTGGAACTAGATAGCCGTGAAATCAGTTCCGTCTTCAACTTCTCATATTTGTCACTAATCGGTGGTTTCGTAATTACGTCTTCCACTTCCGCTGCATATTTAGGTTCCAACACCGAAATGACGTGGTAGAATTTAGTGGCATCTACCGTAACATTCGCCAAGACAAACTGCCCTTCTAATTGGGCGAACCATAATGATGGTTTATCGGGCCAAAACGGAGGCACCTTGACACTAATCCGACATACCGAAGTATCAGTGAGTTCCTTAGCGACTACGGTGTCATCACCCGTTAACGCCATAATGAAATTTAAAAAATGGCCGTTAAATTTTAAAAATGTCCGTTGGAAATGTCCGTTGCAATTCGGGGTCACCACTTATATGGGGACGGCTAACCAGAGAGAATTAAAACTAGCGCGTTCCACATATATAAAATATAATGTCAAGTAAAACACACACGGAAGAAATAACAGTTAATAGCAAGAAAGCTCACAAGCACAGGAAAGAAAGATAGTCACAGCTTTAAAGAATAAAAGTTCAGAAGCAGAAGAGAAATAATGTCTAGCACAATAGAACTAGCGAAAGAAACGTTAATATTAAAAGCGGCGCTGTTCGCTAACCACCTAGCACACGTAAACGTCGACGCGTAATAAAAGTACCGTTATCTCGGGCGGCGCAAGCGCAGCGTCCAGCCTCGAGAGCGATAAAATGCCGACTGCCTGAGAATTCCGAAGATAGCCGATCGTGGCGCTCGGCTCACGGAAACGGCCGAAGCATTCCGAAGGGAATCAGCTGCGCTTAACACTGCGCCTGCGCGCGGCCTAGCGGCTCTGGTTGGGATGTAAACATTACATCTTCAACAACCCATACTCAGTCGCCACAGAGTGTTTTTAATTTAACTGACATGGTATAAAGTGTAAGAACTATTGGGTCATAAGTATTTTTCTAAATTATATTATTAACATATTATAAATAATTAATTTGTCAGTAATCTAACCTTCAGTTTTTTTAGAATTAGAAAACGACAACATTATAATTACACTGAACACACACACAACACACATTAGACTGAACGTGTTTTTTTTTCTAATTCAGTAATTAAAGTAAAAAAACTGATGCGTTATTCGATATCTTTATATTAAGAAATTTTGAATAAAGTAAATGACCTCGAACATAGTACAAACATATTAGTACATTATCCGATCAGTTGAATGCGCACATAGGTTGCATAAATTGGCCACCACGTTCACCTGATATGACGTCGACAGATTTTTGTTATGGGCGGTCCTTACCATTGAGCACTTCATCCGGCAGTATGGGGTTGCCGAGGACCAGGTCGGTGTCGCGAGCGACGGCCGCCTCCCGCAGCCCCTCCACCATCTGTTCGTACTCGGATGTGAGCCGCGCCGCATCCTCTTCGCGGATCCTATAACAAAGATTTTTTTTTTTTTTTGAAAAAGTTTATTGGTAACTGGCATAACTTTTTTCTTCATGCTTGTTTTATCAGATGCGTTTAGATTTAACAATATCCGGGGACTCACGAATTTAATTGTAGTAAAATCAAGGAAAAATAAACTATTAAAAAAACAATGGGCTAGCCAGCTCCAAAGCATTAAGGAGTTAGTTGACTTTCCATGGATGTCATGATCAGATCTTGACGACATTTTTAATGGAACCTTCCCTGAGATATACTCTACTCAAGAAAAATTGTCATTAAAAATCGGTTCACAATTGATGGAAAAATCCAGTAACATACACATATATTTTTTTAAAGTGACTTTTTGGATCTGATCATCTACTTAGCTAACATCTTCTAAAACACCTATTTTCAACTTTATTCCTTGTATCTACTTTATTTAACTTTGCTCCTACTCCCATAACTTCTGTCGACGATTGCGTATGAATTTGTTTTATAGCCTTTTTAAAAACCCATACTCACTGCGCCACAGCTTTCTCCAGATTCTGCAGCGCATTGGAACTCTTGTCTATGGTCCGCCGCGTTATTTTAACGCTGAGCGAGTCTATGCACACGTTGTCTATGTTATGCGCCTCGTCGAACACCACCACCGCCTCTTTGTTGAGTTCTTTGGACACCACCTCGGCGATCTTTGGGTCTAGGAGGTAATGGTAGGAATACACTACGATTTCAGCGTGGATAATCTGTGGGAAGATAAAGAATTTGGAATACAGGGTGACAATTTAAACCAGGGTTTCCCAACTAGTGGGACGTAACTCCCTAAAGGGGCTGGGATGCTTTAAATTTTCGACAAAACTTCAATTTTAATATAACAAAATAATACAATAACAGACGAAAGAGATATACAGATCGAAAGTGAGTGGACGGGTTGGAAGGGGCCGCCCTATAGGCGTACTTTTTTGAGTCAAATCGGAGAAATACTGGAAAAGGGTCGAATCTTAAGTACCCGAAACCGACGTGCATGACTCGATGTATGAATGTGGAAGAAGCGAAAGAAATTTGTCAAGATCGTAGCAAATAGAAGGAAGTGGTCTCTGCCTGCCCCTCTGGGAAACAAGCGTGATTTAATGTATGTGTGTATGTATACAATAACACATTCGGTCTCTGTATCACAACGTAACGTTGTCAGTCGAAGTTGTTAAAATAAATGTACCTACGTTTGTTTTTGGTCACAAAACAAATCCAAGGGGGCGCATGAAAATACTTAATATTAACTATCCGGGGAGGCTCGACGTAAGGTTGGGGAGCCCTGCTTTAAACAAGCACAATAGAATAAACCCCACAATAAATACAGATGCGAAAGTGTTTTTGGGTTTGTTCTTCTTTCGCACAAGAATGGAGCCACGAATCGCGTGATTTTAAGCTTAGTGGATGAGCCAGAATGCCAAATAGGCAGTTATTTTATTTATCACTTAAAATTATGCAGTTGGAGCAGGAATAGCGATTAACGAACTCTACCCGGCCGGAGTCGCCGGCAAAAGCTTGTTTTTTTATAAATTGAAAATGTTAAAAACACCCAAGATATCCCACACCCCCACAAGGTTATTAACTTTTGGCCCAACCATTTTACTTAACTAAGAATAGCTGCCCAAAAATCATAATTATGACCCTTCAGGCCATCTACTAACAGAATAGAATGGTAATTGTTATGGTTACTTTTTTAGAAAGTGTCATTGACACTTACCGCAAACCGGGAGAGGAAGTAAGGGCACCAATTGCGGTCAGCACCGTACTGCTTAAGGTCGTCCATGGTGTACACTCCGTACGGCAGCATCGACTCCTTACCCTCGCGGCTGAAGCCTTCGTAGAATTGGCCTGCATCAGAGAAGCTCCAGTTCTCAACACAAGGAAATGCCTCATTACGGAAAAAAAACACGTGATAAGAAATCGTTATTTCTTATAGCTTGGCAAATCCGTTCGTGACACTCCCATGGTTCGCGGGCGACGGGGGACAGTAACAGCGGAGGCGGTATGAAGTGGCCGCAGGGGGGGCCGTCTGACAGGATCGATTCGTCAGTCGCGTGCCGTCGCTGTTGGCGATAACATGTGTAAATAAGCGCGGCTACACATAACAAAACGACCACGTGATTGCTACGCAAAGATGAGTCCGCCTATAGGCAAAGATATTAGACGTCAAGGCAAACAAATTGTACATCTTGTAGTTCTAACTTCAACGAAACATAAAAACAAAATGATTTTAATTCTGATAGCTTTGATAATGACAATGGAGAAAGCTCAGAGAAAGATAATGTTACGGAATGTGACGATAGTGAAAAATTTAATTAAGTTTTGCTGACGTCTTTTTTTGATATGCTAATAAATAATATACAAACATGAAAACAACATTTATTTCCCGAAGTCTACATGCATACTATTTACTAGTGTTATACAGAATATTGTTATAGGGATATCATGTGTAAAAGTGAGCAGCACCCACCCCCCGCGCGGACCATAGGAGAGTCACGAATGAATTTGCAAAGCTATGGTATATAAATGGTATGGTATATGGTATTAATTTAATTCTTTCGGTGGAGCTCCTATTTTTGGGTGGTGCAAAATTAACATAACCTAAAACCTACCAACGTATTACGACCCAATTATGTGTGAAACTTGACGACTTAGAGAAATCCCAATCAGATTGGATTATGCAAGAGAAGATGAATGAAGACAGTGTTATAAACCAGTACTTACAAATAGGAACCTCAGGGTTACTCTCATGTCTGTTCCGAATATAGCTGGCAGTAAGAGAGTGACATCTGCCATCCACTAGCTTTCCCTCTCTTTCTCTGGATACCTTTTGGTAAAGTTACAAGATGAACCAAATGTAAAGATATCAAGATATGTTTGAAATTGGGTGCAGTAAAGAGGGCACTACAAGCTGTATTTTAGAACAACGCATAAGTAGAAATGGAGTAAAAATAATACACAAAGTTTTAGAGTTAATGTGAAACAGTCCCAAAAAGCATGTACCAGGTCTTCCGTTAGGACTGCCTTGTGACAGTTTTTTTATCTTTATGTTCTCAATTAATTTGTTTGCATTAAGTACGTATATTTTAAATGCATAACACATTATCTATGCTTGTTTTAAATAAGAATACTTTAGTCACTGATCATTTCGTTTTTTTTTTACATAATCTTGCCGTTATAGGCTTTTATGTACAGTCAACTACAAAGAGATGTATCCACTTTTTCAACTTATTGCATTGTAATAAGTGAATACATATCTTTGGAGTCGACTGTTCCATTTTTCAATTCAAAAACGTATCTACTGTTTTACTAGAATCTTATGCTGAAAAAATAATGTATAGCATACAAGGCATACCCAAGGCAAGGCAAGGCCTTGTTGCCTGCAATAAAATGTTCATACTGAATTGTTATTTTTTTTAAATACAACTTAATACTCTTTTTACAAGATATTTGATTAAATTACTTTAAAAAATTGTATTTTTTCTTACTTCAGGATGTATGCACAGGTTCTTCCTTGAGCTAAGCACAAGACCTGTGAGGTTTGGCTTCTCCCCCTGCTGTTGCTCGTAATAGTTGATTAGATTCTTTAGTTCCTCCAGCACTTTCTCTATCTCCGGCATTGTCCGAGAACAATAAATCAGTTTCCTGTCGAATGTAATACATTACTTTGAAGGAACATATTATTCACACAGGCAAGAGAGGTGCCACATGGGCATTGCCGGTGCGCAGTATCGTTGCCGCTGCATTGTTCTACATATAAATTAAAATTACATGCCACCCAATGCGTTGAAATATTAAGTGCATCACTCTATGTTAAAATCACAGCTTCGTAATAACACAACCCACCGCCAATGCTTGTGTGGCATCACTGTAATGCATCAAGAGCATATTGTTTGTCCATACATCAATCAATTGGCTGCATACACTAAATTAATGATTATTCCGTTAAAATCTTGACAAAATAGGGTAGATTATATTTTCAGTTCTAAAAATGTACATTTCAAGGAAAGCAAATCAAGTCTTTTACACGGTCAGTTTCTTAAAAACCCTTGGGTTACTTCACTTTTTCAGGAGGAGGATGACTTAATAACTATGTTTTGGAGACTCAAATCTTATTGTTGTTGTAGTTGACTCTAAACTGGACTAAGCTAATGTTAAAAAATTGCAAACATGTAGTTCCAAAAATAGAATAATGCCCAACGATGCAAACAGATTAAAGACCAGGTAATTAGCACCCAAATCTGTCTATTCATAAATGACAGTTAGATTTTTATTTGTAAACATCACAAGTTTTATAACCATCAAGTCATTATTAGATTATACTCTGCCCCTTACCTTACATGGTGTGGGTTTTGAATCATATACGCAACAATCAAAGACAACAGTGAAATTGTTTTTCCTGTTCCTGAAGGCATTTCAAGAAGTCCATGGCCCTAAAATCAAAGACAATAATATAAACATAACCCCAAAATGTTTAGATAAACCAATAAATTCGTGAATTAATTAAGCATTTTAACATACCTTTGCGTCTAATGCGCGTTTCAACTCCAACATGTAAGCATATTGCTCTGGATAGATATAATCGTAAGGGAAATACACCAACAAACCATCGACCGTCAGCCTAAAAATATAAAATGATTGTTAAAACCGCTTTTGAAACTCGTAAATCATTTATTACAGAAAAAACAGTGCATACTTCATCTTGAAAATGGAATATTATTTCACTATTGTTGTTTGTTTTTATTTTACTTAAGTTTTCAAGATACCGCAACGACTAAAAGCACCGGGCAATTTCCTATTGTGAACAAACTGTCGCTACTGTCAGTTGTCAGTCAACTGTCACTACAGAAACTGTTTGAGGTACAATTTTATAAGCCGGGCGCGGTTCGATAAAATGGTGTTTATAGATTTATGTACAGTATTGTACAGTCAAAAGCATTAATATCTATACGAAGATTGCGCCAAATTGATACACATTCATGGACCTATTTTTTTGTGGCGTAGGGACGTAATGATATTGACGCCTTTGAAACGTATATAAATTTATAACTTTGACTGTAGTAGGTAACTGCAAACTTTGATAGATAGTTTGAGATTTGTAGCCACTTGACCAAAGCAAAGTTTGTGTAATTTGTGTTCGTACCTATTATAATGGCAATTTAGTATAAAAAGTGAAACTAAATTCAGTTGCCGAGCGACACACTGTGGGACGAAAATCGGCTCTAGAGGACATAGAAATCGAAGTTCTCATTTTTATAATTTTTTGATGGGGATTGGTTTCATTTGCAGTTATAATGCTAAAATATTATTTTGGTTGGATTGCGTTTGGAAACTGATGAGTTATAATTTTTTTCCTTAAAATTTGTATGGGACGGCATGAAAAAGTCCAAATATCTCTGAAACCGCAAGAGAAACCGTTATATCCTCGCAGATGGTAATAAAAATAATTATTTGTGATTTTTTGGCGTAGTGCATATTTCAGTAATTGCTGCGGTTTTTTTTTTAAAAATCGATGTTTTTTTTGTGAGTCCTGGCGGATTATTTTATCAATACACGTCTTGAATATTTATATTTTGTATATTTTATACTCAAATTATAAATCAAACAATTTTTTGATTAATTATGATCGCTTAAAATATAAACAATTAAATATTTTTCCGGTAATGAGGCGATTATTGTGCATGTTTAATGAACTATATTCAGTAATGGGATTATACTTAATTTATTTTGGTTGTAAATAGTTTGTAATTATTTCTTGAGTAATTAGTTATAAGATTTAATGAGATCCCTTAATTAATTCTGATAAGTGATTGATAAATAAGTAGGTGATTACTTAACGAAGTGGTAAAGGAATCATCATTAGCTCACATCAATAAATAGACCAGACATTTTTCCGAGAGCGATAATCGCAATTATTCTGTATAACTGTGAACATCTGTACTCCTGCTAAAACCTAAAAATGACAAATTTTTCTACCAACTTGGACCTATTTGTCGTTTTACAAAGCAAGAAGCCGGCATTTAACCATGAAGTATTGTTCGAAGCAGTGGTGCAACGTTTGGGTTCCAGTTTATCTGAAGACGAAATAGAAATACTTAGAGAATTCTGTACAAAGTTTACTCGATCTGCAGTTACGAAATGGCAAAAAAGTAACCGGAATACGAAAGACTTTAGAAAATACTACGAAAGTTGGCTTCAAGCTAATGTTGATTGGCCCAGCTGTCTACAAACTAATCTACTCAGCCTTGGACTACTTCAAGATTCGTCGTGTTCTGAGCCTTTGGAATCTTCAACTACGACTGATTTTACTTTACCAGAATGTTTGATACCATCTACTTCAACTGGAACAATGACCATTCGATCCAGAAAACCATTTGAAGAACTATCAATCAAGCAAAAAAAGAGAAGATTCGACAGTTATACAGGAGAAGACTCAACTGAATTAACATATGCAGCGGCAAAACTCTTGAAAGAAGATGGGCGTGAAGATATAGCATCCGTAATTGAGTACATGCTCAAAAATTCTGAAGCAGCAGCAAATATACAAAAAATGATCAAGAAATCAAATACTTCAGTTACATATTCACCAAATAAGGCACTCGGTCTTTACGTGGCATTAAAGCTGACTAAATGGCAATACATGACCTTAAGGGAGTCAGCTATTCAAGAAGGAGCCGAAGATCTTTATCCATCATACTACAAGATTCAGTCAGCGAAATTACAAAGTTACCCTCCGAAATCCGCTATAACCATAACGGATTCATCAGCTCAAATTAAACTTCAAGCTTTACTGGATTTAACTACGCAGAGGATTCTAAAAGAATTACCATCTAATATTGAAGACAAAGAGTTGACGCTGATATCGAAATGGGGTTTTGATGGTGCATCCAGCCAGAGCAAATATAAACAAAAAATGGATGGCGAAAACGATGACTCGAGCATATTCATGGCATCATTAGCACCACTCAAATTGGTTTGTGGTGAGGACATTTTATGGACGAATCCAAAACCCTGCTCACCGTCTTATTGTCGCCCATTGATGTTCCGTTTTGTTAAGGAAAGTAAAGCCGTAGTTTTGGAGTTAAAATCAAAGTTCGAAGAAGAAATTAAGGCTCTACTTCCTACGGAATACAATACAGCTAAAATAAAACACCTTTTGAAGATGACCATGATAGATGGTAAAATTTGTACTTATCTATCGGAAGCTAAATCAAATGCTACGTGTTACTTGTGTTTGGCTAAGCCTACCGAAATGAATAAGTTAGATTCAGTTGTAGTGAAGCAGATTTCGACAGAATTATATGAATTCGGGTTATCTTCAGGTGAGATGAGTGATTTAACGAATTTCCGTCCCATTTCTATTCTACCTGTTTTAAGTAAAGTTTTTGAGAAGTTAATGTTAAATGATATGTTAGGTCACTTCAATAGAAATAAACTGCTTAACAGTAATCAGTTCGGGTTCACCAGAGGACGATCCACAACTGATGCAGCATCTGTACTCATTAAATATATATACAATATTTGGGAGAAATCTTGTGATGCAATAGGAATTTTTTGTGACCTTTCCAAAGCTTTCGATTGCGTAGATCATGCGACTCTCATATTAAAATTAGAACATTATGGTCTGACTAATAATTCTCTAAATCTCATGTCCTCATATCTTAGTGATAGGACACAAACGGTTGTTGTAAACAGAACACAGTCCATTGGAGCAGCTGTTAAATTAGGTGTGCCTCAGGGCTCCATATTAGGTCCTTTCTTATTTTTGGTTTACATTAATGACTTACCACCCATGATAGAGAATATTTGTGATATTGTGCTATTTGCTGATGATACATCATTGATTTTCAAGGTAGACCGAAAATCCGTCAATTACACTAGGATAAATGCCACGCTAGGTAAAGTACATAATTGGTTTACTAGTAACAATTTGCTACTCAATGCTAGGAAAACTAAATGTGTTAGGTTCGCTTTGCCTAATGTTAGACCGGTAGAATCTAGTATATTTCTAAATGGCGAGTGTTTGGAAATGGTAGATAAGGCGCTTTTCTTAGGGATAACTATAGACAAAAACTTGCAATGGAGTCCCCACATAGCAGTACTAGCAGGTAAATTAAGTTCTGCAGCTTATGCTGTTAGGAAAATCAGGCAACTTACGAATGTTGAGACAGCTCGCTTAGTTTATTATAGTTATTTTCATAGTGTTATGTCATACGGTATTCTGGTTTGGGGAAAAGCTGCTGACATACAGACTATATTCGTGTTACAAAAAAGAGCCATCCGTTCTATATATAACCTAAACTCCCGTGATTCTTTAAGATTACTATTTAAAGAAATTAGTATTTTGACAGTAGCTTCACAATTTATTTATGAGAATATTATTTATGTCATTAAAAATCAGGACTCTTTTATTAAGAATTGTGATATACATAATTTTAATACAAGAAATAAAAATAAAATAGCTACTAAAAAATTTCGTGTTCGTAAGGTTTTTAAATCATTTGTAGGTCAATGCATCCATTTCTATAATAAATTACCTGACGAAGTTTTAAAGTTACCATTTCCAGTACTTAAAACTTACTTGAAAAAGTCGCTGATGTCTAAAGCTTACTATAGGGTCGAGGACTATCTATCAGATAAAAGTGCTTGGCCTAAACTAAACACCCAAATAACTTAATAATAACTTCATCGTAAGAAATATGTAAACATTGTATATTGTCTAGGGGACACGGTTTCTGTAGGAGAATGTATCGAAACTTTTTATGTAGTTGTATTACACCATCATAATTAAGTATAATTTTTCATAATTATTTTCTATTACTTACTACCAATTAGTTCTGGAGAAAACTCAGAGTTTTGGCACATTTTCCTGCTCAACTACGCGTGAATACATTTATTTCTTATCTTATGTTAGATTCATTGTTTTATATAATGCTAGGTTAAGTTTTAAAATTGTACCTATATTTAAAAAACGACTAACTGTTGAGTTTCTTGCGGCGCTTCTTCTCAGCAGTGGTCTCTTGCGAAGCGCTGGTAGATTTTTGACGTGTAAAAGTGCCCGTGCGGCCTACTTACTGAATAAACATCTTTTATCTTTTATCTTTTTATCTTTTATCTTCACTACATGCTCGTATAAATTCAATGGAGTGCCTTTTACACATTTCTTACAGACTGAGAATTAAAAAATGGGCTGCAAAAGGCGAGGAACTCAAAAAAATAATGAACGAGACGAAAAAAGTTGTTCAAGACCGATTCAAGGAAGAGCTCAACCTTTTGATCGATAATGTAAAGCAGGGATCGGGTACCACAAACGATGGCAATACAGCAAGAAGGTTCTTCGAGTTTCCTGAAAAAACTGCAGCAATAACTGGATTGGATGAAGAACTTGTTCGCAGATTTGCTGTAATACTGCAAGCAATAACATCTGGAGAAGAAATTGATGTTATGAAATTTAAGGAATATGCCTTTAAGACTGCTCAAAAGTTCGTAGCAATGTATGATTGGTATTATATGCCGTCAACTGTGCATAAGCTATTGATTCATGGAGCAGACATTATCGCCAGCAACGCCATTGTTCCTATCGGAAGTCTCTCGGAAGAGGCTTCCGAAGCTCGAAATAAAGATTTTAGGAGGTTCAGGGAGCATAATTCTAGGAAAAGGAGTAGGCAAGCTTGTAACGAGGATATACTGAATATGCTTCTATTATCCTCCGATCCTCATATTACGGCAATAAGACCTAGTCTGGATAAGAAGAAAAGGCAGGCATTTTTTGCCGAAACTAGGTCTTTATTTTCGGTTCAGGAAGTCGAACTGGAACAAGAGGTTTCAGATCCGTGTGATCTATATCAAAATGAGTCCGATATAGAGCATTCGTTAGATATATTACCCTAATAAAAAATATTATGTATTGTGTTTATTTTAGTCACATTATGGATAGTTATTTTTTTTACATTTTCTACTTTTATTTCTAATTAGTTATACAGAAAAAATACTATTCTATCACGTTTTTTTTTTATTTTACTTTTTATTATAAATATTTATATATGTAAGAAGAGTATTTGCATTCCGCTACCTCCCCCTCCTACATAAGTTGAAAAAAAATATACGCCACGGACTTAAAAAAAAGACAAAATAACATCGATTTTTCAAAAAAAAACCGCAGCTATGACTGAAATATGCACTACGCCAAAAAATCACAAATAATTATTTTTATTACCATCTGCGAGGATATAACGGTTTCTCTTGCGGTTTCAGAGATATTTGGACTTTTTCATGCCGTCCCATACAAATTTTAAGGAAAAAAATTATAACTCATCAGTTTCCAAACACAATCCAACCAAAATAATATTTTAGCATTATAACTGCAAATGAAACCAATCCCAATCAAAAAATCATAAAAATGAGAACTTCGATTTCTATGTCCTCTAGAGCCGATTTTCGTCCCACAGTGGCGACATCACATTGCTTGGAGCAGTGCGACCACCTGGGTTGATTCAGCAGCAGTGGTTTCCATTTTTGATGGTAGTTTTTTTGCTTCAGCTCCTTAGATGTGTTCTCTTTAACGTCTGGATAGCGAATGATTGACATTTGACCTTTACCAGACTTTTTATACACCTGGAACACGGCACAACTCGCGACCATTCAAACGCGTAATTTGGCACTTTTTTTTCGAAACTCTCAGTTTGCGAAAACACTTTTTTTTTCTTTAAATTAAATATTGTTAATTTAAAACACATTAAACGTGCTTTCGATTGATACTAATATTTACGAGGTGGGATAATTTTACTAAGGGCTAGATTTGCTTGAATCTGATTTTCAACGAGGTGCGATATTTTTGACGCCGAGTGTAGTAGTGATATAAATAAATAAATAATAATAACTAATGCATGCTCATCGGTTTAAAGTTGAACTGGCCTAAGCTTCTCGATAATGTCACAGATAATGTCTCCAATTCGATCGAAAAAAACGAAATAAGTAGGTGCATTCGCCGAGGTTATTAGCCCTTTTGCTGGCTTATTACACTGGAATCAAGTTTAAAGTGGCAACATAAAAACATCGGGTGGTAACAAGTGGGAATAACCGTTATTGGCTATATAGACGCTTCTGACCTTCCAATTATACACCCTTGCTGTCCCCTACTATTTCTCATACTTCACTCTATCTCCAATATTATATTGAAATGAAACTATAAAATAAACTAATCGACACGTTTAAGTAACTATTTACCTTATTATGTTACCTTAAGTATGTATGATGAATAGCATAATATTTTTGTATCTTTATTCGCTCTCAGTCAGTAGATTATGCTATTTGGTTACCTTTTGACCCGAGATAATAATCCATTTACTGTCTAACGGGATAAGCGAGTATTATGTTTGTTTATAATTAGTCTTGGAACAAGACAGTCGAGTTGACCAACTTAATTTTAAACAGGCTTTTGATAATTTAAGACAGTGGTAACCATGGTTAACGTGGGAGTGATAGGTGCAGGAATAAACGGTATTGCTTGCGCAGTAAAGATAAAGGAAAAATATCCAAAATGTAATGTAAGACTTGTATATTTTTTTTCAAAATGACTAAAATTACTAAACCAGATAAAGGAGTTCCTCAAGGATCTGTGTTGAGCAACGATCTCTTCAACAAATATCGTTCTCATACTTGTCTCTATAAGTAAGAAAAATATGGCCATGGTTCGTAGAATGGAGCGTGAGTGAGGAAGAGTTAAATGTTACACCATTGTGAATGTTGATAAATGAGACGATGATGATGCTCTGTGCAGGTGGTTGTGGTTGCCGACACGTTCACTCCGGACACGACGGGCGATGGATCTGGCGGTCTGTGGTACCCTTACTGCTGCGGAAATACACCTCAGCAGCTTCTCAGGTAAGATTCCGGTACTACCAACTCCATGAGGAACCGAGGGAACAATATGAGTTTAAGCACGGAATAAGAAATAGTTGGTTCAAGCCTGAATTTACATTTAATAATACTATCTGTCTAATTTTTTTTCTCTTATCTTTACTATGACAAAGAAAAGGGAAGTATAAGTTTCACTGTTTGATGATTTAGTTAAGCATTAGAAATATCGACCCTCAATATGTTTATGCCATTTATAATGAATACTGCGATAACAATGTGGTTATTTTTATACTCCGACAAAAAAGAGTTTAACGTAGGTATGTGTCTTTGTACCTGTGTGTCTGTAGAATCGTAGCTCCCAAACGGAGAGACTGATTTGGACGGGATTTTTAGAGAAAGCTAATTTCATCGGGACAATCCTTAGCAAGATTTCATATACATTGGTTGGGCTGTTTAAGACATATTATCAGCTCTGAAAAAATTATTATGTTTTTAGTTATCTTACACAGCCAAAGTAAGGTCGTTAACTCGTACTCGTGCACGCGATAGGGATGTGCTTTGGCTGCATGATGTATCTCATACGGCCAAGTACATATGTACGTCCAGCCAAGAAAGTGGTCTACCAGTTTTAACAAAACTTTCTGTGAGATCTAATTATCGCTAAGGTTGACACTTGTCACTGGCATAATATTATCGCAAGGAAAAATCGAACTTGTTATATCATGACGTGCAAATGAACTTCAACCGTAGGGTGGTAGACCAAATGTTTGCCCGACTGTACTTTTTTTTTAATGGCATAGAGAAGACTAACGAGCACACAGGCCACCTGATGGTAAATAGAAACTGTGACCCATAGACATTCGCCTTCAGAAGACTGCAATTGCAATCTTAAGACTGCAAATGCATTCCCAACCCTGAGGACTAAGATGAAATGCCTCTATGCTAGTAATTTCACCGGCTGTCTTATCCCCAAACCGGAACACAACAACGCAAACACTGCTGTTTGGCGGTAGGTTAATGGATAAATAAGATGGTGGTAGCGATCCGGACGGACCATGCACAAACGACGAGTAAAGATAAAGTAAAGCTATATTCATGTATGGTAGTGACGCGGCCTGTGAAGCTAGCGATCCCGAATTCAAATCCCGGTTAGAGCATTTTATTTGAGTGAAGACCGCGAGTATTTGTTTTCGAGTCTTCGATGTTTTCTATACCTATTGTATTTAAGCATGCATTTCCCTTGTAAGTTTATCGTTATCTAATACCTTAAATACAAGTCTAGAGCTTAGTTTAGGACTAGATCAATTTGTGCCACATTATATTGTCCCCAGGCAATATAGCTGCGTTTAGTGCGTGATACATTTTAGATAAGGCATCTGTCACCTTCTGACAGGTAGATAAGTACACGTGTCAAAAAGTGACGGATGCTTTAAAGACAAAGACAAACACAAAGACAGTTATTGCTAGAACATCAATCACTACATAGTATAAAACAAAGTCGCTTCCCGCTGTCTGTCCCTATGTATGCTTAGATCTTTAAAAATACGCAACGGATTTTGATGCGGTTTTTTTTAGTAGATAGAGTGATTCAAGAGGAAGGTTTTTATGTAAAACTGTAATTTTATGTAAATAAATTTTGTTTTATGTACGTGTGTTATAGAAAACTCAAATAAACCGAAGCGAAGCGAGGGCGGGTCGCTAGTAGTAGTTATACAGATCTTCGTGGAACAGGATGTGCTTACGTTCTACCTTAATTAGGTGCAATGTTATACGGATCGGTTTTAATCAAGGAACTCCCGAACGGAGTAAAAACATTTTTCCAATAGCCACCTTGTGATTAAATGATCAAATTTATCCACAGTTGACATTGACACGCGATATAGACGCAGCCAAACCACAGAATAAGTAATAGTACAAGTACAAACTAGGCCTGCGGGTATTTATTTATTTGTTAACATAATGGTAACGGTTTTTTTAAAACAGCAAATGGGGCGGAGAGACCTACAGGTTCCTACACGAATGTTGGCTGGAAGGCGGCTACAACATCTGCCTAATGCCCATATACGAGGTGTATACGGAAACGACAAGCACACAGACCCCTGACTGGGCCAGCTCCGTTTTCGGCTATCACCATCTAGGGGCAAAACAGTTGGGTTATATGAATCGTGTGTTCTCAACAGAATATGTGTAAGTCTAGATACATGTTTTCGCAAAATATAGAGGCCCAACTTTGAAAAACGAATTTACGCTGCCTCCATCTGTTTCTCTCGATTTAGACGAGTGACTGGGATGGATAAGCTAACGTAACTTCAAACTTCGATTTTCAAAGTAGGGCCTGAAATGCATGTCCACAAGTTGCTGGTTATTATTACGGCACATTATTATCTATTATGGAATTTATGGAATCTTATCATTTTATATTGGAATTATGTTCATGACACTTTCTGCTGCACTGAGACGTTAATTAAATTTAATGCTTGTTTAGTGACGTCTTGTCTTATTATATTGCTACAGCAAAGAAAGTGTCAGCAGCAAGTTTAATAAAGCATTATTACCTAGGTATTTAATTGGGTGCAGACTCGTGGTCACCCCAGTTTGTCACCCCAGTGCCTTTCGACGGAGCCCTGCCTATGGCAGGGCTCCTATTTCTGAGCGATTTGCCCTTCGGGCATCTTAAGATACCTAACGAACCTAACCTACCTACTTTTGCGGAATAAAAATTATTTCTGACGAATAACCGACTAAAGCGAATAGCACTGGGGTGACAAACTGGTGTGACCACGAGTCATCCGCTATTTAATTGACGTCTCTGAGTGCGGCGGTTCAAGTTACAGATTAAAGAAATGATAGCTAATTTTTTGTGTGAATTTGCAAAGATAGCCAGAGATGCAGTTTTTCTTACAGATTTACAGTTTTACCAAATACTACACTTTCCCGACCTTTCAGCGCCGGTCATACCTTCAATACTTTCATCGTCCACACCGGGTCTATGCTGAGCTACCTGTACGACCGCTTTACTCGCGCGGGGGGTCGGGTGGTGCGAGCGACGGTGACGTCACTGCAAGACGCGGCGCTTGCGCAGTGCGACGTGGTCGTGAACTGCTGCGGACTCGGAGCGAGGACCGTCGTGCCGGATGACAGGATGTTCCCGGTCAGGGGGCAAGTCATGAGGGTAGGATATAATTTATACTCGTACCGTATAAGCCGAATATGGTTTGAAAATAAGGACGGATTGCTGTACAGTCGAGGAATTTGATTGTTTTGCAGTTTGATTATAATACGTCAATTTGTAGAATTAATTGGCTATTATTTCCTTGACTATACAGGGTGACTGCGGGGTCGTGTAGCAACAAAGTAAACTTAAACTCTCTAGGTACATCATTAGAAACATAACGCAGTAAATTTGAGAGCGTTAGGACAATTAGTTTGTTTTTTATTTAAATAAATAATAAACCCAATCTGTTTATTCAGGATCATATCATCATCGTACATCCAGTACTAAACGATGGATGTACGATGATGAGGTCTATGACTATACCTACCTATACCAACGTAAAGTCTTCTACTTGCACACCGTAAGCGTGGTGCGATTTCCCGTGATATTTACGCCGAAGCGGCTTCTGCTATTGGTGTCTAGAAGCCGGGGTAGATATTCTCATTTTAAGGTTCTATTGAATTATACGTACGTACTTAGTGCTCGCCTAAACTGATTACTTAGCCTAGGCACGCCATCTCGTCACTTTGATTAATGAACCTACGACAACAGAGACCGTGACAAGGTTCTAATGTGACTCAAAGATTACAATTCGTACAATACAGAAAATATTTTTTTGGTTTTGTTTTTGTGTTGATCTTTGTGGAGGTTAAATTTCATTCTTATTTCGTAGGTAGATGCTTCATGGATAAATTACACACTCATGGACAAGAACAGTGGCCATTACATCATACCCAAGTAAGTATACCTGTTGTATTATTTGTAGAAGCAAAGATCTTCCTCCTCCTATTGATAGAATTAACAAAACCGGTGAATAATAAAAAATAGTACAACACTACTAATTTTTCACTTCTCATGCTCGTAAAGTCCTTCTTTATGCTGGGTATAGGCTGCATAAAATCGCATTTTATGCACTAGTGCATAAATGGTTGTCGTCATCTAGACTAAGACCATTAAGCCCTACAGCCAGACAGACGAGGTGACTACATTAAATAAACTTGTTATTTGAATAAATTTACTTTAATTTTATTTATATTTGCATCGTAGTTGCATCTAACAAAGAAGAAATTTAAAACTATTAAAAACAAGCATTATTAACAAGAACATTAAAAAATCAACGTAGGTATAAACTTGGCAGTATTGCGTTCGACCTAAGTCAAAAATCGCAAACAGAAAAAAAAAAATATTGACAGAAATACAGTGGCGGGAAAGAGGTATTGGACTATTAATTAGTTATTTTCTTTGCAAAACTTGTTGTGTTATGGAATTTAATTAAAATGTCGTCTAGTGAAGAGGAAAATAATGCTCACACCTAACACACTCATGGAAAAAAATGCAAAAGAACTTATTACTTAAAGTTTTTTTACATTATCACATGGAAAAAAATGCAAAAGAACTTATTAAAGTTTTTTTACATTATCACTGTTTTATTTCCTCGTAATCGAAGTGAAAAGCAGAGTGTATAACTCGGTCTTAAAACCCATTTTATCCTCGACTTAATTATCCAACCTCGCCTGCCGGCTCGGTTGGATACCATAAGTCTCGGAAAAAATGGTTTGTTTTATGCCCTTGTTGTACAATCTACTATTCTTCTCCCCATTATAAACCACCATAAAAAGCCGGAGTCCCAATGCTGCGCTCGGTCAAGCTTCACACGTGGGTACAAAAACGCTTTGTATGAAAATGTAGGTAGATATGTCCACAGTAGTGCACGAGCACGCTGCGTACGAAATGACGTCACTGATACACGCGTGGTCTGTTTCGAAGTGCCTGCCACGCACACGCTAGCGCGCGTGGCATGTAAAACCCCACCACGACCCACGTTGTCCACGCGAAGAACGAATGCCGCGTATGCGCGAATGTGTAGCGGGGAGCGGGGGAGACGAGAATCGTGCGCCTTGTTTGTATTATGCGTATAGTACAAATTATTTTTCGAGAGCGAATCCACTTAGCTTTGTACCTGACAGACAATACCCATTATCTCCGTTGTTCAGTGTGGCCAAAACTGCCACTTGAAAATGAAAAGCATCATAAGTGCAAACAACTTTTACACTAAAGTATTATTTAAGTCAAATGCAATAAGATTTATTGTTAAACAAGTATCAAATTGTGGTCGTCGTTCTAAGCATCGATGCGAACGCGAACTTCACTGTTCATTTAAATACAAAGTGACCAACATCTTTGCCTCTTTGTTTAACAATAAACCTTTTTGCATTTGACTTAAATAATACTTTAGTGTAAAAGTTGTTTGCACTTATGATGCTTTTCATTTTCAAGTGGCAGTTTTGGCCAGGTCTGTCAGGTACAAAGCTAAGTGGATTCGCTCTCGAAAAAGAATTTGTACTATACATGTGCGTGGCCCGCTGTAGGGAATGTAGAAACACGCAGCTGATAAACGTAGCAACGTGGCCCACACGTTTTACGTGTGCGTACAAGAGGGCGACGTGTATAGCGTGTCCGTGCGTAGCGTGCATAGCAGTGGGGCTCCGGCTTAAGGCAGACACTCATTGACAGAAGCTTTTGTCTGCTAAGGGTTATGTGATTTGGTTGGGTCATTGCTATACCTATCAAAGGGTACCTATACGCGAGAATCTTATCTAAGTAAATACTCTGTCTACGAGTAAAACTGTAAAACAAGGTTTAATTTACCCAATAAATTTAGTACCGACTTTTTCAGCGCAGAGACTTGCGTCCTTGGTGGAACTCAGCAGAAGAACGACTTTAACACGAGGGTGTCGCCGACTGACTCGGAGTTTATACTCGATGGATGTTGCGAAAGAGTACCAGCGTTAAAGGTAAAATAACCCACACCTTAGAGGCGGACAATTTTATGCGCGATTGTTCCGCGGGGAGGCAGGTGGCGGGGACGAGGTAACTTGTCGTAAGCGGTAGCGGCGGTGAGCGTCGGCCGTTGGCTAAAGAGAGAGCTAAAGGAGATAATATATAATTGATAAAGGTTACCTAATACGGAATACGGGTCCAGTTAAATATTATAATAATATACCCTTCATCATTCAACCTATGTTGTCATGAGTGCCATAACTGCAAGCTATACAGGGTGACACCTAAGACGTAATACAAAATGTTATTTTCTGCATCTAGTCATGAGTACGATCAACTTTTATTATGGGATTAATATCGAAATCCATTGATAAAAAAATCATCTCCTATAGTAAAAGCAATCGACTGGTTTCACAATTTGTATGGAGATGTCGATTTTGTGTTTACGTTTTCGAAGTTGGTCCCATATTAATAGTTAATCGTAATCATGAGTAGATTCGGAAAATAACATTTTTGTATTACGTCTTAGGTGTCACCTAGTATTGTTACCATGTTACTCAGGGAGCCAGGATAGTACGTCAGTGGGCGGGTCTCCGGCCTGGGAGAGACGAGGTGCGGTTGGAGGCAGAAGAGCGAGACGGAAGGCTGGTAATTCACAACTATGGCCACGGTTAGTACTGTTCGTGTACTGTCGGTGTGTAATGATTTGCATAAAAAATGGCCTAATTTTCATTTTGCATAACACGAATTGCATAATAACGATAATCTGTAGTTTCATAATATACAAACAGTAACAGGAAAAATATAAGAACTTGACGCAACTCTACCCTAAACTAGGTGAGATTGATTTTTATTGGGTGTTCAATGAAGTGTATTTGCATATATCTGCTGTCTCTAATTTCGCTATAATATTTACAATATACCTACGTATTTTCCAGGCGGAAGCGGCGTTACACTATTTTGGGGATGCGCGAGCGACGTTTTAGAATTATTGCACGCAAAAATGAACCAAATTGAAACGAGTGTAAAGTCGAAACTTTAATAATAACATACAAAATATACAATTTGGTAACAATTGAACAAGTAAACATATTGTAAAATATATTTGTTTCTTCTTGATAAGACCTTATACGTACTCAAGCTTATTAATAAAGGTACAGCGACCGTATAAGTAGCTGCACACTTTTGTACCTTGTCGCTTTAACGCCTTTGACAGATTAGTGGTACTTAGTTCAAACATGAATTGCCAAGCACTAAAGTGTGCAGATATTTTTAAGGGCTACTTTAGACAGTTGTGTCGCAAAAATACGTGTCCATAATAATATTATGTTCGTGATGATCGTTTTTGCTTAGATAGACCTTTACTGTACCATTTTAACATATTGGTACTTTGGCAATGGTGTCGTAAATTTCTGTTCTCCTTTGGTTTCTGATTGGTATTTGACTCCGAACTTCCTCCACCATGTCAATATCTAAAAAAAAAACAAATGGATTCTGTACACAATTAAGTTTTAAGGCTAATTTTTTCACGACTAGGTTCAGGTCAACAAAATGGATTAGTTCACGGTAAAACCCTGTCGTAATATCAAGGAAGGAAGATTACTCAAACTTGACGAATGTGGCGTTTGATGCGTTGCCTTGTTGCGACAGGGTTCTACAGCGCTGGGCCTCGTTTTTAAGAGGAATCCTAGTCCTGACTAAATATTTACTTAAAAGAGTAAGGGCCGTATCAAACGCCGTACACAAAAATCGAACTTTGATAATTTAACAGTGAGTTTTTTTTGTCTGGCAACACTAGAACAACACGACCGTATACTGGCGACAAGTGACCGCTAATTTAAGACTGCACCGAGCAAAGGTCGAGCGTCCAGTGGCGCCCTAATTACTATTATTGTATTTTCTAATAAATTAAAGAATTTCCTTGCAATCAGACGGTACGTTTTTTAGCGCAAGAAAAACACAATTTATGGGATACGTAATAAACTTCAATAACAATTACCCTTTGAGTAGTCAGCTTAACGGGAAAAGGTGGCCACTTTTTTCCGTTAAATTGATAACTCGAAGGTGAATTGTTATGAAACTATGTGATATGCCCTATAAAGTCATGTTTTCATTTGTAGTACAAAAACCAACCGACCAATTTCAAGAAAATACTTTAGTTTATTAGAAAACACAATAATAGTAATGAGGGCGCCACTGTACATCCGGCGTACGCTCGGCGCAGTCTTAAAGCTATTGCCCATACTGCCCTCATGCCAATAAGCAGTATCCCTAATTCAATAACCAAAGCAGATTCAATTTTCTTATAAGGTTGATATTGCTGCAGGAGTTTTATCTGAGATACTGCCTATCGGTTTAGGAGGGCAGCATATATCACGTGACAAACTTACCTATATCAGCCACCAGAGTTCCAGCTTTCTCGTCCAACTTTTTCACAACGTTGCCCCAGGGATCGACCAGGATAGAGTGACCCCAGGCCACGTATTCGGCGTCCTTGTCTCGCGCGGGGCTGACTAGGGCCACCCAGAGCTGTTGGTCGTTGGCCCGCGAGCGAGCCAGCAGCTCCCAATGCTTGGGGCCTGTTGTCATGTTGAAGGCGCCAGGGTAGATGAGGAGGGAACATCCTGTCACAATTCAAAGGTGGGCTAAGTAGATAAATGGTGGTGTTCAAAGACGTTAAACAACTTTATTTTTTGAAAATGGGATGTATTTGAATGTGTACCTAATACGAGATAAGAATCGATCTCAGAACTCACATACACATACATACATAATCTCACGCCTTTATTCCCAGAGTGGGGTAGGCATAGCTACAGAATTACCAACAACTCTAAAAACTTGTTGATAATTCTGTAACCACATTTTGCACACTTAGGCTAAGGTGTTTACCAGTGTATTAGTGACAGGTTGCAAACCCATCGCCTAACAATACTATACGCCTTTATTCCCTTAGCCGTCTCTTACGACATCCACGGGAAGATATGGAGTGGCACTATTCTAACCCATCAGATCTCAGAACTCATACTCTACTATAGTCTATACTTTTAGGTATTTAAAAAATTGTAAACAAATCTACCACGTTATACACCGTGTTTTTTTTGATTTACGATAACTTTAAGGGAACGTTATTTAGGTCAAATAAAGTTAATTTCCCAAAGAGAGACAAATGATAACTCTTACGGTTTTAAAGATATTTAATTTTTAAATTTAATCAGTTAATCACGTTGAACTAGTATAAAGGGCTCTTAATTGATAACAACAATTTTCTTTTAATTCTTATGAGTAAAGAGTTTCCAATTGTTAGGTTTGTATACGCGTCCATGGAATTAGTATACTAACGTACATCTGGAAGGTGCACTACACCGATAACGCGAGCCGAAAGAAATGTACTAAAGCTTTACTGCGTCCGTTTCTAAAGGTGACCATATTTGAATTGCAATTTACGGACAAATTAATTTTACAAGCCGCCGGTAGTAAACGAAACAATATTTACTTATTCAACTGATTGTTTCCAAAACGATATCTGTGGATCTGTGGATCTGTGTGGTCACTGACAACTAATCCGTTGACAAATTGAGGAAAAGTAGCCGCCATCTTGAACTTTTTAGTTATTCAACTGATTGTCTCCAAAATCGATATGGGTAAAAATCAAAATAAATGTCCAGTTAAAGAGTTTTGTCACCGTAACGAAACTGTTGGTTGCCGTCAAACATACGTCATTTTGTAATGAAATTGTAAGTTAGACATCATTTAAGTGATATTTAAATAGCGTCTTTATGTACATTTATTTTGATTTTTACCCATATCTGGGCATCATCTGTGTGATCTCCGTCAACGAATCCGAGGACAGACTGAGAAAACGTAGCTGCCGTCTTGAACTTCTTAATAAGAGCAGGTAGAACAAAATACAAGCATTGAAAGCTTTCAAACAAAATGTAGTATTAAGTTGTCATTCAAGTGTCAATTTCGAATAATAGGAGACCACACAGAATACACAGATCCCCAGATCCACATACAGGTACATTTCTTTCGGCTCGCGTTATCGGTGGAATGCACCTTCCAGATGTACGTTATTACTTACTAATTCCATGGTCATGCCAACATTGACGTATTTGACACTCACTATTAGTTAACTCTAAAGGCCCTTTTAGAATGATCAAAGATATAACATTCAATTACTTTGTTCTAAACAGAAAAAAAATTTTTTTTTGCAATATTTCAAAATCAAATCTACCAATTAGTTTCTATGGATATACCTAGTAATATGCCGAAGTTATCGTAAATCAAAAAAAACACGGTGTATAGTTCGTCAGCCAATAGAAGCAGAATACTGATACGTCAAAGTGCAATAAAACAGTTTTGATTGGCTGTTTAACAATGTCACATGGTTTGGATTGGTAACACTTTTTTAAATACCTAAAAGTATAGACTATAGTCCCAATTATAGTTACTTACTTTAAATGAAGGTAAAGGAACTGAGACCGCTTCTTCTTATACCCAACTGCCGAAGGAGGAGGGTTATGTGTTTATCAGCCTATATTATTATTGTGTATGTATGTATGGTTGTTCCTTTGTGGTTCTTCACAAACTAAACGCATGGTCCGATTTTGAAATTTCTTGTCAATCGATTTGTGAGTCATTAAAGATATGACAGTAATCAAAATTCAATATGGCGGCAACTAGGCGCTATTTAGTAAATAAAATAAAGTGGGGTGTCATTGCATAGGTATTTAAAAAATATCTTTAGGTTTCTTTCCTCATTTTTCATTTTAAATGACCATTTAGGAATTATAATGACTTAAAGGTGTTCATATTGTGCGGGGGTGTTACTGTCCATAATTTACTCAGTTTCTTTACCCATTCGGGCCATAACATGGGCCATCTCGTAGAACCGTAGGTCGTAACAGATCCCAAGCCCGATCTTCACGCCGCAGTGCTCGAAGGTGGTGAACTGGTCCCCGGGCGAAAGAACTTCGGACTCTTTAAACGTCATTTTGCCGGGGATGTCAATGTCGAATAGGTGCATCTACAAATAACATTTATTTATTTAAGTAAAACCAAGGCCTTATTATACGAATGTAATAAGAAAGTCAATTACAGGTTCTCACTGATAGAATTACAGTAACAATAGTGATTTACATTGCATAAAGTACACATTGAATAGTCAGGTTTCAATATGAATGGACTTATGGACAGGTTAAAACCTTTTGAACGCCACAGACGGCTGTGGCCGACATCTGAAAGTCGTGCCCCTGACGCCACGACGGTTTCAGTCAACACAAGTCCAAGATTCAAAGAGACTATGTTTTGTATGAATTAAGTTGTAATTATTTTGCATAGCATAGCAAACATGTACGGCGCATTTAGTAATCGACGTAAGGCGTTCAAAAGGTTAATGGCGGCGTTATAATTACTGTATCTACTGTAGGGCAAAACATAATGCAGAGCTATTATCAAAACCCAAAATAATGAAAAATATGCCCTATGCGATGCCCCCCGTGCCTTCGGTCACGGGGGGCATCGCGTTCCTTAATGAATTCTTGCATACACTACTGAAATTTGTATCGATTATAGCTTAGCAACCATAATAAATAACAGCTATAAGATAAAAAAAAAATCTCGTTGCCAATTTCACGTCGAATGACGGCCTCGTTTTATAAAACATTGTTTTGCCAAGTTAGTTATACTTATACCTTTCTGTGCATCGCCAGTAGCTTGCCCGTGGGACCGTATACGCAACACGTGTTGTACAGTTTATCGCCGCAGCGCTCGGGCACGGTGCCGCCGACGACGCAAACGCCGGCCTCTCCGGCGGCGCGAGCCAGTTCCAGCGACGTGGGGCCGCATGGGACCTCTTCTGCGTAAAACGGGAAGAACTCTGGAACAGGATTTAAAAAGGATTATGTATGAAGCTAAAAAAATGCATGTAAAATGCTATAACGTTTCTCTCCTCTTAAACCTAGTCAGATTTTAACGATTTTTTTATATATTGTACATACATAACATACATACCGTCGCTTAGCTAACAATACCGCACAAGTCATAATTTGACCATGTGACGTTTTATACACCATTCGCTAGATTCTTTTTCGGCGCATCGAATCAGCTCTCGCAGGAAGTAATTTCGACCAATTAGAGCGCGTTATTCAAATAGAAGTAACACAACGCAACTCACTGGTTGCACCAAAACCGCGCAAGTCATCAGTCCGCCATAGTGTTTGGCTTGATCAACGTCGCTGGTCGATAAGTTTAAATGTTTTGTTTCTAAATTACTGAAGTTTTCTTAATGGATTGACTCTTCTGATGCAGTTAAAAGGTAAGTGAACTTGTTTAAAATTAAACATAGTAGTTTATTCATTGAAATACTTCATATAATCGTGATTAAAAACAAGAGTATTTGAGCGGTGTTGTAACGAATAGTTAGGTTGACTTTGGCGGTATTTTCATTAATAGTTTTTTGTCTCTCCTGAAAAGTAAGCAAATCTGACTTGTGCGGTATTGTTAGCTAAGCGACGATACATTAAATCACGCCTGTATCCCAGAGGGTTAGGCAGAGAACACTTCTTTCCACTTGCTACGATCCTGACAAATCTCTTTAGCTTCTTCCATATTCACATTCATACATCGAGTCATGCACGCATGTCAGTTTCGGGTACTTAAGATTCGGCCCTTTTCCAGTATTTCTCCGATTTGACTCGAAAAAGTCATTAAATAAAAATGAAATAAATACAAACAAGCAAAACTATGTAAGGGCTCTAGTTTAAAAACCCAGTGTAAAATAAAGGTTAGAAGACAACTTACTTGTTCCATATGGCGAGTTAAAGCATTCTGGCAGCGCCACCAGCTGAGCTCCCTGCTTCTTCGCGGCATGGATCCCGGCTACGGCCGAAACCACATTCTTTCTCTTATCGGGACCCACTGCTAGCTGGACCAGGGCTATTTTCAACCCTGAGCAATGAACGGATGCTTGGCAATATGTACACTTTAAATAAAAATCAGGGGACAATAGATTAGATTCTAGATTGCAAAACCGTATTTTTAGGCTAACTATAACCCCACACGACGCTCAACAAACGAAAATTAGGGCTGCTGTCTGGAGTACAATAGTAGCAGAAGAGTTTTATTTGATAACTGCAGAATAGTGATCATAAGTATAAGAATAATTTAAAGATAACATTGTTGAATAACTTCTGTTTAAAATATATGTGTATGTTACTTTAATAATAACTTTTTTCTCTTAAAATCCATTCAATTTTGGTTTAAAATTGAAAAGACCAACATCTTTGTTAAAATGGACCTTCGGGAATATGATTAGCTTGATTGAATGAATAAACCGAAAGCATCATTATTTAACAATTGTCAGAAAAATCTAACATTGTATTTAATTAGATGATTACAGCAATACAGTAAAGCAATAAAGAGCAAAGTTAATAATATTATCACGCCTTATCACCAAGCCGTTATCAGTTAATGTTTCTGTTTGCCATTTAACTTGCGAGTACAAGAAAATACCAACTTTAAATTATATGATATTTGTACATCCAATTATAATACGCAGCAAAGCATGTATGATAATTAGATATGCAGGGCGTCCCATAAATCGACGTCTAACTGCCTGGGGCTGATAGAGCAGCTAAAAACCTATTGATTTAACCCCTATGTATGTTTAGCGGTTTTTATTAGTTTCGGAGATATTGAGCATTATAATCTAAACAAAAAATCTGATTATAATGATCAATATCTCCGAAACTAGGAAAAATCGCTGAACATACATAGAAGTGAAATCGATGTTGACGTCGATTTTTGGGACAGCCTGAATAGATAGCACATAGGTTAAAATATTTGCTATAAACACTGTACTGTACCCCTAAAAACCGTAAATCGCGGGTGTACCGCATCCGGAATGCTCAGTTCATTAGTACTTATACCAGTTGCTGGATCTTTACCTCGTTTCATTTTACGGTACAAAACTAGATATTGTCACTGAGATATTCTTTACACCGGCACTATTGCATCAACTTTAAATTTTTGAGTTACGATACAACACGGTTCAAGTATATTTTTCTCGGAATGGCTTAACTTGAGGAGTGAGAGACTGACTGAAAGTTTCAGGTGTTTCAGTCTGCTGTCTGAAACTGATTGACCACAGATTGTAGGATATGGCTTCATGACATTACAATGACGTTTACGGATTATAAGGGCATCTATGCATTACCTATGTCTAAAGACCATAGAGGTAGGAAAACAAAGAGGGAGTGTAAAAACGTCTCTAACAGTACGATTAATATATACACACACTAATGAAAGGTATATATATATACGACTCTTTTTAACGAAGGTCATTTGTAACGGGTGCGAAGAGTATGATTCTTTAAGCCGTTTATATACCCCCTCTATGTTGTCCTACCTTGTTGGTTCTGTGACTTGTGTACAATAATCCGAATCGTGTTTGTAAATGGAATTTTTAGACATATCCTATAGTCTATGTTTCTATCACTATACCCGCAGTGTAAGGTTCTGGTTACGGTTTAATTTTTAAATTTTAGTGGTATCTAACTTTTTATATTTTCATTGGATTCATAGATGTATGAAAACTGCTCAAAATAGAGATTGAATTTGACAACATGCTCCAAATTATTATCAAAAACTGCGTAACACGTTCACAGTCCCAGTACACTCACCATTCCCTTGGGTTCATTGTACCAAAACTTCCAATTGGCTACTAGCACATAATTTCATTTTTAGGGTTCCGAACCTCAAAAGGAAAAAACGGATCACTTTTTTGTCGGTCCATCTGTCTGTCAAGACCCTTTATCTCGGGAACGAGTGGAGGGATCGGGTTGAACCATTGCAACCATTTACTCAAGTCTACAGTCTCTTGAAGCTGGGAAAAAAACGAACTTGTCAGTTATCGTAAAAAAAAGATACGGCCGTTTACTTATGCCGCAGAAAACGTATATTTCGACACTCTCATTCGAATCAAAACTTTTGGGGTATTTTCCGTTGACCTAGAACTATGAAATTTTGCAAGTAACACCGTCTTATACCCGTATAGGGAAAAATCAAAAAATATTTTTATTAAATCACCTTAAAACAGGGTCTTTATGCAAGGAACAGCGGCAGCGATCCAAACTTTGAAATTCTTGAACTATTTAAAATATGTGCGGGACCCTCGGTGGGCGAATCCGATTCGCACTTGTCCGGTTTTTCTTTAATGTTATGAATGACCATTCCGCGATAAAAAAGAGTAACAAATATATTGTTTTGTTTATATTATAATGTACCTACTTACGATCGGCGAATAAATTAGGCTCAATGTCTACTTGGTTAAATCATATTGCATTAAGACTTGTAATAGTTGTAATCGTATTGCTAACCCAAGGGACTATTGCGTAACGCACTCGCAATCGCAATCGGTATACGCCGAGTGAGATAGAAAGGCAAGATGCAGTCTTCTTTAATTATATAATCTTTCCGTATAAGTGCTACTCTTCTACTCGTTGTATTTCGTATTGTTAATACTCGGTAATAAAACCACATTAGCAAATCAACATTTTATTAAACTTAACGGTCTTCTTTAGTTCAGATGAAACAAATCGCGTTGCCCTCTTCCATCTTCCTCCAAAACGGTAATCAGATCAGTGCAGACGCTCTGCTATGAGCTGCGGACAAACGCGAATATCACTTTAGTACCTTGTCTATTTAACGTCATGATTAAACTGTCATATGAAATTGTCACAGTGATTAAAGTGACAAGGTACCAAAGTGTAAACATATTTATGACTTCGACGGTACCACAACCGTTGCTCGTAAGGACTTGTAAGTATCTCTTTTCAATTGAGGTATTAAACAACTACTATACTAGAGTAGGTACTGTAAACTACGTAAAATACTGGAACTAAATACAAAATTAGACCATTTGCCTAGACGTTGACTTGTTACTTTGCAAGAACGCTCACTATCAATAGTCGTCAGTACAGTGATGCTGTTAGGACATAAAGCACAACGTAAATGTTGACCTCTTTGGTGTCTTGTCATAATAAACTTGACAGTTAAACAAGCAAGACAGTGACTTATATAATCACCAATGATAGGGTTCTACATTTATTGTGGTACGAGGGCTGCTACTTAAGTAACCGGAATCCGGGATTCCAACATTTTTAAACGCTATATCTGACCTCCATGGTAAAATTTTCACTTTTTTGAATACTGGCCGCTATATTTTTTTTTCTTATCTTACGTAGTCTTTTGTTTTTGGCGGGTTTAAATTTTAATCTCGCTGCAAGTATGGAACTCACTCGTGAAAATATTCGTGCTATGATTTATTACGATTTTCAGCGTGGTTTAACGCAACAACAGTGCATAGATCAACTAACTTCGACTTTTGGTGATGAAGCTCCATCCAAAACTACTGTGTATCGCTGGTTTAGTGAGTTCAATCGTGGACGTAGTATGCTCAGGGACGAAGTTAAGGATGGTCGCCCGAAATCGGTCGTTGTACCACAAAATATTGAAGCTGTGCGAAAACTTATCATGCATGTCCGTCATGTTACGTATCGCGAGATAGAGGCGACTATAGGCATATGTATGACGAGCATTAATAAGATATTACATGAGCATTTAGCTGTGAAAAAAATTTGTTCGCGTTGGATCCCGCACAACTTAACTAAGGATCAAAAAGAGGCTCGCGTCGAATGGTGCAAGGAAATGTTGAAAAAATATAACCGTGGTGACTCAAAAGCTGTTTATAATATCTACACAGGTGACGAATCCTGGATCTATGCGTATGATCCCGAAACTAAACAATAATCAACGGTGTGGGTGTTTCAAAATGAGCCGAACCCTACGAAAGTAACTCGTGCAAAAAGCACCTTGAAGCAAATGGTGGCCTGCTTTTTTGGTATTAATGGCCATGTGGCTACAGTGCCCCTGGAGAATCGTAAAACGGTTAGTTCGGAGTGGTACACGACCATTTGTTTGCCGGAAGTATTTGAAGAAATACGGAAAAACAACCAGCGACGGAGAATCATTCTGCACCATGATAACGCCAGCTGTCATACATCACGTGAAACGACTCGATTTTTGGAAGGTCAAAATATAGAATTAACGGGTCATCCACCTTACAGCCCTGATTTGGCACCCAATGATTTCTATTTATTTCCAAATGTAAAGAATAAATTACGTGGTCAACGATTTTCGACCCGTGAAGATGCCGTCGACGCGTTCGGACAGCACGTTTTGGAGATACCTCAGTCAGAGTGGAAAAAGTGCTTTATAAATTGGTTTCAACGTATGCAAAAGTGCATCGATTATCACGGAGAATACTTCGAAAAACAATAAAACCATATTTAGCCATGTACGTTTGTTTATTTTTTCTATTCCGGTTACATAAGTAGCAGCCCTCGTACCTACCTATTTAAGACTGCACCAAGCGTCCAGTGGCGCCCTCATTTCTATTATTGTTTTCTAATAATCTAAAGTATTGTATTTAAATCTGTGTTTTTTGTGCAACTTAAAAACGAATACATAATTTATAGAGTAGATAGGTATATGATATAATTAATAACAATTGACCTTGACCTACGACTGACTACACTAAGGTTAAAGGTTAAACTTTGTCATATATTCACTAACTACAACCATCCTTCGATTGCAATACAATACTTTAGTTAAACGTGAACAAATAACCAACCAATAGAAGCAGAACACTGATACCTACGACGTCAAAGTTCGACCAAAAAGTTTAAATTGGCTGTTTAAAAGAGCCACGCGTTAGGCTGCGTTTCCACCTGAGCGGTGCGAGGCAGCGAAGCGGTGTTGCGAGGAAAAATCCACTAAGAGGATGATTTTGTTTTACTAGCCTCACTATCTTATGGGTGGATTTTTCTTCGCTGCCTCGCACAGCTCTGGTGGAAACGCAGCCTTAAGAAGTGGGGATTAAATCCAATAGAGGTACAGTCAAGGGCACCAATATGCATACACCACAAAGTTTCAAAAATATGTACACAGGCCTTATTACTATGGCGCTAAGGTCTATGTGTACATAATTTTGCACCTTTGTGCGGATATTTATTACTATCCTTGACTGTACTAGGAACAGCACTCACATTATTGCTATACACTTTTTAGCTAAGTATACACAAGAACAAGATAATTACGGGTTCCAAAATAAACTAAGTAAATTACTTAAAATTTATTTAACAATACTTAAAGCTACTTTACACAACAGTTAAGCAAAAATACATATATTAAAATCATCAACGTTATAAAACTATATTTGGGCAGTGAACTACGGATCCTTTAATCCTTAGGTACAGTCACAACCCGCGAATGTTACGCAACTTGCCACTCTTCTTAATTTAGCCGTATACTACACTCGGGTAACATGTCAAGTCTGCTGTCAACCCAAAATGCATTACATTGTGACTGTCTGTACATGTTACAACAGGCTATACAGATAAAATTGTATATTATTGGTGAGCTTTTAGCTTTTTCTATAACAAGTTCACGCGCGGCCGCCCTGCGCTGTGAGGGGAAGCGAGGGGAGGTGCAAGCTAGCAGTTGCTCGAGCTTCCCTTTCCCTCTATGATGATCCGTTGTGTGCAGGACGGCCGCTACACTAAGTTTTTGAGTGATTATATCAACTCCCAATATAGTTTCTACATTTTTATGAAGTAATGTGTTAAAGGACTTTGAACCATTTGATAATCATTACTCAGTTTAATGGAAATCTGTAAAACAATGTGATAATATTAAATCAAAACGCAATTACTACTTTTATCTAAGACTGTTTGAATTTAGGTAATACACAAATAATTATATAATAATACATGTTCATTAATTCTTATTCTTATTCGTAATAAATTCTTTGAAACAAAAAAATGCTGCGTGATATTAGTTTTAAAACAATAAGGGCCACTTGCACGAAAAGTTTAACCCTGGGTTAAAATGACAGTTTTCGTATGAATCTGACGTCTACTAACTCGAGTTAGTGCCTTAACCCAGGGTTAAATTCTGCGTGCAAGTGGCCCTAAGGGTCTTTATTTTATGCCTACTATATATTGAATGCTGTATTTGTCTTCAGTTCTTTACTTAATTTATAGAGGAATAGTTACACTTGACGACTGTCATGAGGGAACTCCGTCCCTCTCTACTAGACATCTATCCATGTTTCGAAACACTTATTAATAATATATTCTCCTTGCTCGATCCCCCGAAAATTAAACCGTTTTAGCTTGTATCCTCTCTTTCTCTTCAGGCTGTGAAAGAAGAACAAGAACGTCATATATTCTACATATAATAAATACACAACAAGCATACTCATAATAACTAATATACTTTTCTACAATGCTCGATCTAGTTAGCAGTTACATTAAACTGGTTCGACTAGACTACTATTACTCTATTTTCAGAGGAACTTGGATACCATTCCAATATACCATTTACAATTTAGTTCATAACTTAATAGTGGGTCGCTACCAACACCTTCCTTGCTAACACTATACGGGAAACATAACTTGTATTTCCTTGCTTTTCGCTCAGTTGGTCTTATAGGTAAACTATACTCCATTTGTTGAGGCATCTAACTAAATGTAAACAAATAAACTACATGGCTGAGTTAAACAGCCAATATAAACTGTTTTGACGAGCGTTGACATTTATTAAGAAATTTTATCACGTGGGTTCCTTGTTTACATTAAGTTGAGTAACTATACACATGGACTGTAGGGAGAGAGGAAGTAGCGAGTTGTCGCAAGCAAGTTGTGATAGCCGCCCGCTAAACAGTAGTGACCGCTCTATTATCAAATTAGGCATTCCTTTAGTTCTCAAGGATGGGACCGAGTTTTTAATCTTGCGATAAGCCCTCTCGCAGTTAGATTCAAAATAAGATTTAAAAAACCATGCTATTGCTAAGATTGAAATAGTAAATGGCAAAGGCTATTTATTAGACTCGTATCCAAGTTCCCCAGTACATCTAACGTAAAATATCACTTTTGTCGCTCTAATGTCAAGCTTCAACTGTCATTCCAAATTAGGCCATCTGTGGTCCATTTTACACTCAACCTATTGAACGTCACAGACACTAACAGGTTCTGAACACCTGGTAGGGTGACTGAAGACCCTCATCTGCAGCCTTATCATGAGTTGCAATTACCGTATTCGCTAGCGAGTCGAATACTCTGTCCCTTTATTCTTATAAAGTGCGAGGGCCAGAGCCTTTTCGCTAGCGAGTACGGTAATTGTAACTCATGATAAGGCTACAGATGAGGGTGTTCAGTCACCCTACCAGGAGTTCAGAACCTGTTAGTGTCTGCGCCAATCTGGCTGGCCTAATAGTCAAACAGAAGGGTACTGAATGATCGCTAGGCACTATCCCCCACCTGCTGGTCCAACGCGATCGAGTACACATCCTCGTAGTCGCTGACGAAGTGCACGTCGATGTCCTGCTTGATGAACGCGGGTAGGTCGTCGAAGTCGCGCCGGTTCTCCTCCGGTAAGATCACGCAGTTCACGCCAACGCGCTTCGCCTGCGATCAATAATAATAATAATATAATAATAATAATGAAATTTATTGAATAAAACAGTTTCAAAATCATACTTAAGTTTCACGCGTTTCACTTTAAGTTGCGCGCGTGTTTTCATGCATGCATGCGTGCGTGCGTGCGTGCGTGCGTGCGTGCGTGCGTGCGTGCGTGTGTGTGTGTGTGTGTGTGTGTAAAGAATGCTTTGACTACATCATGGCACTCAGTCACCGTTTTGAATTTTGAATTAATTCGGGCGCCTGGCAGCTGTTTAGCGGTGAGTGTGAGAGTGGATGGGTAACAAAGGGGTTGTAAAATCAATTGAAGGTGTGCAATTTATAGAGCTCTGAGTTTGGTGTGATATAACAGTTAATTATGTATTTAATTCGAATATAACATTGCCTGCCGGGGAAAAGTAGTGCCAGTGACGTTCACCTACCATTTTTGAAAGGAGTTATTTCTTGCGATTTTGATGCCAGTTCTTTGTTTTTTTTAACATATATTATTTATTATCTTTATAGACGATACATGTTTGGTGCGAGTGTGCCCTGAGAAGTACTGACCGCGATGATCTTCTCCTTGATGCCGCCGACGGGCAGCACGCGGCCCGTGAGCGAGATCTCGCCGGTCATGGCGAGCGCGCGCACGCGGCGCCGCAGCGCCAGCGACAGCAGCGCCGTGGCGATGGTGCAGCCCGCCGACGGCCCGTCCTTGGGCGTCGCGCCCTCGGGCACGTGCAGGTGTAGGTGGCTGCGGGAAGGTCACATAACGCTCAAGGCTTGACTGACATATGACTCCTATGGAACCATCCTTTTAACTGACTATACTCCATCTGTTTAGGCACTTGACTAAATGTAAACAAACCTAACCACGTGGCTGTGTTAAACAGAATAGACAGAATAGACGCAACACGAAAAAATAATAAAACGAAGTAATAAAAAAAGCAAGAACATTATTCAGCGTTTTTGATACTGCGTACCCGAAAACTTTTACTATTTTATACTAATAAATGAAACATTTACTCTGCTATGGTTCTTTGTCTATGATTTATGATGTTTGTTTGAAAATTAAACACCTGTAGTTGGTGTTTGTTTTGTCGTTTGACTTTGACAGATGTCATAATAAATTTCTAATTAGTAATTTATTTATTTCAGATGTCATAGCACTCGCCGCATAACAGTTTTATGTACGAATCGCATGATACTGTCATTGTTTTACCATTGAGTGTTTTTTTATACTTGGTTCAATTAAGGCATATTTCATTGGTGCATGCTTTTCGTGATACATTGCATCGCTGCAATAGCTCCCGGCTCAATAATGTTAAAACCGAAGCACCTAAGAGCTATCTCACTGTAAGTAATCAGGTACCTCAAGAAATGAAGTATAGTTGTTAACAAAACTAGAACTTGGCAGATTCCGACACTTCATAATACGGCTTCAGATCAAGAAGATTTAGCCGAAACCTTGAGCCCGCTAAATCCGTCAGAGTATTTTGAACAAATTTTTAAATACTCTTCTCACTTGTATCAGTGTATCAGTTAAACTTAAGCTACATACAACTTGGCACTATGTACAGTCGCCACACGGGATTGTTGAGCCACTTGCCACAGTTCATAATTTAGCCGTGTAGGCAAATCGGGCATACTCGTGTGACATCGTCGTGAACGACTGATAACGAATGATGACATGTCTGTCTTCTCGTATATTCGTGTAACAGAAAGAGAAAAATATTTCTATCTTTGTCATTCGGTATTTCTATCAAATCAACTGTCAAAAATAATCTGACAGAATATCGGTGATTTATTAAATTTATTAGACTCTTAAAAAACGTTCGGGTAAAGTCGTGGACTCCGAGTTTTCCCGATGTCGTGTGACCGATTACGTAATAACAGTTGTTGCTAGGTTACTGTTTCTAGACCTGTAATTGGTTGGCTTTAGTCACTCTATTGTTAAGTTGGCAGGCTTGTCTTTGGGTTAGCCAACACCAAAATTGCATGAAAATTTATTTTTTTAAATCAAGTGATTCATAAATGACACACAAACTCGTAATGATAAAGATAGAAATATAAGATAAGAGAAATGCAAATATTACTAAATGAGTTCAAGGTGTAACCTTTTTGTGTGCCATAGATAACCTTTGGCGTCAATTCTATTTACTTCAGATAATCCTTCGATCTGTCAGCTATTACCTACAAGGAAAAGTTAATTAAATACTTCATACTTCCGTACGGAAAAGATAACTTTAAAAAAAAATTTACAATGGGATTGTCAATGTAAATTACATGTAAATTGTCAATTTTCTTCCGCCTTCCGCGATGCCACCTTCGATTAGCAACGAAACCAGACAACAAATTGTAATTTTGCATCAGCAAGGCTTAAGCATACGTGCAATAGCAACCGCTTTAAATGTGCAGCGAAATACTGTCAGTTTGTGGGTGAATAGGTATGCTGAAGAAGGAGCTATAAATGATCACCGTGAAGGCAACCATGGTCTTTCGATACTCTCGGCTGAGCAACGCGATGAGATGCGACAGAACTACGAAAATAATGGCTTTATATCCACCAATTATTTCGCAGACCGTTTCAAATTGTCACCCCAATACCATCCGAAAACATGGGGTTTAATGGTTCAGAGAAGGGAAAACCGGAATGAGCGAACGAGAGAGGCCGTTGAAAGTCATTGTCATGAAGTATGGGAAGACTTGCGAGGAAGTGGTTATTGTGCTCAGTTGGTCGAGTCTATGCCTTCGCGTCTCCAATCTGTAATAGACTCCCATGGAGCATATATATGCTACTAGCTTTACCCACACTAGTTAAGTTTTCTAAAATAAAATAAAATAAATAAATAGTCATATATATCATGATATATTTTTCTTTTTTATGAACATGCTTGATATTCGAATAATCAATTTAAGTAGACCTTAAAATATAACAATATAGTAGAGGTTTTGGCTCTAGAAATCTCTTGTCATTCCCGACCCATCCGAATGCTGTTGATACGTTGAAGCCAATTGAAATTTGACATAACAAAGATTATAAAATCAATGGCGGGAAATCGGCGATTCATTACGATGACTATTACACGTCAACAGCGTTCGGATAAAATCGGGTTTTCCGAGTTTTTCCGAAGTCAAAGTGACAAATCATAAAATAATTTATCGCTACGCTTAACAATTGTCGCTAGGTTACCGTTGCTAGACGTGCAATTGGGTGACTTTGGGCGCGAGCCGTGCGAGTATAACCGACTAAACCCGATTTGCATAACACGGCCAATTTACGAACAGTGGCAAGTGGCTCAACAATCCCGTGTGGTGACTGTACATCACGGTACTCACCTAGTGTTCAGGAAGGTGTTGTCCGGATGATACTTGTGCATGTAGTTCCTTGCGACTGTGAGCGCGATGCGCGCGGACTCCTTCATGACGTCACCGAGGTGGCCGGTCAGCTCCATCGTGCCCATCGGAGCCTTGTCATCTTGCAACGCGTTACGAAGGGCGGTTTCTATGTACAAAGTGCTGCCACCTGCGGAAGAAAACATAGTTACAGACGCCAGAAAGTAGGCTACTACTACTAGGGGGGATGGACTAGTTATGTAGAGGACCGAAACAGAGTCGTTGAGCACACAAAACATACCAGGCGTGGCCTGAAGCTCTACTTTAAAATCGAAGTTCGAAGTTACGCTAGCTCGATCCCTTTCTCTCGATTTAGTTGTGGAAAGGGATGGAGCTAACGTAACTGCGAATTTCGATTTTCAAAGTAGGGCCTCTGCTCTTCTATAATTTACAGCAACGCGTAGGGATAAGCCACGCACATTCCTCTAACCACCGGCTTTACTGCTATTTAAAATACGAATGCACTCACCCATAGCGGTCCAGGCGAGACCCATGACAACACCGGGCGGCGTGACGTCATACATGCGGTCGTGCTTGAACGTCGGCTTGCCCACCAAGTCCGACAAGTTACTGTCGTCGACTGTCAACGTCTCGGATTCTTTCTTCACGATCTTATACGCTACTTTACGACTTATCTGTTAATAGAAATTAAAAACATCTAAAACACTTATATGATATACAACTACAGTTGTTGTTACTGGCAAGTAAGTAAGCGACAGTTCCCAACTTACTGATACATTAAACCGTTTTTACATATAGTGATCAAATAAAATACCTTTTCTATGTGTTTCTGCAAGTTCCGCACACCGCTTTCCCGGCAGTAGGACTTGATGAGGCTTGTTAGAGCTTCAGGGGTCAAGACCAGCTGCTGCTCCGAAAGACCGCAGCTGGTGCGCGCGTGAGGGACGAGGTACTGCTGGGCGATGGCTAACTTCTCTTCGGCGACGTATCCTGAGAAAGATACAACATTAGAACTAGGGAAAATATTCAATAAATTTATAAAAAGTGGTGGCCAAAGCTGAGATGTTTTTTTCCATCTGTAACCAGCGGTAACTACCGAGAATAAAAGTTCTTACCACCATACACCCGCAATCAAGTGGGTACGTCAGTATGGAAGGTTTACAAAAATACGATTAATTTTGCCCGATAGTGGTTTATGGTTACCACCACTACTGTAGTGGTTGGTATGGTTACCACCAAATAACAAAGTAGTGGTAACAGTCGGTAGCCCTTTTTATCGACCTTATGTACAGGTGGTGGTCCAGGAAGTTGGCGTTCTGCAATACAGCAGTTCCAATAGCACAGTGCACGGCCCTGTGAGTTCATTACACACGCTAGTGTCTCACCAGACATATCGATGAGCTCCATGCGGTCCCGCAGCGGCTCGGGGATGTGCTCGACGACGTTCGCGGTGCAGATGAAGAGCACGCGCGACAGGTCCACCGGCACGTCCAGGTAGTGGTCCAGGAAGTTGGCGTTCTGCTCCGGGTCCAGCAGTTCCAGTAGGGCGGACGACGGGTCGCCGTGCACGCCTCTGCCAGGGGTTTATATGATACTTTAGTAAAAGCGCGTCTTGCGCGTTTGTTTAAGACTGCGCCGAGCGTACGCCGAATGTACAGTGGCGCCCTCATTACTTTTATTGTGTTTTCTAATACTAAAGTAATTTCTTGAAATAGGACGGTAAATTTTTGTACTACAAATGAAAACACAACGTATAGGGTATATCAGATAGTTTAATAACAATTTACCTTCGAGTTATCAACTTAACGGGAAAAGGTGGCCACTTTTTTCCGTTAAGCTGACTACTCAAAGGGTAATTGTTATTAAAGTGTGTTACGTATTCCATAAATTGTGTTTTTACTTGCACTACAAAAACGTATCGTCTGATTTCAAGGAATTTTTTTAGTTAATTAGAAAACAATAATAGTAATGCGGGCGCCACTGGATGCTCGACGTTTGCTCGGTGCAGTCTTAATTTAAATACGACTGTAAAAAACCCTACTCACTTGCCGATCTTGTCAACTTCATCAATAAGCACCAGCGGGTTCTCGGTGCCGGTCTTCTTGAGACACTGCACGATCTTCCCCGGCATGGCGCCGACGTACGTCCGGCGGTGGCCCTTTACCTCCGCCACGTCCGTCATGCCGCCCACGGAGAAACGGAAGTACTGCCGGTTCAGGGCGCGCGCTATCGAGCGGGCTGTCAAAAAGGTATAAAGGTAAAGGTGGGTATTTTATTTTATTTATTCAGTCAGCAGTAAGACGCATAAAGCTAACAGAATGTATAGAATTGTCAATGCCATACATTTTGACAGTTTTCGAAAATTTATAACGGGAATATGAAGACAACAGCGCTTCAGATGTGGTCATCAGTGTTTAGCACTAGCAACTTAAGAAACTATCAGAAGACATTTTTTTTATTTATAAAGCACAAGAATTCCCTAACCATAACGTGACAAGGGAATAGAGAAATACTTAAGGTAATTTCCAGTCAAACAGCTTAATTTAACGTCACAAAAACAAAATCTTTAATTTAATGGCACATATTGAAAGGGCCATTGAAAAGGACATTTTTTTCTCAAAATAACGTAGTTGTATGACATTCTAACAAATACCTAGAAATGTAATTTGTATCCTAAACCATTTAAAAATAATAAGTACCAAAAAAACTAGAGTGGCAATTTTAATAGTTTCTCTTCATCATTCATGTGACGTTCGTTCATCCCCTGTATGTAAAATATAGCTTACCTATACTAGTCTTGCCTACTCCAGGAGGACCATGGAAGCAAAGTATCTTGCCCTGCGTACTGCCCTTCAGCTGCGAAACGGCGATAAATTCCAATATTCTCTTCTTAATGTCCTCCATACCATAATGGTCCTCATCTAAAATCACTTGAGCATCTTCGAGCTTAAGGTTCTCTTCAGAAGTGAGGCCCCAGGGCAGGGATGTTAGCCAATCTAGGTAGCAACGGGTCACACTAGGGAGGAAGATATATGGTTTAGAGCGTAAGCTTGAAGTAGCAAGGAAAACAGAACTTTAGGTTTTAAATATTGCAAAGAAGTCTTTTCTGCTCGTAAATTTGTAGATCACAAACAGTTTTTTGTTGTATTGCAGTGTGTTTTTGTCAAATAAATATTCTAACATGAGTTTGAAATATGCTGTCTTTTTATTTCCTTGCTTTAGTTAGCTCCTGCTTAACCGTTATAGCATGAGGTTGAACTTATCTTGAATGAATCACCCAGGTTATATTGATGCAGTAGTTAATAAATAAAAAACCCTTGTACTAACTTGAACTCTGAGCTGTGGCTCTCGAGGAAGTTCATCTTATTGAGCTCTTCATCGATGACGGTCTGGACGGCTTGTGGCACCGTCTTACCGACCAGTCGCTCTCGAAACTTGTCACCAATAGCGTCTTTGTCATCCTTTTCTAAACCAAGCTCTTTCTTTATCACCTGGGAACAGATAATAAATCCTCTAGATTCCAGCATTAATAAAAGATGCTAGTAGGTACCTCAAGGATAGCAGCAGAATCAAACTGGTTTGCATACCTTAAGTTGTTCATGCAGAATGTATTTCCGATGCTGTTGCTTCACTTTTTCTTCAACCTCTTTACCGATTTTCTGTTGCAGCTTTGACAACTCATATTCTTTTTTTAGAAGAGCTAATGACAACATTAAGCGCTTTGGAATCTGCAAATAAAAGGAGATCTTACTTAGATTTTTGATAAAATGTACAGTCAGTGAGAAACTCAACAGATTTGAGTTTTTATTTCCTTCCTTTCCAATCCTGTATGTCCTGGCTGGCTGTATTTATTTAATTACGTCTGTACATATACAGGGTGTCTTGGATCGAATAAGAGATATTTGGCGGGGTAATAGTTCGCACGATTCTGATCACGGGGGTATGGTTCATTTTTGTTTCTGTTAATGTAAAAAAAAAAGAAGGATTAATTATATTAATTTTGTTACTTGATGTATCGCAGCCGATATCTCGACCTTGACATTTTGACGCTGATACTATACTACTACAAACGTTCGTAGTAACTAACGTCAAAATTCTAAAGGTCAATGACCTGACACCATACGTTGTTTACATGGTATGTAAACAAACAGTTCGTTCCATGTAAGCAGAAATCTGACTAACATTTTAAAATAATTATAAATTTTAGTGCAACTTACTGTATTTTCATTAGTGCAACTTACTGTATTTTCATTTTTGCAATTTGAACACTAGCTGGTTTTAAATGTGAATTCACTAGATCTCTTGTTCACGCTTCGCCAAGACTGATCATAATATTATCGTCCTTCTTATATTATTGTCGAGATCTAACCATTTACCATTCTTTTCTGTTCTAAAGTGGCCCGTATAACCGGTTTACAGCAAAAATAATTACGACTTGAATATCTCAAAATAACATAACAATGACATAATATTATAATGACAGCCATAAATTCATAGACTCAGACATAGAGTTCAGATAGACATGGATTGAACGATCCGATTATTGCCCTCCGTATTGATCTGCGTGGTATTTGTGGCAGTAGCCAACAGCCCGAATGCAAAATATTTTGTCCATGGATATAAAGGCCGTCGCATAATTGATTATAATTTATTATGATGTCACACTTACCATAGAGAACAAAAAATACCAACCTTTCCTAGGCCATGGAATGGATAAACTTACGTGTAGAGACGATTTTATTTTTACAAAACCTAAACCTAAACCTCTTTTCATAAAAAGTATTCAATGGTACAAGATTTAAAAAAATACTATGCTGAACTGTCAAAGGACAATAACAACTTATTGATTCGTTTTAATTATTGTGTGTTGTATTCATAGTTATCCCTGATGGTGGTAGAAATCAATGAAATAAATCCATGATTCATGATCTAATAAAATAACTTTAATGTACCTACGAGTACAAGTGCTATTTTACCTGTGCGAGTGTGGGAAGAGTGTGAGTAAACATCGTAATCGTAAGTTTCATTTTTAAATTATTTCACATAATAGCCCTTATCAGAGATCATCTTTTCATTCATATTATAGTTCAGTTTCAGTCTATTTTCAGTTGTCTAAACACCGTGGAGCTTTTGACCGTGATTAGAAAGTTTGTTGATATGGAACAACTTGTTTATTTACATTACGTTGTGACACATGTTATGTCATACACCGGTATGACGGGGTCAAAAATGTAGCAGTGCTAGTGATTCAATATCGACAAAATTTATCGACAACGATATAAAGCAATTTTTGATCATCATTAAAATAAGTAATGGCCTAGTTTGAATGACTTTTAATTATGTGCAAACCTCTTATAATACAAACAACCGGTATCTGACACTGACTCTGGACTCGAGTCACTTTTGACAACCGTTGAAATTACATTGAATAACAAATTAATTCAGTACGACAATATTCTTTAGTATTCCGACGAATTGAGAACCATTTAGTTTTTTAAGTCGGTTAAAAATGATTCGAAAGAAAAAGATCGTTTATCTTCATGGAAAGCTGATCATTTAGATAAAGAAGATAAAGGTATTTACAACTTTATTTTGTAAGTAATGGAAGATCCATATGTCACGAAAAAAATTGTCGATAAACTTAATCGATATTTAATGAATCACTAGCACTGGTACATATTTGCCCCCGTCAATCCGGTGTATGGGTTATGAATGAATTAGTTAAGATGGAGCACACTGAGAGCATCGTCAAGATAAATCAGTCTGTAACTCAGTCAAATATTAACTTAAAAAAAAGTTACCAATGTAGAGATGATCCAAATCATCCACCCTATCTACGGTTAAAATTTCTTCGATTGATTTCAAGACACCCTGTATACGCTTAAAATTGAGCTGAATCTTGAATTGTACTCATTGTATGTATGTATGTATGTAAACACTTTATTGTACACAAAAAAAAAAAACAGAAAATCTAATACAATACAGAGTTAGAATGTACAAAGGCGAACTTATCCCTTTAAGGGATCTCTTCCAGCTAACCTTTGGGTGATTACAAACATTACATTATCATTGTATTACGCAGGGAACATACCGCTTTTTATATTTAAAATTACCCCGAATTTGACGCGAGCAAAGCCACGGGCAAAATTTTACGTATTAGTCACATGGCATTCGATAAAGGATATAAATTAACATCCCAGCAAGAAACACACATGACTTTTTAGTAATCGTTCGCGCTCAAGATCTCCATTTAGTCATAACTGTTATTATAATTAGGAGTATATTACATTATTTGTACTTACGTCCATTTCCTCAAGAATGGCTTGTAAGTCAGCAGGCTCCGCCCCGGTCAGGGCTGCCCCCAGGTCGCTCAGGTACACAGGGTTGTCCACGACTCTCTGCCCTTGTGCTAACATGTGATGGAGGGACTCTCTGAAAATAATACAAAACCATTTCAAACATCACTATTATTCACTATATGATTAACTATTTAACCTAGCCTTCATTTTTCCTTCCTGAACAAATCTATAATTTCATGTGCAAGAGATTGTTGTTTGTGACAATTGTGACTGTCACGCAGCGTGACAGACGTTGGCGGGAAAAGTCTTCCACTGCGATCTGCGCAGGCTCCTTACAGACTCCGTTTAGTTTACAATGGTGATTTCAAGAGGTTTGCTCAAAAAAGCAGGGGCACACCGTTTATGTATAGAGGGGGAGGGAACCGCGCGCCGTGTATTCTTCAGTCTTTAGTCGTCTCCCTAATGTCGATCACACTGCGGGACAGTCGGACGATTATTCAGATAACTTACCTATATAAAGGATTCAAATTGATAATATCCCGAATAGTCTTGATCACTTCTTGAGTTGTTGCCTTCACCTCCTCTGTTTGTTGGAACTTCTCATGCATCACATTCTCTACCTTCACCATCAAGACATGGTCAGGCGTCTCTTTTTTGGTTTCTGTAGTTGTCTGTTTCTGTTGAGGCTCTGGTTTCTGTTTTCTTGTGTTTTTGTGCTTTCTTCTCCTTCGTTCTGCATCCGACTCTTCGCGGGTGACGGTAAACTCAGCATTAAAGACAGGAAATTTTATCTTCATTTCTGAAATGATGTTTTATCATTTCGGAAGTGAAGTAACGTAAGGTCAAACTTCATTTCTCAAGTAATTAATCTCTAAATAAATATATTATTATAAATGAAAGTTTAATGTCAAGCAAGAATTGAAGTCAAGTTATCATTATATGACAAGCTGCCATGCATCTGGTATCATAACAGTCAAATAGTTAAACCAATAGAACCCTGTCACAATAAATTTGTATCAACTGACTATTTGCAGAATACTGCATAGAGAGCTCAACAAGATCTTAGTTAACCTAATAAGAAATTATATACCAGCTGGTCCAACTTCAATGACATCTTCAATAAACTGCCCGGTAATCTTAATTCTTCGGTGTGCCATAACCACCAATCGTAGTTTGAAGTCCATATCCTGCATCTCGTGGATTTGTGCAAATACCCCCACTTGGTGTAAGTCATCTAGACTGGAGACTAAATCTGATTTGTCATCTTCCTTCTTACGTAGAAAAATACCAACATAGGGCTGATTGAGTTTCACCTTGCGTCTAATTAAGTCGATTAAAGCAGGGTTTGAAACCTGAAAACAATATTTGATGTCCAAGCTATTTTATAATGTTTGCAGCAGAAAAGTCTTATTTTAAAAATATTTATCATAACTTAACTTGACTTAAGATTACGAAAAAAAGCATAGCCTTTGTAACTTAAATCACACATTATGTAAATCAGAGTTCTGACAATGTTTGAGAAACATAAATTGTGGGTAATACTTCATAACAAACAAATTAAATAAGGTGCAAAATATAACTTATAGCAAGTAAGTCAGTAAGGTAAATTAGGCAAGTTATTAAAGATTTTAGTTATGTAGTATTGTAGTATCACAGACCAAATATCTGAAGTTTAACCAGAATGAGCATTATCCGTCAATGTTTTTATCAGAAATATGTTATTCATTCATAAAATTCTCAAGTGTAATAAATAAACACCAGATTAAAAAAATGGCCAAAAATGTACAAGTGCTAGTGATTAATTAAAAATCAGCTTTGTTTTATCTACATCATTTAAAAGAAATTAATTGCTGAGTTTACATGCCTTTTAATAATTTTTAATCCTCTTTTGTTTATACTTATCCCAACTATTTGATAGTCAAACTAACATTATTTTTTTAAGATTTTATTTGTCAGCATGGCTAATATGTATATTCATGCCAAATAACAGCTTTGTAAATCTAAGAGTCACAGACTGAAGGATGGACATGGCAAAACTATGAGGGTTTCTAGTATGACTACGGAACCCTAAAATGGAGGAGGTTCTCAATTTGTTTAAATGCTAAGAAATATTTTTGCACTGAATATTGTAATTTCAATTCAATAGGCTAAGTAAAGTTTTTGGAAGATATGTATATTATATTTTTTTTCGATAGTCGTCATCCTGAAGATCATGGAACTGCGGCTCTTTTACTTTTATTTCCTCTAATATTTTAGAAATCTTTTTTTTAGTTATGAAGTTGACATTTGTACACTTTAATGACCGATTAGCTTGTTGCCTTCGTACTTAATGAAAAAGAAAAAAAAACACTTCTATATCTGTCATTGTCAAATCAAATCAAAGTAAACAAAAGATTCAATACAACGGCTCTTTTCCGTTTGCTTGTGTTTCATGTGATCAGTGTTTTTAGAAATATTTTTAACGATCTAAGAACGAACTCCGGACTTTCGTTTTGCCGCTTTGCTCTAAGACCTTTGCACAATATTTGGTCTACGATTTATTTTCGAACCCTTTGGCACTTCTTCTTGGACACCGATTTCTTTCTTTCTCGACGACTCTTGCCCTGCTTTTTGATAGCCACGAGAGCACTTTTGAATTGTACAATCCACGCAATGAATTCATGCAATCCCACACGGACTGTGGAAATGGAGTATTACAAAGATTTACTTGAATTTACTTATTTGAATTTAACTGTTTGTTTGGGGGGTATTTGTTAGGTCACCTCGAGTGCGGCGGGATTGGCAGTCCTTTAGGATCCGTCCAAAAGGAACGCGAATCCCTAACCGCCGGTATATCCTGGGCAACAGCCAGTAATTCTCCCCAAGGGGTCTCACTGGCTGTTGGCGAAGAACCTTCCCAACCACCGGAGTTCTGTCCGAAGAGGCTCCACCAGCGACCTTGTAGCAACCGCAACAAAAAGGACTGGTAGGTCATGACCTGTGGGCGTGTCAGATCGGCCTCTTCCCCGTGAAGAGTGCAGAGCCCACCTTCGTCGTACTGCCGTGCGTAGTTGAGCGTCGTACGAGGGGATAATGGAGTCCTGGGGGGTTGAGCCTACCACAGATCGGGTTGTAGTTATCTTGTGGAGGCAACACGCCCTCTTTGGTCCGGCATTCCTTTAAAACGACAGCCTCAGGAACTAGCCAGCCTGGGGTAACCGGCAAAGGCGCCCCTTAAGGGTGGTCGGCGAGGGTTTCGGGATCATGAGGTGCGCAGCCGGCGGAGCGCGAATTCTACGGCGAGTACGGGCCAAAACCTCGGCCTGACAACCGTAGTCCTTCTCGCACCGTGCAGGCTCGCTGCATCGCGGATCCTGGACCCTATATTCTCCGCGGTAGGTCCTGGTGCTCGAATGAGCATCCCCATCTGCGGGCTCCCAGGAGGGTGGGACGCCGAGGAGAACGAAACCTTTTTAATTCCAAACCATGGACAAAAAGAGTAAAAAACCCAACAACAACAATCAGCAGCAGGCCGCTGCTTCTAACGAAGCGCCCTGCAACAACCAACCGAGCCCCCAACCCGGTCTTTCGCAGACCGGTGAACAACAGTGGGCGGCTAACTCACGAAAGCGCAATCCCTCGGACAAGCGCAAAAAAGACAGACGCACGGCCAAACGTGCAGCAAACTTTGCCCAGGCAGTCTCGGAAAGGAGGCAACCTCCCGCCGCAAGGCAGGAAGAAGCCAAAGGGTTGGCAACGACCCCCGCCGCCTCAGTACGCGCAAAGCAGGCGAACCGCCTCGGCGAAAGCCAAGGTGGGACGAAGCTGAGCGCCGAAAAGGCATTCCGTCCCAGCCAAGGCGCGAAAGACAAGGCCGACGCACCTCAGGCGGCAAAAAGGAAGCGCGGTGGCAGAGGCAGAAAAGGGAAATCTGAGCCCAAAGGTGGTGGCCAGATAGTACCTAAGCGCCCGCGCCCCGACGACACAAAATCGCCGATAGGCAGCACTGCAAAGCGCACCAAGGCCTCCACTAGTCTGGTGAACCCAGCCGTCACCTACGCTGACACTGTGGTCCTAAATGACCTATTTGTCGCAGTGATGGCGGAACCCTTCACCGACCTAACACCTGTCCAAGTGGAGGGCATCAAGAGGACACTGGAGACCAGCATCGAGGACATTGCCGATGCTCCAGGCGCCTCCAACCAAATCCCGTACTGGCCCTCCTTCCGTGGCAAACCTTTCCACAGCGAGGGTGTGCTAAAACTACAGTGCGAGGATGTTAAGGACATGGAGTGGCTGAAGGACACCGTAGCCAATTTCGTGTCACCAATTCCCGGGACCAAGCTGGTGGTAAGGCGACAAACGGACATCCCCAGACGGGTGAAGTCCGCTGTCCTGTTACCGGCTTGTGCTGACGAGCCTAAGATGATACAACGCATCTTGGCTGGTCAGAACAAGTGGTATCAGGTCAGCAGGTGGTCGCTTTACAATATCGAGCGCCATGAAGGTAATCCTCCGGGTACCTTTCTGGTGCTCGGTATTCCAGAGGACCAAATTCCCGGGATTTTAGCGAGGGGGCGTAGACTCTGCTACAAGCTGGGTAACGCCTACATCCGTTTCTTCGGGAGCACGGGAAGGCTGCAGGATATGCCGCCAGACCCTGCTGAGACTGCGACTGCACCCAAGGTCACCAGCAACTCCTCCGCTGAAAAGCAGAGTGAGCACGCTGACCCTGACCAGGGAGCAGGCGCGTCTTCGTCTGTGGTTAGCAGGCCGAACTCCGCCGCAAGGCAGAGAGAAGCTAGCGAACCACTGGTCACCCAACACTCTTCCGCCGAAAGGCAGAAGCAGGATGGGAAATCAGCTCGCTCGCAGACTACCTCCACCGTGGACGCCGCCCTCGGCGACCTGGAGGAGGATGTCGCGCAGCTGATGGACCAGGACGTCTCGCTGGGAACGGACGAGGAAGTGAGCAGTCCCATTCGCTCCTCCTCCCCTCTCTAACATCGTCCAAGCCAACCTCCAGCATAAACAAGCCGCGGCGGCTACCCTGCGAAGAATGCTGGAGGTAAACAACGAGACCGTCGCCCTTATCCAGGAGCCGTGGATAAGGAAGGACAGGATATGCGGTCTAAACAACATCGGGGGTAAGATTCTACTCGATACCACTGTGACTAATCCACGCACATGCATCTATGTACCAAAATCTATCAATGCAGTTTTAATGAATGAGTTCTGTTCCAGGGACCTGACTACGGTCAGACTCCAAAACAACTGCCATAGCATCCCGGAGGTTATAATAGCATCGGCCTACCTGGCGGGCGATGTGGACATACCTACGGTTGAGCTGGCCAATCTCATCAGGCACTGCGAGAACAACAAGCTTGAGCTGATCATCTCGGCGGACGCAAACGCGCACCACACCCTGTGGGGCAGCGGATCTTCCAACAAACGAGGTGAGGACCTAGTTGAATTTTTATTCTCTACTAATCTCAGGCTTATAAACAGGGGGTCAGAACCTACGTTTGTTACCTCCAGATTCCAAACTATAATCGACATCACACTTGCTACGGAAAGGGTATCGGAGGTGATCTCCGACTGGCATGTGTCGAAAGACCTGTCATGCTCCGACCATAGATGGGTAAGATACAAACTAAACGTGGACTCTAAACAGCCAGAACTTTGGCGAAATCCCAGACGAACCGACCGTGCAAAGTTCAACAGACTGATATCTGCAAACCTAGTTCCTGCCACAATCCCGATGGGGTACAAAGAGCCTGCAGACATAGAGAGACACGTGAATAAACTGACGGAAACGCTAATAGACTCATTTACGAAAGCTTGCTCACCAACAACGCCCTCGACGAAAGCCACCAATCGTAATGGCTGGTGGGGACCTGAACTCGAGAAAATGCGATGCAAACTACGCAAACTGTTTAACAGAGCGAGCAACACAAGGAAGGTAACAGACTGGGACGCCTACAAGCGGATCCAGCTACTATACAAAAAACGGATCCGTGAGAGGAAACGTGACTGCTGGAGAACCTTCTGCACCAACATTGAATCAAACACTCAGGCAGCCAGGATAAAAACCATCTTATCCAGCGAACCGAATCGAAACCTAGACTCACTGAAAAAACCAGACAACAACTACACAACCACAAATAGTGAGATGTGCGAGTTGTTGCTTGATACACACTTCCCAGGATGTACAGTTACGGAAGACTCAGCATGGGAAGATACGACCCAGCAGACTTTTGAACAACCAGCTGTTGAGGCCGTCAATACTGCCCAAAGAATAGTAACACTAGAGAAAGTGACATGGGCAATCAACAGCTTCTCGACGTTTAAAGCGGCAGGCCTAGATGGCATATTTCCGGGACTCTTACAATGGTGCCAAGATATTGTGGCACCACACCTAGTCAAGATTTACCAGGCATGTCTCTGGCACCGCTATGTCCCCACAAAATGGAGAGAAGTTAAAGTGGTATTTATACCCAAACCAGGTAAGAGTGATTATACGCAGCCCAAATCATACAGACCAATAAGCCTTACGTCATTCCTACTGAAAACTCTGGAACGACTCTGTGACCGGGATCTCAGGCGCATTACCCTCTTCACCACCAACAGCATGCCTATTGTTCAGGTAAATCAACAGAATCAGCACTACACAGCATCATTTCACCCATAGAAAATGCACTATCAACACAATCATCAGCTCTTGCAACCTTCATCGACATCGAGGGGGCTTTTGACAAGACGCAATTCAACAGCATAAGCCACGCCCTACTTAGCCATGGCGCCGACCATACCGTCTCGGGATGGATCGACAACATGCTTAGACAAAGGGCGGTACAGGTAACAGTCAATAGCACCACGCGAGCCATTGTATCGAGGGGCTGTCCGCAGGGAGGAGTCATCTCACCGCTCCTGTGGAACCTCGTGGTGGATGACCTAATCCGCTCACTAAACGAGGCTGGCTTCTACACTGTAGGCTATGCAGACGATGTAGCTATCCTCGTAAGGGGAAAGTTTGAGTCAGTCCTATGCGACCTCATGCAGGGGGCTCTCAAAATCGTCGAACGATGGTGCTCCGAACATGGTTTGTCAGTAAATCCATCAAAAACCGAACTAGTACTTTTCACAAAAAAACGGGTCATTAATAACCTAAGTTTAACGAAACTCCTAGGCACGACCTTGACTCTCTCCAAAGAGGTCAAGTATTTAGGAGTCATCCTGGATGACAAACTGCTATGGAACAAACACTTAGAGAACAAACTAGAAAAGGCCTGTGTCATATTCTGGCAGTGTAAAAGGTTACTTGGCAGAACCTGGGGTATACACCCAAGAATTGCCATGTGGCTATACACGGCAGTGATCAGACCTGTTATCACCTATGGTGCTGTGGTCTGGTGGCCCAGAACCAAACTGACCACAGCCAAGAATAAACTGCAACAATTTCAAAGACTAGCTTGCGTAGCTATCACAGGTTGCATGAAAACTACACCCACAGCGGCGCTGGAGATACTGCTGGGTCTACCGCCCCTAAACCTTTTCATCCAACAGGAGGCGGCGGTAGCAGCCATCAGACTAAAATCCCTCAACCTCTGGGGTGTTACAAACGGGACCCATACCGTAGTCCTTCAGGAGGCAATTGCATATCAACCACTGATAGCAGCTCCTAATGACAAGGTACCCAAGCAACACAACTTCAACAAAAGTTACACCATCCAGCTAGCTGAGGAACCCACTGACCAGTCCAGTATACATGAACTACGCATCTATACGGATGGATCAAAGACCAAAAAGGGAACAGGTGCAGGAGTGTACTCACCCGAAATTAACATCAACATATCAACAGCCTTAGGCGAATACAGCTCCATATACCAATGTGAATGTACTGCCATACTACAGGCTGCCAAGGCAGTAGCCAGGCGAGGTATCAAAGACCAAAAGATACGAATTGTTTCTGACAGCGCTGCGGTACTTTGAGCCCTAGACAACAAAATAATACATTCCGGGCTCATACTAGAGTGCCACTCAGCATTGGAGTTGACTTATCAGTGCAAAGTACAAATATTGTAAAATCGTCGACTCCCTTACCAAAGTAGGGTTGGAATTAATAAGGACTGATTAAGTTAAACTGCTGAGATTACCTCAATCAACTTGATAAATTTTGGGAACACTGGATTCCTGTTGATCGCAATGACGGGGACCTGCGGCCACACCTCTGGGACCGCCACCGGCGCTGGCAACTGATTCGTGAACAGCGGCACATCATCTTTTATCTCAGGATCTTCCTCTGGAGGGTCATTCTTATTAGCCGTTGAATACAACCTCACGCTCGCAAACCGAGTCTGTGGCAGCACGAAACTATTACTATAAGTACACACACGACCGTTTTTACTCCATAATCTACTGCTACTCCTACCCAAGAAAATTTCACCGGTTGATTTACTGTGTGATGCAACTTTGGTTACGTTACGAGCCAATCGAGTCGACGACTTCATATTTGGGTGGAATAGCACTGTATTCCGCAATAAAACACTTGCAGTATGCATTATTAAAGTTCTTTGTCTGCTATTATAAGGTTAGAGGAACTTTATTCATTTAATATTAAAGTTTAAGTATTTTGAACGAAAAGGTTATGTTTCCAGATCCTTCAAAGCCGAACACAGATTATAAATAAGAGTACACAGGTGGAGGTAGGGTGCACACAGATTGTAAAATCAGAATGAACCTTGAAATCAACAGACTGTCAGGCCACGGCCAGACGGCCATGCTTGGATGGTAAAACGAAACACTACATTCTAAGTCCCTGTCACTCGTCACTGGATACTATATCGAGAGAAAGAGATGGAGCTAACGTAACTTTGATTTTCAAAGTAGGTAGGGCCTGAGGCCATGCCCAATGTAATGCCAGCCAGCCAACAAGCATCACAGTTTCGCGAAAAAAAGTTCGGAAGAAATTAGGACATTATTTGATAGGACTTTCTTCGAAGTAATATTGGCCACATAAGCTTTATACTAAACCGCCTAATATGGTGTAAACCACTTAAGAATATTGTTGTACCACCTCTCACCAAGCCAGAAACGTTTAGAAATTGGCGAAACAATAAACCAGTTCTGTCAATGTCACTGTCAATTCTGTCGTAGGCATTGTTGTCAAAATAATGTGATTTTCTTACGTTTTATATTGTGACCGATTGCTAATAAAACAATGTGAAAGTTCAAGTTTATAAAAAGTTAAAGTTAATGTTATCAAGAAAGTATCCCTCTATTTTTAAAGCAGCATTTTCAGTCTGTATTGCACTTATATTAAAACTAGCACTTACATGCGAAACTTATTTATAACCTATTTAACCTCTGCTTACTTAGTTCTAAATTATAATAATCTTTACAGATAACTATGAGAATGGAATCATCATCAGATCGTAAGTCAATAAAAGAAGGCCAGGCTGAAATAATATTATCTACTGAAAAGGTGTTCTACAATCCAGTTCAGGAGTTCAATAGGGATTTGAGTGTATCGGTGCTAACCGTTTTTGTTGATGATTACAAAAAAGAGAAATACGAGAGAGCTAAGAAAAATGCGAATACACAGGAAAACCGTTATGAAACAGCATCTGAGGTTTGTTCTGACAAATTATATTTACTAAGTACAATAAGATCAAAAGAGGTGTTGAAGATGTGATTACAATAACTATAATTAGAGAAATGAAATTGATATTATATTGCAAGACATTTTATTGCTGAATTGAATTTTGTGATGCTTAAACCTTTTGAACATAGCAGTTCGCTCTGGATGACAACTAAAGTAGTACCAATGATGCCACCATCAGCTTAAGCAGACTCAAGTTCAAGATTAAAAGAGACTTTGTTTTGTATCAATTAAGTTGTAATTTGTATTTACCGTGTGAGTGGTGAATGTTATATTAGATGTATGGCTTTCAAAAGGTTAAGAAATTTATTGATTACTGATCAACAGCTATTTGCATAATCATATTGCATAATTTATATTGTTTAGATAAAAATGCTCATTATGGTACTAATATTACCTCTTATTTAACTCAGAACTTCACGAGATCTTTGTTTTAGATTGAAGTATCAATCCTAGAGGCTCTGTCTGCGACTGGACTGAGAAGCATCCGCTATGCCAAGGAGGTACCAAACGTCACCAAGATCATAGCCAATGATCTCTCGGAGCAGGCAGTTGATACTATAAAAGCCAACATTGTCCACAACAAAGTAGAAGAGATTATCGAGACAAGCCATGATGATGCATGGTAAGGGACTGGTGGCAAAAGTAAAGTATACAAATTACCTAAAAATATTCAGGATTCGAGCTGAAGTCTCCCAAAAAAAAAGAATGTAAATAAACTTAACTTTAACAGCAATTTCTGCGGTTGTAAGATATTATTTAAGGAGCTCTATAATCTGAGCTAATTGTTAACATTTGAAAAACTTTGGTAAAATACAAATCTTATTGTTATTACTTTAGAATTTGACTACCATTTTTAATACAAGCAAGTTAAAGCTTTTATTTAACATGTTCACAGTGCCAAAATATTTAATTGTAATTAACCATACTTATATCGGTTTGATTCAACCCAATGCCTTAAGACTACGCCGAGCGTACGCCGGATGTACAGTGGCGCCCTCATTACTTTTATTGGGTTTTCTAATTAACTAAAGAATTTCCTTGGAACCAAACAAAATGTATTTGTAGCGCAAGTATAAACACAATTTATGGGATACGTAACAAACTTTAATAACAATTCACCTTCGAGTTATTAACTTAACAAAAACAAGTGGCCACCTTTTCCCGTTAAGCTGACTACTCAAAGGGTAATTGTTTTTAAAGTTTGTTACGTATCCCATAAATTGTATTTATAATTGCGCTACAAACACATTTTGTTTGGTTCCAAGGAAATTCTTTAGTTAATTAGAAAACCCAATAAAAGTAATGAGGGCGCCACTGGACGCTCGGCGTTTGCTCGGCGCAGTCTTAACAAACATGTTATACAATAATGCAATTTTATTTTATCCTTTTGCTTATTCTGCTTAAAAGCTGGGCAGTTTTTGGGAAAAAAAAAGCAGTTTTTGAATAACATTTGCATTAAAATTAAAATTAAAAAGCCCCTTTTGTTAGATTATTATTAAAGTCTGACACTAGGCACGAAAATTATGAAAGTCTTATTTTTTACAGCATGCTTATGTACAAACACAAGTACGGGCGAACGCGTTTCTCTGCCATAGACCTAGACCCCTATGGGTGTCCTTCGATCTTCCTTGACTCCGCAGTGCAAAGTGTTCAGGATGGAGGCCTATTGCTGGTGACAGCTACAGACATGGCGGTACTTGCTGGCAACTCGCCTGAAACCTGCTATTGTAAATATGGGGCAGTCAGTTTAAGGACCAAGTGCTGTCATGAGATGGTAAGACACTTTCGTTATGTAACCTTGGTTTTTGGGCAACCAGATAATTAAAACAAGGGACTTACAAATTAGTGTGTTTACAGCTTTTTTTATTTTGAATTGTATTTTCTTAATGTAGCTACCAGACAAATGAATAGGTACACTTATCTACATAATATAATTATCTAAAATACTTTAATACTGTCACCATCTTTTGAACAATAATGTTGGCTTGTAGTTGGCTCTCTCGTTTCCGGTTAAAAAAATCGGAGTATAGACGTATATGTTTGTTTCTCACGTTTTTATGCTAACCAAAAAAAAACCAGCACTGTGGTTCATCAAAGAAATTTTTGGCGTACCAAAACACTCATTCCTTGTATTTTCCAAATGAATTATTTTCTATTCTTCTGGATGCACATGTTTTCAAAGTCTTAATAACATAAAATAATATAACAACCATAACACAATAACTGAAAAAGACTGAACTGCGGCATTGTACCAAAGATGCTGGCAGCATTTCCTCGCTGGATGGTTAAACTTATACGTTGAGCGAGGAAACTGCCAGCTCTTCGGTCTTCCGTGACGTCAATGAGCCTCTTCGAAACTTCTTAGTCTGAATGACGCGAATTACGAATTTTGTCTTTTAGTGTAGGATTAATTATGTATACCAAAAATGCACTGGTTTTGGACTGTTCAAAGAACCTGGTGAATTGTAAACATATACTTTTACTAGTGTCCTTTTTTATAATTTTCAGGCATTAAGAATCCTATTGCAATGTATAGAGCAGCACGCAAACCGGTACAGTCGGTACATAGTACCCCTGCTCAGCGTATCAGCTGACTTCTACATACGAGTGTTTGTTAAGGTGTACTCTGGAGCTATTCATTGCAAGAAAACAACAAGGTAATTGGCACGAGAATAACATTTACATAAACACATTTTTGCCCATCTTTTTGGGAATATTGTAACGGGACTTATTCAAAGTTTAAAGGACTGTTTAACACTTTAAGCGACAGTAAACCCATCGTTAGCTGTTTAGGAATTGAATTAGAGACTGAAAAGTGGCATTAGTCATGTAAAAAGGTATAGACTGGTAACCCTACACTTTTTTAGGGTTCCGTACCCGAATGGTAGCTCAACGAGACTTTATTAATATGCCTACATTGTCCGTCCGTCCGTGCGTCCGTTCTGAACTGAACTTTAAAGAGCTGTATCTTTTGAACTGTAATAGATAGCAAGTTGGTTTTCTTCAAAATATTGTGTTATTTCGCCGGATTTACTTACAAATAAAAATAAATAAAGAAAGTAAAATAATAAAGGGGGTCTCACACGTGAATAATTTTTTTTCAACATATTATTATTTTTGTTGTTTTCTAAAAACGGTTAAAAAAAAGCGCCAAATTTGGTATGATTATAAAAATTGGTTAAGTGTGAGTTGGGCTCGCTCTGATTTAATTCGATATCAAATTCAAATCGGTATATACATATCTCACTCACTCATGTCCTCCATACCGTGTCCGGTAACGGCGAATCCTGCAACTGGTCTAGTCCGGGTGATGTGCTCTAATGTGGCTGGCAAAACCGAATTTCGTTTTAAAAGTGCGGTTACAGGGTAGGCAGAAGAGTTGGCCAGCCGAGTCATATGTGTAGTTATAGGAGGGCTTAGGTTGAGTCTTCCGTATATGGCGCTTTGCATCAAGGTCTTCAAGACGCTTTTGTTCAAATGTGTTCACCTTTGTGTGAATGTTTCGACGTGCGGCGGTACGGAACCCTCGGTACGCGAGTGCAACTCGAATTTGACCGGTTTTTATGTTCCTAATACGTACTGCCATCTAGTTCATGTTGACGATTGAATATAAACGAAATGTCAATCCTTGTTTTATTTATTAAAAATATTTAAGTTGACTGTATTTCAAACTAACATTATGTTATTCGATTCCAGTAAGCTATCTATGGTGTACCAATGCGTTGGCTGTGACAACCTTACGCTGCAGCCTCTAGGGGGCTTCAAGCCCAACCCTTCGGAGAAGAATCCGGGGCAGACAAAAGCCTACTTGCCCATGGTCCCACCAGTTGGCGAGTTCTGTGTGCACTGTAACCAGAGACATCATGTAAGTATCATACATGAAATAATGACTGACAACCATGGACGTACAGTCAACAGCAAAAGAAACTGATGAAATAGGGTCCCAAAATTATCTATACAATACATTAAGTCAAATGCTACGGACTATTGTAGTTGATCAAAAGTAAATGAGCTCAATAACGTGTCATAATAAGTGATCACCATTATTTCGATTTTTGAAAACTCAATGACAGTTTAAGTCATCGTTGAACATTTCGAATTAAAGTTTTAACTATAAAATCTTGGTTTTGGGACAACCTCGGAGTACTTCGGTTAATATCGGTTATGTTCGTCGAAAAACATGCGAAGTGACAAAATAGCAATCTCTCTTACGCCAAGATTTAAAATAAGTTTTTATTACATCTTGGAATTATTTGCCATAAATCCTTCTTTTGCCGATATTGTTGGAATGTCGTTATTTTGGTATTCAATTCACGTTTGACGCTTTTGATAGAAATGTCATGTCAGGCTTCTGTTTTGCACAGCTGTTATGATCACTTTCTTTTGACTAATTAAAACATCAATTAATTTAGCACTTTAATATAACATGTTATATTTGGGATGCCATGACAATAGATATTTTGAAATGTTGATTTTGATCACTTACTTTTGACGTTGACTGTACAACGAGCTAATTTTTTCAGTCCCAAAATGGCAACACTGAGTCAAATATTTTGTGACTAGGACAAGTTGTGTGAGATTTTCCCCGTTATATTTTTATTTTATTAAAATATTGTATACTTTTGTGTACAATATTATTATTTATTATGAAGTCATTATCATTATGCATCCGTTTTTCAAATGCATATTGGCCAATATGTTTTTTTTCCTTTGGGAAGAACTTTATGGTCATTAATATATGGCGAAAGGTTCTCTACGAATAATTATTATAATATACTTCATTATTTAATTTTTATTACTATCAAGTTTCAATACTCTTGAATTTAACGCCTTGTTAATCGTTAAGTCATGATAAGTCGGCATATGACGTCCTAGTGTCTGAGGCGCGTCTAACTGTAGTCGAGGCGTTGAAACAGTTAAATAAATACGCATAAACCTTTTTTTTTCATTCAGCTAGGCGGGCCAATCTGGTCGGCCCCTATCCACGACGAAATATTCGTGTCTCGTGTTCTAACGCACGTTCAAGACAACCCACATTTGTTCGGCACGGCCAAGCGCATAGAGGGCATGTTATCTATGGTTCGGGAGGAGCTGCATGAGTTCCCGCTCTATTACACTATGGACAAACTCTTTGGCCGCGTACACTTGGAGACTATGCCGATGTTGGTTATGAGGTTGGTATTTATTGGCATACGAGTAGATAAGGTATTTATGGCGTAATTTTTATTTAATCCTTTTCGGTCATTTGGAAAGGATGGATGAAAGGAGATTGACGAAAGAGATATACAGATCAAAAGTGAGTGGAAGGGTCAGAAGGGGCCGCCATAGGCCTACTTTTTCGAAATACAGGAAAAGGGCCGAACCTTAAGTACCCGAAACCGACGTGCGTGCATGACTGGATGTATGAATGTGGAAGAACCGAAAGAAATTTGTCAGGATCGTAGCATGTGGATAGAAGTGGTCTCTGCCTACCCCTCTGGGAAACAGGCGTGATAATGTATGTATGTATGTATGTATTTTTATTTACAAGGGCTGTGATGCGACGAACGGAATGAACAAAACTAGTGAAAAAACTGTCATTCGATCAATTTGTTGCAGCTCTTGCTTATGTATAAAGACAGAATTCCCCAATAGACTCATGGACCCCTTTTTGTCCCACTGCACTCGACGGAGCCCTGCCTTTGGGTAATTCGCCCCTCGGGCATCTCAAGATACCTAACCTAACCTAAACCTACGTACTTTTGGGGAATAGAGATCTATTTCTGACGAAAGCGAATAGTAGTGGGACAAATACAGTGAGTCAGCGGCTCTGAATCTCCGATTGCGTTGCACGCTTTGCACGACATAGACACTAACTGCCGCACTCGGAGACGTCAATTACTTGATTAAAGTTGCTGCTGTAATTTGCTATAGCAATAGAATAAGACATCACGACACTAAACAAGCGTCAAATTTTATTGACGTGTCTGAGTGCGGCAGTTAGATCATTTATTCTATGCGTATGTCACTGACGTCATTTCGTGCATATGTCGTTGTGGGATCCCGGCTTTAACGCATTCACTGCCACCGACGCATAAATGCGTTCACTGTCATACAAGTTTGTTCCTAGGCCACGCCCCCTGGCAGTGAATGCATTAAGGTTGGCACAGACGTAACCAGGGACCCGTCCACCCATTCCCCGATAAAACCCTTTAAAAGACTTACCTCTCGAAGTACAACCCACTAAAAGAATAACCCTTTTGGAAGAAATATACAACTTAGTTGTTTGTTAAACTAGTCATTCACATAAGGGAAACCGCTTAAGAGCAGCAGTAAATTGATATTGATATCCCTCTTACTGCGTAACCAAATATAAGGGTAACCCTTAAAAATAGTGCTTAAAAAGCCAATAGAACGGCTTTTTATAAGGGTAACCCTTATAAATAGCGCTTAAAAAGCCAATCAAATGGCTTTTTTAAGTTAAAGGGATATTGGTATCACTCAAAATATAGCGCTAAAAAAGCAAAATCGAGCAAGACATACATGGAACGGATTTGGTAAGGGTAACCCTTATTTAAATAGCACTTTAAAAAGTAAATCGATCGATACGGCTCTTTCAAGCGATACGGCTTTTCTAAATAAATCCTTATAAAAACCCATTCGAAACCCCTTGAATGGGATAGCGGGCCGGTCCCTGGACGTAACCGCTCGGCACTGGATCAGCTCAAAGTGAGACATTCAAAAGTGAACTTTGATTTGTGTTAGTACGATTAATTTTTCAGTGGACGTGCGAGGTCTACGCCTGGCTATTGTTTTTACTATATCTTTAAAAATGGGGTAAATCGCCTATTACTGGCCACCCTTCGGTAGGTAATAGGCCACTTTGCAATAAAATGTGTAAACCTTGTTTGCTTACATTTTTACGATTAAACTAGAATACCTAGATCCTGAGTTACCTGGAGTACTGTGCAAGTATCTTTACTAACAGCGTCAGTAAGAAATTTGATGGCTGGTAACTAAATGGCACTTTCTAAAGTGGCCAGTTATTGACGATTTACCCTGTATCGTACTAACACTAATAGAAGCTCACTTTTCAATGTCTCACATCGAGCCGATCCGGTGCGCAGCGGTTATGTCTGCGCCAACCCTTACTCTTGTGTTCTTTCCAAGACCATTCCTTATCAAGTTTATCAAGTTTTGAAACGAATTCACAATTTATTCATTTAATAAACTGTTGTACAGTCAACCAATTTGATTTCTAGGCCACTTTGGACTATGTTAAAGTGACGTCGGTCAACCAAAACGTAAGAGACTCCCTATAATTTGGTTTAGAACGTCACGTTGACAAAGTCGATAGTGGCCTAGGAATGAAATTGGTTGACTGTACTTGTATTAGATCAGCTATACTGAACGGCGGCTACAAAGTTTCGTACTCGCATGCGTCCAAAATGTCCGTCAAAACCAATGCGCCGGCTCACTTTATATGGGACATCGTGCGCACCTGGGAGAAGACTCATCCTGCCAAGCCCGCCACGTGAGTTTGCTATGCCACATAATTATTCATCATTTATTTATTAGATTCTTTCACCAAAAATTCCGATGTACGTAATCTAAATACAAGAAATAAAAATAAAATTGTTATCCGAAAATTCCGCGTCCGTAAAGTATATAAATAATTTGTTGGTCAATGCGTTCATTTCTATAACAAATTACCTGACGAAGCTTTAACATTACCCTTTCCAGCACTTAAAAATTACTTTAAAAAGTCGTTAATATCTAAAGCGTACTATAGGGTCGAGGACTATCTAACAGATAAAAATGCTTGGCCTAAACCCGAAACTTAGTCATTAATAATTTGTAAAATTGCAAAGTTGTTTGTCTAGGGGACACCGTTGATGTAGGAAAGCATATCAAACTTTTATTAACGCTGGTAGATTCTTGACGTGTAAAAGTGCCCGTGCGGCCTACTTACTGAATAAATATCTTTTATCTTTTTTATCTTTTATTAAAGACATGCCACATGTCACATTCTGTATTGTGTTATTACGAAATCGCGACGTAAAAAAGTAATGTAACGATAATTTTTAACCATGGACATTTTGAATGGATGTATTAATTTATGAACTATTAATTTGACGACACGTTAGCTTAGTTGGTAGTGACGGGGGATGGGCCATTCTACTTTTCGTTGTACAGTCGAGGCCTTATTTGCATGGATAGCTGTCAAACAAAATCCTATAATGTGAAATCGACGCCATTTTTGTGCTCGTTTTGTGTTTTTACTTACCTATGAGGCTTCTTATTTCAATGAGATCATGCTAGATGGCGCTGTATCACCAACTACCGTGAAAAAATACTTTTTTCTACATCTTTACTTTTCTGCCGTAACACCATGTTCCTTTATTTATTGTCTTAACGTTATAAACTTGTTAAACTCCCAAAACATTTAAAATCGAAACTTCCAAAAACACTAATCTTTTGCATGGATTCGAACCCGTAACATTATGGATGGAGTGCACTCTTCCGTGCCGTTCGACCATAATGACATCTATATGGCAGGGCGAAATTGGGTATCAATTTATTTTACGTTTTGATTATCCTTTAACTAATACGGTTAGTTATTGTGAGGGTAAGCAGAAAATGTCTAAACACCGGATCGGTTTTACTAAAGATTTACTTACGGCCGCTCGTTCGTTGCTCCCTGTTAGATTGCCTTTGTTCTCGATTAATACTTACTGTTGATAATTTTTAATGATGAGTTCTCGTTGCAATATCGACTTGGTGAAAAGATCACAAATAATTGCTTTGTATAATCAAGGCAAAAATTTGTCTGAAATTGCTAGAGAAGCCGGTGTTAACGTAAGTAGTTTTTGTATACAAATTTAATTTAAATTACTATTTTTAAAAGGTTAATATAAAAATACATATTTTAAAGATAGTTTAAATATGTGATATTTTGTTATAGAGAAAAACCGTTGTTTTATGGGTCCGACGATTTGAAGAGGAAGGTTCTTTATTACATCGGCAAAGAACTGGCAGAGCTCCACTCATAACCACACAACAGCGTCAAATCATGGTGAGGGATTATGAGGAAAATGGACTTATCCCGACTAGTCACTACGCCAGTTTATTCGACACCAGCATGCGCACTGTGCGACGTGCTCTTCACAGTGAGGGCCTGCATCACCGCCGGCATGCTGTCAAACCCTTGCTTACTGAAGCTCACAAAGCAGCCAGGTTAGCGTTCGCCTTGGAGCATTTGGATTTCGACTGGAGTAATGTCATCTTTACTGATGAAAAAAAAATAAATTTATGGGGTGTGATGGTTCAACGGTGGGATAACCAGAACGAGCGAACCCCAGAAGCATTAGAGGCTCATTGTTTGCAAGTTTGGGAAAGCATTCGTGGCTCGAGCTTGTGCAGCAACCTTATTAATTCAATGCGTTCTCGCATGCTGGCTGTTATCGAACAGAATGGGGGCTACACTAGCTATTAAGGTATACCTATTAAGTAGGTAGGTGGAAAATATTATTTGGTTGAGACCGGGTTATTTAGTTAATCTGTTTAACAAGTGACTATAAAGTGAACGCAAGCATAACGTTATAAATATAACCGTTTTATTTCTAGTGTGCAAAACCAAATAAAAAACTTAATTTTATTTCATAAGTTTACTCACAAATTGTCTTATACCCACTGCAATTTGTTTAAAGTAGGTAATCAAACTTGCACTATTTATAAATTACCTACCCCGGCGACTACAAAGCTAGAGACACACGCTTTTGTAATTATAATAACCCGGTCTTTAGAAGTTAGTATTTGTGTTTTATTGTGGTGGAGCTTCAATATTCTTTCCGAATCTGGAAACGAAACTTAAGCTTTTGGCCTCGATAAAATGGTAAATAGGAGTTGTTTTATTGTTACTTGTATGAGATATTATTATCAAATGAGCATATCTAATTTCAGTTCCAATTAAGGAATAAATAATTGAATAAATAAAACAATAGTTTAATTTCATTAAAAACATGCATGCTTTTTTTTGCTATGTTATTTATTTATTTATTTATTTCATAGGGCCATCAACATTATTTATCGTAAAAACATCGTTCTGAAAAAATACAAAAAGAAAAAAAGACATCCCGAAGAGATTCGAACCTCGGACTATGTGGATCCATTGTGTAATAGTCAGACGTAAACCCACTAAGCCATTACTTCGTCTAAGTGGGTCGACGAAAAATCGATTATAATACTACTATCTTAGGAAGTTGTAATAAAGACAAATGAACTGGTTTAGTCAACACCGCCATCTAGTTTAATGTTTGAGAACGTGGGCGCAAGTGTTCAGAGGATTATCGCCTTAGAGGTGTCCATGCAACTTTGACCGTGACCGTACATAACTTTTAGCCACGCTCTCACTAAACTATTTTTATTTCAACAAACGGTAAAGTGCTGCTTTTTCTAACTTTAAACTAGAAAAGGGACGTCAATAAGCTTATACACCGTGGGCCCGAATAACCCGAGGGATTTTAACCATCGATTTTAGAGCCCAATTGGAGTATATAAAGTAGTATAACATGTAGTCCAATAACGCACGATTCCCGAGATTTTTATTATTTAAAAATCAATTCCATAGTTAATTTAATTTGAACTCTTGTCACCTTAGCTTAAAGCATTATTTACTAAGAAAGATTCATGTTGTAAGTAGCACTATCATCAACATACAACATAAATTAATTAATCGATTTCTTAGTAAATAATGCTTTAGGTTAAGGTGACAGAGTTCAAATTAAATTAACTATGGAATTGATTTTAAAATAATAAAAATCTCGGGAATCGTGCGTTATTGGACTACATGTTATACTACTTTATATACTCCAATTGGGCTCTAAAATCGATGGTTAAAATCCCTCGGGTTATTCGGGCCCACGGTGTATATAGAATTAACCTAATTCATAAAAAGTTATTTGTAATAACTATAAAGTGAGTAACGCAGTGGACGTTGATGTCCCCGCCTTTTCTATGGAAAATGTGCAATTTACCACCGAGTTACCAAGATTCTTCAGCGATAATTGAGTAATTTAGGATATTTTTTTTTGAAAACCGTTAAACGTAAACATTCTAAGTTCACGTTATTTGTTTATTCGCGGATTCATCATTTGGTATACTTTTTATCGGACGATAGCAAAAATGTACACTGAAAAGTAGAATGGCCCGGATACGAAGTTTGCGGTCCTGGGTTCATATCCCGGTAAGCTCGGATATTTGTGTGGTGAACGCAAGTGTTGTATGTATTTAAGTATGTATTTCTATATAAGTAAGTTTATCGTGGTCTAGCACCTGTAGTACAAGCCTTTGGGACTAGATCTGTTGGTGTGACTGTCCCCGGGTTTTTTTCCCCCAGGTTAGAGGCTGACCTGGTAGCAAAGTACCTGCTAAGCCAGCCTATCCAGAACTCGGTAGACCTGAGCCAACGGGCGGACGCCAACCCCATCAGCCGTAGAGATGGACAGCTGAGGTTCCAGTCCAACCCCACTGCGTTCTGGGGACCTGGCTCTAGGGCCGCTGTCAAGTAAGTTAACCTGACGCGGTGGTAGGCAGTAGGAAACCACCGTTTGTTCCTCAATTCTCTGACCTAACGCATCGAATAAACTTGTTTTCAGCTAAGTTAGACGTGGTTTTCCAAAAATACCTGCGGTTAGATTAGGTTAGGGTAGTATTATAACTTTTTTTTATGATTGAGTCGGTAATGGCTTTAAGATATAGTAAAATTAGGATAAATGAAAATTAGGATTTCCAATATAGACCCAGTATTATCGAGATGATCTCGAATATTTTTTTCTGACGACGCTTGTATGCTTTCTGGTTTGTAATGGTTGCTTCATCCTCTTCGGCGAAGAACTCAATTATCGCTTTTTCCTTCGGAATGTTTTAAATATTACGATATAAATTCCAGTTGACCTATTGCCTAACGCACTCGCAATCGCAATCGACTTCAAAGTGGACCAATTGTTTTCATTTTGTGTGCAGACAAACCTTCGATTTTCAAAATGAAAACGATTGCGATTGCGTTAGGCAATAGCCCCTCAGGATAGGAATGGATCCGTTCAGTCGTTTAAGTAGTTACGTATGCATTAAATATTGGCCTTCGCTAGTTAAGTACGTCACCTTTCGGTATGTTGACCCATCTCAGTCTAGTTTTCTAAGCCATTGGTGACTTAGTCTAACCGGCTATATTATCTATGGCAAATAGAGCGGCTCAGGTTCGCTTTGTTGTCGACGCGATCCGGTCTTCCTTGCGACGTAAGCTCTATGAATATACTTCTGTAGACTTCTAATGTAGATTTAGAAAGAGGATGAGCTAAACACTAAAACTTCCTTGGAGTACTGTACCGTCACGAGCGTTAATTTGGGACCCATTTCAAGAAAAATATGCTTGAAGTCGTCAATGTCATTAGATATGTCAAGTCATTTGTTACTTTCAGGAAACTCAACCTTATTGTTGTAGAATGTCAGATTGACTTTGAACCTAAGGTGGGTAGTACCCATAACTGGGTACCAAATTAAATCTAGTGACTGTACCTACATGGTGACCGCGTGGGTTCAAACTCTGTACCTTACGATTTCGAGTCGACTCAAGCCTTAAGGCCACCGACGTTTTAATGTATCATCAACAACAATTTTTTTCAGTGTGGGCGAGGAAAAAATGGCGAAGTCTTTACGCAATCAAAACAAGCATTCAAAAGATAACAGTGCGAAGCGGCAACACTCTCCAAGCGAAGACGAAGCGCGAAAAAAACCCAGTGTCGAAGCTATTGATGTCTAAAATAATGTACTTGATACATAATATAATTGTGTACAAGACTTGTAAATAAATATCATGTCATTATGTTGTTTAGTCTCATTTCTAAATTGCCAATTGCTTACTAAAATTATATAAACTGAGGAAGGAGCTGTTAGCCAGATGTCAATCAGGATTGACTTTCTATTTTATTGCCAGATTACACTAGCTCTTTATGTAACTCGTAAATAAGTAGTCCTACTATCATGAAAATAGCAGAACTTCTATTCTAGGTGGTGAAAACCATATCGTTTTTGACGTGTTATGGTATTGTTTTGTAACTGGGCCGTCATTACTGTCAAGTAAAAAAGAATATCAAAACGTTGATAATACGATAACAAGTCAAAAACTATATATTTTAACTCGTGATAAAATGTGGATTAACCATCCGTCACTCTCGTATTTACATGCGTGTCAGAAAGTGACGGATGTCTACCTAGTACCTACTAGGAAAAAATGTCAGACAACTTGAAAATAAACATCACTCTACTAGAAAACCCACTCAATAACAACGTAATTTAAATTCTAAATCACTGTCACAAACTAGCTCTATAAAATTTATAGAGCTAATGGCCGTCTATTTCAGTCTATTAGCTGGCTTGTGAATGCTGAGCAAAGGTTGTATAGCAGGAGAAATGTAGGTATTCCTATCTCACGCGTAGGTGGTACCGTTCGATCACCTAGACGAAAATAGTTTTGCTTATTCCAATATTACAAATAAGTTAATAAGTAACAAGGAGGTCAGGGCTCTATTCTACTCTTTATTTAAAACCTAATTGCTTTTGACATGTTATCTATAGTCGGATGATCCACTGAGTTGATCTTGTTAGTTTGGTCTCAATAAGGGTGGCGATTTTTTTAAGCAACTCTGTGACGAACTCGTGTGCGAATTATAACCGGCAACTCTGGCAAGCCTAAGGTGCCAGAGGAGCTATTGCCTAACGTACCTGCAATCGCAATCGTTTTCATTTGGAAAATCGAAGGCTTGTCTCCATACAAAATGAAAAGAATTACTTCACTATGAAGTCGATTGCGATTGCGAGTACGTTAAGCAATAGGTCCACAGGTACTTGTTGGCAGAGATAATGACTGCAAAAAAATACAGGCTAAAACTAAACCACTGTTTATTGAAGGGAGATGAAGACACAATCATTGAAGGTAAGTAAGTAGGTAAGGTTCCGAACCCCATAAACATTGAAGATAGCTAGCATGATAACTGATTCATAATTGTTATCATAAACTTAATTTATAGCTGGTTACCTATTTTATAAGGAGCGTGTATGGACGCCGTTACCTTCCACAAACTCGTACTACGGTGTCGCTTGGATTCCAAGTTTCAACTTTATCTCTCTTTGATGTAGTTGAGTTTTGAATACTGAAATTTAACTAACAATGCCGGTTTTGTAAAGTAGATTTTCTTCGTAATAGATGCTTTGTTTAGGCGAAGCGAAGCGAGAACCGTGACAAATTAATTAAATAAACGAGAAGCTTTGAGCCCTGCTCCGCCTTGAAACCCATCCGCACAAAAATACAATGCCGCGAACCTTTTGTAATAAATAACAGAAAATCATTGTTTCTATAGTTAAGATGTATGCGTGTATAAACGACACGTGACTCAAGTTTGTGTAATAAGAAAGAGCAACCACTACTGCTACTTACCTATTATAAGTTGAAAGGTGCTTGCATGACTCGATGTATGAATGTGGAAGAAGCGAAAGAAATTTGTCAAGATCGTAGCAAGTGGAAAGAAGTGGTCTCTGCCTACCCCTCTGGGAAACAGGCGTGATTTAATGTATGTATGTATGTATGAAAGGTGCTTGGGTAATTATAGTGACATGACAATTCTATACAGAAGAAAGGCAAAATGGAGGATAAAGGAAGGCCTAATAATCCTGATGTAGACAAAATATTTCCAAACCGATACGAATTAGACAGCTGGAGTTTCTCTACGGGATCGAATCAGAAATACAAAGGTCCGTAGAAGAACTAAAGTGACCTACCATAGGTCTGCTTTGCATAAATTAAACGGCCCTACACATGATTGTGGCCGTAAGGATAGAATGGTTCTACAGTGGCTACCATGTAGGTTCCATATACCCTACTAGGAAATAAATCAATCTGTCTATCTTCAAGTATTTAATACAGGAAAATAAAATGTATCTTATGGTTACCGAAAAAGTTGAAAGTCGCAAGGAAAACGCAGGCAAAGGAGCAAAAAGTACAGAAATGCCAGTTGCGATTTCTGTTTACAACTTAAGAGCTTGAAATGTGTTTCGTGTGGTGTAACTAATGAGGACAGAGTAGATAACGAGGCTAAACAGCAGCATGGCTTTATTACGTTTCTAATATTTTATACAAATAAGACGTATGTCCGGAACTCTCAGCGACCCGCACTCGCATCAGACTTTTTGATTTGCCTTGCTAGTAGCTTTTTACATTCTGCACTTAAATTTCTTCTTTACTTTACTTATTGTTACAGTAAAGTTAGATTAAACATTCGGATTATTCATGGAATCAGATTCAGTAGGTATTTTGTGATATAAAATAGCATTATTACATACCTAATGAACTTTCACGCCTATCTCCGCTCTGCGGGGTAGGCAGAGACTATGGAACCCCCGGTGCCCTGGTCTAACCCTACTTTCGCTTCCTCTTCATACATCAACCTCTTCATGCACGTACGTCGGTTTCGGGTGTTTTTGATTTGGCTTTTATTCAGTAATTACTAATTACATCATCAATCATTGTATGTGCGTCTAGGGCGCCACTGCCGACATCTCCACTACTACTATTACTTATTATCATTTCTACTAGTAGACAGTAAAACAAGACCAACATTAGTAATTCTTTTGATGTTCCTGAGTGAATACTTAGGAGAGACCTGAGCAAAATGGTGACCTCAGCTAGACGAGAGGTCAAAACACAAACGCCAGACCCCTTCAGTGTTTGAAACTTTCCTTGAAGCACCCCTTTAACGGGATTTTCAATCAAGCCTCGCTCTCTCTTTATCCATCACAGTCGACAAAAAATCTGCGTATATCAGCCTCTATATATATTGTCTTACTGAACCCGCTGTTGAGAATCATCTTTGATACGTATAAGATAAAGTCGTTTTTTCCCAGAGTAGAAATTGGGTTGAAAAATACGCGAAGGTGAATATCGGAGCGCAGGCCATAAAGGCAGTGATTCGAGGAGCGTTTCGTCAGTTTACAAGCTCGCTGTAATAAGATATCGAACGCTCTATCACCCTAGAAAATGTCTTTATTATGCTCCCTGAAACAAAGCTGGCTCGGGAGCGTTGACGGGGACACAAGACGCCGCGCCATTTATAACGCCTAACTAGATCGGCAAGATATTCAATAGCATTCATTATCGGGCCTGTTGGATATATATGTAATATGAAACACCTTTGTTGTTTTTAACGATGATGTATATTTTAATAGCGTCGAGTGTTATTCGCTTTCTGGAATGCATTGGTAGGTATACAGTCGTTAACGCTTGTGTATCTAGAACATCACGGGATGCATTTAATTACTTTCATTCCTTGGTTAACAATCTACTATTAGATGTATGCACTCAATATGTTGAGTGCGCAATAAACTATTACTTACGAGTATCTCAGTTACTCATACAATCTGAAGGTAACTTTTATTTTTTAGTACAGATAACCACTTCACGAAAATTACGTTGGAAATTACTTGGTTCCTAACTTTTAAATCACTATACTTATCTTAAAAAGTTACGAAGGTAACTAGAAATGTTCTTACTGTGTACTTCATTTGTACATGTTGATAAGTACCGTAGGAGATTCTATACGTTCATGTTTATGTTGTACCTACCTATGTCTGTGCTTGACAATACAATTGTATAACGCAATTAGCTTTGAACCCATGCTATACTAACCAATGAGCTAACAAGCGGTTAAATTAGCAACAGTTGTGATCTTAAGCATACATTTTGAATAGGTAGTTGCCTTTCCGGCAACCTAAACGAACGACATCTGCGTGGTACGGTTAGGTTAGGTTAGGTTATTAATAATGAACACAAAAATCCTCATCTTTACTTTTTATACATAAAAAGTATATTCCTAATACTAATACTCGTGATCCAGACAAAAAAATGATCAGGGACAAGGCCACATCGGTGCGCATAACCCGTCTTTTCGACCTTTTTAGCATTGAAAGAGTTGAAAAGTGACAAATCTTTTCATTCCGCAACTGAACATGGTGGTATTTTAGGTATCAACTGCATTGTCTTCTATTCGCATAGGTAATAGCTCACACTCGCATACGATTACAGTACCTACAATGAACGAGTAAGAAAAAAAATGTCCTTAATACTTACACTGTAACTTATATATACGATTATGCCCGTTGGAACACAAATCTGTACCTACAAGTTGCATCTTTCGTATTGGTTAATATAATCATCAAAGGAATTTGTATTTTCAAAATCCTACAGATACTTATAATCGAATGTCTCGTTAATAGGTCAGTCTGACACACATTATGCAAATGTAGTATCAAAGTGATTCAGTTGTACAAGCAGAACCTTGTAGCCGTATTGTACACAATAAACAGAAGTTCGAGATAAATCCTCTCGTAGGAAGCCTAGTCCATAGCTTTACGGGCTCTTTGTGAAATTGCTTCGGAACCTTTGTTTGCATTCGAGCCAAACGCTCCTTTCGGTTACGTATTCTTTTTTCACTAGTTCCCAACTTTCGTAAAGAAGGGTGCGACGTGTTCGGTCGGTAATTTGTCGGTAAAATCCTTATTTATTGCAACATCGAAGTTGGTTCGGCCTCGGGGGCGAATTCGCAAACTTTACTCCTTTAACTTTGCTTCACTGAATACGGACACACTTGAACACATATTGAGGTTGAATCCTCGTATTCTTGTTTCACTTGAATTATGGGAGAATAGTTTAATATAATTCCGTCGGAAGTTAGTCGTCTCGCGGCCTGGCCTGGTGGCCATTGTACTAGGTCACAGGGCGCGCACTATTCAATTTGTCTATGGTCTGTACTTACATATTGAATAGTCTGTAGTTGCTGGTCCTGCAATATTGGATTTAATCTAACACGAGTAGCTTCACCATTGAGCTCAGTGTTAAATTTCAACGTAACTTCGTGATTATAATATAACCCATGTTGAATTTGCATTACTGGAATTATTCTAAGTTGGTTGGAAATGCACGCTAACAACCTAACACTTTGAAAAAAAAACGATAGCCAAATCGCAAGTTTTGCTGCTAATAAACAATGTGAACACTGCCTATAATAGTTTAGTATAAACAAAATTCATAATCTGGATATATTTAATCGTTTAAGAAACGCTCTAAATTTACAACAAACAAACAGTTAATTAAAACGTGGTGAGCTTGCACTGCTTGCAGGCAACGCTTTTAATGCTCAGATTTACTGGGAATTTCAAAGTGTGGTAACTCTTCGATTTATTCATAGATACCCCGCAAAGACCTCACAATGTAGACCACTTTGTTCCCGTCCGCTAAGCTGGAGAGAAGAGGCGCTGGCCGAAATTGCGGTGCCGTGCACTTTAGCTTGTTACAGTTGAGCCGGAACAGTGGAAAGAAGTAGATGGAGTTGCTCCTTTGTTACTTAAAGTTAAACTTAGGTAAATTACTAGAGGGCCTTTAGGTCCAACCATGTGGTAGAAAGTCAGTGATAGACTTTGACATCAATTTATTTCATAGAGGTATGAAAGCATAAAGGGAGTAGGTATAAAAACGGCTAATAGAATAGTACTCTTCGCACATGACGTTACAAATGCCCTTGCTGCCTTCCTACATACACACACACACATTAAATCACGCCTGTTTCCCAGAGGGGTAGGCAGAGACCACTTCTTTCCATTTGCTACGATCTTGACAAATTTCTTTCGCTTCTTCCACATTCATACATCGAGTCATGCACGCACGTCGGTTTCGGGTACTTAAGATTCGGCCCTTTTCCAGTATTTCACCCACATCCCATCTCATCTGCCTTCCTACGTCTAGGATTTATTTCTTGTGACGAAGCAGTCATCATGACAAGATGCAATGGTGATATAATAATAAAAGTTATGGACTATTCTGTGTGAGACTATGTCAATTGCGATTGTTATCTATGTATACGTCTCATCGTGTATAGACTAGAATGTGGTAAGAGCGAAAGTGACGGACGTTTATCCATACTTATATTCCACGGAATAAACGCGGCCATAATACTGCATCAATCTCATAAGCACCGTGACTATGCTTCAATTTTGTTCTAAGTTATTGGTGTGGTGAATTTATTTATACCTTTACTCAAAAATAAGCGAAGGACCGGCATCTTAAACAACAACATAAAACTACAACGGTTTCCTTAAGTTATCATTTCAATATGCCAAATTTTGGTCAAATTTCATTTCTACATTCCTTAGTTTTCGAGTCAAAAGTGTTAAAAGGGTTTCGTTTTACCTTGTAAGGTACGGAACCCTTAAATGAGGAACATCTATACAGGTTTTAACTAAATCATCCTACATTTAATGTATTCCCACACTAAAATACCATAATAGGTATACACGAGAATTTTGGGGTAAACGGTTCCTCGTAATTATGCCTATTACACATAACCGCTACTTAACAGGCGGTCGATTAAGCGTATGCAGAAAGGCTCAATTAACTCTGACGAAGGGAAATACTGAAGGTAAATTGTTGGCCCCTTCTTATTGTTCAAGGCAAAGTTCAAGTCATCAAGTCATGTATACTTACTTAATAAAGTCAATTTGAGGCTGAGTTCGCTTTTCGCAAGTCGGTGCGTACAATGAGGTAAAATAAGGCAGTTACGTTACGTTTACAATTGATACAATAATATTGTGTCAAGTTGATGAGAATTAAAAAACCTTTTGACTATGCGATTTTAACGTTTCGTTCTAGAATTATATTAATAATAATAATAATTTAGCTAGCTTTAGGCTATAAATAATATCGCGCTCACCACACATATTTGTCCATACTTGGAATCGAACCCGGGACCGCTAACTTCGTAGGCAGGGCACTACCGACTAGGCCAACGCGTCGTCAATGTAATGTGTCGTAATGTGTGTGTATGTATAAATGTAACTAGTTTTTTTTTTTTATGGCATAGAGAAGACAAACGAGCACACAGGCCACCTAATGGTAAGTGGAAACTGTGACCCATAGACATTCGCATTCACAAGACTGCAATGCAATCCTAAGACTGAAAATGCGTTGCCAACCCTGAGGACTAAGATGGAATGCCTCTATGCTAGTCATTTCACCGGCTGTCTTATCCCCAAACCAGAACACAACAATGCGAACACTGCTGTTTGGCGGTAGGTTAATGGATAAGATGGTGGTAGCGATCCGAACGGACCCTGCACGAGGTCCTACCACCCACAAGTTGGTGGTATGACATTTAAATTTAATATCGAGCAGAGGCGGCTGTACCAAAAATAGCGCCTTTCAAATGAGATTTCAAAGGTAACACGTTTTTATTGAATTGTACGTTTATATATATCTATGTTCGTTCTTGAATCAATATAAGCAATTTAAAATCATTTGCTATTTTAACCTTATTAAAAAGTGATCCCTTTTTTGAAGGAATGAAATCAATCGACCATTAACTAATCTGTCACAGCAATAGCAAACTTGTTCCCTTTTTATTAATTCAAAATTTAAACAATGAGAACAAACGTTTAGCTTCAGAAAAGTTGAAAGCAAATAAAAAACAGTACCGGTAAATAAAGGAAAAAGTTCAAGGTTCAATTCAAACAAAAGGTAGTTGGCTAATAACTACAGAACGATATCGGGATTCGAAACTTTTCGAAATATAATGCTTGAGTTTTCCTTCCTAACCATACTATAGGTATACCACAGCTCAATTTTTCCCTGCTGCCAAGAAGCCGACCGCGCACTATTGTGTTCCAGTGAAGTGGGTAGAGCCAATGAGTCTATGCTAATGGAGGCATTTCCATCTTAATCCTCTTGATCGGCAACGCATTACCCACTTAAGTACCACGAGTACCCTTACCATGAGTTACTATTACGGCACTCGCTAGCTCTCGAATGCTCTGTCCTTCGTACTCCATAAGAATACTGCGAGGTCTGCAAGGGACAAGCATTCGACTCGCTAGCGAGTACGGTAATTGTAACTCATGGTAAGGGATCTCCGATGAGTTCTCTATTAAAAATAACGTACCCATGCAGGACCTATGCAAATTAGGAACTATTAGAACATGATTGAATTAATTCCCAAGTGGGTGTAGGTTATTGTTTCTACATATTCATGGTCATGCTCATGCTTAATTCTACTCAGTAGTGAAATACTGAGATTCATCTTATAATACTCTGCTGTTAGCTTGAGATCAGATAATGTTAATATTATGTGCTCGAAAGATCAACTTGAAGAACGCACCCTAGCTAATTAAAAAGATACCTAACCCTTTCAACTTTAATGTTAATAGCTTGGTAGGTAAGTCATCTGACGACCTCATTCTAGCGGTTAACAATATTATGTAGGTACGGCGGTCACACTGACTACTTATACTAGGTGGCGCAAAAGTCTACTACTGACTACTAGCCTACTTAAGTTATGTGAAATGGTCCCCTGATATGTATTTACTTATTTATTTAATTGCCAATACCACCACAACTATAAATGTTTCAGCTACCTTAAAATCCAGCTTGTTTGAATCGGCGAAATGAGCACAACATGATAAATGAATTGATTTATTTGCAACAGAAATCACATATCGGATGAGATAATGAGGCGCTGTTTGCCGCACAGCCCTATTAGCACAGTGAGTCCGTGCCGTGTCAATAATTAACACGGCCACGCGCGCGCTCCACGCCTAAATAATCACCGGCCGTAATTAGTTGCGATTGCAGCTGAATACAATGCTGAGTGTAATGCGCGTTGTTCACGCCCGTCTCACGGTTTAAGTGTCGCAAAGACGCCTTAGGGCGGATTCGGCCAAACGAGAATAACGTCTTAAACCTAGATTAAACGCCGATTTTGTATAGACTAATCTCGGGGTAAGTCTTATTCCAATTGGGTAAAATGGAAGGTAAAATCCCCATAGAAACTTACTTTTGTTTTAATATTCGATGGTTCGTGGTTCAGATGAAGATAGAATTTGGCTTATTTAAACAGAAGAGCCAAATCTTTGTCTTCAATCTTTTCAAGTTCAAGTTATCTACGGAGGATTTCAGGTTTTCATAAAAATGCAAGATTGATAGTGTTTCAATGTTTTTTTGTTATGAAATATAATTTTAGACATAACTGACAAGTGCCAAGTTAAGATTTACCAGAGTGACTACTTTGCACTGAGGCTCTACTGTTAAGCCCATCTTGCTTCTAAAACATAATCATTATAGTAGACGTCGTAGCAGCTCTTATTCACTCTACAGTAAGAGCTACTAGATGGCCTAAAAGAAAGTAGAATGGAGAGCCGGAGATTGTGTTGACGCGAGTCGACCTGTACTATAACTTCTTGTACTGTCACAATATACGGACATGTTAAGCCACTTGCTACTCTTCATAACTTAGCAGAGTAATACATACTGGATATAGGAGTATAAACGATTAAACCTGATTTGCGATACACGGCTAAAATACGAACAGTGGCTTAACATTCCTGTGTTGTGGTCACAACGTAAGACCTTGGCTAATTTCCCACATTTCTTGTGTTTTTTGGTACCCCAATTTTATAGGTACGTCTACATTTTTCGTTTATTGCGATCGTTGATGGAAATTGTTCGACTTGATAAAGCGTGTTAACACGAATTTATGGACCAAACGTTTGATTAAATTATGTGTGTATACGGATCATTTCGCGGTTTAGCCAATAACAGCCTTTATTACCGCGTGCGGTTAATCGTTAGAAGCTTATGTCCTAAACTTTAATCTGTTTAAAATACACGGTCTATTACTAGTAAACTTGAAATGATAATTATTACGTGCAATGTCTGGCTGCGGTAAGGTCCATTTTTAATTTCGGGACTATCCAAATACCTACAAGTTTATTTATTTATTGGACTTCCACCAAAATATTATAATCCAATAAAAATAATTTACCTAAATTAACACTAAAACTGTGAACAATTTTAAGGTGAACTGGAAGGGATCCCCCTTTAAGAAATAAGTTCGCCTTTGTACGTAAATATATTCATATAATTGGTTTTTATGAGACTGGAAATGATTTTTCGTGCAATAAAGAGTTTACTACAAATAAGTACTTACAAAAAAAAACACCATCTTATCTTATTACTTCGGCACCAAACGATATTTTATGCAATTACCCATCTTAAACATTCGACTATGAGTGAGAGGTACCTCTACTACAACAACAGAGACGTAAAATCAACAAAAAAATTGAAAAATATTACTTTGTTGTTAGTAGTTAAGTTGTTAGTTGTTAGTTGTTGGCAGTTACGTACGTTTTAGTGAAACTCCAACAATGGAATCTAAGTTTCGAGGACGAAAGACATCTGCTTTGTAGTATTTGACGTTGAAACTTTTCGAAACATTTTTGAATATTTTGCGTTGTAAAAGTTGTTTGAACCCCGGATTAGTGTTGCAACCCTGAGAAATGGGAGGGTGGAATTGGAAAAGTTGAGGCGGCACGGGATTGCCCGGGCAACCGCCGCGTATTGCCAAAAAGGCTTATGAAAGTAATAGAACGAGGAGGGACTTGTGATCTTTTTCTAACAAAGCGCAATGCTGGTACTATCCGATTTGTAGATAGATCCGGCTAAATTACAATTAAAGTGCTTGTCAGTGTTAATTTTAAAAGTGGAATAATTGGCGTTTGTTTTTCAACGAAAATTTATAATGTAAGTATGTATTAACGAGGCCATAATGTTGAATATCGCCTGAGCCATGGAATTTTTAAATTTTTCAGTTATATCTGGACTTTCAGGGACCTGCCGTTTCGAGCAAAGTATAAATAGTATAGTAAATTCAAATTCAATAATTTATTGCATATCCCGTTACAATTCAAGATGGGACAAACGGAATAGGTATAATACATGTGACACCCTGCAAAGGCGCAGCAACACGAGAGGGCTAGCTTTATTTATATAATAACTAATTTAAGTATGTCTAGGTTACAATAGTTAAAACATAGTAGTAGTTCATCTTCAGCCCTAGAAGTTTAACTAAATGCCGCGATGGCGCTGTCCTAACCCTTGTATGCGTAGTGATCAACAAGCTGGACCGAAGATTCCGCAGTCAAACTGTGCAAACAGTTTTGTTACCGTCGAGGCACGCAAACATGCAAGCCGCTGGACATACTTTTGTTTGAAGACGAACTACTCTGTTTTTACTGTGCCGAAATGCAAAAGAGCATTAGGAAACTCGCAAGCCAAGGTTGATGTCCTTGGACAACGGCAGAAGGCAATGGAATCCTTCGGTCAGACAGTATCCGACCCTTGTCCCGGTCGTAGCGGATATCCGTCCGTTCCCGAGGGAGGTCTGGGGTGCATCTGCGTTTTGGCGTACGCTAATATAGTTAAATTACTTAAGGGACGTGTTTGGAAACAACAAACTAAGAACAAAAATGTTTATTGTTCGTTTAACTTAGCTGGTAGATTCTTGACGTGTAAAAGTGCCCGTACGGCCTACTTACTGAATGAATGTCTTTTTTTTTATCTTATCTTTGTTCCTTGTTAACGATAAATGGTCTTTGATGTGTTGTGCTCACGCCCATAAAGAAAAAAGATAGCTAAAAAATTCTTAGATCCTAGCTGTCGTACATTTCTTTTTAAGTTCGTTATATCGTTCGTTATATGTGCTTTCATTTAAGATATTTTTCAAATTTTAATCACTTGTCCGAAAATCATTGTATTTCAGATATCAAAGATTTCGATTCTAAAATTACAAGGTACGGTCATTGAGCGTTAATTTGGGACCCATTTCAAGAAAAATATGCTTGAAGTCGTCAATGTTATTAGAGATGTAAAGTCATTTGTAACTTTTAGGAAACTCAACCTTATTGTTGTAGAATGTCAATTTGACTTTGGACCTAAGGTGGGTTCCAAATTTAATCTCGTGAGTGTACTTTCAAAAACGTTGATAATGAATGTTATTAAATTTAAACAATGTATGACATGCAACAGGAAAACTGCAAACTGGAAAACTGCAAACTGGAAAACTGAAAAAAGTTCCAAGTTATACCAACCATGGAAAAATATAAAAAGGATAGAAAAGTCAAGGATATCATGAATAATGAAGCAGTAGTTTAAAACTGGGAAGCACATTTTCCCAGAGAATTCTGAATTTTTCACTAAACTCTTAAGAAAAAGACACATTTGGACAGGCCACTTCATGATTTTTTGCAGTGCCAATAACATTATATATAAAAATTGTTATAGAACTCACAGAAATGGATCTCCAATTAAAATTTCAGTCTGGAGATCGCTGTCTTTGGCTTGACAAAGTCAAAGACAGCGTGACACATACCATCAGGTGGCCTGTTTGTTCATTTGCCTCCTCAATGCAATGAAAAAGAAAGAATTCGATTTTGTTTTGGTTTCAAAATTATCTAGATCATGTCTATGTTACGAGTATATTCAGAATCGAATTATAGGTAATTAAGCAATGGCTAAAAAGCGATGGCTAGCGTGGTAAATGATTTAAATTGTAAACTGGCTAACTAGCTTAGTTGTTGCCAGCTAATTCGAATTAGTTGGAACTGAAACATATTACGTTTAACTGAATAACAAATTAGGTTCGATCTACCCGATTGCTGTACCGAAGGTCGCAGCTTCAAATCCCGAACCATTGTGGGACTGTTTGTTTGTACGAGTCATAATAGTTTCAAATTATATTTGTATGTATGTATGTTGACGATGCGGTTCATCTTGTTGGTGAAGATCATCTTTGATTTGCAGCCACAAAGCGCTACGCGCTACGCTCGTAGCCTAATCCAGCGCTTTTAGGCTTTGTAGCGCAAAAATGCTAGCGAACAGGAACCCGATAGCGGGTTTCTGGCGCTGAAGTACTATAAAGCTAGGGGTCCCGCTGGCCTATTGCTTAACGCACTCGCAATCGACTTCAAAGTGGAACAATTGTTTTCATTTTGTATTCAGACAAGGCTTAAGCCTTCGATTGCGATTGCGAGTGCGTTAGGCAATAGTCCTTCTGGGTTCTATCCTTGGTCGATTTCCATTTATTTATGTGAGTATGTTTGATCTTGCTTAAAATGTCAAAATATAATTACTGATTAAACAGGATGAATAGTTTTGATCCCTTATATTCATTGCAAAATGGTTTCATTTCAGGCTGAAATGACGACTCTAATTCTGTTTGAAGCCAAAACATTCGATTACGAGCTGAACACATGCCATTAACTACGTAATTTCATTAAGCCGCCGTTGCTAAATGAATACGAAGTAATTAACTTTTATTAATAGGCCGTTTGATAATGGTTCTTTTGCATGTCATTCAACGCTGAAAAAATATAAGGATTCTTTGGTACACTGTGTTTTTGCAGACACTTCAATTGTAATCGCAAATTACTTTGCGATTTTTATATTTGTACTTATTGTAACCGGAGTTCAACAATGTCTGAACTAGTTAGGTACCGTTTGCCTGTGGGTAGTGGTTTTTGGTTTAATGTATTAAACTCCTCTAAATAGCATAAAATAAAAGTCGATCAGGGGTTCCAGTCCTATTTATTTTAGCACATCTTGATCATCACCATCAATTTTTGATGTAATAGTAGTTCTTACTGTTAAAAAAATTCATCACATGTCATTAACAAATTGTTTAACCCTTTATAGGGCAAAACTAAAAATAGACCTGAATTCTAGCCTCATTAGTAGACCCCGGTATCGGAGGTGCAAAATGGTAGCTGTCAAGTTCTTAGGGATGGGTAATCATATTTTTGATGTTGATATCGATACACGATTTTTCTATACATTAGGTTGTACACAGTTATTTTTTTTTGATCTATGATAATCATTGATCGTAAAAATATAAAGTGTACACATATTTATGAACTCGACTGTACAACAAAATATATATCTATGGTTGCTATTACTTTTCTTATGTTTCGAGTTGCAGAGCAGTGCATAAACACTCTTGTGATAAACCTTTTCAATAGAGATTAATACTGGCCACTTATACTGATAATAAATTATTTACGTCAATAGATAATCATTGTCACTTTACAACAATTTCTTCGATTAAATAGCTGTTTACGAGTTTATTCGTCTAAAATCATTTATACCATAGAAAATGGAGTCACTTCTTGCAGAACACCCTGAACTCCAAAAAACGAATGAAAAAATTTACTGCACAGTGTGCAGTGTACACATCATTTCCAGATCTTGGAATATTAAAAAGCACATGGAGTCGAAATGCCATCAAGAGAAAATCATCAACGCGTGTCCTAGTCACATTGATGATGTAAATAAGAATACAGTACAGAATTACGCCAAATGTAATTTCTTGCCCATTACTTCTGTCGAAGTAGAAAAGTCATTTTCTTTCTTAAAGTGGATTTTCAACTACAGAAGAAGAAGTCTAACACCCGTTAACTTAGAACAAATTTTAGTAATATATTACGAGACATACGAGTATATCTCTAATGATAAATATGACTAATTGTAAGATATTATAATTGTTGTGTATATTTATTGTAACTACACTAGTTTACTGCAAAGAATCTGATCATTCATCAAGAACATGGTATGACCTTTGGTGAATATAAAAGAGTTTATATTTTGTTTTAAATTTATTTATGAATGCTTTATGCTAAGAAGATAACTAAAACTTCTTAATGATGAAAGATTTTTTTTTGTAAATAATAAAAATGTTCAATACATGTTGGTTTTGTAATTATATAGTCCTACTTTATAGAATAAACGCTATCATTATGATATAATAAAATATCGACATATAACTATGTTTATCGACATGAAGTTAATATTTCAAAACAATGTTTACCCTTCCCTAGTAATGGCTCGAAATTGACAGCTACCATTTTGCACCTCCGATACCGGGGTCTACTCATTAGATTCCTCCTATTCGCACAAAATCCTTTCAATAAAAAATACAAAAAGTATTAGTTGTAACTGGTAATTTTTAGTACCAGGTTTTAAAATTGCCCTTTAAAGGGTTAAATTATTATAGAAACAATATCAACAAAAATAAAAAAACAGAAAAGAGGCCGTTGTAACTCTTTTATATTGTAAATATTCTTCTTTCTATAAGTTTTTTATCTGTGGTGGATTTTGTTGCGTCTTAACCTACATGCATGTAAAAATTTCACGTAGCAAAAGCTACCACGTCTGCGATATACGACTACAATTAGCGAGCAAGTGAATTATTAAACGTGCAGGTTAACCAATGAATAGCCGAGTAGAAAACATGTATAAGAAACTCCAGGGCAATCCGTAAAGATTTCCACGGATTTTCTTACAGTGTAAATGTCTTGGCGGGGGGCTATGCGAGTCACGCATCGCTTCGGGGTTCTGATCACGTCTCGGAAAGGGGTGAGGCGCGAATTTGGCGTGTTCTGTAATGGGCGTCATCAGACCGTCAGCTCTCGCCCTGATCACTTCATTATGATTCTGGTCCCTGCCCGCCCTCTAATACATTATAGATCAATAGCACCGAGGTATAAAGTATGCCCGAGTTATTAATTAGGTACTTCATTAGCACCATATTAATAGCAAGAAATTAAGCCACCTTGGGGGTGTATTTAGTAATTATTAATTATGTAACTGTCGCATAATGAAAAGCCCCAACAATAGAGACGGCTATCGTAAGAGCTATTAAGAAATAATGTCCTTTTTAATTAAAATAAAATTACTTTTTGATTAAATTAAATTTGTGCTTTGCTTTGTTTTCTGTCTTTCTTGTACTGTGCAACACTTTTGTTAGTTTATGTATGATTATTTGTTTGACTAGTAGAGAATATCATAAGGTATTAAGTCTGCCTGCCATTTGTGCTTTTATCGTACATTAAAGATTAAATAAATAAATGTTTTTTTACGTAACTAGTTACCAGAAAAAAGGTACCTTAATTTTTTTTATTGCAATGTCCGTTTTTAGCTTGTGAAAAAAGTAATAACATGTATCAACGTTACGTAATTAGCCGCTTAGATTTTTTGACGTTGCCTAAACTTTTATTATAGTATTTATATGTATAATGCAACTGTCGAGAAAACACGACTGCCTGCGCATTATTAGATATAAAAATATTAGACATAAAATTCAAAGACAAATTTAACGATATTTCGGTTGCTTGAATCAAGACCTTTAGGATTTAAGTGTTTACACAAAGGCAAACTAGAATATAACATAATCCTCCTTTCGCTACACGGTCCGGTATTAAATGGACGCTGTTAACTATATTGAAACATTCAGCTTTGCTTGCCATCGAATTTATGGGTTGTAACTTTAAATCTATTGTCTACATTTCTTTATTGTATAGGTATAATCTATACCAAGTCGGTACACATAACGGATTTCGATCTTTGATTAAACTGTCTAAGAATTAAAATGCTCATAGAAAATAACACAGAGACTTTTGCACACGCAGCGACGGATCGAGTACAAAATCCCTTCTCAATAACAAAACATGCAAATCACAGTCTAAACGCAAACCCGAGCGAATGAATTGTTTAATCAAGTTGCGAACTAATAACTTTGCGATGGATATGAGTGACGCCTGGCACGGAGGCGAACGACAGATCCGCACGTAGGTATATTCCAATTACACTGAGTAGGTATCCATATCCATAAATTAATTAAGTTGAGCTCAGTAGGTATGTATAAGCTTATTAATCGGTGGTAGACGTAGACTGGCGCAGTGCGGCTGATGGATCACCGGCGCGTCTCCACTCTTGATCAATCATTCGGATTAGTTTACCGAGGACTTGGCACGCGTACAAACTGTACTATTCACCTGTTCTTAATGACGTGTAAATATTAACGATATTAGCGAGCAAACACCGCGTTATTGTTCACGCGATTCACTCGATCTGTTGCAGACTAAACTAATATTCGGGTGATTCATCAGCACAATGAGTGTCACGGTTGAACCGAATGTTAGGCGATATCTAGGAGAATCGATTAAAAATGGATACTGCTCCAATTTAGTGTTAACCAGTTTAAAGCAATTTGAACGTTGAAAGTCGTGTTAGAAAACAAAGACAATGTACCCTTTGAAATGACAAAAACGATTGGTTAAAGTACTCTTATCGCTTTCATTACATCCTTTATAGTGCTCCCTCGTTCGAGTGACCTCCCCAACTCAACTGTGCGGCTATTTTGCATGAACATAGTTATAAATTTTACGATTTCTTGAACTCGACGTCGCCCATGGTAATGTTTATTCGAATAACATTCGACGGAGTCGTTTACGAGGGCGGAGCCCGTAATATATTTTCATTATGTTCCATTTATTCGTGGGTTCCGATATCGACTCTTTATGTGCTTATACGTTCAAATGTCAACAACGTATACAGAAGGCCGTATTCGAATGTAAGGCGACTTCATTTAATTTATGTTGGCACGGGTAATGGCCACGTAAAAGTCTGCAGTAAAGACGGAAATGTAGTTCTACGGGAAATACAGCCGCTCCTGGCTGACTCGTTAGTTCAGTGCTAGTGCCACCTGTCGTGGTTCGAATCCCGGGCGGGTAAACTTTACGAGGTACACACGAATGTTTAAGCATGTGATTATTTTTAATCAATGTAATAAAGCCTAGTTTATACAGGTAGGGAAAAAGTTTGAGTGAAATTGGCAACACGATCCAATTATTAAGGTGGTTGCCCCTTGCCTATAATGCAGTTCCCCTTTGTCTCCATGTCAACACTTTTTTGACAAGCTATGCGACAATGTACACTAGTCAATCGGAATCCTAGATTGTGAATATAAATCAATAATTAAGTCTTTGATCTCTAGAATATTACGTGTACATAACAAAAGTTCCAAAGACTTTTATTACGTACCTACTATTAAGAGATAAAACACAAAACACATAACGTAATAAGCAGCGAGATAGTAAATAAAAAGATAATCATTACGCAGGAATAACTCTCAATTTTAAGCAAATATCACAACATGTCAATATCAATTTCGAGGGCACTTGTACCAGAGCACCCGCGCGTCCACTTGATAATTCGATCGCACGTGGGGGATAACGGGAATTAACTTCTGCTTCGAAACAGCCTGTATAACTGATATATTTTTACAGGCATTAATCACGTACATCATGAAAATATTTACACCCTCGTGGTCACAAGCCAACAGTCCCGCTTTAAAACAATAACAATACGTGTGATTACTGAACTTTATTACGTGTGATTGTTGTTGATTTTTTCAGTTAACAACAGCTTTTTTTAGTTAGTATACGACGGCTAACTAATTTGGACTCATATTGCTTATCATTTATTGTGTATTGTTAAACCTACGAATATGGGATAGAAGTGGCTAAAACGTTATTCTTGTTTAGTGTACCTTTGTAACCCTCCCCAATGAATTTAGCTCTCTACCTAATTAAAACTAGAGTCTAGTATAATTAACCTAAACTTTCTACCTAGAAATATACAGAGTAAGCATGAATAACGATTGTTGAATTGGCCATATGATCATCTAGTGTCTAAGAACCTACATTGTGAAACCGTTTAGTTAGTAACCTAAGAACTTTTCATGCATATAAGAATGGTATAGTTATTTAAATAAAACCTAGCTCTTTAGCCTACAAGATTAAGTGAGGATTGAAGGGAAATAATAAAAGTGAATGAATATTAGTCTTATAACTAATAAAAGTTCAGTCAAAGTCTTTGGGTCTATTTAGTGATTGTTAGGATGAAAACTGGAAAGTATGCATAAGGCATTTTATTTTGCGCCTACGGTCAGAGCCCGCGACTCCCCGCTCATGACTGTGAGACTCGACTCCTGACGGGACATCTCTCCAGCGCTACTAAATCTTTTCTTTCCAGGTGGGACTTTGATTTTACAGTCTTTGTCAGCTGTTAATAATAATTTGGTCATGTCATCAGTTTTCAATGGACAAGAGGGAATATTCGCGAAAGCTCTTTACTCCATTGCAGGAGTGAAATATAATATACTAGGAGCTGTATTATTAATGTGTCAAAGTCATACTGTTAAGATGTAGATAGGTTAGTAGTCAATTAAGACCAAGGTTATGTAGTTTGATATTGTATCAATTTACTGCAGTTTCTATGAAGAGCCTAGTTATAATTATAACAATAATAATTCCTTAAGATGATTGTGACTCTTTCTAGTCATGATGAAAGCTGGATCTGATGAATGCTGGATCTGATGATTTCAATCATAATTTGTAGATATTTGTTGTAGTATGTTCCCGTAGGAATTGGATAGTGATTCCAACTGCTAACAGACTATAAGGCTGGTATACCCTTGAGTAATACCAAGCAGGGGACGTATCCCATAGTGTTAAACAGGGAAATCACTCGTCGTATAATATTCAATGTAGGTTGAGAGAAATCAGTCAATCTCATAATATTCAATGTTGAAGTATAATTGGCTATCTGCCATTGACTAGAAATAATCACATATCATTAGCTAAGGATCTTTGTCCTAGCAATATATTGAGGCGTCCGTTGCGAGCTTACTATCAGGTAGCTATGTTTGATGATATTCTAACTGGTCAGTTGCAATATTTGCAGTAGATATTTATTATTATTCATAGGAGGAACCAGATCACTCAGGCTCAATTATTCATTTCAAATGTTGGTATGTGGTATAGTAAAGCTTTCCAGTCTTGATACTATTTGATATACTAAAGTACATTCACAAGAAGGAGTGTCGTCGGCCAACAAGATGCACTTCTTTATGCATAGGTTCCCTTGGGAAAAGCATGATAGTTCTGCTGCACAGGGACTAGCCGGTACCCGTAGGTAGTACGGCCGAGTCGTAACTCAGTTTGAACAGAGAATACCAGCCGATGAAGAGTTGGTAGGAAGACAGTCCAATTCATAAATATGACTTTGAACATTACTTATGAACGCAGTTACTCTGCTTCAGACTAGAAATATTTACTTTCTGATAAAATTACATGAGCATTATTGGCTAGGAATAAAGTTAAATAGAGTCATATATTAATGATATTATAACTGATCAGTTGCAATACTTGCAGTAGATATTTATTATTATTCATAGGAGAAACCAAATCACTCAGGCTCAATTATTCATTACAAATGTTGGTATATGGTATAGTAAAGCTTTCCAGTCTTGATACTATTTGATATACTAAAGTACATTCACAAGAAGGAGTGTCGTCGGCCAACAAGATGCACTTCTTTATGCATAGGTTCCCTTGGGAAAAGCATGATAGTTCTGCTGCACAGGGACTAGCCGGTACCCGTAGGTAGTACGGCCGAGTCGTAACTCAGTTTGAACAGAGAATACCAGCCGATGAAGAGTTGGTAGGAAGACAGTCCAATTCATAAATATGACTTTGAACATTACTTATGAACGCAGTTACTCTGCTTCAGACTAGAAATATTTACTTTCTGATAAGCTTACATGAGCATTATTGGTTAGGAATAAAGTTAAATAGAGTCAAAATAAGTTGTTATCTCCTTAGAACAAAGTTAGGTTTGTTTGAGTAAGTAGTTTATTTCCCAGGTCTAACTTCAATAGTTATAGTCATAGCGGTAGCGGAGTTGGCAAAGTTGGACAAACCTGTAACCATAATAAGATATGCCTAGCTATCCACATTACGTGTTTATAAGTCTCTCACGGTGTAATGAGAGATCTTCTATCTACCTAGGGTCCCTAAGCACCTATTATTCTACTGTTTTAAATTAAACTAAAAGTCCGAAATTGACTTTTATGATTACGTTAAACGTGTGTGTGATGTAGAATATTCCGGTGTAAGAATACCCTTCTAGACCAGCTAAACCTATCATAACAACGACTTCGGAAAACCAAGTTTCCTGTGTGTAGTCCTAAGTACTCTTCAGCCGGCTAATAAAAGCCTTTAGTTGGCGTCAAAGCGGAGTAAATACCTAAGGTGGTCGATATATAAATATATAAAAAAGGGGTACAACACAAGAGGTATATCTGCATATCGTCTGCACCACCTGTAAACAGGTTCGGATCCGACTAGGGGCCCTATGAAGCAAATATACGGAATACCACCAGTGTTGTCTGACGTACCGAGTTAAGGCGTCAGAACCTTGCGCGTAACCCTCCTGACTTACTTGGCTAATGAGATAAATCATATGTTTCTTGATTGTAGAAACCTTCAGATTCCATCCCATAACCAAAATGTAAGCGTAGGTTATTTTATCGTTTTCAACGTCTGCCTTGGAGCTCTGTTTAGTAGACTACCAGTAGGCGTCATTAGGTACAGAGATCTGGAAAATCAACATGATTAGTAAACAAATCACAACAAGAAAAGGAACACGAACCCAATTGGTAACACAATCCCATAACCCCTGCCACGACAGCTGCACCCAGACACTACGTAATCAAATCATAGCAACTAAAGGAACACAAGAACGCGAACACAAATTATTAAACCATTCCCGCAGTCCGTTCCATGCTAGCTGCCTTCGTCAACTCGTAGCGCTCCCCATCCATTACCTAAAGCGTCACACCAACAAAAACCCAATTATAGAATAAACACGAACACCAAAATGGACGACACGAGCACCGGAGCACCCTAAACCATTCCCGCATCCCGTGCCATGCTAGCTGCCTTCGCCAACTCGTAGCGCTCCCCATCCATTACCTAAAGCGTCACACCAACAAAAACCCAATTATAGAATAAGCACGAACACCAAAATGGACGACACGAGCTCCGGAGCACCCTTACTGCCACTACCTCACCACCTAGACGGACGACCAGACCCCAAGAGAAAGAGAGCTTAGCGTCCCCTTCCCGGCCCTTTTATCTCTTTTTCCTGTCATGCGCACTACGAGATATTCCAGCTATCAGAGACTAATGTTAAATCATTCGTATTTCCAGCTGTTAGGGAAGCTTTCCGCTTGTCCAGCCATTTCCTATCTCCAGCGTTCCTTGCGAGGAGCCCCAGCGTCCCGGCGCGCGTCGATCGCGAACCACCCCGCCAAATCTCGCTTCATCCACCTAGCCGCATTGTTTAAGCTAACGTAATGAGTAACAAATAAGACTCACTTTCATTTGAATTTGTCTCTTTCTTTTTTTTAATCTAGTTTGGTTTAACTTCTGCTAACCATGTCTAGTTAGCAGAAGAGTCCTTGTTACATTTTATAATTCTTCCTCATTTAATTTATTTAATAAATATAAATAATTAAGTTTGTTTATTATCTGAATATTAATAAAACATTATTATCTGAATATGAATAAAACTTCAACAATTTATTTTGTGTTGTAATTGGACATAAAACAACGCCATCTGTAGGAATCGGAAGGAACCCGCTTTCCTCACTAGATGCCCGGGAATAAATCTGTCAATTCTAAGACTAGCTGTTAAATAGTTTTCGATTTCCTCCAGAGAGGTCTCTGTTTCTCAATTTGTATAAAACAATAATAGCGTTCCTCATTATGTTTGAAGTAAGGTTGTATTTCGAGATTCAAAGTTTTTGACATTATGTTTGATTGTAATTAATTAGTTAATTGCAGATATGATGTTATTTAATAACGAAATATAATTTGAATACTAAACTTTAATGTATAATGTTTTTTTTTACTCTCGTTAGAGCCTAAACTGAAATGAATTATATTTGCGAATTGAACGGGCATTTCTGGACCGTTACAATCAACCCCCAAAATTTACACAGGTGGCAAAATTGTTTAACCGGAGGAAATTTTCAAATCTCAAACTAAATTCGTAAATATAATATACTCTACCAATTTGTTAACACTATCTCTCAAATGTAAAAGCCATTACAATAATGGTGAGGTGTGTATTGAAACCAGAAGAATAGAATTTGATTACAGAATGTATCTCTCAACCTGTCGATATGCCAACAATGAACTATCATCACTCTTCGCAAGGAACACAAGGTCTCAGCAAGAGGAACCTGGGTTGTGAATCCAAGTCTACTCTAGTAGTAAAGTTTTGTCGCTTCACAACAATTCGGCGACCACATTGCTCGGTCTGTGAATTTGACTTACATTGCCCAAGCCATAAGTGACCTAACAAAACCCCCCCTCTAGAAACCGAATGCCTTTGATAGCTAAAATGCTAACAATCCGAAAGTTATTATATCCAAATTAAGAGTCCCACCCCGTTTATCAAACTCTATATCCTTTGGAGAATGTATAGTTGCCGAAAAAATATGACAAAGCCACTGCGGGCTGCTTGTATAGTATGGGTTTTCTATGAAAGCAGACTTAGAAACTGCAATTTGATCTAACCTAACACCTATTCCACAGATAACCCATTGTTAGTGTAGCGCCTTGAGATTTAGTATTAATAAATCGAATTCCATTTCTAAAGAAACTACTGAATCATTAGGGCCCATACTTTTTCCTTTTTTTTTTGTTGCGGAAATAACGTTCGTCTACCTAATTCCTTCCTCATTCTCACTTTCATACGCCCCCAACAAATCATCAGGATCAATTAGAATGGAAACTTTAAAACTACTTAACTATTTATTAACTTAAATTTACATACATTACCCCTGGTCAATCAATTAATTCACTTTTAAGTAACTACGCATTAAATCTACAACCCCCCTTTCTTACAACGACATGATTATTCTACAACCTTACTTTGGATGTTATATCATATATCTAAACAAAAGTTTTTTTTTATTTATTTATTAACAACTTTTGTCTACTTTATAATAACTAATAACACATTTATTTTTGTCATCCTTTAAAACAGCGTATGATCCTACACAATAGTAATCGCTAATTGTTTTTTTTTTATATTTTACTGAATAGATATTATTATTATTGGTACGTTTTTTTAAGTCTTTTGTAGTTTAAAATAACTAGGTTCAATTTTATTTTAATACGTAAATAAATATCTATGATTATTATTTGTACTCATTACATCACTACTCAACCGTAGAATCCCAAACTCGAGACGATTTTCTGAACAATGAATTCCTACGCTAATCAATTCGCAATATTTACATTAGTACACCGCACCTCCAAAATATTTTTCCTCTACCACTTTGTTTTGTTTTGAATAATACCCCAGTTTTACAATTCATACAACCTGAAACGAGACTTAGACAATAGGCGCCTATGAAACAAATTATACTTCACTCTATTTGTATACTAAAACATAATAAGTGATGCGCTTAAATTTATCAAAACAATATAACTTTAAATTAATTAGATATTCAATGTCCTATTCTGTTTTCTTGTAAATTAATAATTGCGAATTTAAAATATAATTATTTGTTGACAATTGTCAAGCTTGACATACCTAACCATATTATAACTACCTTCACCTTATCTCTAAGCTTCATGCCTGCCTGCGCAAGAACAAGTCTAAACTCATGTTTCCTGTTAGTAAATTTATATTGAAAATAAAATACATAGCTAACGACTACTATCTATGGCTAGTAACCTGACGTCTAACAAATTATCTACTTAACTTACTTAATAACTATATTAACGCTGTGTTAATCCTACTTTAAGTTTACTCAATGTTTTTATCAATCATTTATCCTAAATTCCGACAGCTAATACCACCTATTCTATAGATAGATGTTTCACCTCTAAACCGAATTCGATAAAATCCAATATATAGACAGTCTAAACTCAGAACTAACATACATTTAACGTATAAGTACTTTTTTTTTCTCGCAAGTAACGGTAAACGACTTCCACACATACAGAGTCGCAGACAACAACTAGTGTTATAACATAAATAAACCTTGTTTTTCCCATCCAACATCCAGAGTACCTTATGAATAACGATAACATCTGTAAATCCTTTAATCGACAGATATCGTCATCTTGCAATTATTTGGGTAAACTATTTATCAAATATGTTCTTATCAGGTAATATTAGCGCCCCCTAACGGAGATTTAAATAAGTACAAAATCGCCATCTAGCAATGATTTGTGTAAACTATGGCTAACCAAAAATACAAAATGTTTCGGCCAATATTAGCGCCCTCTAACGGAGATTCTACTACTTCCTCCCTATAAAGTTCAATAAATATTTTAACCTAAACTAAACATACATTATAGCAAAATAATCTTACGATTATTTTCCTACTTGAGATGTATCTAACTAATCCGATTTTTAATCCATCAAACTTTACATAGATATTAAACGTAGGGACAGCATAAGTATAATGTCAGTGTGAAATATCTCCCGTGACCTAATTAAACGCATACGCACACACATACGAATTGACAAATTTACATAAGTAGGTACATACATTACGATTACTTATTCTGTGTTAATAGCAACTTTTTTAATACAACTTTTTAAACATTACAAACTTACAAACTTACAAATGTTATGTATTGCAAAATATGTCCCTATTTATTTTTAATTTAAACTAACCTAATTATTCGCAACCTTTTACATACACACATACAACTTTACAAGTTTACATAAGTACATACAATACGTCATGTATTGTAAAAAAAAAAAAAAAAAACCCCTTTTTTTTTTCAACAATATCACCCTAGAATCGCTACCTTTTCTATACAACATACATAGAACGTTACATACGTTACAAACATTGTGTATTTCCCTATTTATTTATTTTAAACTACCCCAATTATTTGCAACCTTTTACATACACACTATACCTACATACAAGTCATATATTGCAAAATATGTAAAATAAAATAATTATGTATATTTCAGTTCAATGAGGCGACTCAAAATTAAATCGGCAATATGACTCAATTTCTACACAACTGTTCCTTAATGTATATTAATTTTCTATCACTAACATATTCGGTTTACCCCTTTTTTTTTATTTCATCAGAATTATTGTAATTGAAAATCTACTTCAAGAAAATAATAATTCTAATCATTTAATTAACTTCACATTACACCTATATTTTATTAGTGTACTTTCTTATCAAAAATGTTTGGGTTTCTGAACGGATAGAGACAGACGGACGCCATTGCACTTGACAGCTAGGTATCTATTGTTTATTTTAATCATCTATGGTTATTGTTCGTCAAAATAAAACTGAAGAGGTGAAGACCTAAGTTAAACAAATTAGTTGTTATTAAACTAGTAGTTACTTAGTTACTAATATATATTAGACTATGTTTAACTCCTGATCAGCTGATCATATAGTGTAATAATTGTACAAACTGAGGTGGACAATAATGGAATGTGTGCCCGCGTCCAACGACGACTTGGTCTACCTTACTAAAAAGGAGTACTATTCGTAAAACGTAAGTATATGATCGACGTCTTTTACTATAATAAACTATTTTATGTATTTGTTAGTTAAAACTTATAATATTAACGCTAATGCATATTATTTATCTTGTCCTTTTCTAAAACTTGATTACCCAATAAAGATACCTAACCTACCTAGTTTACCTGGTAGTAAGTAAAGTTAGTTGTGATTTTTACCTAATGTTGTTTTAAGTAACTAATTAAATATCATTTGTTTCAGCCTGCTTCGTGAAATATCCTCCACTGATATTGTTAGAGAAAAATGTATCTTGCTGACTTGACAATGTTAATGAAGGTTTATGTTTCTACGAGTTATATCTAAACTATAAAGGATTGCGCTACAAGCAAAAACCTGGTGAACCAATGCACAACCTATGGGATTAGGTTTCCTCCTTCTGGTTAAACTACTAAGTTGTGATGTGATAAGAGTTTTATTGCATTTGAATGTTAAAAGACATTTTGATACTCTTTTTGCACGTTTTCCTTTGTTATGCACTATTCTTGGATTATACAATTCCTACTTATGTGTTTCTTAATTATTTATCTCCTAACATACCTAAACTAGCATGGTTCGTTTACTATATGCATCGTTAGGCAAATTTTAACTTGAAATAATCTGTTTATAGCATGGTTTTCTATTATGTAAGTGCCTGGTGTTAAAAAGCTTTGTTTAATATACATACTACATAGTTTAATGGGAAATGTTCTATCAACCCCCAGACTTTGCTAATGTGAGAAGTTCCTAAATATTGACAGCGGTACTAGACACTATAATAATTAGTATTCAATCCTTGTTACTAGATACTATAATAATTGGTATTCAATCCTTGTTATTCAACATCAAAGACCTATTTTTAAATATATTACTTAAATAATATGACTTTATTTAACTGAAAACTGAAAAGTCATCATTCTTTTCTGGAACAATTTTAACAACCCCCAAATCAGAAAACTTGTAAATCTTATAAATTGGTATCTTAGCAGGTTAAATAAGATGTTGCATTCTAAATACCTTACCTAAACTTTTTAATTAATTCATACTAAAGGCAAAACATACATCGGCCCAGCTCAGTTCTAAGTTAAAACTATCCTACCCCCCTGTCTCTTAGATTAATGACATAGTCACTAAATACAATGATATTGAATAATAAATCTAACTGAGAAATTGTTAAATATGATATCATACATTCTTTTATGAGCCACTGTTTTAATAGTTAACTATTGTTTCTTGTTCATAAATGCACTTATCAAGCCTCTTTTAACTAAAAACCAGACTTGTATATCTTCCCTTTTAGCTATTTTCCAGTCTAGCCTGAGATCTCTTCTCTCTTAATATATTTGCGATGAGAAGAAGAATCATGTATGTTATATCTGAATTATTTAAAATGGTAAGTTTAAAATATAGTTAACAAAGTTAAAATCGGAAAATGAATTTTTAAATATATTTGACTGTCATATATGACTGCTAGAAAGAGGTAATAGAACATATTATGCTCGTACTGCTATGTAACTAACTAAATTTTATGTTGTCAAGTTCAAACTTACTGCTAAGGAAAACATAATAAATGTAATAATTGAGTTCTACCCTAACAATTCCTAAATAAACTTGTAAGTATATCTATAATATATTATAATTTGTTTCTGAGTCATGGATGTCTTCTATGTATTTAAGTATATATTTATCTATATAAGTATTTATATCGTTGTCCAGTACCCATAGAACAAGCCTAGAGCTCAGTTTGGGACTAGGTCAATTAGTGTGACATAGTCCCCTGATATTATAATTATTATTATTAATCAATGAACTCTTATAATTTTAACTACCTTTTATTGGTTAAGTTATTTTTAACTATTGAAATAATTTTCCTAAGATTTTAAAGTTTTTTTTTTATTTACCTGCAGTGAAACTTAATAGAAAAATACAATTATACATTTCTTATACTTAGCTAAAATATTTTTAATTCAATCGTAATTAATAAATAAATAAATTAAAGATGACTTTTAGATATTAGTGAAGTACTCATTTTCAATCATTGCATTATACTAAATTATTTAATATTTTAACCATAGCAACTTTTTTTTTTCAGTTGTGTCTTCGCTGTATTTAATCTGTCTGTGTCAAATAACAATGCCCTATACCTATCTAACCAAATTAGCTTTGCTTAAATTTTAAAGTTAGTGAAGTGTTTCATCTAAATTGTAAGAGAGTCGTTCTTATAGAACAAATAAGACGTACCTACCCGTACTTAGCTACAAATAAGATGTATCGTGTTAACCTGGACTAAAACTTTTTACGTTTATCGTGACGGTGGCAGATAAAGCGGACGAGAATACCAAGACATGATGATGATGATGATGATGGACGTATTAACAAGTGTTACACCAAACCTAACTATAGTGAAGTGTTTAAAGCGTCTGAGAATCTAAGAAACTTTAATGCAACCTAACCTTTTGTATTGTTTTTGTGAATTATAAGTGACGTTTTTAAATTTGAGTTTAACTTATTTAACAACTAACCAATATCATTAACTATACCATATCTTATACCACTATCCATTCTCACGGCACCAAATTGTACCTACCTAACACATTCTTACTCTTTAAACTATTTACTAATAAATTTAATTGGGAAAAGTGTAAAAACAAAGTTCTTTATCCTGGTCGCGGCATACTAAATTGTAACCCTCCCCAATGAATTTAGCTCTCTACCTAATTAAAACTAGAGTCTAGTATAATTAACCTAAACTTTCTACCTAGAAATATACAGAGTAAGCATGAATAACGATTGTTGAATTGGCCATATGATCATCTAGTGTCTAAGAACCTACATTGTGAAACCGTTTAGTTAGTAACCTAAGAACTTTTCATGCATATAAGAATGGTATAGTTAATTAAATAAAACCTAGCTCTTTAGCCTACAAGATTAAGTGAGGATTGAAGGGAAATAATAAAAGTGAATGAATATTAGTCTTATAACTAATAAAAGTTCAGTCAAAGTCTTTGGGTCTATTTAGTGATTGTTAGGATGAAAACTGGAAAGTATGCATAAGGCATTTTATTTTGCGCCTACGGTCAGAGCCCGCGACTCCCCGCTCATGACTGTGAGACTCGACTCCTGACGGGACATCTCTCCAGCGCTACTAAATCTTTTCTTTCCAGGTGGGACTTTGATTTTACAGTCTTTGTCAGCTGTTAATAATAATTTGGTCATGTCATCAGTTTTCAATGGACAAGAGGGAATATTCGCGAAAGCTCTTTACTCCATTGCAGGAGTGAAATATAATATACTAGGAGCTGTATTATTAATGTGTCAAAGTCATACTGTTAAGATGTAGATAGGTTAGTAGTCAATTAAGACCAAGGTTATGTAGTTTGATATTGTATCAATTTACTGCAGTTTCTATGAAGAGCCTAGTTATAATTATAACAATAATAATTCCTTAAGATGATTGTGACTCTTTCTAGTCATGATGAAAGCTGGATCTGATGAATGCTGGATCTGATGATTTCAATCATAATTTGTAGATATTTGTTGTAGTATGTTCCCGTAGGAATTGGATAGTGATTCCAACTGCTAACAGACTATAAGGCTGGTATACCCTTGAGTAATACCAAGCAGGGGACGTATCCCATAGTGTTAAACAGGGAAATCACTCGTCGTATAATATTCAATGTAGGTTGAGAGAAATCAGTCAATCTCATAATATTCAATGTTGAAGTATAATTGGCTATCTGCCATTGACTAGAAATAATCACATATCATTAGCTAAGGATCTTTGTCCTAGCAATATATTGAGGCGTCCGTTGCGAGCTTACTATCAGGTAGCTATGTTTGATGATATTCTAACTGGTCAGTTGCAATATTTGCAGTAGATATTTATTATTATTCATAGGAGGAACCAGATCACTCAGGCTCAATTATTCATTTCAAATGTTGGTATGTGGTATAGTAAAGCTTTCCAGTCTTGATACTATTTGATATACTAAAGTACATTCACAAGAAGGAGTGTCGTCGGCCAACAAGATGCACTTCTTTATGCATAGGTTCCCTTGGGAAAAGCATGATAGTTCTGCTGCACAGGGACTAGCCGGTACCCGTAGGTAGTACGGCCGAGTCGTAACTCAGTTTGAACAGAGAATACCAGCCGATGAAGAGTTGGTAGGAAGACAGTCCAATTCATAAATATGACTTTGAACATTACTTATGAACGCAGTTACTCTGCTTCAGACTAGAAATATTTACTTTCTGATAAAATTACATGAGCATTATTGGCTAGGAATAAAGTTAAATAGAGTCATATATTAATGATATTATAACTGATCAGTTGCAATACTTGCAGTAGATATTTATTATTATTCATAGGAGAAACCAAATCACTCAGGCTCAATTATTCATTACAAATGTTGGTATATGGTATAGTAAAGCTTTCCAGTCTTGATACTATTTGATATACTAAAGTACATTCACAAGAAGGAGTGTCGTCGGCCAACAAGATGCACTTCTTTATGCATAGGTTCCCTTGGGAAAAGCATGATAGTTCTGCTGCACAGGGACTAGCCGGTACCCGTAGGTAGTACGGCCGAGTCGTAACTCAGTTTGAACAGAGAATACCAGCCGATGAAGAGTTGGTAGGAAGACAGTCCAATTCATAAATATGACTTTGAACATTACTTATGAACGCAGTTACTCTGCTTCAGACTAGAAATATTTACTTTCTGATAAGCTTACATGAGCATTATTGGTTAGGAATAAAGTTAAATAGAGTCAAAATAAGTTGTTATCTCCTTAGAACAAAGTTAGGTTTGTTTGAGTAAGTAGTTTATTTCCCAGGTCTAACTTCAATAGTTATAGTCATAGCGGTAGCGGAGTTGGCAAAGTTGGACAAACCTGTAACCATAATAAGATATGCCTAGCTATCCACATTACGTGTTTATAAGTCTCTCACGGTGTAATGAGAGATCTTCTATCTACCTAGGGTCCCTAAGCACCTATTATTCTACTGTTTTAAATTAAACTAAAAGTCCGAAATTGACTTTTATGATTACGTTAAACGTGTGTGTGATGTAGAATATTCCGGTGTAAGAATACCCTTCTAGACCAGCTAAACCTATCATAACAACGACTTCGGAAAACCAAGTTTCCTGTGTGTAGTCCTAAGTACTCTTCAGCCGGCTAATAAAAGCCTTTAGTTGGCGTCAAAGCGGAGTAAATACCTAAGGTGGTCGATATATAAATATATAAAAAAGGGGTACAACACAAGAGGTATATCTGCATATCGTCTGCACCACCTGTAAACAGGTTCGGATCCGACTAGGGGCCCTATGAAGCAAATATACGGAATACCACCAGTGTTGTCTGACGTACCGAGTTAAGGCGTCAGAACCTTGCGCGTAACCCTCCTGACTTACTTGGCTAATGAGATAAATCATATGTTTCTTGATTGTAGAAACCTTCAGATTCCATCCCATAACCAAAATGTAAGCGTAGGTTATTTTATCGTTTTCAACGTCTGCCTTGGAGCTCTGTTTAGTAGACTACCAGTAGGCGTCATTAGGTACAGAGATCTGGAAAATCAACATGATTAGTAAACAAATCACAACAAGAAAAGGAACACGAACCCAATTGGTAACACAATCCCATAACCCCTGCCACGACAGCTGCACCCAGACACTACGTAATCAAATCATAGCAACTAAAGGAACACAAGAACGCGAACACAAATTATTAAACCATTCCCGCAGTCCGTTCCATGCTAGCTGCCTTCGTCAACTCGTAGCGCTCCCCATCCATTACCTAAAGCGTCACACCAACAAAAACCCAATTATAGAATAAACACGAACACCAAAATGGACGACACGAGCACCGGAGCACCCTAAACCATTCCCGCATCCCGTGCCATGCTAGCTGCCTTCGCCAACTCGTAGCGCTCCCCATCCATTACCTAAAGCGTCACACCAACAAAAACCCAATTATAGAATAAGCACGAACACCAAAATGGACGACACGAGCTCCGGAGCACCCTTACTGCCACTACCTCACCACCTAGACGGACGACCAGACCCCAAGAGAAAGAGAGCTTAGCGTCCCCTTCCCGGCCCTTTTATCTCTTTTTCCTGTCATGCGCACTACGAGATATTCCAGCTATCAGAGACTAATGTTAAATCATTCGTATTTCCAGCTGTTAGGGAAGCTTTCCGCTTGTCCAGCCATTTCCTATCTCCAGCGTTCCTTGCGAGGAGCCCCAGCGTCCCGGCGCGCGTCGATCGCGAACCACCCCGCCAAATCTCGCTTCATCCACCTAGCCGCATTGTTTAAGCTAACGTAATGAGTAACAAATAAGACTCACTTTCATTTGAATTTGTCTCTTTCTTTTTTTTAATCTAGTTTGGTTTAACTTCTGCTAACCATGTCTAGTTAGCAGAAGAGTCCTTGTTACATTTTATAATTCTTCCTCATTTAATTTATTTAATAAATATAAATAATTAAGTTTGTTTATTATCTGAATATTAATAAAACATTATTATCTGAATATGAATAAAACTTCAACAATTTATTTTGTGTTGTAATTGGACATAAAACAACGCCATCTGTAGGAATCGGAAGGAACCCGCTTTCCTCACTAGATGCCCGGGAATAAATCTGTCAATTCTAAGACTAGCTGTTAAATAGTTTTCGATTTCCTCCAGAGAGGTCTCTGTTTCTCAATTTGTATAAAACAATAATAGCGTTCCTCATTATGTTTGAAGTAAGGTTGTATTTCGAGATTCAAAGTTTTTGACATTATGTTTGATTGTAATTAATTAGTTAATTGCAGATATGATGTTATTTAATAACGAAATATAATTTGAATACTAAACTTTAATGTATAATGTTTTTTTTTACTCTCGTTAGAGCCTAAACTGAAATGAATTATATTTGCGAATTGAACGGGCATTTCTGGACCGTTACACCTTACAGCCGCATTTACGGACGTAAATTTTTTTTAAACCCTGATTATTGTTACTGCTGTCACATTATTTGTTATAGCAATAGAATAAGACAACACGTCACTAAACAAGCATTACATTTAATTGGCGTCTCTGAGTGCGGCAGTAAGTATCGTTAATTTGATGAAAGCTTTGAAGAAGGAAATAAATAATGTTAGTTTATCTGATACTTAAAAATCTATAGAAAGTTAACAAATTAACATAATTATTACATTAATGACGTCTTGTACCTTTATTGCGATTACTAATCAACCTGTGTGACAGGTTTCTTTATTTTTATAATTTTCCGTAACAATGACATGAAGATTTTTACTTATAGTTAAACGGGCACTTAATCTCGTAAAAATATCGTTATTCATTATTAGCAATTCACTCACGTTTAATGGGTATCTATAATTTTATTGAAACACCTTTCAAAGAACGTATAATTACGCAGATATTTTATTTCATGGAACGGCCTTTCACAAGTCTAAGCTAACCTAACCTACGTGTATAATGATTAAGATGTCGTAAACGAATCGTGGTTTCACCAGAAAATAGCGTTCGATGAAATGATACAATCGATGAAGTGATTTGATAAAATCCCACCACACACCTACCTACTACAAATATGTGTTTTTTTTTAAGAAAACGAGTTCTAATTAATTTAATATACCTAACATATCCTGCTGGCCTATTGCCTTGCGCATTCGCAATCGCAATCGACTTCAAAGTGGAACAATTATTTTCATTTTGTATGCAGACTGACCTTCGGACTGTCAAAATGAAACAATTGCGATTGCGATTGCATTAGGCAATAAACCTGCCGCTTGTAATTTGAATAATGTCGAGTCCCGTGACGCAGGTGGACCGCCTCCAAAAAGAAATTCAAAAACACGATATTTCCTTATCTATGTTTTTCTAATGCCACTGATAGATGAAGACGAATACGATTCCGGAGAATTATGAGCCATCGCCAAGTAAGATAAATATGGGGCATTATTCCTCGAGATAAACGCGCTTTCGACGTTTCCCTAAGATTGTATTACAACTTATATTATGGGGTATTATTACAACTTATGTTAAGGTTATTACATCGCGGAACTTCCCCAGTATGAACTTATTGTGTTACGGATAAGTTATTTCCTCATTTGTTTTGTAGTGCCAACTTAGCCGGGGTGTATTGAAACTCTCTTTTGGGTAAGTAAGTAATTCTCCTTAGTTACGACGACCTTTAAATTCAGAGCCAACGACACGAAATCGGGTCAGATTAACATTTGGATTATAAACGGTTCCGGTATTTGTGTGTTGTGTATAGTGGTTAGGTATTCCAAGATTCAGAGCCAAATTTAGGCTCGTGTGATACTTAACACAATAATATTATGTAGTCCATAAACTAGGACTACGGTCTGCGTGTTGATAGTTGTTAATCGACCTGGCAGCGAAATGTAGACAATGACTCAGCCGGACCGAGAAAGACTGGAAGCGTTCGAAATGTGGTGCTAGAGACGGATGGAACAAAATAACTGGATAGAAAAGAAGACGAATGAGGAAGTACTAGGCATAGTGAAGGAAAAGAGAAGCCTATTGCAGACAATAGATAATAGACGAGGAAAGATGTTTGGTCACCTGTTACGGCTCAACGAGTTTAGTTTATTAAGATGATAATTGAAAGAAAAAGGAAATTTGAAGGAAAAAGGAAAATACGGAGACCAAGAAGAACCTACCAAGACCAATTAAAAGAAAAAATAGGAGTCGTGCCGTATCAGTGTGTTAAACAGAAGGCTTGGAATAGGGAAGAATACAAATTATTCCACCGGCAACTTCTTATGAGATAGCTATGCTGTTCGGTTTAAAGCAATTAATAACGTCAAGTGACGTTTAAGCAATTTTTCAAATGTCAAGAGCTAGTCTCAGGTTCCCCTAATTGTCATTTGTCCTAATGCATCGTTTGTCCTAATTTATTTTTTTGCTGAAATTTTAAAACTTTTCAGAGTTGTTTTAATACAACCCTAACTTAACCAAACCGCAGAAAACAACTGGAAAACTTACATAGTTGCCTGACTCAGCTGAAAATCAGTTTAGGGCAAATGAAAATTCGGACAAACGATGTGTTAGGACTAACGTTGTTACACCGGGTAAATTACATCACAAATAAAATACATTTCACGGATTCCTGCATGCAGTAAGCGCCAAACTCATGGCATTTATTCCAAGAACTAGTTGAAAGGAAATGTAATTTAAATTTTCAAAATTAAAAACGCTGCATGTGCGAAATATGTCACAGAGAAAATTTTCTGGGAAAAATTAAGTAGTGTATGTAAAAATCTTCAGGGTAAACCGTTTTAGGGTTCATGCAAACTCTAAAAGAGAGATATTGTATGCGCAACATCATAGAATTTGTTTAACCACAATAGAACTCTGTCAAAGCGCGCGGTAACATAATTAAATGGTAATGGTGGTGGTGGTATGGTGGTGGTGGGTTATTTAATTCGTAACTGGAATCAATGTGATTGCGTGATGAAGTTCGTGTATGAGGCGTCAAATGGCAGGCAAATTGCTCGGGCGGCGTTGTATCAAAGAAGGCTTGTTTGGTGTTACCACTTGTATCGCCATCGGACGTTTCCATTTTTTTGACATACATACATACATACATACCTTCAAGCCTGTCACCCAATAGGGTAGGCAGAGATTATGGAACGCCAGGTGCACCGATCTAAACACACAATTTTCGCTTCCTCTACATTCATCAATCTCTTCATGCACGTACGGCGGTTTCGGGTGCTTTTGATTTGGCCCTTAATCAGTACATCGCGAATCTGATCACTGTAGGTCCGTCTAGGACGTCCCATACGGACATCTCCGCTCATTCTCACTCGCCATATCTCTTTCGTAACTCTTTTTTCATCCATCCTTTCTAAATGACCAAACCACCTTAGCATACCCCTCACTAAATAAATAAATATAAATATAAGGGCACAATCTCACACCAATTGACCTAGTCCCAAACTAAGCTCTAGACTTGAACTATGGGTACTAGACAACGATATAAATACTTAAATAGAGAAATATATACTTAAATACATTAGAAAACATCCATGACTCAGGAACAAATATTCGCGCTCATCACACAAATATCTGCCCTTACCGGGATTCGAACCCAGGACCGCTAGCTTCGTAGGCAGGTTCACTACCCACTAGGCCAGCGCGTCATCAAATAACAAAATCACGCCGCTCAAATACACGCCGGTTATCTAAAAAGTATCTGGCGCGTCCTATAGGAGTTTTGAAATCAACTGCCTGTTGAGACTGTCCCAATGCGCTACAATCTAGGGCTTTCAAAATATGTATTATTCAATTTCTTCAGCATTGCAAATGTCCATTAGCGGCGGTGACCATTTCCCATGGTAGGCCGTCTGCATGTATGTACATCGATGGCCATAAAAAACAACCGTAAGTGTAAAATTCAATAGGTAAATTTGTGACATCCAGTAGACTTATAAAATAATTTTAAGGGTCTTTACATTTTGATAAAGCTTGGTACTTGCTGTTACATTGCGTACCAATCTCAACAAACGATGTTAAATAGTAATCGATGTTAATCGACTGTTAGTTCATACATCTTGCCACCTTTTAACACGTCTGTTTAGTGGTTGGCGAAATTCGACATAAGTTTGATGCCTTGTTAACATGGTACATGACGAAGTACAGTAAATAATAAAGCTATACCTAAGCAATTACTAGGCTAGCGTAACTTACTATTTCTAAAATAATAGGCCTCAGGAAAGATTTCTTATTGTTACCAAAAATAATACTTAAGTCAAATACAACGGTAAAATAATACAATAGGCTTAGGGCAGCTAAAATAACTTTATACGTGCCTAAATAACATGTTTTTATGGGAGCAGACGACGTTACTTTAATGCCCGTTAGGTAAACATTTATTTGCGATAATAAAAAATAATTTTATGTTGTTATTACTAGTATTATCTGACATATGTTTTTGTTTTATGTGGTTACAATAAAACCGTTTCATAGAAAGCAAAAGCTATATTATTAATATACTACAAGCGGATATTGTTTTATCAAATTTCCTCACAGTCGACATGAAAAGTAGAGTGTTTAACTGTTAAAGTCACCATTTATTTCACACTCAAAATATAGATGCTCTCGATTTGCTCGAGCGCTAAAATTTTTCATCTGAAATAGGAGCCTTTCATACCTTGGTTAACAATCCACTATTACCTCTTTACAATATTTGTAGATTCCCCTCAATTTATTAAATAAGGATTGTTAAGATACAAAGGGACGCGACGAAATAAAATAAACAGGATGAACAAATAAAGTCGTAAAGGTACTACAAAAGTTGCGTAGTAAGTAAATATCTACACGTTACAAGCATAAATATTAACAGTGTAACTATGTCCTCTAGTTTAGCGAGACTGTACACAATCTTTATGTAATGTTTGCCGTTTACAGGCCAAGTAAGATATTACATAGGGTCGAGAAGGCTAAGGTGCTTAATAAGCAAGAGGCTTAGTGACGGCCCAATTAAGAGGGCTAACTATCCACTTTAAACCTCGACCTTCATCTGAGAGGGTCTCATTAAAATTTATTCATCACTTGCAAACAAAAAAGTGGCTAACGCAAAGCTTGACCTAGTTTCGTTGCCAGGCAGCAACTGCTTTTATTTGAGTTCTGGAACATAATTCCTTGTGTAAACAGATACTTTTGGAATCAGCGTACAACGGATAAAACTGAACAGCGTTTATTATTTAAAAAGAGCCTAGTACGTTTAGGATTTAAATTCTACAAATCCAATGTTATAAATACTTAAATATTTTTTATAGTGAGTTTTCCTGTGACCTTAACGTGGGACTTAACACTTTCAAGTACGGTACCGTGATAAGACTGATAACAGGTTAATAATTATAAGCCATAATGCTTGACGTATAGACGTCACCGAATATTATCTACTTCCAGTCATATAACCGTATACATACATACATTCGTGCAAACCATATAAAACATTACTTATAGTAAGACTTCGGCATCTGTCTTTAACCGGTGTTTATCCAGGAAAATCGAGTTGTTTTTTTGATGAAATATTGCAAATGGGGTTCGAAATCTTAAAGACCCTCACAATTGAAATTAGTATATTTAATTTGCATATTTTATAGCTATCTTTAATACGAAAGTGAGATTGTCACTTTGTTACGATTTATGATTTATTCTACACTAGCGACCCGCCCTCGCTTCGCTTCGGTTTATATGAGTGTTCTGTGACACCTGTACATAAAAAACAATTTATTATACATAAAAACCTTCCTCTTGAAGTCTTGACACACTCTATCTTTTAAGTAAAACCACATCAAAATCCGTTGCGTAGATTTAAAGATCTAAGCAAACATAGGGACAGACAGACAGCGGCAAGTGACTTTGTTTTATACTATGTAGTGATACTTTACTACACAAACATGCTTATTGTACCGGGACATTTGATTTTTTCTGAGTACAAAATTAATCATAAGCTCTACGCGGACGACCTCAAAGACAACTTCTAGTTTTTGTTTATTTACCTGGTGATGGCATTTAACTATCATCGGAAACTATTAAGACGTACTTAATCTCCGGTTTGTAATTAAAACAGATTGCAACCAGAGTTGCCAGACACCGAGTTGACAGAGCCAACGGAGTTCCGTAAACTTCCCTACACTGTGTCACTTATTTGCTAACTGGCAAAGCCAATTTACTTGCGCTAGTTAAAATTTTATTACATTGTATTTCTGTATGGATTTTAAACGGGCAACCCAAAAGTTTTTATTAGAGCGCCAGTCGGCCATCAAAGTTTCATAATGTGGAGCAAATGAAGTGAATTAACTCTGTGGCAGTGTAAGTGCTGTGTGCTGTTTGAGTAGCGCTGATTGGGCTGGTTGTTCTGCGAGTTACGCAGTTGTTTAATCAAATTAAGTGTTTTTGCCTAATCTAAACTTAGAGGAGCCTTTAGAACTGGGTGAGGACATCTGCTATCGGCATTTGGACATTTGTGAAGATGCTTATGATTTGTACGCGTTTGGACCGGTTTGGAACCGGTCCGGTTTGGAAATTTTTAATGAAACAATGAATCAGCGACTTTCAGCCTAACTGTAAATTATAGGTTCATTGGTAGGCAGAACTTTATGAGAAAAAATAAAATAAGAAAATACAGAACGCTTGCAAATATTAATTGAATCCATAATTATAAATGTGAAAGTAACCATGTCGGTTTGTCACGCTTACGCGGCTAAACCACTATACCAATCTCGATAAAATTTGGTATGAAAATAGCTTGAGTCTCAGGGAAGATCTGATTGTACTTTTTATTCCAATCAAACGATTTCGACGCGGACGGAATCGCGAGAAACAGCAGATGTGTTTTTTTTGATCACGTGATCTAGTCTAGCTTAATTGGTACAAGTACAGACTCTGCCTACGAAGTAAGAGCGTTTTTTTCTGATAAGTATATATACTAGTTCGTAACTCAATGAAAATGAAAAAAAGTGCTGTTTGACGCATATAACCTTAAATATTCATCGAAAATGTTTTTATTTAAGCCTTGCTGTTATTAATTCTTTAACGTAATATCACAGAAATTACTAAGTGTATAAATCATTGACAAAGTACGTGATTATCAAGTAGTAATGATTTGGTGAATTGGTTCATTTGGTTTTGTTTAGATACTCTTTGCTAATTTCAATTGAAACGGACTATACCTAACCACTGCTTCCTAAGTTCTAAACTAATATAATTTTATTCCATTTCACCCTTGGTCCGTGGGGTCCTAGCAGCGTACTAAGCCTCTTCAAAGAAATTTCGAAGAAGCTTATACTGCGCTCCTACGGAGAAAAGGCACAAGTGCAATTAATTTAAGCTTCTGTATTAAACTATCAAAGGTTATAATAAGGTTGGAAGTGCAATACAATAATATAATAGATGTGCCTTTTTTCCGTAGGAGGGCAGTATAGACGTCACGGGAGACCGAAGAGCTGGCAGTTTCCTCGCTTAACGTATTAACTAAACAATTCAGTGAGTACCAGTAGCTTTGGTTCTATGCCGTAGAGACCATTTTGGAATAGCGTTTAGTTTTATGTTATTTAGTATTAATAGTTGTTTCTTGTGTTGTGAAATAAATATTTTGTATACACTTAAAACTCTGAATTTCTAGTACGGGTCATCGATACACTTTATTTTTGCTATAGATACTTAAATACAAGACACAGAACTCATGTTTGTGCTAATCATAAGGACAAAATATTGTATAGCTATACCACCGTTACTCAACATTTATTAGTAAAGGGGTATATTTTTAGGGTAAGGGCTGACTGAAATCACTTGATAGTACCTACAAGTCCAGTAAAATGAAATTTTGGAAACCCTACTGCATACACGTTTAATTTGTGTAATGTAATTTTACATCTGCATTTTGTATTTTTTTTACATGTACCACGTGATACTTGCATGACTCCTTGTTAGTCAAAATCGGGTCACCCATTCAATTTTAAGTAAGAACCATACATAAATACTGGTCAAAAACATTAAGCTCATTCCTCGGCAGTTGGGTAATTATGTATATTTGTTTGGTTAATTATGTACCTATATATCTCCTGAAAGGAAAGGAAGGGTTTCCATTATCTCATTAACGGACTAAAAATGTTTTTTTTTTTCACTAGGACGGAAAGTGATTTTGGAAAAAAGAGGCACCAAGACATTTTTGTTTTTTTCCAAGACCATGGGACAATCTTTATACAGCCATTACGAATTGATTCAGTTTTTTAAACAAGTTTTGAATTTGTGTAAACACAAAGTTCGTGACACTAACAAACAAAATTTTGGTTTACTTTCCCCTCAATCGAAATGAAAAGTAGAGTGTTTAACTCGACTTAAAGTATCAATTGCACCCTTGAACTAAAGGCGCACTTGCTTGCACTCGTGTCACCTAAATACTTCTCGTGCAATTGATCATTTCATCCCTAGGTTAACAATGTACTATTTATTTTTTATAAAAGAGGGAGGACGAGTATGTGGGTTACCTGATGGGAAGTAATCACCACCGCCCATAAACACCAGCAACTCAAGAAAAGTTGTCGGTGGTATCCCGCCTTTTGGCCGAAATATGTTTGGCCGAATGTATCGTTTTCCAAATGTTTCATATATTTCAGGATTAATTTCAGTACTATCGTGTAGAAACCTATAGGTAAGGTTAGGTTAGATTTATAAAAATCCTGAAATATTTACAGTTACAGAAAAAAAAGCGGGTTGGCAAATGAAACAGTTGGGAAACGATACATTCGGCCAGACATATTTCGACCAAAAGGCAGAGAACCGTTGTCGGTGCTTTGCCGGTAAATTAGGAAAATGAAAGCTCTTTTCTTGAAGACACCCATGTCGTAACAAGTTGGAAATACTGCCGAAGGGAGTTCGTTCCACGACGCAACGCAACGCAAGGTGGAAGAACACCATTCATCAAGGTGATGTTGATGGAACCTGGCTTTGAATTTGATTTATATTGTAGTACTTTTTGGTACCAGAATACTGGGCAGGTGACCTCATGAGGTTTAACACTGAATAATCATGATACAAGGTATAAAGTGTACATTTAAGTACGACGTCGACTGTACCGAGACTAATGTGCCGAACGTTTAAATATTCAATGAAGGCTGGTGACGTGAGGGAATATGACGAGCTTTTGATGTTTGGGTTATGTAGGCTTGCCTTTATTTATGAGGTCAGGGTGTTAAAATAAAGGAAAAAGGCGGTCAAGTTCGAGTCAAACTCGCGCACTGGGGATTCCGTACAAACTTGTAGATACCAAATTAAATCAAGTAAGTTTTTTTGCTGGTATTAAAAGTATAAAAAGTTCGTCGGTCACGGGAATCGAGCCTCAATGATTTTTCCCGCTTTAAGAGGAGATAAATCGGCGTTGTCTCTATCTTTTTAATTATATTTTTTGCGATGTAAGTACAAATTTAAGTTTTGTGTATTCATACCAAATTTCATGATTCTAGGTCAACGGGAAGTACGCTATTAGTTTTGATTCTCTTGCTAGTGTCAAAACATGCGGCATAAACGGTCGTGTCTTGTGATTCTGTTGACTTAGAAGTTTTTCCATATTTATTAATTGAATTGTCTATGAGAATGTTATGTTTTTGTCTTTCTTTGTTTATTTTTGTGCGGTATTCAATAAAGTGTATGTCTTTTGTATTATACCTATACCTATTATGGATACATTTTTATATTTTGTTCATGCTGGTTTCTTATTTAAACATAACAACCTGTAATAATTCATAAAAGTAACATAGCTTTAGCAAAATACGTAGATTAACTAGAAAGATAATTGAAAAAACACTTTGTTCATTCATCACGATACAATGAACCTTCAACAACACAAAAACAACTACAACCGCTTTGCATCCAAAGTTCATAAACGATTAAAAAATTAGACCGTTTAAAACTAGTTTGCTAGCCAAATACCGGGCCGATTGGATAGAGCCTCTACAGGCGGTGTCCATTTCCCAAATCCGCAGCAGCAATAAAGTGGTGTGCAATAAATAACTGATACAGCGGCGAAGCCTGGAAGTGGTCTGCAGTTTGCCGCCCGGTGCATCGCTGCACTAAACGGGCGAGGCGGCAAATTGAGATGCAGGTAGACTATGCGTGTAAAGTAATGAATAAATATGAATATGAATATACAGCACAGAATGATACGATCGTGCCGGTTTAATGTGATCGAAAATAAACCTTTTTCCGTGTCTAAAAATATATATACATTTAAGCTATATTTATTTTGACTATTTTTCTGTTTTTATTTTGTTTTATTATTGGTGCAAAACGTGGTTACAGAATGATCAAAAAGTTTTTATAGTTGTTGGAAATTCTGTAGCTCTGCCTACCCCACTCTGGGAATAAATGCGTGAGTTTATGTATGTATATTATATGTATTGGTGGAAATTAAGATGAGCCCGTTATTTACCTTTTTTTTTGGTCTTATTGTCTTTGTTTACATAAATAATGATAGTTATAATTTTTATATCGCTGTAACTGTAAACTTTTCAGAATTTCATAAGACTAGATTAGGTTAGCTTTGATTTGTAAAATACTACCAACCCGCCCTCGCTTCGCCTTCGCTTCGGTTTATGTGAGTATGATACAATATTATAGCCTTCCTCGATAAATGGGCTATCTAACACTGAAATATGTTTTTTAATCGGACCAGTAGTTCCTGAGATTAGCGCGCTCAAGCAAACAAACAAACAAACTCTTCAGCTTTATAATATTAGTATAGATATTACATACAAAAAAAGACAATTAAAAAAAAACATATTTGCTATATTTATTATTAAAAATAATTTTGGCAGAATACTTGTATAAAGACCCGGAGCGATGTGATTATTGAGATGAAATTACGAGAAACTTTCATAATCAATGTTAACTTTATGTCTGATATTTTGAAGAGTCATGTAATATTTTGTCACGATCGGCCTTGTCATTTTAAATTTACACCATGTAATAAAAAAAAAAAATTTTTGTAGTTAATCAGAAATAACCCCAATTGCGACTAAAAATACTAAATTAAACATAATTTAAATACTGGTGTTATTACATTTGAGAAATTTCCTTAATTTTACCTTATAAATACCTAGTAAAAAACTGAAAATATGCAACGCCTCGAAAGTACGTTCGTTCCGTATGATGCTGTTAAACAATTTTAAATATGGCTGATTGAATTAATTTATATTTTCAATTAACTCTCATGAACATAAATTACTGAACCAACTTATTTTGGTGAAGCTTGAAATTGAACAATATTAATTCATAAAAAACTACGGCGTATGTAGCGCCATAGTTTCCAATAATAATAATAATAATAATTTATTTTTATTTCGAATGTCATGGATTCATATTTGTTAGTAAGTACACAAATTCTTATAAAAATAAACAAAAAAATAAATAAATAATCGGTGGACTTTTTTTTCCCAAAATACATAAGACAAAGTCTAAGCTTATGTACTTGAACACAATACCTTTAGTGAGTGACTTCACTCACGTACTGCCGAGTGCCGTAAAATTTATATAAGAAATACACTACGGTACTTATCGTTCGAGTTCAGCAAAAGGGGAAAATCTCAAAGAAATCTTTGAAGATTCGCCCTTTTCACGAAACACTGACTTCGATTTCATACACCAATCGCTTCTTATTAGTCTTTGAGAGATTAATCCAGCAGCAGCTCAAACAGGACGTTAAAGTGACAAAGGACTAAAGTATGCATCTGTAAGGCCGACCGGACAACCTTCATTAATTGTAACTTGTTAGAGTATGATTATCGACTCATATCTCAAAAGAAAATTCTATTTTGGTGTATTTAGTAGAACGGTATTTTTTTTTAAATCGTAACAAGCACAGTTCACGAGTTTCACGTTTGAAACGCTAGTCATCAATACATGTTATAAAACAAAGTTTCCGCCCCGTCTGGCAGCCTGAATATAATGTTCGCGATGAACTCATAAAATTACTGAACGGATTTTCATGCGGTTTTCACCATCATTTACACAATTTTTCACTGAGAATTTTTATGTATAGTGAATTCTAGTTTATGTACGGGTGTAACAGAAAAATCACATAAACCGAAGCGAAGCGAGGGCAGGTTGCTAGTATTGTGTTAATATAAAGTTCAGAAAAAAAAAATGTTTCCGAGAACTTTTAAAACACAGCTGTAAAGTTTTCATCATCACGGTTATAAACTGAAAAACATGATTTCCGAGTGCTATTTTTCTATGGACGTTGACAATTTATAATCCGAATTTCTTAATACCCCCAGATAATCCGTCCAGATCGGTACCTAATATGAAAATTCGGTTAAAATAGAAAAAATAAACGTAGGTAATGAGTTTTTACTCTTATCATTTACTAGAGTTATTTAGAAATACAAGTGGAGTCAGAATTGAAAAGTCATATATCTCTCTTGTCGGTTTTATGAAAATGCTATATCTTCTGCCCGCGACTTAGTCCGCATAGATTCCGATTATCGTTAGTCACTCTGGAACTTTTAAATTTTCCGGGATAAAAAGTACCTAATCTATGTCCTATATATCAAGGGTATAAGCAATCTGCAATTAAAATTTCACCCAAATCCGTTCAGCTCTTGCAGCGTAAAGGACTAACAAACAAGAACAAACGTTCGCGTTTATTCTGGTTATTATTTTTAGCCTATAGAATTACCAACAAATCTAAAAGCTTGTTGTTAATTCCACATTTTGCACAACCAGGCTAAGATGCTTACCATGTCATGTGTATATTAGTGACAGGTTGCAAGCCCATCGCCTAACACTACTACAAACGCTTAACACATTAACAGTGGTTATCTACCTTTTTTTAAATAATAGCCGAAACCGCAGATATCTAAATTACTTATATTTATATACTTTTTGTACGTATTTTACTATGAATAAAACGTATAAATTAACTGGAGTTCTAGTTCTTCGCTAATTCACGGCCGAGGGGGCTGGACACTCGCCAGCGGCGGCTGCGGCGGGTGACACAAATTGTGGACAACCTAATATCGTTCACAACTCATTTCAATAACGTTAACAGTAATAAGTGCCTTCTACTTATTTTTTCATTTCCACTTATGACCTAAACAAAGAGTATCGAATAATGAGGTGTCCCCTTGTTTTACAGACAGAAAATTTACAGAATTTTGTTTCACAGAAAATGTTTCATATACTGTTCGGTTCTTGTATTTTTGTTTCGAATAAATTTTTTTCAAAACTATTTATTTGAAAGAAACAAATTCCACAGAAAATCAATTTAATGAATTTTATAATTTAATTTTTTCATTACACATACTTATCAAACAATATAATTATTTTTCAACGAATATTGTTTGGTCAGTGCATTTTTTAGAAGGTTGGGTTATAAGATAAATACTATATTATGATATAAATATGAGTGAGCGAGCGAGCGAAGCGAGCGAGCAAGACCTCTCTGGGCAGAACCGACTTGAATAGGTTAGGTTAGAAGGCTATGGCGGGAGCGAAGCGAAGCAAGCTCCCGCCTTAGCCTTCGAGGTTATTTTTTTTATATCCCTTGAATAAACTATGCGATATCATTTGACTGCAAATTAAAATCGTATGCTTTTTTTCAAACGTTTCATTTCACACACCTTCACAAACTGCACCCTACTCTATAAAATGATTTTATTGTTATTAAGTTATATTTTAAATAAATAATATGAGAACAAAGAATATTTAATTTGCTATTCTATGATATGAAAAAAGAAACATTGAATTTTCTTTAAAATAAAAAACGATGATTTAAAAGTCTTCAAAGTAATTATTCTACATATTGATTATTCTATGAAATGATAATACGAGAAAAAATTTATATGAAATGAAATTCTAAACAACTTCAGTCTGTAAAATAACGTACAACCGAATAATGAGTCCAGTTGTAAGAGGCCACACCAATTGCGTCACTGGTAGATGACGTGATACGAAGAGTCACGTGGTCTAGCAGTGAAGCGATTGGTTTAAAAACGAAACGAATAGAAACGCTTAATGGATCTTGGCTAGGACCTTAATTGTAAGAGGCGAGTGCTCAACAGTAGAAAGTAAATCGCTTGGGAGGAAACATTATCACCCTGAACTTAAAAAAAAAACAATTCTACCGTGTAACTTTCATTTTTAAGTAAAGTTTACAAGTTTTCGATTCTCATAAAAAAATACCGGCGTTTATGAAAGAGCGAAAAGGGAAGGAAAGAAAGAACATTGGTAGATAAGAGCTAGATTTTAAAATAGAGATAATCTACAATTCGTACCATAATTATGTATCGGTATATAGTGTAAATTCAATATGTTCATAATATTATAAAATTCAATTTCCAGCCGGATTTTAATACCAATTCCGGTAACTTACCTAGTTTAATAAAATAAAAGCCGCCGTTTAATGTGAAATTATATCAGTAAATTGTGGATGAAACTTTATGTCATTTATTTGTTCGTAGACAAGTTTCACACTGTATCATTTGGAATCAAAGTTTTCAAGATAATGACTTCGATAAATACCATGCATTTGTTTGAAGAAAAGAATACTTAAGACGGGTTCCGTTAATAATTATTGTATGTACTTACGTATTTGTTACATAAATGATGTTTTATATATTTTAGTCATAAAATATACCCGCATACAAAGTCACATACAGATGTAGTGAATAATCCTTTCCCATCGTTTTTGGTCGGATAATTTCGTATTTATCTTGCTTTCTCAGTTGGCATATTGATGGGTACTGAAGCTAATTGAGAAAGCTAGATAAATACGAATATATCCGACAAAAAACGATGGGAAAGGATTATTCACTACATCTGTACTCTGTTTTGATTGAATTTCAAGCTTCTGTTTAACACTTTTTTATCCTATTTTGTTTCGATCTGCGGGCCTAGTATGGCTGCGTCTATATCGCGTATCAAACGTGGATAAAGCATCCGTCACTCTCTTATTTATTTACGTGACAGGTGACGGATGCCTTATCCACTCTTTGTCACGCGATAAACGCAGCCATATTAGGCCCTCAGGGTAATGCTGACGCTTTAACAGCTCTTATTCACGTAACTGTGAGAGTAAGATTGGGAAAATCAATGTTGTATGAAGGCTAGTTTAGTCTTTCATCTTGAGGGCTCCGTCTTGGGTATTAGGTTCGAGTATCAAGTACCAGTGTTTAGAATTGCAAATGTGAGTCAAAGAAAGCACTTTTAGAATAAGTTACGTTTTATAACGTGTAGACTAAATAGGACAACTTAATTTAATCCTATTTAGCTAGCGGTCCTGGGTTCAAATCCAGCTAAGGGCAGATATTTTTGTGATGAGCGCGAATATTCGTTCCTGAGTTAAGATAAGATAAAGATAAAGAGATTTATTCGCAACGATACAAAACCACGTTAGGTACATAGATATAAAAAATAAGACAGAGAAACAGTTGCGAAACGGTCCCAACTCAGCATTAGCTAGTTGTGGATGTTTTGTATGTATTTAAGTATATAAATATTTTTCTTAACTATTAATATCGTTGTCTAGTACCCCTAGTACAAGCCTAGAGCTTAGTTTGGCACTAGGTCAATTGGTGTGACATTTCTCTCCCTCTGCCCTGATATTTTATTTATTTATTTTATTTATGATGGTAACTGAGATCTCACATTTGAATTGTCAAGACAACAAAATCATGACATTGTTATTTTGTTTATGTAATATGGCTATTATTCAAGAGAATATTTTAGGACTAAAAGTACTTTCATTGTCTAGGGAGTAAGAATGGACGTTTTCAAAGAGCTAGAGATTATAATTTAAGATGTATCAAGAGACAGCCCTTCTCGGAATTAATTGCTTCGCTTTATAAGAAAAGTAAACTAAGTGGGTACAGTAAAGGAAAATTATTCCTTGAACACTTTGGACTATGTCAAAGTGACGTAATCGATCAAAACGTAACCGACTTCTTATGATTTTATTTACATTGTCACTTTGACATAGTCCAAAGTGGTCTAAGGATCAATTTCCTTGCCTGTACTTAACAAAAAACCTCAAGAAAATGTGATGTGACCTAATCACGTAGTAACCTATTTTTTTCGCCTTTTAAATATTAATATTTAAACGAGAAACTGAAACCGTGGATCCCTTTGTAAAAAAGGCTGTTATACAATACATGTTTGATCAGTTAATAGTCTTATAACAGTTTCATAATTGCTTCAGTTCTAACTAATTTACACCTGCTTGTGGCAGTATTATTTTATTATGAAAGTAGATTCTGGCTTGATAGGAACTTTATACGCGTTACACTACTTGTAAATTATAAGATGAAAAACTATTTGATTTTAAGGCACTTGTGCGAAAAAATCTATTTGGCAGGAACTGGCGATTTTTGGTACGAAGATGGGATAATTGGAAACGATAAGAGTTTTAAATATACAATTCTGAGTAGTATTTGGTTTTTTCTTTACGTTGCGATGACCGCTTTAGAAATTTTAGCGGCTTTAACGGGAGACTTGCCTAAGGACGAGAAGAGTGACTCCATTTCGTTTGCGGTGAGTCATACGATTGTGATGATAAAGATATTCTCAGTGATGTACAACCGGAAGTTAGTCAAGGAGTTAACCCAAAAATTGGTACAAATTTGCCAACCATACGAAGAAGAAGCACAAGTAGCCAAACATTATAGGATAATGAAAATAAACGTATACGCTTATGCGATAGCAGTGTACGGGTCCACGGCTTGCTTTGTGTCTGAAGGAGTGAGAAAAATGCTGACAGGTAAATATTAGTCACACATTTCGTACTTGATTACCAAGTATTCATTACAAATGTCGGCCAAAGTGGTTCAAATGAACATGCTGCTAAAGTCGACCCTTCTAATTGACAGACGTATTCTTTCTATAATACATTATTATTTTATTACGTACAATCGTGCTATGGTGGACCGCATATTTGGCCGACTAGGACTGTACATTATGGCGTCTCACAATATGCCATATTTTCTATACTTATAGGTATTCTAATAATGCTTGCTTGCTCCGGTATTTTTCAGGATCTCATTTCATCACCATAGTGACATTCTGGCCGTTCTTCGAAGACAACTCCATCACAGCATTCTCGTTTAGAATCTTTACAACATTAGTTCTCTGTGTGATGATGACCACGATGATTTCCATCGATTCCTTCACCATGATGACCTTAATCATGTACAAATACAAGTTTATAACATTGAGGTATTATTTTGAAAATTTGAGAGTGGAATTCGATAGAAACAATTATCCTGGAAATGAGCAATTTGCGGCAGATCAGTTGCAATCAGGCTTGATTGAAGGAATCGTGATGCACAAGAATCTTCTAAGGTACATACATACATACATTAAACTTATTTATTTATTTATTTATTTATTTATTTATGTGCACACATGTTACAAAAAATGATACATGGGACCCTGTCAGGGTGTAGCAAACATTGAAGAATAATTTTAAAACTAGGTCTTACATTATAATATTGTATTTCACGAGTTGGTACATGCAACTTTTATATAAATCAACGCATGCATCCCTGATAAAAAGGGAGAGACAAAATACGAACAATAAAAATCACAACACAATCATAATAACAGAATAGTCATATAAATTTTACTTGGATGTCAAAAGAGGGTTCAAATAATATATGTCATGTTAGGTAATCAAGGGTCTCATCAGCCATAAATTCATTCCAATGGTAATAACATTTGTCAATAAGTATTATTTTCAATTTTTTAGAAAAAGCATTTAATTTATTTTCTGATTTTATTATGTCCGGCAATTTGTTATATATTTTAATACATCTATAGTATGGGCTTTTTTTATATAGATCAATTTTAGGCGGTGGAAGGGCTATTTTATTATTTCGCCTTGTACTTTTAACGAATTTAAAAAGGTTCAAGTTTTTTTTTACGAATATAGCTGCCTCCAAAACATACATAGACGGGAGGGTAAGTAGTTTTAATTTAGTGAAATGTGGGCGGCAGCTCTCCGTTCGACGTATGTTTTGAATGATGCGCAGGCATTTCTTTTGCAAAACGAACCACGCCTGTTTCCCAGAGGGGTAGGCAGAGACCACTTCTTCCCACTTGCTACGATCTTGGCTTCTTTCTTCCACATTAATGCATCGAGTCATGCACGCACGTCGGTTTCGGGTACCTACTTAAGATTCGGCCCTTTTCTAGTATTTCTCCGATTTGATTCGAAAAAGTACGCCTGGGGCGGCCCCTTTCGACCCTTCCACTCACATTTGATCTGAATATTTCTTTCGTCAATATTCTTTCATCCATCCTTTCCAAATGACCGAACCATCGAAGCATGCTCTTTTCAATCTTACAATTAGTCACTACATCTCTTAAGGTATTTGTTAATAAGTTGTTAAGTGCCTATTGGTTATTTGTGTGGTTTTAATAAGTTATTGTAATCTATTTTCGTTATGTTTTCTTTGATCAAAAATAATCACTTAATTTAATACTTAAACTCAGTTTTGATAGAACATACAATATTTTTTCCAAACTTATAAGCTTAACAGTTTTTAAATGATCAAACACTCCAAATTTTCTGTATTTGAAATGAATTTATATTTATTAGGCTATCAAAGGACATCGACCAGTCATTCGGAACAGTTATAGCGCTTCAAGTGTGCCAGAGTTCCGGGTCTGCGGTGTCCCTACTGTTACAAATAGCCGTGAGTTGCCAATCTAAACTCTATTAATAGATACGAGTATAGTGAATCATTAAATGATACCGTTTTCTATTCGGAATAAATAATGAATAGAAAACGGTATAAACAATATTACGGATTTTTGGATATTGTCGTCAATATATGTTAAAAGGATTAACCCTTTCATTACTTGTTAGTGAGCAGGGCAGCGGCCTACGAAGCTGGCGGTCCTGGGTTCAAATCCCGGGAAGGGCAGATATTTGTGTGCTGAGCGCGAACCGCGTTTTCTACGTATTTTTGTATATATTTCTCTATATAAGTATTTATATCGTAGTACCCATGGTACAAGCCTAGAGCTTAGTTTGTGACTAGGTCAATTGGTGTGACATTGTCCCCTGTTTTTTTTAATTATTAAAGGGAGTATAGCCTATACCACTCCCACAACCAAGACGAATCTGACCACATTGTTTTAAACCCCATTAAGACGATAAGGCTGCAGAGCGTGCCAAACAAAGAGACATAAGTGCAGTACATACATACACTCCAAAAACATAACCATCCTTCTGTCACAGTTGGGTAAAAGACGAAGCTTTAATAGTTTTATACACTTCGTTATAAAAGGTACATTGAAACCTGGGTTCCAATTATCACTAAACACACACAAAAAACTTTTATATTTTTATGAAGTAGTCGAATGAATAAAGATTTATTTTTTCCCTTTCAGCTTTCGAATGATTTGACGTTCGTCGCCCAAATGAAATTAATTTTCTTCGGGGCGGCTTTATTCTTCCTTTTGGCACTATTTCTGTGTAACGCTGGTGAAATAACATATCAGGTACACTTCTCGAATTGATGTGAGCATTAAGATATACCCCGTAATATTGTTTATACGAGCGGTGTTTACAAGATACTGACTTCAGAGGAATAGTGACTTTGTAGCAAAGGAGAAGTTGAAGACTGTCCTTCACTTCGTGGAACATGTCAGGTTTTAACTGAGTATGTTGCATACACAACCCTGTGGCGATTCTGTTTGTGATCGTATACATCAAACGAGTATTATACGAGTAGATTTTGGAATTTAGCTGTACTTAAGTAGTTGATTAATGCCCGGTTCCTATATTCAAGAAACGAATCGTTTTCCTTACGTCTCGTTAAAATTTAACACATTTTGTACGTAGCAAATGTCAAATTTTAACGAGACGTAAGGAAAACGATTCGTTTCTTGAATATAGGAACCGGGCATTACTCAACTCAGACCACTCTCACTTTAACACGTTATTGCGACAAGGTACTCTTGTTATATTATGTTGACGTATTTTCAGGCCTCACTTATTTCGGATTCCATTTTCTACTGTGGCTGGCACGCGAGCGTGATGCGCCGCGACTTGCGCAGATTGGTGTTGCTGTCATGCGCATACGCACAGCGCCCGCTTGTCATGAAGGCCTTCAAGATGCTGCAGCTCACATACGGGACGTTTATACAGGTTCGGTTCACATTTTGAACGTCACACGCCAAACATGTTTGCTATCCTATGCAAATTAAATCTTATTAATATGTCAATAACAAAACACCATCGTCATCATCATCTTAGCCTATTGTGCAAAATGTGGTTATAGGATTTACACCAAGTTGTTAGAGTTGTTAGTAAATCTTTAACTCTGCCTACCCCACTGTGGGATGAAAGCGTGACGGTATGTATGTATGCATGTAATATGTCAGTAAGAGACAGAAATTTTATTCACGTTGATGGACACGACCATATTTGGCCCGTTGGACCTCATTTAGACATTCTGAACGCATGCATTTTTGTGCAAAATGTGGTTATAGGATTAACAGCAAGTTGTTAGAGTTGTTGGTAATTCTGTAACTCTGTCTACCCCACTCTGGGATAAAGGCGTGATGGTGTGTATGTATGTAATAAATGTAATACATTTTCTGTCACTTACTGACAAGTGACAGAAATTTTATCCAAGTTGATGGACACGACCGTAATTGGCCCGACCTCATTTAGACATGCTGAACGTCATTCATGACATAGTTCAGTTTAGGTTGAGAGAAAGCTATATAACTGCTACAGTTTGGTCTTTTTCTCTCAACCTTAACCGATTTGCTTAAGTACCTATGTCATGAATGACGTGGCATGTATTATTCCTAAAAAAGTCAAATCTGTTTGGTCTCCCATAATTTCATTTCTTTATCAATTAATCTAATCATTCACTTAAGTAATATTTTTATGTGTTTTTTTCAGGTTGTAAGGACCACGTACTCAGTATTTGCGTTATTCTACGCACAGCATGAGTAATATAAAACTTCATCATGTGCAAGACATAGTTACAAGAAACTGCTTCGACAGCAACAATTTGATAGCTGATTCACTAGCAACATCAAAATTTTATTAGCACTTACACGCATGATAAAGTAAATGAACCAATCGTCTCAATGAGGATTTTTGTAATAAATTTGCTCAGTTTTTGTTACTAAGCCAATGTAATTTAGCTAAGAACTTTTTATAATTTTTTGGGTAAAACGTGTTATAAATTTATCTGTTTACTTTAAACACAATGTGCATTATTTCAATAAAGTTAAATAAAACTACGTTTATTAAAATTAATCAGTGATATATGATGCGACGCCTAGTGCGTTGGCCTAGTTGGTAGTGACCCCGCCTACGAAGCTAGCGGTCCTGGGTTCAAATCCCGGTTAGGGCAGATACTTGTGTGATGTGATGAGCGCGAATATTTGTTCCTGAGTCATGATTTTTTTCTATGTATTTTAGTATATATTTCACTATATAAGTGTTTATATCGTTATCTAGTACCCATAGTACAAGTCTAGAGCTTAGTTTGGGACTAGGGCAAATGATGTGACATTTTACTGTTTTATTATTACTAGTACCATAAGCGACACAGATAACTCAGCTTTTGTGAACATTGTCACCTTGCAATAAGGCTCACTAGTGGTCAGTTAGAGCTATGCCACACGAACATTGCCGGTACGTTGCGTTGTCGCAACGCGGTGACTTCCACATAGAGCGACGTAAGTGTTTCAACGCATCGTGTAGAATGTCGGTCTATTTTATACACGGTGATTTTTTTTTGGTGAACAGGGCCCAATTTTTCTAATTCAGTTATTAATGGCGATCACGTTTAAGTCGCAGTTACATGAAACAAAACCTATTTTTTTTATGTAAAAAATATATTTTGAAACTAACTTTTAATTGAAATTAATTGTCACCCTACTAATTGTTTAGTCTATGAGTTAACAACACTCAACTGATAAGTTTATTGACGTAATATCTGTCAAATTTCCCGCCAAAGCTATGGCACTTGACGTATCTACTTCAGTTCAATAATTCTGCCGTGATATATCTATAATGCCGTTATCTAACAAATTCTTGTTTTAAAAATCGCAAACTCGGATTGATAGAGATTTTTTTCTCAATAATATAGCACTATAAGTAAAAAAAATACCAAATGTCAGATAACGGCATTATAGATATATCATGGCAGAATTAATGTAGGATGTCCATGTATCCAGTGGTGATTGGTTTTAACAATATCATTACCTTAAATAAATTAAACAGTGAGTTAATTGTTTGAGACATCAACCATTAAATTCCATTTTTGTTGCTTATTAATAATTTTCAACCCTGATCACCGATAAAAAAACACCGTGTATATAGCACAACGCAGCGGCGACGCTCGTGTGGCATCCCTCTTAACAGTAACGCTGGTTGTACAATAGGTGGCATGTTTTATATCAGACATGAATCCTTTTCCTTAACCTATTTCTTTACACGGGGACAGTTGTCATACAGCTTAGATGTCATTAGGTCTAGCTTCGTTTGTGGCTTAGGGAAGACAAACTAGAGGGACTCTATATTAGGCGGTCAAATCCATATCGTCTTTGACCTGTGTCGCTATTGCCTAACGCACTCGCAATCACAATCGGCTTCAATCACAATTGTTTTCATTTTGTATGCAGACTCGCCTTCGGACTGTCAAAATGAAAACGATTGCGATTGCGACTGCGTTAGGTAATAAGCCCTCTGTTATGTAATTGTTTTTAACTCAGCCGCCATTACTGTCAAGTAAGAGCTATAAAAAAGTTGACAGTACGATAGCAATATGTCAATGCCTCTATGCTAGTAAATTCACCGGATGTCTTATCCCTACAACGGAATACAACAAAGCAATCACTAATGCTGGTCCTTGTCAATCTCATAACATATTCGAGCGTTATTTAACTTTTTTAGTAGGTTAGTAAAAAATGGTATTTAATTAGTTTATATAACAACAATCCTTCGCATTTTAGATTGTACAACTTTTTTAATAATTCAAACTGATTAGCATACCGCCGCTAGTAATAGTGGTACCAGCACTTTAACAAACAGTTTCACACGATGTTACTAGAAGAACATAATTATATTTTACCACGTCTCTAGAAAGCTACGTCAGCGTAGCTTCGTAGCTGTTGACTCGTAGCAATAGCTAGCTAGCTAGAAGAGGATGATTGCAATGCAATGACAGTGACATTTATCTAGATATTTATTGAATTTTCTGTAATTTAGGTTTTTTACAATAAATATTCAAACATAAAAACACAATAATAATACTAATACAAAAAATAAACATTATAAAAAACCTAACCTATGAGTGCCGCCGGCAGTGGGGCAGGGCTCAAGCTACCGGTGGTTAGGGCTGCAGAGAGAGGAACCTCCTTACAATGCGTGCCGTGTCGAAGAGTACTGCCTTCTATATCTATTATTATTATTGTATTAATAACAAACAGCAAGCTTTAAAATACCAGACGGTTGTTTACGAAGTTTAAATCATTAGGAATCCAAAATGATCATTAAAAATGAAAAATTATGAATGAAAGAAACCTAAAGATCATTTTTAAATACCTTTTAATGATACCCTACTCCACTTGTCTGACTCTTTTTTTTGACAATATGGCTTCTGGTTGCCGCCGTATTGAGTTTTGATTACTGTCTTATCTTTAGTGATACTTACAAGATTAAGACAAACCGATTGAAAAAAAAAAAGTCATTTATTCAGTATGTAGGCCGTACGGGCACTTTTACACGTCAAGAATCTACCAGCGCTTCCCAAGAGGAAACACTGCTGAGAAGAAACGCCGCAAGAAACTGAGCAGTCAGTCATTTTACTCAGCAGTCAGTCATACAAATCGGTCCACAAGTTTAGTTTCTAGAGCTGCTGATCCCGTGGAAGGTATAGTGAATGACTAATTCTAGACGGACGAAGTTGCTTGCAGAAACTAGTACCTATAAGTAAGTATAAACTTATATATCGTCATTGCTTTGAAAAAACCTCGTATCTCATAATTTGTGACATACGATTTTAAACTTAAACGTGAAGAGAATTAAGTTCAAACTCCTACACCTCGAAATATTAGATACGAGTTTTTCCAAAGTAGTAACGAAATTAATGTTTGAGAACTGTCAATACCCCCCGAGTAACAGGGCCTTCATTCTACACGGTAAAACCAAATTGCCTTTGGCACGTTATCATTATGTCAACGTTATGATAGCTCTTATTAACTTGACAGTAATGGCGGCCGAGTTAGAAACCATACACGTCAAAAGCAATATGGTTTTACCCAGTTAAATAGAGCCCCAGACTGTAAAACAATCATAGTTTCGTAGTCTTATAGCTGTAAACCTTACTCTACCCAAACCTTATAATAAAACTAAAACACAAAATACAATTTGCCCTGTATAAAATAATGCTAGTATCTAAATAAGTAATAAATACCCCTAGACCAGATACTTAGGTATTCTCAAGAATATCCCACTAAATATAATAATTGTAGTCGTAATATAATAATATCAGGGGACTTACTTAAATAGATAAATAAATGGTTAAATGTACAAAACATCCAAGAGAAACACTTGAACTCATCACACCCTGTATTTTGCGAATTTATTTAACATACATAGAGGACAATATCTCGAAACGTAAGTAGTCAAATATTTAACATTTATAGAGGACAATATTGCGAAACGTAAGTAATCAAATATTTATCATACATAGAGGACAATATCCCGAAGCGTAAGTAGTAAAATATTTAACATACATAGAGGAGTATATCCCAAAACGTAAATAGTCAAATTATCAAAGCTTGGTTTTTGTTTAAGTATATACCTAGAATAAACAGTACCCTTATCATGAGTTAAAATTACCGTATTCGCTACCGAGTCGAATGCGTTGTCCCTCGCACTCTATAAGAATACGTGCGAGGTCTTCGAGGGGCTTCGAATCGCTAGCGAGTACGTTAATTGTATCTCATGGTATGGGTAAAGGTCAAAAACGATACATGGTTTTTATCGGCTAGACTCTCGGTCCTGATCAGACAAGTTTATTTGATCACGAATAAAACGTTCCAGTGTCAGTATTAAAAACATAAAGCGTTTACAAACGATCATTACAGTAACAACTTTGTTTCTTGAAAAGTTTCACACTTTCTGTATTATTTGGAATTATAGTTACATAATGACTCTGGTAATCTACGTAATTCTACTTGATGATATTTAATGGGCACCGTTTATTTGTTTCTGTTGTAAAGGGCAACTTCTCAGATTTTCGTTTTTCTTGATTATTGAAGTGAAAAAGTGCTAATTTATATACGTGTTAATTACATACATAAACTCACGCCTTCGTTCCACAACAACAACTCTAAAAACTTGTTGATAATTCTGTAACCACATTTTGCACAATTAGGCTAAGATGTTTACAAGCGTATTAGTGACAGGTTGCAAGCCCATCGCCTAACAGGACGAAACGCCTTTATTCCCTGAGTAACCTCTTACGACCTCCACGGGAAGACATGGAGCACCGTATTCTAAAAAAAAATCTAGCCTTTTGAATAGGTATACTTATATTGCGGGGAGTAGAATATTTTGCAAATGCAGCACAGTTTTACCTACTAAGCAACAGCGTTCGCACTCCACACTGTTGTGTTCCTAATCCTTAAGGTCCGTAACGCATTTTAAATTTTTAGATCCCATACGTATGCCATTGGGTGGCCTAGTGTACTCATTTGTCTACTCTTTGCCATTATTAATTGTACCTACTTAACCAATAACACGATTTGTTCGATTTGTTTTTTTTCCTTTATTTGTTAACCGTATACATCTGTAAGATTATTTTCATTGTATTTTATAGTATAATTTTGTATAGCGTTTAGTAATTCTATATTGTCTTCATAAATGCCACCTTGGGTATATTCTCTTACATTTATCTCATGTCAGAAAATGTCTCGTTAAAAATGCTATTTCAGGTCTAGCAATTTGTAATTTCATATTGTAATAGTGTGAATATAAGAGTAATAGACGTTCATGTTCTTGATTTAAATATAAGTAAATCATTGAAAACGTCCAATTCCAACAGAAAGTAACAAAGGAAACATTTGATTAGTCCAAATTAAGTCAGTATTATCATACATATTCTATCAGTTAATAGTCATATACAACTACATAATCACTTCATTACAAACCAATTTACAAATGCGAGAAAACTTAATGAAATATATAATACGAGGGAACCAGTACTTACCTTTATTCAGTGACAGTTCTAAAAGAGGCTAGTCTTTTTCAGTCATTTCTGATCAAAATGAAAAATTACTTGATTTTAAAAAACATATGCAAAAATGTCTATTTATCAGGTTCTGGGGATTTTTGGTTTGAGAAAAGAGTAATTGGGAACGATAAAAGTTTTAAATATATAATCTTGAGCACAATTTTTTTCTTCATTTACCTTTCAATGACCGCGCTGGAGATCTTAGCAGTATTCGCGGGAGACTTGCCTAAAGATGAGAAAAATGACTGCATCACGTTCGCAGTGAGTCATACCTTCGTCATGATCAAGATATTCTCAGTGATGTACAACAGGGAGCTGGTCAAGGAGTTGACTCAGAAAATGGTACAAATATGCGAGGCTCATGAAGATGAAACACGAGGAAGAGAAAACTACAGGATCATGAAAATAAATGTATATGCTTATATAATAACTGTGTATGGATGCGCAGCTTGCTTTGTTGCCGAAGGAATACGAAAAATGACATCAGGTAGTTAAAATTATGTTATAAATGTAAAATCAATTACGCACTGATTATTATGAACTGTACTACATTTATCATCTGTGACTCTGTGTAACCGTGTTTAGCAAATAAATAATTTTGATTTGATTTGATTTTTTGATTTATCTGTTTCGTTTTAAATTTAAAGCATAAAATGTTCTTATGTCCTGTGCCAGTGTACAATACTTTGATTTCTCTTTTATTATGTAAACTGGCACCGTGAGTCGCAAGATGCAGGCTCAGCGTAGTGCTTGCGTATTTGTAACCTTGTGATTTGTTTAAATGAATTTATTCTTATTCTTATTCTCTTCTTGAACTTGAACTGTTTCTTCTTGTTTTTTTTTTATGATTATTAATTTATCCTGGATGAAGAAGCAAAGCTCGCGAGTTGAAGCCTGGTGTCCTTTAAAACGCACTTTTAGAAAAATAAATGTAAAATATTTATTTTGTTTGTTTTGAATTGTTTCGGTGTTTTTCAGGATCTCATTTCATTACAATAGTAACGTACTGGCCATTTTATGAAGACAATTCCTTGACAGCACTCGCGTTCCGGCTTTTTACCACAGTGGTCCTGTATTTAATGATGGTGACGATGATATCCATAGACGCCTTCGTGATGTTGACCTTGATCATTTACAAGTACAAGTTCATTACGCTTAGACGTTACTTCGAAAATTTGAGAGTTGAATTTGACAGGAATAATCATGCTGGGAATGAGAAAATGGCCGCTGATCGGTTGCACAGTGGGTTGATAGATGGAATCGTGATGCATAGGAATCTTTTAAGGTAGGCATAGAGCATATTTTTCCTGCCGTCCTACCGAAGAAAGCGGGTAACCGCAATGTATAAGTCAAAACATTCTATACTCTATTTGTGAACACATTAAATTTTAAATGCTTATACTATTACTGTGCAGTTAACCGCCTTCTTTGGTGGGACGGCGGCTCGTTTATTTGGTTTCTATCATTAAAAAGTATTTAACCCATTTAAATGATATTACTTAATGTATTAGCATACAAAATGTTTTTTATTAAATCAGAGAATTTAGTTTGGTATTCCAAGGTCCTGAGAAAGCAAATAGAATTAAGTCTTAATTTTACCTAAAGGGAATTACAATTAAACTCAGTGGAGATGCGTTATAATTTTTTATTCAAAAATTAAATGTACTTAAACTAAACAAGCCAAGTTTAGACTTTTTTAAATAACTTTTTCTGATAAGCGTCTTTATATGGTCATCTAACATGCAAAATTGGATTAATAAAACAGTTTGGTACTTACTAAAATTTGATTTAAAAATACACTTGCACACACACATGCATGCAAGACTAAAGACACTACGAATACGCTTACGAATTTAGGATGCGTTGAGCAGGTTCTGGTATTATGTAATAATAATAATAGCAATTGCTCTGAGATCTAAGGCACTGAGTTTTACTTAATTAAATTAGAAACCCATTCATCTGTGTTTGGAATGTTTCAAATTGTATCTCATCGATTTCAATAAATTAATAAATGTATCAATTATACATATTATGAATATGAAATATTGTTCAATTAGTTAAATCTAGTCATTAAATAATCCATTGACCGTAAGCGTAGTTGGTAGTGACCCTAGTATTTATAAGACGACCCATTGACCTACGAAGCTAGTATTCCCGGGTTCTATTTATATAACTAACTACTTGAGCTTAGTTTGGGACTAGGTCAATTTGTGTGAGATAGTCCCTTTATTCAGTTTATTAACATAACATTAAGTTACGGAGAATAAAGTAAATTTGTGTTCTATTCTTGTTAAAGCATATCGAAAGACATCGACCAGTGTTTTGGGACAGTATTGGCGATACAAGTGTGCCTGAGTTCTGGCTCTGCCGTGACGCTGCTTCTTCAGATAGCCGTAAGTTACCAGAGAGAGTGGAACAAGGCAACGTAATCTTTAAATAAGACACATATTTGAAAATATAGAACTAAAAACGATACTCTTTGCCCGCATGCTCGAGCCGGGCGTCCCGACTCATTATCATCATCACTCTTGATATATACCGGGTGTCCCTTGGCTATGCCACATGAAGGGAAAGTACCTTAAATACTAAGATCCTTAGGAGACTTTGCTATTTCGAAACTTTATTTTATTTTTAAAAGTGAATAATGTTGCATTCAAAGATTTAAAAAAAGAACTCCAGTTTTTGCATGTATTTTACATACTAATAAATTTTCTAGTGACTTAAATGTAAAATTTCACATTGTTCCTTTATTTTTAGGTACAATGTTACTTAGAGGGAATTATCTCTTATCAGTTACCCTTTTGACTGGCATCATAAAAATACAGAATGTAAATTTTTTTCATATTTGGTTTGTTCGATTCCCAAGTGAGGCAAGCAGTTTTTCAAAAATCTTTGAATGCAGTCTTACTTACTTTTTAAAATAAAATAATGTCTTCATAAAGCAAAATCCTCTATCTACAATATTTAAGGTACTTCCCCTTCATTTTGCATAGCCGTGGGACGCCCTGTATAGTTCAAGACAAGCCCCAGCTCCTTTACATAGCATTTGAGTTTCAGTCCTTATCGCTACCACCAAGCTATCCTAATCTACCGCCAAGCAGCAGTGTTCGCATTGTTGTGTGCCGGTGTGGGGATAAGAAAACCGGTGAAATTACTAGTATAGAGGCATTCTATCTGTCCTCTGGATTGGTAACGCATTTGCGGTCTTAGCATTGCAGGCTTAAGATTATAGTCTTGAGAATGCCAATGGCTATGGTCACAGATCCCACTTACCAACAAGTGGCTTGAATGCTCGTTTTTCTTCACTATACGATAAAAATAGCGGAGCAAAAGATTAAGAATAGGTTGAAAGTGTACTCATCTTAAGTTGTTGATCCAAATTGTATCTTCTTCATACATATCTCGTTTTTTTTCAGCTCTCAAATAATATTACGGTTGTCGCCGGATTGAAAGTGGCCCTATTTGTAATCGGTTTATTCTTACCCCTCGCACTCTTTTTGTGCAATGCCGGTGAAATAACATATCAGGTAAATATTACGAAATTTATTAAATTAACGTTAAATATCCATCTGTGGGGAACAGACGCAGATGAAGGCAAGAACCGCCACTTTCAGGTAAAACGATGATATGGTACAGTTTTATAAAAAAGCAGCGACGTTTAATAAACGATCAATCAGCGATAATGCTCACCAGATGACTATAAATCGTACCTTCGGTAGGGCAAGGGAGCAATCGTACCTTCTCAGGTAAGACAAAGGCACAATAGCACTTGTGTCATGTTGTACATTGTTCCCTTGTTCTACCGAACGTGCGATATGGTAAGTGAAGACGAAATCTATTCATAGTTAGCGGGTTCAATAGCAATTAATACACAAAACTAGAATGTAAATGGAAACGATATAACGGAATTTGACTTTGTAACTATTGTTCACACCTTTCCAAGGATTCATACATATAAAAGACACAGGAAAGGAAACCAAATGCAACGGTGTTAAAGGCTCTGAAATTTTGCCTCTGCACCTTTTCAACGCTATGTCAGATACAAAAATCGTCATTCGCACACCAATAACAGCTAAATACCAGCTAATGAATGTCTATCCGACTCCTCTTTTACAAACTTCTTAGTATCGGACGACCACGGACCTAATGTTTCCATTGCAATACTTTACACTTTGTTAATATAAAATATCGCTAACAGCGTAATGTATCTTAACTAGGCCCCATCTTTCAGGCATCTCTAATCTCGGACTCTATATTCTACTGCGGCTGGCACGCCAGCGTGATGCGCCGCGACCTGCGGCAGTTGGTGCTGTTGGCCTGCACCTGCGCCCAGCGTCCACTGCTCATGAAGGCGTTCAAGATGCTGGAACTTACCTACGGGACCTTCTTACTGGTTTGAAAATACATTCCTAAACTCACGCCTTCGTTCCCAGAGTGGGGTAGGCAGCTAGGCAGAGCTACAGAATTACCAATAACTCTAATACTTGTTGATAATTCTGTAACCACATTTTGCAAAATTAGGCTAAGAGTTTTACCAGCGTATTAGTTGCAAGCCTAACAGTACTTTATTCCCTTACTTACGTCTTACGACATCCACGGGAAGACATGGAGTGGCACTATTCTAACTCGGTTCCCACACCGATTTCCCAAAGGATTGACGTAAGCTGTCAGACGGTAGCGTCGTCCAAGTCTATTTCATACATTTGACAGTTTTCGAAAATCGTTTTCGTTAACGTAAAGCACCTTGTCTAGAGCCTCTGGAATCGTATGGAAATGGTTTATTATCAAATCAACTGTCATTGCCCCTTAGACGTAGGGTTAGTTATTTGGCTTCGGATAACTTCAATCGTGGTGGGAAGGCCACTTTTACAATTAAATCGTGAATGGTATATCTCTAATGGTTAAACTCTGGAGAGTTGTCAAAAATCGTTAAAGCTCTTTTGGCATATAAACTTTATTTAAAAAAAAATTACGTCCTATCGGTTATTATTTATCTTATGTTTTCAGCTATTTGCTCAACCTATTAATAAGTACTATTTAATCTTAACTCTTTTTTTCAGGTTGTAAGAAGTACGTATTCAGTCTTTGCACTATTCTATGCGCAGAATAAGAAGAATAATTAATCTTATTTGTATTATACAAATAAAAAAATAAAGAAAAACAGAAAGCAAGAAGTTTATCATTGTATACTGTTTTAATCACATTGCAGCACGTAGTTTGAAATAAATAAATAAATACCTAAATCAATGTTTTTATTGATACCCTGGTAAATAAAAATACCATGTTATCATTGACTTTATTTGTTGCAAAGTTATTTGTACAATAACACTATACATTTTACCTTACGAAAGGTCGGGTATCCGCCATTTTTGGAGATGTTCTACTTTTAAGACTGAAATGTGATGTGAAGAGTTAGTGTTTTTTCAAAAACCCAACCTGCAGCTTTCATTATGATTTTATGAGACAATAGATTTAAACATTGATTATCCTGGTCCTTATTTATCGTTGCTCAAAAACTAAAACATGCCTAATGGATCATTTATCCCCCTTTTTACACCCTATAAAATTCCAAAATCTCTCCTAATAACTTTTACGTGTCTAGAATAATTTCAACATAATATCTCAGGCAGAATAAATTTCGTGTGACGTGCATGGTAGCCACGCAACTCATCCCGCATTACTGCTAACATGTAGGCACTACGCAATACTGGGGCCAACGGTAAGATTAAAGTTGTGGGCCGTGATATATTAGGTGCGGCGTGTCGCACATTCGCTATTCGGGTCCGGCCTAGTATTATTCTCCCTTTCTGGGGGCCAAATAAATTTTCCCTACTGACGGAAATATAAGAAAATGCGGAAAGGCCTAGTAAGAATAGCAGTGGAGCAACGCGCTCATATGGGGACCGTTCTTTAATCTCCATACTCGTAATGGCTTCTGTGTCAAGGCTGTGAAGAACATTTTGATAGGACCGAGGTGCCGCCATCTTGTGCGGCATGTTCACAAAATGGTGGAACTTATAGAAGCTAACAAACCGTCTTATCTTATCTTACGGACAGGCCCTTTTAGATTCACATAGGCATATGGGGACCGCAAAAGTTCCGAACTCCGTAGCCTACGATCACGGGTCCACTCCTTAACCCACTAGCTCACCGACGCTATATCACACACAGGATATAATTTGGGGTTTGCTCTAAAATTGGATTAGAAAATGTCTTCTTTTGTACAATAAATAGTTCTTATCCTTATTCAAAATTGTGCAACGAGTAAAAATGACAGAATAAAACTTAACAGTTATCTTATAATAGTAAAATGGTAAGTCAATACTGAAAAGGAAGAGTTAACTCAAACAATGTGTAACATTAATGATTTACGCATTGTAATTCATAAAAGTATCGTGGATGACATCTCCATAGAAAAACGTCATAGTTGGATGGTCTGTAATGTATCCGGGGGTTAGATGTAAATATCGTCTATGTTTATCGATAACGGTATACATATACAACTGAAACCAATCACTACAAGGTTTCTGAAATTCTTACTTTTTACTTAATTAAGGACTTGAAATGCGGCCGGCTTAAATTATAATACGTACAATTTGTTAATAGTGGCTTGATAGGGTCCGAAAGTAAGGATGTTTTACAAACTTTACCGTTACGTTACGAAACGAGAGTTCAAAAATAAAAACTAGAATCATAATTGGTAAAATGAGACAGTTTTCGAAATCATTATGATGATGGAACCAGCAATGAAGAATTACCAATAATAGACACTTGATTCTTATGGTACAGAAGATAAGGGTTATTTCTATTATGAAATTTGAATTAAGAGTTACGTGTCCATTATTGGTGCCTTCAGCTAAAAGAAATCATTGGTGCAAATAAATTATTAGTGTTTTCAGCCTATGACGTCCCGCCCCAATACTATTTTTATCCGACTGCCAAAGGACGAGAGTAATGCGTTCATCAGCCTATAAATTACCCTAAAAATTATATGTAACTTGATGACTAACATTATATTGACGACATAATCCAAACAGCAATTGGGTTTTTTAAAGCTAGCTTCTTAGTCTTGTTTCCCTTTTTTGACGAAACCATACAGCGTCAATATAACTGGGGCTCTAAAAAGCTTTGGACATATTGACGTATTGTCAACACGTATTTAACTTGATAGTAACAGAAGCCGTGTTAAAAAAAACGCATTATGTTAAAATCAATATGGTTTTTCCGAGTAGAAAAGTGCCCCTGCAGAACGCACCGTCTTAGATTAAAAACACTATAACCTCCGGAACGTGTAACATTCTGAAACGATTTTGTAACTTAAGACTGCGTATTTGCCAAAAATCCTCACACATTTTTGCTTAGTTATTTATAGACATGTAGTAAAAACTCAACAAAACATTTTCGCAAAAAATACAGTAAGCTTTAACGATGCCAAACCCCGCTGGAAATAGTAGACACCTTCTAGCTGGCATATTTGGGCATTCACGGAGCGGCCCATACGTGAGAGGTTACTGAATCGCGAATCTTTTTTCTTTTGCCGTGAATAAAAAAACTTTCGACGTCATAAAAGTATATGAGTTCGTCCCAATACTGTGCCGATGACTTCCAATCTCTCTGTACCGTGTCCCGACCCAGCCCTGTAGATTACTTTTTCTCCCTCATCCAGTAAATTGAATTAAAATGAGAAGCAAACGGATAAAGAAAAGGGTGTTCGGCGATTTTCGCAAGAGTTTGCGCTTAACACATTCCGTAAGGACTCCTTATCGGGTCAATTTTCAATGGAAATCAGAACAGTTGGCATTTAATGTGTGCTCACGTTGAATGCCAGCGACACAGCTGGTTTCTTTAATATACATGTCATTTCTAGCTTGTGGCATTGAAAGTTGAGTTCACGTGTTCAATATGTGGGCTGATTGCAGACCGCAAAGTTATTTGTGAAGTAACGTTTGTATATATGTAAAACTCTTTATACACATAAACAATTACAATGTAGATAATGGACATTTTATCTATTGAGATTTAAAAAGTTACTGTGGTTTTTCATTCGAGTTTATAAAAAGCTCTGACTGATGTAAAATTAACCCGTGGAACGTCACGTCATATACATACATAATATGTATTACAATATCATATCTTACTTCGGGTCTCCGGGTTTCGGGTTATTGATTGGTTAAAAATTGAATTGGAATTAATTGTCAAAAATTGGTGGGATTCACCAATTTTTAACACTGTATGAAAATTTTAAAAACATTTCGAGGAATAGGCTTCTGAAATCGATCCCTGTAATTAGATTAAACAAGTAATAATATGTTACAATGAATTAATTATAATAAAATTAAGAAATTACCTTCTTTTGACGCCAAAATGCCACGGCATACCAGTCTGAATTGCGCTATATCAGTGTTTTTCAAAGTGTGGGTCGTGACCCTCTGGTGGGCCGCGAAACCTATCCAGGGGGGTCGCGAGGCTCAGCTCCGAGAAAGTCTTGTGACTAGAAGGAAGGATATACATTTTAATAAAACATCAATCAATTTTACATATTGTATTTATTTATTTTGATTAAAAAAATATTTTATTATTCAGTTCGGAGAATGAGCTTGTTTTTTGTTAAATTACAAAACGTGGTTCCTGTCGCGACACGCAGACGATTAAATAATTTTTCATATTTGATCAATTCCTCTTCTTTATTCTTATGTCAACCATTGATGAAACGGACAGCTCACACAAATAAGAAGTAGCAAAAGGGTATCAAAAAACTGAAGGCTTCTTTTGTTTAATGGGGAATTCAACCATTCTTCTCACCCAGAACACACCGATTGATACGGATACAAACTCCAGTTTTAGCATCGGTCAATAAGAGTTGGGTTCTAAGGTTAATCGCACAAATTGTGTTTTGGGGGGTCGCGCAGGAATTTTGATGGTCATTAAAGGTCGTGACGCCAAAAAGTTTGAAAAACACTGCGCTATATTAACCTCTTTTATGGTTTTACTTAAACATAGAGGTATGAACCCTCTACAATATTTTATTATATAAGTACAATTTAGATATCTAGCAAACACCTACTACGTTCGAAGAGAGCTGTTGTCATGTCAAAATTATTTGGTTACAAATTGACTGTAATTCGTATTATGAAATTAATTTCATATTAATAAGTTATGTGTGATAATGTGAATAATTTGTGTGGTGAGGTTTTTCAAGAGGTTCAAAACAACGGTATCAACATTTATTTTAGAAACTCATGATTGAAAGTATAAAATTTCCTACCAAAAACTTTTATGTGATTTTATTCAGTGAATCTACACTAGAAACAAGGGTTATGCACGAAGTGCTGAATTAATTAAGGTTCAGGTAATAAGCAATTGCCGAATGCTTAAACGTACTCTGAAATTATAAATTTATGGTTTTGCGATTGTTTGTTTACATTGTGTTTGAGAGACGTTCGTCTATTATGACTTTAAAAACAGATCACAGACAGTAAAAAAATAGGTCCGCCATTTTTGCATAGTAGGTAGGCGACGTTTTATTTTAATTAACAATAACACTTCAAATCAAGAAATGCTTCAAATTAGACCCTTTGAAAACGCGAAATTTAACCTTTGTTTGACTTTCGTTTTTAGCTTAAAGCCCTCCTAGGTGTATCTTACGGGTTAGGCGAAAACAGCTTGAAATAGTATGTTTTAATAGACTATTACAAGCACTTTTTTTCATTGGATATCATTTAATTGTTGTAATTTATTAGAAAATGCCATCCCAAATTTAAAATAATCATGTCATCCATAAAATGTCTGCTAAATAAATAAAGATATTTAAACAAAACTATTGGGTCAAATACAAAATTAATGAAATGGGTGTCTTAAAATTTCCTATTCTTTCGAATGAGAAAGTAAAAACCGTGAGTTAAATTTTTTGGTCAATCCCAATTGTATTTAGTACTCTTTGATCTTTGCCAATATTAAATGCTATACCTTGATTAATTTAATTTCAATGAATGCTATTTTCCGTTTACACGGAATAAACGCTGGAATACTTAATATTCAATCAGATTTGATAAAATTGTAAGCGTTTTTCAACATGGCTGATTAAACAGCTAGCTGGCATTTTGTTTGCATAGAATAAATTGGATTAGAGCAACGTCTGTATTGACCATCCTTTAAGAGTTATTGAAAGGTTTAAAATAATATCGATATTAACTCCGAGGATTCTTTTTTGGGCTAGCTACAAACTTTGTCTGTGATTCCATTAAAATTTTGCTTTTTTTCAGTTTCTGCAGATAGGGTAGCAAATTACTTTTTGGGGCATGAAACATTTATACAACTATACTATTTTTACAGCTCGGCCAAATAAACTTGATGTAAAATGCTGTTTTGCTAGAAAGAGATAGGAACAAACCTATCCAAAAATGTTTTTTCTCATCTGCTTGTTACATGAATAAGTTTTATAGAAAAGTCATGAGTATTCCCTATTATTTAGTTAAAATCGAGTTACAAATCCTATCAAAACTTAAAAAAATATCGTGTTGCTGTTCCTTGTAAAAAAAGAATCTCAGCTAAACTGAAATTGATATTTACATACCTAATGATCTAAATAAATACGATACTAAATTGCTATAACACCTAGTTATCAAGTTATATATACGCCTACTCAATAAAGTTGTTAACAAAAACAACAAAGTATTATTCGATAACCTATTATTTGTTTTATAAAGGATAAACATAGCGACCGCTGGTTGTCGAAGTCGTGTTTTTCAGGAAAACCTACACATTGATAACGTACTAGGTTGAGTTAAAAAGGTTAGACTTGTGTCAATCACAAAACTAGTTATCTCCATTCCAAATTTCATCCAAACCACACGCACGCACACACAAACTTTCACATTTATATATAGCATTACTCTTAACCAAAAAAAAACAAAAGACGTGTCATTTCTGAGGGTCCACGTGCGCAGTCCACATCTGTACTAGCCAGTCAGAAATCATTCAAATTAGCGTTTTACGCTACCGACAGTAAAGTATTTTATTTGTTTGCGTCAACGAGCTCCGTAAACGCCTTGGAACAAGAACACTGTTTCGTGTTTTACATCTCATTTGCTCCAGAATGGCCGAGTGGTTCTTTGTTTACTTTCACACGACAGCTTAGAACTAGGTACTTTCGGGCGGTTTCGGGGTGAAACATTTTGATATTTTATGTTATTTCTTTTCAGATTACTTTTTAGGAGTCCGAAGTCAAACTAGGATCCCTTAAAGTTTCGCCATGTCCATCTTTCCGTCTGTCTGCGGCGTAACTCAGAGACTATTGGTACCACAAAGTTATAATTTGGCATAGTTATACATTGCAATTACGCCGACAAAATTGTAAAATAAAATATTGAAAAACATATTTTTTATCCTTTATTCAAGGCAAAAGTGTTTTTTTACCTTATTACACTACATGTTATTTTAAATTTTTATATGTGAGGGACCGGTTAAGATACATTGAATTCAAAAAGTGTAGAGTTACGTTATTATTCTGTAGGTATTTAATTTTTCGACCATTACCATTTTAGATATTTAAGTTTTTTCCTTATTACGAGGCATTCGAAAATTAAATCGAAGGTTCATTTATGTGGACGTAAGCGTAAGCTATTATGGCCGTGTTTGTGGATGCGGATAAACGCAGATAAAACTTCTGTCACTTTCTGACCAGTATGTTAATGCGAGAGTGACGAATGCTTTATCCACCGCGATAAAGGAGACCATTATACGGACTCTGGCAACTATTAATCGCTGAAGTATCAATATTAGAGGCAGCTCAAATCGAACTAAACTTCCAGTTGAATGCTGAGCCTCGCATCTTTCTCCGCAGTTAGTTTTGTGTAAGTTCCGAGCGAGTGCTAGCTAACTCGGTAATTAGTGTTCCGAACAATTCGAAAAAGTTACTTCATAAAACTGGCCACGAAACTAATAATTGCTCCGTCTTACGCTCGCTGATCGCATAACACTTTAGAGAAAGCGCTTTGCCTTTTGTTGATTTAATATTGCTACAATTTTGTTTGTGTTGTATTGTAATAACTTTAATACTTAACCGGGATCGCACTCGAACGGTTCTCGGCAGTCAATTATTAACTGACAAATTCTTAATATTTAACGAGTTTTTAATTGCGAATGGAAGTCTGGCATTCGATTATCAGATATTACTTATTTATGCATACATACATAAACTCACGCCTTTATTCCCAGAGTGACAAAGAGCTCTGTCAGGCAGAGCTTCAGAATTTCCAACAACTATAAAAACTTTTGATAATTCTGTAACCACATTTTGCACACTTAGGCGAAGATGTTTACCAGTGTATTAGTGACAGGTTGCAAGCCCATCGCCTAACAGTACTACACGCCTTTATTACCTTAGTCGGCTTTTACGACATCCACGGAAAGATACGGAGTGGCACTATTATTACTTATTTATTGCGGTAATTAAATAAAATTTGTGTCGACGGCATCAATGTAATTTTGTGTACTTTCGATTTGACATGCGTTGCATTAATAACATCGTTGTTTATTTCATAATAATGGCGTATTTGAGGCATTCTCTCGCAGTCAATTGTATTTACAATGATTAATAAATAAACTAAACTAAACCAAACCTAACAATTGGTTCCGCCGAAAATATTAGCTCATGCTCGTGCTGAAAATATTAGCTCAGTTTAATGGTTTATAGTTGTTTTCGAGGACAAGTTACGCGCACATAGCGAATTTTTAAAACCAATAATATGTCGTAACGGTGACATATTGGCTCGTAAGCGTCATATGCAGTGCACAAGTCGGGTTCATAAATAAATAGTGAGTAGGTACTAACTGCCTGACAGGGCGTCAAAGTAAATATGACCAAAAGGTATCGATTATTTTTTTATTTGGTTGTCTTGCACCATCATATAGGTAAGTATATAATTTATTAAAAACATCAATAATACATGTTATGTTTGGCCAAGTTACAATAGCGCCATCTCTCAGATTTCTTACAAACTACTTCGTACTAAATATCACTGTCTCACAGATTTGAAATCAATGCAGTCATGGAGTAACAGCTGTGGTTTTTAAACCATTGAGTTGGTCAGATTCATTTCCTAGAAACGAACAAACGAAAGAATTAATTATAATTATATGTATTATGTCTATGATTGTCATTGAGGTAAATGTTACCGCGCTCGGTGACCGTATTTAGGATTGAAAAAATCTTACCACGACAATAGAAAAAGGTAAGGTATTCGTAAAATAATATACGCAGACGTGAGACTGTTTTAAGTGTTTGTGCTAAGGATATATGCTATAAAGATTTTTAAATAGTAAAGGCGATTCAAAGACTTGACGTATAATTTAAATATTCGTGCTCAAGCTACCAAACTCAAGATAATCGTTAAGGTCGACTTAAAACCGTAGACATTTAGAACTTCCACTAAGTTCACGGTTCAATATAAAATTGGCTTTATGTCAAACTAAAATAAGTTGGTTGCAACTATAGACTATCCTAGATTATCAGTCTACGCCATTATCGAGAGGCTTAGGTTTCTTTGAAAGAACCTCGTTAGTAGACGATTAAGACTAAAAATACAGTTTTATATTCTGCAGGCAAGAAATAAAAACTGTTGTTACCAACTAGCGATAACTCTTGCCTGGGTTTTCTCTTGCGATAAGGGTAAGTCGTAAGGTCGGCAGTTGACGTAAGGTAAACTTAACCCTTTAATAGAGCGTCAAATATTTATGTATCAGGGTAATATTAGTTTTGCGTTTGTGTTAGAGGTCCTAAGTTAAATTTGCCATAAATCTTGTAGGTAATTATGCTGCCTAACTATATATTTCTTTTTAAGGTTCCGTATCCAAAACGTCCTAAGGGATGGGTGGGATCCTCTTACTAAGCCTTCGCTAGCCGTCCGTCTGTCCTAGTTTTAAAGACCTGTATCCTTTGATTCGTAGTTGTTACGGTGGATTTCCTAACAAAAAAAGGATTTTTAAATGAGGGTCTGAAAGTTTTTTCTTCAACGTATTCTCGTTTTGTTGTATCGTAAAATCTATCTCTGGGTCTAACATACAAGCGTCAAAGGTATAATACTTACAAAAAAACCCAAAAAAAAAAAACACTGAAAATTGGCCAAGTGTGAGTCCAACTCAAGTACTTGACCGGTTTTTAGAGTTCCGTATTTAAGCACAAACAAGTCAAGTGTAAAAATATGGGAGAATGCACCATCTCAAAAATATGTCACATTGCACCTTATTCCAGTGTAATAAGAACTTCCTAACATACTTATGAGAGGATTTTTTCCATGCATATTTTTGGACTTGACTGTACAGTTTTAAATCTCTGCAAGAACGCTTAGGTATCGGAGTTCCTCAATTCCATCAACTCCAGGGTAGTGATTCTGTAAACAACGCCGGTCGTGCGGACTGTCGAGTGATATCCAAGCGGCGAGATTAAGTAGTCCCGTCAGTGCGAACAAAACACATTGTAGCGCGTGCATTTTCATTTAAGCAGCCTTATACGTTCGACCCATCGTGCTGCTAAATTGACAATTAAAACATGAAAATAGTATTCAAATTGCAAATTTTACTAGACGATAAAATACACTTTGGTAAACTGATTTGAACGAGGCACTGAGGTAAGGTTACTCAGCGGGGTAGCATTTAATTTGCTACCTTGACTTATAGTATGTTAAAAGCTTTTCATTAACATATCGCTCCAAAGTGGCATTTAATACAGGCATTATTAAGAATAGAGAGTCACGTATTAAAACTTAAATACCTTAATACGTCATCGTAAGGTGGGAAGTATTATTATTGACGCAATGAAAAAGTTGGTACATTTTTTCACATTTCTTCATTAGGTCATTAATATGGTATCGTTTTGACCGAATTTATCGTTTCCCAACAACCGTTTGAAGGTTCGCATTGCGTTTTTTCTGTAACTGAAAATAATTCAGGATTTATTTCAGTGCCAGGGTGTAGAACCCTATTGGTTAGGTTAAGTTAGTTTTTATAAAAATCCTGCTCAATTTATTAACAGAAAAAAAGGCCAAATTAAACAAAACATGTTTAACACAAACGCCTTTTTGGAGATTATAATTTAGCAAAATAGTAAATATATCGAGGGTTGAGTGGTCAAACCCGATAAATCAAAATAATTGTTTATTCAAATTTCAATTGTTTTGATGAAATCATTAATGTTCTTTTTGACACAACAAGTTATATCGACTTATCGGGTTTGACCACGCAACCCTCGATATTCGAGAATTGAGAACATTAGAGGAAGCCTGTGACCAGCCAATGAGTATAAGTAGGCTGACATGACGATGATGATCCATTCAACCTTTTGTTTAAACGACAGAAGGCAATAAATCGCCATCACATTGATTTTTAACTCTTGGTCCTCAAACAGCAGCCTCTTATCCATTACTTTCACCAAACTTGGTGAATAACTCTCTCGAAGCGGTAGAAACCCAGCGAGGTGAGCTAACGCGGGATTCGGCACCAAAATATTGGCTTGCGCGAATAAAAGTTACACCTTTTAGCTATACAAGTGGCAGATTAAATTTACTATGTTGATATAGAGTCAAAAGGATAAGACAGCGAGCGATGCGCATCATGTAGATACTCATGACAAGCAGCAGAAGTATTTTTCTAGTGTTATCATGCGCATAGAAAATACATTTCACAGAGAAAACAATCTGAAATTCTTGAACGCAGCAGTGCTTTGTGGTAAAATTTCTTGGTAAATGTGGCACAAAAACCAGAACAAAAGCTTTACATTATAAAGATTCTATTCGCGTACAAATCGTTCGTCGCTATCCTCACGGGAATTGTGTTATTTCTTTCGTTATGTAATTTTTCAGCCTTCCAAATTGTTTTTGTTGTATCCTAGAAGGTCCATTTTGTATTTTGAACACATTTTCTTATTTTTTTTTGATTTACAACTCAAACCTCATACTAGATCATACTCGTGTTTACACGGTATGTGAATTTAACCATAACTTTTCCTATTGTTAGAGTACATCGCGTTTACTAAGGAACAAAATATTATGTCTTAACCTCCTAAGGCCCAAGGTCCTACCCGTAGTACTTATTAACTTTGTCATTCAGACCCAGCTCCTTGAACAGTTGTGTAGTCATAGCGTATGTACCACGGTTCTACCAGTAGGACTTAATAGAAAAACCGCCATTTTATTATACAATTTTGCGCTGAACGAATTATGGCGTGTCGTCTAAGAAAGTCTTTGAAGTACTTGGGCCTGAATGAGTACAAAATAATAGTACTACTGGTAGGACTACGGGTCGTAGTGACTACAAGCTGAATTTTTCGTTGGGCCTTAGGAGGTTAAATACAGCTTTGTAGGCAAAATAGGCTTAAAGCGTCTCAACGAGAAAAGTGTAACGAACGATTATTTATTTAAACTTTTTTGCACAATACAAATGTAAAAAGTACTAATGGCGGACTTAATGCTTAAAGGCATTCTGTAACAGTCAACCACATGGTTAACAGAGACTAACCTGTGCAATTGGAGATCTAAACAGTGTTGAAAACTTAGTTAAATACCTACCTGATACAAAAAATATATAATACATAAGTAATAATATGTGTTTATAAAATACATGTTTATATACCGTAGAACGGGGTGAGTAGAGACACACTTAAAATAAGCCTTAACTTGTAACAAATAAGAACAAGTGTTAAATACACAATAACGTTACGTCTATTGGAAATAATTTCAGTCTTATAATGAAATAGTACCTAACATATGCTTCATTTTCGGTTGTCTCACCCCGTTTTACGGTATAATATATGTTTATATATGTTTGTTATCCTTTTATTTTGTAAAATGGCACAGTAAAATCTGTTTCAATATTAATTTTAATCACATAAATCGTTGATTACTATAATTTCAGGCCATAGATCTTAAACTCATGTTAGCACTCCTATTATTTTATACTGAAAGTAATCCCCTATGCGCCGTATGCCCGTTGCCGAACTACGGAAACGGAATACGTTTCGTTCCATTTGTTGAACAAACTGAAATGTTTTCGTTTATTTTATCGTTTATTGTTTTCGGGTCCGCGTTGAACATGCATGACGAAGTGCCTCGTAACACTAGATGAAAAACCGAATGTAGGTTTGTTTTTACTAATCTTATTAGTTTAAATCCCCGTGTGGTTGCCGGGTTAGAATAGTGCCACTCCATATCTTCCCGTGGATGTCGTAAGAGACGGCTAAGGGAATAAAGGCGTATAGTACTGTTAGGCGATGGGCTTGCAACCTGTCACTGATACACTCTGGTAAACATCTTAGCCTAAATGTGCAAAATGTTCAAGTAACATAAAGACTATTTTCCTATCAAAATATTCGATCAGATAAGAGGTTGGGAAAGTAAACGGTCGATATACTTCTGTTTAGTCCACAAGAGAAAATTCTCTTTTACCGAACAATTGTTCTCGCGTTTGATTTGCATAGATTTATTTCTATACTGGAATGGCGCTAGTGTGCCGGCACGTCAACTTGAGTTCCGCATATAAAATGTTGTAAATATTAATTAAACCGCCGATAAATTGCCAAAAACAAGTGTCAAAGGACGAATAGTGAAAGTGTTGTGACATCAATTGTGGACAGCGAAAGTTTTCATCGAACAACTGTGAAAAAGTTAAAAATCTGTGACTTATAAACAAACGTAAAATATCGAACCAGTGACAATTACTTGGACTAACCCGAGCTACAGTGTACAAAGTGAAAAAAGACCTACACAACCCGTTAGTACAACCAGACAAAGCGACAAGCCCTATAAATAATGCAATCTTTATAACCTAAAACCGTAATACGGTACTTCAAAATCGCCAAGTAACGTTTACGCACTCTGCGCCACCTGGTGTCGGATTGTAAAACCACTTGATAAGTGCACTGTCGCAAGCTCACTATAGATTAACGCAAGTAACTCTGCTACTTACCACTAGAGGGCGCAAAATTCAAAAAATAATCAACGTAAATTGTCACAAGTATCTCTGCTCCTCACCACTAGGGGGCGCAAAAATCAAATGACGGTCAACAAATAACACCCAACTACTAATATCAAACATGGAGGCCAGATTGGAAGAAATAATGAAAACTTTACACACCATCCGATTCGACCTGGAATCGAGCATCAAAACAAATGCAGAGAAGGTGACTGAGAACATTCAGAAGACCTTAGATGAGAAATTCTGCATCTTGGAAGAAAAATATAACCATTTAAAAGAACGTGTCGACAATCAAGAGCATCGTCTATATTTTATAGAAAAACAGGCAAGACAACGAAACTTAGTGTTTTTTGGAATTGAAGACAATGAAAAATCTTACGATGAATTAGAATTAAAAATCATCAACTTCATAAAACAGTACCTTACCTTGGAGCTAACCTATAGAGACATAGAATCATTAAGGCGAATAGGAAAAAAGACCGAAAAGACGAGGCCCATAGTAGTGACTTTTACAACACTACATGCAAAAATTCAAATTTTAAAACAGAAGAATAAGTTAGCGGACTCACAGTACTACATCAAGGAAGACTACCCTGAACAAATCTTGAAAATTAGGAAAGAGCTGCAAGTTCAAGCCCAAGTCGAAAGAGACAAAGGTAATAAAGTCATGATAAAATATGACAAATTGGTCATACTTAAAAACAAGAACGGGACAAGACCACCAAATAGCAAGAGGAACCTGTCACTCTCTCCACAAAACCGCCCGCCTACAAACAGGACAGCATCAAACGAACAGGCTAGCAAGAAAAATAAAGTCCGTCCCACTGCCTCTCATGCTGCCCACCTCAAGGATAAACCAAATCTACGAATACCGGGTGTTTCGGAGGGAGTAGTCAAGCCAGGTATATTAAATTTCTTCACCTCTGCTAACAATACTCTTCCATCGCTACAACAAGATTTGTCAAACGAATAGCAACTAGCAACCCCTTCTCAAGCACTGAAACAAACATCACAAAACAAAGAAACCGCACAAAATCTCCCACGCCGGCTGGTCACCGAGGGAGATTACGACCGCAACCCTCCAGAAAAAAATAATAATAATAACCAAAACAACTATAACAAACTCTACATCGTTACATACAACGTAAGAACGCTATCATCACATGAAACATTTATAGAATTACAGGAAGCTACGAAAAATATTTACTACGACGTTATGGGCATCTGCGAGGTTAGGAGAACTGGATGTTTACTAGAAGAACACAAGGAACTTATCCTCTGCACGATAGGAACTACACCTGGGCAATATGGGGTAGGCTTTATAGTAAAAAAGTCACTTAAAAATAATATACATCGTTTCGTTGGACTGACCGAACGAGTAGCTCTCCTAACGTTAAATTTTGACAATCTTCAAATCGATATAATTCAAGTTTACGCTCCAACTACATCAGTTGACGAGGAAGAAATCACAATCTTCTATGACTCACTCTACAGAGCGATAAAACTTGCAGGTAAACACGTAATAGTTATGGGAGACTTCAATGCTAAGATTGGCCAACCAAAACCTGAAGAGTACCTCATAACTAGACAGCATGGATACGGAACGAGAAACGACAGAGGGGACAAATTGATTCAATTCGCATATGAAAATAACTTGTCTATACTTAACACATTCTTTAAGAAAAGAAATAACCGACGCTGGACTTGGCGGTCACCTGATGGCGAAACCAGAAACGAAATTGACTACATCCTCTCAAATCAACCAAAATGGTTCCATAACATAGACGTTATTAACATCACGTACCCATCGGACCACAGACCTGTACGAGGCACTATAAGTCTACAATACAATAAAAGATGCAGAAACAACTACAACAAATTACCAAGAAGCCTCCTAAAAACTGAGAACGAGATTAATGCATACAAAGAGTCCTTAGAACGCTTCAAAACCGACCTCCTCGATTATGATGACTGCACAACAGTACAAAACTACCACGACAGGATTTCAAACGCCATCATACGAAGTCTCGAAAAGGCACAACAAATAAGAACGGGGCAACCTGGAAACTCAACTATAACGAATAAAACAAAAAACCTCATTAGACGTAGACACGAACTTCAAAACACGAAACCAAAAACATTGACTATGAAAAAAGAGTTGAGCGCACTTTATAAATTAATTAGTAAATATATTAAAAATTACTACAAAAACCATAGACTAGAAATATTCAAAAAACATCTAACCTTATCGGGAAGCACAAAGAAGGCATATAAAGAACTAAGAACGCATAAAAACTGGATAGAAGGTATAAAGTCATCGGAAAAAACAACGCATATCAGAAGCGATATCCTAACTGCAGCAACTAACTTCTACAGACAGCTATATCAAGAAGAAAAGCCTTCAAACATCTGTCAATCAGAACAAAGCAAGCCGTACAACACAAACATAGTCAAGTCAATCGACGAAATAGAGGTGATCACTCATATAAAGAAACTAAAATTAGAGAAAAGCCCAGGCCCCGACAAAATAAACAACGAAGCTTTAAAATACGCTGCAACTATTCTTGCCCACCCACTCGCTCGTCTCTTTAACTTAATACTAGAAACATCGCTTACACCACAACAGTGATCGGAATCAAATATTATCCTGTTATATAAAAAAGGAGATCCTAAAGACATAACAAACTATCGCCCAATTAGTTTACTACCAAGCTTGTACAAACTCTTCGCCTCAATTTTAGAAAAAAGGATAAGCAAGACCTTAGAATTATACCAACCAGTTGAACAGGCGGGCTTCCGAAGCGGATTCTCTACAATTGATCATGTACACACTGTAGAGCTCCTAATAGAAAAATATCAGGAGTTCCGAAGACCGCTGTACATAGCCTTTTTAGACTACCAAAAGGCTTTCGATACCCTGTCCCACTCATCTATATGGGAGGCACTAAGGACACAACAAGTAGAGCTCCAGTACATCAACATTTTAAAACACCTCTACAAGAACAGCACAAGTCGCGTACAAATGGAAACAACCGGCCCGCCCATAGAAATCAAACGCGGCGTGAGACAGGGCGACCCCATGTCACCTAAGATATTCATCGCAGTACTCGAGTCGATTATGAACAAGCTTAACTGGTCCAGACTGGGAATACCTATAGCCGGTAGCTACCTCCACCACCTAAGGTTTGCCGACGACATTGTGCTTTTTTCGGAACGCTTTTCAGACTTAATGTACATGGTACGCACCTTACAAACAGCCAGTAGACAGACAGGGCTCGAAATAAACTTTAATAAATCAAAAATTATGACCAATAGTATACATTTGCCACTGAATATCGATGGCACTGACATGGAATACGTCCAGAATTACATATATCTTGGCAAACAAATTTCATTTGAAAGAAATAACAATGAAATAGAAATAGACAGGAGAATCAAGATTACATGGAACAAATTTTGGAGCCAAAAGGAAATACTAAAAAGCAAAATACCTGTTAAATTCAAAAAGAAGATCATGGATTCGTGCTTACTTCCATCGCTTACATACGCTGCACAAACCTGGAAGTTTACTACCAGTATCAAAAATAAAATAAATACTTGCCAGAGAAGCATGGAACGAAGTATAACGAATATTAAAAAACTTCAAAAAATTAAACACATCATTATTAGATCACAAACCAAAGTGATAGACGCACTTAGTTACGCAAAAAGACAAAAATGGAAATGGGCAGGACATGTCGCCAGAATGAAAGACAAAAGATGGACGAAAAAAGTAACGATATGGCCGGGGCCACTAGGAAAACGCACGCAGGGCAGACAGTACACTCGGTGGTCAGACGAAATCGTTAAAGTTGCAGGATCAAACTGGACGCAAAAAGCACAAGACAGGACCGACTGGATTACTCTGGAGGAGGCCTTTTCCTGAGAGGGGGTTCTTGCTTAGAACATTATTGTAGTTTTTGTTAATAAGAAAATATCCAATTGTAAAATATTTAAATAACATGTTAAGATGGAAACAATATTTATTGAGCGAGACTATAGAATTCTTATATTGACAAAACTAAAAATCAAAACTACTAACAAGCATTGACATTGTACAATATCGGCAAGAAATATAAGGCTTTTTTTTTTTTTTTTTTTTTTTTTTTTTTTTTTTTTTTTTTTTATTTATTATTATTTATTTCTATACTATAGTCCATGGAAGTGTCTATAAATAACGTGCCATTGGCGAAACACCTTAACAGGCGTGAAAGGCATCAAGTAATTAAAGATAGAATTAGTAATTTCCAACACAGTTATCTACTCAATGCAATATAAATGCAACCACAAGACAAGATACAAAAATAACTGTTAAGAGCAACGCAGACTATCAGGGCCTCTGTTGAACTGCGTAAAACAATATTGCTTTTGACCTGGGGGGTTATTATGACATAACTATGCAGTTCAGTTTACGCTGCGAGAAAAGGACAGAGCTATGTAACTGCTATAGCGCTGTCCTTTACGCTCACCGTAAAATGAACTGCAAAGCCATGTCATAATAACCCCCCTGAGGGGTTATTATGACATAAATATGCAGTTCTGTTTACGCTGAGAGAACAGGGGGGTTATTATTATGTCTAAAACACAGGTTGCAATTTTTTTTTTTTTTTTGTCACCTAGCTTAGACATCATGTAATTTTTATTTCCTAGACCTAAGATCATTGACTGTTTTGCTTTTAATACTATATATTGTTGTTCTTTTAATTTGAAATAAATGATTATTATTATTATTATTATTATTATTATGAGCTATCTGTGCCATTCATTTTACGGTCAGCGTAAAGGACGGAGCTATGGCAGTTACATAACTCTGTCCTTTTCTCTCAGCGTAAAATGAATGGCACAGATAGCTCATAATAACCCCACAGGACAGAGTTATTTAAGTTCAATAGCTCTGGGGAGTTATTATGACATAGTTATGCAATTCTGTTTACGCTGAGAGAAAAGGACATAGGGATTATTATGACATAGCTATGCAGTTCATTTTACGGCGAGCGTAAGGGACAGAGCTATCGCAGTTATATAGCTCTGTCCTTTTCTCTCACCGTAAAATGAATTGCACAGATACGTCATAATAACCCCACAGAGCTATATAACTGCCATAGCTCTGTCCCTTACACTCACCGTAAAATGAACTGCATAGATATGTCATAATAACCCCCCTGTCCTTTACGCTCACCGTAAAATGAACTGCAAAGCCATGTCATAATAACCTCCCTGTTATCGTATTGTCAACGGTTTAATAGCTGTTTTGACTTTAATGTACTCGTAATGGCGGCCGACTTGGAAATAATAAAATAACATGTCAAAAGCGATATAGTTTAACGTCGTTGAATAGGGACCCAGTCCGTCAGTCAATATTGACCGGTCAGATCATCAGGTTAGAACAGATCATTAATCACAGAACATAGATCGTTCTCTTAAGGTTTCCTACATTTCATTACAGATTTTGAACTTGACTCGATTTTGGTGGCGTGTCAGACTTACCCCCTTACTTATAAACATGTAATAAGTTTGTAATAGTTTATGCCATGGTTTGTCCTTATCTGTAATTGTGACATTTATTTGCATCTGACAGAAAGTGACAAAGCTGTTTAGGACCACTTTAAATAGAAAAGTCTAATGAAAAGCCAGCTTTAAAAATCCGATTACATATTTTGATATGGTCATCTAAAAAATAAAAAATATTATGTCCAAAAAAAATAACCTCCCCTCAAAAGTCTATTCCCTTCAATCCTCCATATTTATTCCCATAAAACACATACAAAATTACAGCTTTTTTTTTACCTCCCCTCTCATTACTATCTCTATGATTAAAATATTGTAGCCTATGTCACTTGCAGAACCATGACAAATCTAACGACACGTCATACTCGTATGTTAAAATCTGCCAAGTCGTTTAAGCTGCTGAGCGCGAGAGCACGTCACAGAAATAGTCATACATACATACATACATACATTCGATAAACCTTATCCTCCTTTGGACTTAGTGATGTAAATAGTTCACTTTATTGTTTTTTTTTACTATGTTCACAATGAATGCTCTATTTTCTGAACATTTAATGTTCAGTTTTAACTTTGGAACTAATTTAATTTGTTTGAACGTTCTGAATATGAAACAGTTTTGACTAGTTTCAGCGTCTATACGAAGGCTGAAATAATAAATGTAGGATAATGTTTTAGTTAATTCGATCATATCCGAAAAGTTTACAGGCGGCGTAGTTGATGAAGGCACTTTTAATGGAGCTCCCACACTCGCTATTATAAATGTTATATAACGTTATAAAGCATTTGTCTTAAAACATTTTATTAAAAATTATAATAAAAGTTACACATTGTTATCATGTTATATAACGTAATATTACTTTTACCCCCGTGTGGTTTCCGGGTTAGAATAGTGCCACTCCATGTCTTGCCGTGGACGTCTTAAAAGCCGACTAATGGCCGGTTTCTATATTCAAACCGCGGACAGATAGACTTTCTTTGGATTAAAATTTGACACATTTTGTATGGGCAAATGTCAAATTTTAAACCGAAGTAAGTCTTATCTATCCGCGGTTTGAATATAGGAACCGAACATTAGCCAAGGTGGTAGTGTAGTGAGTCTTGGATGTTTAAATCATTAAAACATCATTTTTTCAGGAAAAGTTATATACAAACTAATAATTGTATGTACAATAATTGTTTTTAGTATTTATTTAAAAACTACTGACTTAGAGTAGACTGTGCAACAGCAAAGTACAGCACTCCCAGCGTCTTAATAGAGTTCGGCTGGTTATCGCTGTCACCCTTGCACTCGCAACTGACAGTATATCTGTCACTCGTGTTTCATACAAAAACGAAGGTTGCCGAACTAAGAAAATAGAAGCACTGTAACAAGCAGAGTACGTAGAAACAATTATGTATTAACAGGAAAGAAAAACAACTCTTTTAAACGAGGACTCGACAAAAACGACAGATGCCTCCATTAAACAGAGAGTCGTAAACAAGGATGTATAATGGAAAAAATACATCAACTGAGGATTGCCTCTGTTGATGTAAATTTTCTATTACACGGGATAAGATCTTAACGCGGATAAGCGTTACTCAGGCACCAGCTGTCAACGTCGTTTCAGGGTCCACATTTTAGTTTAATTTAAGACATCGTAATAATATTGGTATCGCTAAGCTTTTACTTGGTAAAGGCTATAGTTTCGTAAAAAGGCTAAGTAGTTTCGCAAAAGGGGTTTTCATAAAATTTAGTAGACGGTCCAAGAGCATTACCGCCATTTGTATTGTGCAATAAAGTTTTTATAAATTAATAATAATAATTAAGAGGGGTTAATGTATGCATAGCCATATTGTAATTTTGTACACAAGTTGTAATCTTATAAAACAAGGTTTTTTTCCTTCTATCGAGTAAGTAATTTTAACGTGACGTCATTTTAGTACTAGCACGTTGACGTTGAAGTTGACTTTCGTATCGTCATCGAGTAGCAAGCGTAGTAGTCACCTTTAAGTGATATATACGTACAGCAGTGTATAGAAACGTAAGTCTGTTTTACGGGTTCGTAGATTCAAAACACGTCTTTGAATAGTAAAACCGATTTTGGTTTACTATGGTACTATTATAATGCATATTATATCACTCTCGCTTTCTCACTCCAAATGTGGTGCACTGCGGTACGAGAGCGATGACTACTAAGTCGTGTCATCTAAGGCTAATGGTGATTCCTTAATACAAATTACAACGCCCTTTATACTGCACAACTAACTCATTTATTTCGCTTGATTGTTCGTTTTTTCATTGTGTGAACAGAATAATGGTTTTCTGAAACAACCGCCTGATTTTCAAAAGGCTATTGTATAGACCCATTAGGTTAGGTTAGGTTTGTTTTATAACAATCCTGCAAAAACTAAAGGTTAAAAATACCCATTATGTATTACCATTATGTATGATACGTACTGCAAATGTAGTATATGATACCATTTTTCCAAACAAATCCATATAGGATGTAATTTAGCGAAAAGTATCCGCAACACAATGCAAGTGTATTTAATTTTGAATTTTAATGCTGTCATTGTATGTAATGTCAAATTCTACAGGTGTGAAAATGGGTTGGATTCTTTTCGCTAAGTTACGTCCTGTATACTATCAAGGTATTTCGATGTTTAGATTTATGTTTCATTGGGACATGAACGGCCAAATCCCCTAAATTAAATTAGGCCTTCTGCTAGACCACGTCTTGGATCAGTTCAAAGAATTCTTTTATTCTAAAATTGTATAATTCATAACGAAACGCCGCAATGGACAGTCAGCATAAAACCTTGTAATAATAATTAAGTCTTGAACATAGTTTTTTGTTAAGTCTAGATTAGGAAAAACAAACGCTATGGACAAAAACGTCCGAAACTTAACCCTTTACTGCACTCGCGCGTAAAGGCATCATTTGTTATCTGCAGTCAGTGCTAGCGGGGTCACAGCCCCCTAGCGTGCCAGGCAAGTGTTAACAGCGGGGCGTGCCTGTGCTATCTCGTATCTCGCCGATTGCACTTGTCAGTGGGGTTGCTTGCTTGCACCTACTAAAGTGCGCAGAAGGGAAAAGCACAATTAAAGCACGCCGTGCTCGATTATTCATGTAAGGCGTGTTTTGCGTTATCAGATTTGCTTTAAGGAACAGACGGATTATATTTGAGAGCGGCCGTTTTTGGAGGTAATGATATATTTATAATATAAATATCAGAAGATAATCTTACACAAATTGGATTTGACCAAAATAAATAACTCACGGTTCATACTTTCTATTTCGAAAGAATAGGTCATTTTAAGACACCAATTTCATAAATTTTGTATTTGACCCAGTAGTTTTGTTTAAATATCTTTATTTATTTAGCAGACATTTTATTAATCACATGATTATTTGAAATTTGGGATGCCATTTTCTAATAAGTTACAACAATCAAATGATATCCAATGAAAAAAATTGATTGTAATAGTATATTTAAACATACTATATCAAACTGTTTTCGCCTAACCCGTAAGATACACCTAGGACGGCTTCAAGCCGAAAACGAAAGTCAAACAAAGGTTAAATATACTTTTGTCGAAATATCCAAAATAGATAAATATTTCAAAAACTTAATAATGCAGAACGGCTTTAAAACCCTATTCCTCAAAATGGTTTTCGAATTGGAGTAATTGTAAAAATATGAACAATCCCAATTGAGCTATCTCCAAACTAAGCTCTAGCTTTGTGACTACTGCGGGTACATTAACAAATAAATAATATGCCAGTGATGGCAGGACCAAGGTCCGTCCGGATTACTATGCCAAGCAGCAGTGTTCGCATTGTTGTGATCCTCGGGACAAGGAAATCGGTGAAATAACTAGCATAGAGGCATTTCATCTTAGTTCTCAGGGTTGGCAACGGAATCGCGGTCTTAGGCTTGCAGTCTTAAGATGGTAGTGTTGAGAATGCAAATTTCCATGGGCCACTGATCCTTCTTACTGGCTGTGTGCTCGAATGCCAACTCTATGGCATAAATAAATCTATAAAGAGAAAGGCTGGGGAGATTTGATGGTTCAACAGTGTCAGAGTACACACACGGGCACTACACACTACGCAAGTGGCACAGCCACGACTGGTTCAGCGTCAATCAGCGGTATCAGCGTTATAGCACGCCCCACCAAGTGGCTTGTGGCGCGTACGTGTAAAGCGGGGCATTCACGGACGCGCCTTTTGTCTCGGCGACAGATGGAGTGTATACAACTGACCGTGAATGTGTTGCCACGCCACGCCTCAACGGTGCGACATCACGGAGCAGAGTAATAAGAAAATGGCAGCCAGAGAGTGCATTCACGGCGACGCCATTTGGCTTGGCGCGGAAGCATGGCGTGTTCCCACGTTGAATTTCGACATTCACGATAGTTCATTCGGATTGCGTTGCGTCCATTTGGAAATATGGTTCGGCTTGTTGGAGCGATCGTGAATGCCCAGTTTAAAGCGCGCACAGTATAGCGCGCACACATACAAGCCGGTCGATGTAATAAAGCAAGAAGTCGTTTGAAGAAAGGAATTCGCTCAAAACTATTTTTATTATTTAATTACTAATATAAGCTACCCAAACACTTGCCGTATGAGTCGGATGACCAAAGAGCTTGCAGTTTCCTCGCTCAACGTATTATTATTGCTGTTGGCGAGAATATTCTACCAGCATCTTTGTAACTGTGCCACGGGGGCGTATTTAGATTTAATTTCGTTTTTTTAATATTAGTTTATAAGTTTTAATTTAATGTATTAATTACTTTCCTAACATTTTGAACGCGTTACGTCAAATAAAAAATATATCACTCACACGCCAAACATGGTTGCAATGCTATGCAAATTACAACTTAATTCATTATGTAACAAGGTATGTAACAGTGATACGACTTTCAGATGTCGCCCAGAGCCGACCATGGCATTATTCAATCATTAAAAAATACTCCAAATGCATTTCTAATCAGAGATTTTATTATACTTCATGACAAAAAGAATATTATTGAAGCGTAAATACGAGGAAACAAAGCCCGTTTATACTGCGTTGGCACGGTCTCCTATATTTGTAGCGCCTGCACTTGATAACGGCAGTCACAAGTGTTTGTAGCGGACACTTAATTTAATGACGGAATTGTTCTGCACTAGAATGCGCAGTGCCTTTAACACATTATTGTTTGAGATAAATGATATTTTATTAGAAAGTTGTTGTTTAGGAACTATTGAAGAACGATTGAAAGACTAAAGAAACCGGCCATGTGTGAGTTAGACTCGCACATGAAGGGATCTTTACCATCGTATAAATATTAAGATTGAGATTTAATGATTGATTAATATACAGTGTGTCCCTGGATAAAGTGCACAAACGAATAGGGATGAAACTAGATGCAATTTCACAAAGAGCAAAAAAAATTTGTATTTTATTTCAAGATTAAAAAAAAATTTTGATTGCTGTGTGTGAATTCAATCGGAACAAATTGAAATATTACGCCTCATAATGAGGTCTATTGAGATGAAATAAACGGTTTTTAATCCCAGAGCATTGCCTGTGGCAAACAAATAGAGAAATCAAAAAAATACACCAAACACAAAATAACAGGTAGTTTCATTACTAATAGTTTGTGCACTTTATCCAGGGACACACTGTATAATAAATAAATAATAAATATCCGGGGCATCTCGCACAAAATTACCTAGTCTTCAACTAAGCTCAACGCTTGTACTATAGGTACTGTACTTATATAGAGAGACAAATACTTAAATACATAGATCCAAGACTCCAACACAAATACTCCCGCTCATCACACAAACATTTGCCCATACCAGGAATCAAACCCAGGACCACTACCTTCGAAGGTAGGGTCAATGACAACTAAGCTAACGGGTCGTTAATCTTTATTTAAATTGTATTATTGGTTGTTATAGCCCGTAGTTACTCACTCTTTCTGGGGCCCCTTTATTATTATTATATTTTTATCATTTGAAATAAAGATATACACCATCTGTGAAAATTTCAACTGTCTACCTATTAGGATTCAGTAGATACATACAGACAGACGGACGGACGACGGACGTTCCTTGTTGACTATGGAACCGTATAAACAAATATGAAAATTCATTGTCTATAGTAATAGTAAATTATTGTAGAAAACCATTACGTATTTGTCCCACTGCTGGACAAAAGCCCCCGATCGGTCTCTTCAATTCCCTATTCAGCAATTTCTAAGCCCAGATTTCAATTAGCGTTCGTAAAGTTTGTTGAATTTCTCATAGCGATCTTCTCCAATTAAGCAATAAGTATATTATGTTACATTGACAACTGATCCTTTACAATTATTTAATACTGTTTCCATATCTATGTCATCGTTCCAACATTCATCGGGAGAAAAGCCCTTTTCAAATTTTGAAGATTCGATAAAGCCATCACTATTGCTTGTACCCTTACCATGAGTTACAATTAACGTACTTGCTAGCAAGTCGAAGCTCTGTCCCTCGCAGACCTCGCAAGTACCTATTCTTATAGAGTGCAAGGGACAGAGCATTTGACTCGCTAGCTAGTACGGTAATTGTAACTCATGGTGCGGGTACTGATTGTTAGATGTCTCTTGTTACCGTTATTCGATTCTTTAATTTTGAATAATATTGTCAACAGTTAGTTGTACAAAAAGACTGATAGTTTCAAAATATTGTATAAAAGCGCCTTTAGCGATGATAACGAAACCTGGCTCGCGAATTTTTTATTGTTGGTATTTTTTGTAAAAATCAACGCTCTTTCAACTTTATTTTCGTCAACCATTCCAAGGTACATCTAAGTACACAAACTGTCTTTAGCAATTTTTTTTTAGTGTCATTATCTCTAAAAATAATGGACACTAAGAGAGCAAGCGTTTGATCTGCTCACACACAGTCTATCTGATGGTACACAACCAATTAAAATCAGAGGCCACTGTGCAACTATATCAAAATGATGTTTTCAAGTCAATTCTTAATAGGTCTCTCTCGATTTAGATCATTACGTCACTTTGACATTGCTCCAAAGTTGACCTGTATCTAACTGACGTTACAGCGAAACCTTTGTGATACAACTATCTAGCGGCACGCGTGCTCCCAGCGACAATGGCGTAAAATCTCAAGAGCAAACTGGCCCGGCCGCGGAACGCCGCAACTAAGCGCTGTAAATTTAGCGAAAAATATTTCTTTCGTGAAGAAAAACAAAAGCGACTTCATCCCCCGGTTGAAATTTATGAGATGCGCCGCGGATTAAAAATGTTTGCCGTGCCCTCCGGCGCGGCCTCGGCTTCATTAGAGCGTGTTTCTAGAATATTCTGATTAATATTTACCTTACTCTTCTTGCGGATTGTAGTTCGTTAACCTTTTGTCTTGTAATGGAGGCACAACAGCGGAATTAACCAACGCTGAATATTTTAAACCATCACGGGTCAATTAGCTCCTTAACCGTGTTAAATTTTACAGTCTTGTCTTACGTGAAAACGTGACCCAAATTTTTATTCAAACCGCTATCACCAGGGTCGCAATTAACATAACGGGGTGGTCTTAATGTGCTTTTTTGGGGATAAAGGAAAAACACGAGTCACGCTAATTTATTCGGGATTTCTGGGAGTTTAGCAGTACTTTTAAGGTATTAAATTTTCAGTTGAATTTTGCAACGTCACGTGAACTTACGGTTCTTGATTCATTCAGTTATGTCAACCATTTGATTCCCCATTGCGAATTATTTTGTGATCATTCTAGTGATCGTGTGTTTTCGAAATGTTTTGTACGGAATTACATTCGTTGGCTGGTTAAATACGGAAGACAAGTTTAAATAATAAAGGAATTGGAAATGATTTCAAGTAATGATTTATGTCATCATGTTAAGTTAAACCAAAAGATATTAAAATTACAAGAAAGTTGCGTGATAATAATCGCGTTCAACATACCTAGTCCTGCAACCTACATTATAACGTTGATCCACCTTTTAAATTAATTAAACGGTGTTATAAGGGTCGTTCTCAAAAAAGTGGCACCGCTGAATTAATTTTACATTTTTCAGAAAGTTTCCGATTTTGCTGTTTTTTTTAATTAAGATCGGTAGAAATAAAATCGAGTAATCGATATCACGTGGAGGGAAGTGATTTATTTAATTTTTTTAGAAGATACAGGTATTTGAACTATGCGGTAAGCAGGTGAATGACTATTTGTAACCAGGTTATCGACAATAGGGGCAGGTTGACGACAAATACGTACAAATAAAGTAAAACTGTTAGCAGGTTAACGACAATGGGTGCAGTTAAGTAAATTGTTAAATAAAAACGACATTAAATTGACAACAAGTGCTTAATTTGAATATGTTTAATGCGTTTTTTTCCTTATCTAAAAGATTTATATAAAATAACACACCTTATTTACCTTTCAACCGTAACGGCATCTCATATGTTGAAATCCGGTGAACCGTATAGGCTACAGGGTGTTACATACATATTTACCTACATACATACGCTCGGTATACAACCCTGCTTCGTGTAGTCGGGTATAAAATATTTATGCCACAAGCATTTTTGGTGTACAGTATAAGTTATTAAATAATTGACGTTCGCCTGCCGTAAACGTCGTTCACCTGTTTTTTTTAGACAGGTGAACGACATACAGGTCATGGACAAAATGACAGTTATATCATCAATACAAGTTAAGCACCTTGGTTAATGAACTGCATATTTATTGACATAAAAATAAACCATGTTTTACGTGCTATAAATTAATATCAATACAATAAGTCACACAATTATCAAAATATGGAAGACAGAATAGCGACTACGTACCCATTACAAACTCCCGCTCGCGTAAGTTTTTTGTTTATTATTTTTGAGAACTTCACACTGACGACGTGTTACTTCTAACAGCGGTAGCTGGGGACTGTAGGTCTCGAATTATGCGGGGTTAGGCAGGTTAGACGAGATAGTTTAACCACAGAGGTAGCGTTTATCTCATGACAGGTGAACGACAAAAACTGTCGTGGATAAGAATAAATTTCAAATAATTCGAAATATGAGTATAGTATTCTTATTCGACACTACAGTTTTTAAATCTTGAGTATATGTGTAAGTAAAAAATAGTATTCGCACTAAGTTACGTTTGTGATTTTTACGTTTTAATCAACTCGAAACATGAGTGCCTCGCGTTGGGACACTGCAGGTGAGCGACAAAACGTAGTTACAAATTGATTTTATGGTTATTAATATAATTAGAATTTATATCAAACCATTTGGCCTCTACTCAAAAAGTGTCTTTTAATATGAATTGATAACTAAATTATATGGATGACGCTTTATGAAAAAAAAGTTCTAAGAGACACCTATTGACAGGTGGCGGTGCCACTTTTTTGAGAACGACCCATAAAAGATGAACTCCAAGTGCAAACGATCTTATGCCGCAATTTCGCGAAGTGCACAAACGTTATTACTACAACTTCCTTAAACTACATTGCACCAAAAATTTAAACCGCAGTCAGACACTCTAGAAATGCATACGAACCAAGTTTCCAGTACGTTTGTTCCCTCACCCACAACAGACACTTGGCGTGTGGAAATTAACGGAACAACTTACCTCAGTGTTACTACAGTACTCAGGTAGTTCCCAACTTATTCGAGTTATCTCCAAGTTAAACTGAATAGTCAGGCTGTGTTATGGAATAATTAATCTCTGTTCGTGCTACTAAATCCTGGGAACATGTTACATAATAATGTTGAATGTTTTCAATAATTCGTGGAAATTTCTGAAACATAAGTGTCATGATTTTTAACACTTACAAGTTTAAAACTACGAGTATAAGTACAACGCAAGTTCAGCTTCTTGCAATAACGTCATTATATTGATCAAAATTAACATTATTACATAGTTGATAGGTAGGATAGACACTTAAAAAAACCGATTACAGAAAAAAACTATTGTACGTGTAACTTGTACACAATTGCTTTTGACTTTGAGTTGATTGCTAATGACGATTACGTATAAGCCAAACTGTTCATGATCATCTAACTAATATAAGTAAATGGCGGTTTTCTGAAAATCCCTATACTTCTAATATTGTTTACGTTTAGTTTGGGACATCACAATATTAATTACGACGTGTACTTGGGATGGTTAGGAAGAGCAAAAAGAACAAGCAAGAAAGACGTCCTAGTTTTTAATCAGAAGTATACCATGATATTACACGCAGGACCCGTTCATTATTCTATAGTTTAGATACATAAAGATAATAGTGTTTATTTTCGAGAAGTTACGACCTACAAGATAAAGAACACGCGAGGATCTAGCACGGAACCCCCCATCGCTATCCGTCAGCTTGCAGATATGCTAATTATGTTATTTGACCAAAAAATACCTTTTTACAGTCTGGTGTAAAGTGGTGTTTGAAGATCGTTTGCATCGTGTTTGAAATATTCGAGGGCATAACATAAAAGTTTTGCTGCAGCCAATTACTTGCAGTGAGAGCATTGTAATGCAAAAAAACTTCTCAAATTGTAAAACTTTCGTACAAGAAATAATCGGTAACTTCTGAAAATATTTTTAATTTGGTTACTTGTTGTTGAAATGGAACATTCTGATTACTCTGAAATGTTTTCGAGAATGTTCTCAGTGATTTCTTGAGAAGATTTCTGAGTTGTTGGTACTGTTGTGTAACTTGCGCATTGATAAGTCAGAATGGACTAGCTCGCCGTAGCACTCTAGCGTCTTACAGAAGATTGGCTAGAATAAGAATAACAATTGCGTAAAGTTCAGTTCGTGAAAGTGTCCGACATCGAAGTAGGTATTTCTTTTTTACCGGCTTTATAAAAATATCTATCGCTGAAGAAACAAAACATAGATAAACAGTTTTTTTTTATCAATCCGGTTAGACCAGGACAAAAAATGCCATCTTATGAAACCGGAGGAGAAACCACATGGACTTAGTTCGATTACTATTGGCGGCTTTCAAAATATAATCTTTCTATTGAAAAGACATAATAATATGAAGATTAAATGAAAAAATGTATACGTTTGTTATGTATTTCCTAATATTCAACATCAAGGATACTGAATATTTGTAAATACATCACTTGAATACATCCCTAATGTAATTTTCTGATACACTTATAATAAACTAACAAGATACGTGTACACAAAGGAAATTCAAAATGCTTTCCTATTTATTCATTGCGAATTATGTTAAATTGTTCCTTTTCAAATTAACATTTGGTCAAAAGAGTTAGATGGCGCAATCTGAAGGAGGCCTACACCAATTTGGTAGAGAACGGCTAAGAAGAAGAAGAACTTACTTGTCTTATATAGTATATAAACTACTTCCTAACCTCAAAATGGGAATTTCTTGGCTTAAACAGCTATTTTAAAAATGTTTACTCAGTTTATTTCCGATAGACGAGTTGATTTAGCCAAAAAGAGCCATATTTTGAGGTTAGAAAGTTGATCACTATAGTAGACACGTAAGAATGTATACGGTATAGCAGGAGTTGCAGGTTAAAATCTAGTTCCTGACTTATGAAAGCAATCCGTTTGTTGTCAGTACCCAAATTCGATAAATGTATATCTGAATACACTTCTCTACAATAGTTAAAGTACTTCAATGCCTGCTAGGGTAAAATATGAACCACCTAATATCTCAGGTGTCTTAACCTAAACTTTGCTAATAATTTTGATATATTGGCGACCCACTTTGCATAGACGAAAGTTTCCTTTGTGAAACAAGTTTAAACTAGAGGTCTGGTTTTGTTAAAAATATTTTAAACGTGTTGGTGCTCAAAGACTTCTACTGAAGTTATAAACTTTGGAATAGCTCTCAAAATACCTTCCTGATTTTTATAATCTATTTTTAAATATCAATAAGGTTTAGTAAGGGAGCATTTTTGAACTAATAAAAAACGAGTAAGCTAAGTTAAGAGTGACTGAGCAAGAAAAATTACGATTTTATTAACCGCTGTGATGTTTTTAGCATATATATAAAGGATAAATAACAATGTTTCATCGTATTTTAAGGAAAAATTAGCAACGATGAAAACATAGAAAGAAGCAAAGAAAAGGAAGAGCAAGTGCGATTCTTGGTACAGAATACGGTGTGGCTTTACCAATATAAAATTATGGTTGAAGATTGCGTGACTTGCAAAGCTGCCGTGTGTTCATGTCTTTAAGGATGTTAAAAGATGGCGTGCCGCTTGTTTAAAGTAGGTTAGACGGAGACTGGCGTAGTATATTAAGTTATTAATGACAAACAACCCACTTTAAATGAAAGTAACATTATAATTAGAGTAGCCTTGTTAATATGCCGAAATAAGGTAATTTGCAATTATCAAAGAAAACTTTTTACTACGAGTGGGACCTGATACTTAGCCCCCAAATTGTAGAATTTAAATAAGACCAAATTACTTTTCATTTAAAACAATCAGTGATAAAAAAATAATTAGTGTACCTTGAAATATGACAACCCGGTAAGACATTACAACGTGGTGAGTTCAAAAACCGCTAAACCATACATAAAACATAGGCTAGCTATGCCATAACTGTCTCTATAAATACTTCTATAAATACTGCATTTAGGTACCGTCCAATTTGACTTGCACTTAAAAAGCTTAATGCGTTAAAAGTATGTTCATAACTAAAAGCGCTTCCGCATATAAAAGTGCTCTTCAGTCTACTTACGCCTCTTTCGGACTTACGTATTAGTACGCCTCTTTTCGTTTAAGTGGTTAAAATACAATTTTAACAGTACCATTCGTCGCCTCACACATATTCTAGTTTGCAGCTGGTAAAAACTGCCGAGTATAGTCAACATCAAAAGTATAATAGGTATAATATAAACTTTTGTGCATTGTCCACTTTACAGTCACGTACGCAATGTCAAACAAGATTGTCAAATATGCTAATGCGATAAAGTACAAAAATGATCAGCTACTTTTGACGCTGTACGAGGCAGTAAAAGGGATAGAGCAATAGAAGTCGTAAATCTCCGTCTCCATCGTTGCCTGGAACTTGTCAAGTTTTGACAGCTCGTAATACGGCCTCAGACATTATTCCAGCGCAAACGAGCGTCGAAATTTCCTTGTATCGACAAAGTGGCTGACCGACGAATTTTCCTTTTTGTCCGATAAGAATCTGTCCCACCTCGTGCCCATTAGAGGTCAGGCGATGGTCAGATAGGGAGCAATTTATGCATTGCACACTCAAGAGCCAACGTTTTCTCTGTATTTACTTACTTTTTACGATCCAGATTGTTATCCGTTTCGTGCAAAATGTTTCGTTTTTAAGCCCGGTTTGCCACCCTCTTTGCGGCACCATTGTGGCGATTGCGGTTGACTTGTGGCGTGTTTCGTTACCTAATGAGAGAGGTTTCTCACCTCTAACCGGGTGTATTAAGATGCCTAACTTTCTTGGGAGGTTTAACGGTTGTTGAGAGATTCTTGTTGTCTTTTGTTGCGCATTTTGTGAGTTTAATTTGATGACGGTTGCGTTTGAATATTACAAAATACTTACACCAAAAAATAAATAGAACGAAAAGACCATTTATTGTTTAGATGTTTATTTGTTGCTGTTTTAATTATTTTTATATTCTTTGATTATAATTTTTGACGTACAATGCCAAATTACATGGCTAGACATGGCGCTCTAAAACCAAAAGTTTGAAATATAACAACACTTCCTGGATTTAACTTTGATGATGGCATCAATACCTAACTAATCAAGCATTGACTAAAAGAGGTTCTGAAAAACTCACTACAGATTTCTTGACAGAATTTTAATCGTAATTGTAAATAAAGTAAATTTAGACATTTTTACCCTAAGCTAATGCAGAAAAAACACGTTATAAACACAGCATTCTGCAAAAAAATATTCAATAAAAAATCTAAGGTAGATCTACCTAACATTTGAAATAAATCTTATCCCAACAAGTTAAGTATAGTGCCGAGAATATAGCTCTTGATCACCGATAATAGACTTCAAGCGCTAACGTAACAAATATATCGTTTATAGGGTAAATGAGTGTGGGTGTTTTTTTCTTATTCAGCGCTATCGTACGCGGGCGGTGTTGACTTGTCTTCCAGCGTAATGGCCTGCTGATGTTGATAAATAGTCCGGGACGTGAGCCGCCTACCGAGTCTACAATATACGTCATTACTCTCGTTAACTTGTTTGCTAATATGCCTAAATGGGCTAGGTGTTATTGGATATGGTTGAAGTAATATGAAGATTAAGGTACTGGGACGTACGCCAACGCTTAATAAACCGAGATGTTTAAACCTATGGATCGTTTTTTTTATGGCAGTTAAACCAGGGCTTGTAATCTACTTCGTCTTAACCTAAAACAATTAATGTTATTGTCATGGTAGCTTGTATTATCTTAGCAGTAAAGGTGGCCGTATTATAAACAATGTGATAAGCATATGTTACAGACGCAAATGAGAGGATCACGCCTCGTCACGAAAACGTCAAATTTTGGCTAAGTTTATACATGACACCCAAGTTGAGCGTAGACCAAGTCAAGATGCTTCGTCATTTTGCAACATACTCAGACAGTTGTGTATTGGCCATTGCCCAGTCCAAAATTATTTTGAATAAGCTTTTCCATAAAAGTTATTTTAGTAACACGTTTTTATGGCCAACTGTACTGCTAACACTGATAATATATTTACTATTAAAATACGAGTCAAATGAGCCCAAACTGTACGGGTCTACCATGAGCCATTGAGGATATCCTTTGGCCACCTTCCGTCTCCATCATCATACCAGCTCGATGGTTCCGTTTCTTGTATTGTCTTCGGAATTGCATAAATATGCAAAAAATTAAATAGACTTCCAAGATATTGATTGATTCTTAGGCCCACTTGCGCGGACCAGAGTTAGCGTCTTAACCCGAGGTTAGGCGGCAAACCACGTACAAAAGTAGACGCTTAACTCTGGGTTAAGGGCTAACTCTGGTCCGCGCAAGTCCGCCGTAATATTTTAGTTACAAATATCTTAAATGTTAAACCCACGGTCAACTGTAAGAAATTTAAAATTATAAAGCGATAGCGAGGAATTATAAATCTAGGCACACATCCGAACTTAAAAAAAAACAAAGAAATTGAGGTACCAAAAAGTTGTAATTAGTTTGTAACTTAATAAATACTCTATTAAAAATATTGTTCCATAATAACTGTGGTCAATATGTATATTTATTCCAATAATCTGTATTTGTTTCACTCTCTTCGACCCTATTTAATATAACAGCCCTCGGGCCTGCGACTGATTGAATCAAATAGTTCTAGAAACGAACAATTTATATTAGTCCATGTACTAACTTTTGTCCAACACTTCAAGCTTATGAAATTTGTTTCTCATCATTGTTTGGGAAACTATTTATTCAATTATTTGTCGACGAAAATATTTTTTGTCCGGTTCCAAAATATCTAAATACGACCGTCCCAGGTGTGATTAAAACTGGTTTGAAATGTGTAACAAAAAAATGAAAAAAAATTTTGAAAAACAAGGACTCTAGTTACTACTCGGTAAAACCATACACCCTTTTGACATGTTATTGTATTGTTTTTGACCCAGCCTGACAGGACCCATTATTGACAAGTAAAAAGAGCTATTATAATGGTGAACATACGATAACATGTCACGAACAATATGATTTTTCCGAGAAGTATTGAGTTCCAGGTTGGAACAATAGGACATAGAATTTCACGGTTTTTCACTAAACAAAAGCCCAGAGACAGTCTCATTTGCCAGAGCTATTAAAGCTGCCAGTACCTATTTACCGAATTCCATTTAAAACTATGACGATTCGTTCATGCAATAAGTACGCCAGTTATTTTGTCGTTAATAGCACATTTGGGCCGAAGTCTGTCCAATAAAACCTGCGGACTACTCAACAAATCAGGACTCAAAATTACTCTAACCGGGTTTCTCTCTCTCAATTTGGCTACAAATGAAGTGTGAAAGGGACGGGGCAACCAAAGTTTCGAACTTAGTGCGTTTGAATAAACCCCTTGAATATTTCACGCACCGCCGAACAGCGCATTACCATAAACAATTCCCAATTCAGCAGATGCATTGATGATTCGATATATTTTTGCACTGAGTTTGCTGAAAAGCAGTCTGTGCGCATTAACGCTTTTTATTAATTTCACAATTACCTTCGTGGTAAAATGATTTGGTTATGTATTAAGGCAAATATTTTAACACAAATTTACGGCTGCGTAGTATTATTTTGTCATTGTTATTTTTTTCTCTAGCACAGAATCGCTGCTTAAATACAAAAACGCCTGAAAACAAAAATATATACATTTTGATTTGTGGCCCTTTAGGATTTAAGCAACGAGATGTCACACATTTAACTAATAATTTCAGAAATTGCTTCGTCTACACCATTGAATCATTTGCCAACTGGATTGTGTTTGACCACAGTTTAAACTAATATATAAAGTATCACAAGATCAATGGCGGCATCATTTCAGTGGTGGTAGGACCCTGCGTAGGGTCTCTCTGGATCGCTACCACCATCATACCTTTCAACCTGCCACCACACAATAGTTCACATTGTCATGTCCCAGTGGGGGGGGGGGGAGTGTTAATACAATCTAGGGTTTGTATTTGCAGTCTTGAGATTACCATCTTAAGATTTGCAATCTTGATATTGCCAATATCTTTGAGCTTCAGAGTCTACTTACCAAGAGGCCTGTGTGCTTGTTTGCCAAAAAAAAACACTAACCCAAAAGACGCCCAATATTTCTCAACAGAAAAATGCCCAATTTATATTGTTTTGTCTTCCACCGCAAAACTTAAATGCATGTCATTCACGAGCTCGGAACACGACTGGGGATAATGATGAAATATTTATCCTCAGAAAACTTGTAGATTTACGCAAGAAAGTGACAAATGGGGTGACACTTGTTGAGCTCAAGAAAAACTATGTTTGGTGTTGCCAGCGGTGAGTAATTGTGTCGCATCACAGCAGTGTCCCGCGGAATGGGCGGCGCACACTCGATTACACCACTAATGCAGCCGTCCGCATAATAGCGCGTCCTTACCGCGTGTCGGCCCGTATTATGCTGACGTGCGGCTGTTTGTCTATTATACTACTCGCGTCTCTTATTCAGTATCCCAAATGAAGAGGATGTCACAAATTTGGGGATTGTGCTAAGTGAATTGCTGGTTTTGTAGTTATTTTTAGTGCGGATAATAGTTCAGAGCGAAACTCGTGACTGGCTCAATTTTTCATGAAGTTTATATTATAACTACCAAGGAATACAAGTGCTCAAAGAGTATTACCCCCTTACTTATAAAAGTGGAATAAGCTTGGAATAGTTTATGCCATGCTTTATCAATTTCAGTCCGATGCAAATGTCACAATTACGGTAAGAGTAAAAAAATATCCAACAAACTGTCATCATCACTACCAATAGCGAAAGCCATTTAACAAACACCGGACTAGTGCGAGTTGCGAACGTTCACTTTAAATACCATAGACTTTGTATAGTCTATGGTATTCTACGGTTTTTCTGTAATCTGGAGGTAACGAACAATTAAACGGTTTTTTTTCAAAATTTGAGTCCTAGTAGATATTATAAAAAGTCCTCTCACTTCAGATCACATAAACTAGTTCGCAATTACTTATTTTTTAATACATACATACATATCGTCACGCCTTCATCCCAGAGTGGGAAAAAGTGGCCTTTACATGTTTAAAATTCATTGATTTTTTACATGTCCGACTTTGGATCATTGACTTACATACCCGTTAGCTGTACCAAATTTAAACCATTCCGGGACTGAGTCGTCAACGTGACAAAATGGCCAGTGGACGAATTGTTTAATGGTCATAAAGTACAAGTGTCAAAACGTACAAATGTCAAAACGTATAACACGAAATTGCCACAATGTTTTGGTGACAAATAATGTAATTGCTAAAATGTATGCGGGTTAGAATGTGTATATGACAAAATGTCAAAAGCATTAATTGTCTCATGGTCATAAAGTAAAAATGTCAAAATGTCCAAAAGTCATAATTATTCAGTGAGAATTTGAATAAGTGTCCAAATGTATAATATTACTTACTTACCGTGCAAATGACAAAATGCTTGTGTATTTCTGAAACTAAACGTAAGAACGTGTTATCCTTTAGGGCGTAAACGACGCCTTTATGGGCAATTTTAACAAATCTAACGTTTAAAACAACCCAGATGCCAAAAAGTAAATGTTCACTGCCCTCATTTAATTTTTACTCACCGATTAAACACGGACGTGTAACGTAAATTAAGAAATTCTAAATATAATTTTTGGGATCAAATTATAAAAAAAACATTTACAAACTGTACCTACATACCGTACCGTGTGACATATCAAATGAAAGCGCTTATTGTGAGGGTCTCGGTTTATAAAATATACTATACTTACGAATAGCACTACATGGAGTTTTATCAAATCTGTGGCTTTTATAAACAAAAATAAACATTTAATTTTAATTAAAATATTTAATAGCATAAGAAACAAAAACTACAATTCTCTTAAACAATTAAAAAGGTCCAAACTTAAACATTATCTACCATGACACCTATAATTGAATATTATTGATAATTGAATAGTAATCATACGTACATAGATACCTATTTGGATTAGGTATATTTTGACACGTTTCTTTTGAAACTTGTACATTTTCACACTTACACATGCCGTCGCTTTTGCATTTTGGCACTTGGTTATATTTACACTTACGTATTTAAACCTCTGTACGTTTTGACACCTATTTATTATGATATTTCTACGTTCTAACACTTACACATGCCGTCGCTTTTGCATTTTGGCACTTGGTTATGTTTACACTTACGTATTTAAACCTCTGTACATTTTGACACCTATTCATTTCGACACTCGCGCATTATGACCATTAAACAATATATCCATTCGACATTTTGTCACGTTGACGACTCAGTCCCGGAATGATTTAAACACTCTATCGGTCCAGTAGTTTCGGAGGTTGGCTGCGACAGACGGTCAGACGGACAGACAGGAGAGTTATCCCACAAGGATTCCGTGTTTTCCTTTTGAGGTGTGGAACCCCAATGAGATGTAAAGAAAAAAAAATACTCAGTTACTTTGAAAGTTTGTTTAAAAGTAAATGTATCTGGTGAATTTATCAGTGAGAACTTTCTAGTTTCAGTTTGAATAACCCTCACTCTCATATTTTTGACGAATCACATTTATTAAAGTCGAGGGAATAGTTTGTTAAGGTATAACATTCGAGATAGATTATAAAAATCATTAGGTTTTGACTTCACGCAGTCAGGTAATAAAATATAAAAACGAGGTTCACCCATTCGGGCTCGTATAAGGCTCCTCTCTATTTTTGGGGCTTGCAAAGTATTATAAATACAGTTAATAAATACCACAACCGAATCTTCTAAATAGAAGTGAATGAAACGTGCTTAAAGAACTGTCGTGAAATCATCTCTAAATGCAAGTACGGTAAGTACTTATGAACGTGGAATAAGCTTGGAATCGTTTATGCCATGGTTTGTCCTTATCTGTAATTGTGACATTTGCATCTGACAGAAAGTGACAAAGCATGGCATAAACTATTCCAAGTTTATTCCACGTTTATAAGTAAGGGGGTTAGTGTATAAAACATTTTTGTAATAAACTAGCAACCTGCCGTTACTAAACTTTACGGTTTAACGGACTAAAATATAACCTGAATTAACCTGGGATGATGTAAAGTCTACATAAGTAAGATTTTTTATTTAATCGGTTTTGTAGTTCCACAGATTAGAGAACACCATTGTATCTCTTAACTAGTTTCTGCCCGCGACTTCGTCCGCGTAGATTTCGATTATCGTTATTCCCTCGGGAACTTTATAATTTTCAAGGATGAAAAGTATCCAGGGTATAAATTTAAAATTTCATCCAAATCCGTCTAGCCGTTGCAGCGTGAAGGAATAACAAACAAACACACAAACTTTCGCATTTATAATATTAGTAAGAGGAGATAAGATTAGTAAGATATTACAATTTGTATAAATACTGTTGTTTCTATCCCTATATTTTTTACGTTATTAATTACAGCTGTTGGAAACAACAGAAGCAGAAATGAATAAATTATTAATATTATTTCACTACCCATCAAACCTGTCTCTAATTGGCCTCTTTATCCACGTGTTGTTGGGACTATTAAATGGGCCACTTTACACACAAGCCACAAGTTTCGTTTTTGAACTAAAAATTACACCGTCTGGGTATATGGGAATATTCGGGCGTTTCAACTGCCGTCATTGTTGTCTTCAGTATATTGACGAAAATAAAGTAACTTTTGATGGCAAAAATAGCAGACTGGGTAGTAGTATCCCTTCCAAACAAAAGAAGAAGAAAGTTATTAATTTTGTCATGAATGATATGCAAAGACAGTAATGACGGCGGTTAAAACCCGTCTACAAATACATTGTTATAACACTGTATTTCATAATCACTCCGTTAGTCTGTCCCACTCAATAAATTTAAGCACTTTTTTCATTGACCTCTATAACTTACTTTATGACATGAATGAAGTACTGAATCAATGGTGGGTAGCCATTCCGCTAACGCGTGCCATTATGGAGGACATTTGTAAGCTAATTCCGGGAGCGATTAGCGAGTTTAACGAACTACGCTGGCAGGTAATTTTGTTTTAGCCATTAACTTAGAAATAGCTATTCTGATTATACACATAGCTAATAGACAAACCCTTTCACGCATGTGTATAATATAGGTAGAGTGACAGAGGCACGCCGTAGCCAAAAGTTTTCTGTGGTAATCGGGTAGCTCAAAATAACATGTTATTAAAAAAAAACATAGTTAAGAACAATTAAAGCCGAACAATTAAACGAAAGTTAACCATAATCGATAGCTAAAATGACAATTAAAGGACAACTAAATTGTACTACTGTAAAATTGTCTTATATGCCAATTGCCATTTTAACCACCGAATGATTTAAGTACCTATAGTAATTTTCGTTACGAAATGGAGATAAATTAAGGATTTTAATTGATGCCTTAACTGTCTTTAACTATTTATAATGTTTTCGAAACCGCCCTATTATGCCTCGTTTTTTTTTCCACCGTTGTGGTATTAGGTTACCAATTTTTTCTATGATTCTAGGTGCCCATATTTGTAGTTTTAACCATCCAGTAAAAGCAGAATCATCAAAGTCACTTCCTTGCTCAACAACTCGTCTTTTATTTGAAGTTAAAAATAGGTCATCCACATACTCGTACAAACAAACCTGTCTCCAATAACGCAAAAATGTATACACGGGTATATACAGGGTGCACAGATTTACGCTACGTAGGTTGTTTACCGACTTTTATCGTGCTCGTAACGCATGTACAAATATACGAGTTATCTGTGAATTGTATTCTCCCCAGCCCGTATAAAAGTTCGGATTGTTTAGAAGTCGCGTCGAAAAATTATGGCTTTATGTTTCAGTGCAATCCGATTGGGTTAGCTCAAACGGGGAAAAAGTCCTTGTTTTACGCGACGATTTTTAAAGCACAGTCGACGTAAGTGTAACTTAAAAAAACTTGGTTATTTTGCATTAAAAAAAAGGGTGATCATGGTAGCCGATATAAATAACACATCTAGCGCTGGTGACATGAATAGGGTGATTACGATACACACAATACAATAATAGGTGGTAATGGACATTGTTGGTGAGCATTGTCGGCATTGTTGTATTCCGGTGTGGAGATAAGATAACCGGTGAAATCATTAGCTTTAGAGGCATTCCATCTTGGAATTGGGAACACACTAGCAAATTTAAGATCGCAAATGTCTATGGGCCTTGGAGTCGATCAGGGGGGTTATTATGGCATTGCTATGCAGTTCATTTTACGGTGGGCGTAAAGGACAGAGCTGTAGCAGTTATATGGCTCTATTCTTTTCTTTCAGCGTAAACTGAACCTGGTGGCCTGTTTGCATGTATATCTTCTCCGTGCTTTAAAAAAAGAGTATGCGTGTGTTTTGAAAATTATGATTTTAGTGGTTTGTTTTCTTCAAACAACAATTCGACCATATTTCTTTAAGGCATTTCTTTAAAGTAAATTTTAACCTTCAGAGAGAAAAATGTAAAAGCACTTATATCCCAGTACACCTTCATCATAGATTTAATATTGTATATACTAAAGTAATAAAAAACTCAAATACATTTCAAAAAATGTTGGACAAGGGTAGATTCAGGTATACGAGTATGTTAGTGCTTAATGTAAATATCCAAACAACAAGTGTTGAAATTGAATTTCACTTTGCGGTCTAGACCGTTCGTTCGTGACGGCCATTTGTAATTTACGCAAATGTCAGTAAAACGGATCGAAGCCAAGCTCTGGCGCAAATCAATTTACGTCGACGATTTTACAAAAAAAAACTTGAATGAAACTGCATTTTGTACTAGTCCCATACGGCTTCATATATGTACGTCGGTTGGTAAATCTATTTCCCCCGCGTACGCCGTGTCGGTTCACCATTTCCGGAAAATAAATTCTGTTTCAAAGTGCCGGTCGCGTCAAAGTAACGCACGCTGTATATTTATACATAAGAGACTAAATTGTTGATATTAAGCATCTCTTACCGAGCGTGTGTCCCGGAAATCATTATCTCGCAATCGACGCTGAAGGAAAAATGTGTTGGAGGCCGTTTTATAGGGTTCTGTTGCCATGACAAAACGGAACCCTTATAATACCGACGATTATCGCCATGTCCGTCTGTCTCCGTAGACTTTTAATGCAGAGACTGTAATGACGACTGACAAACGTTTACAAAAAGTATGAGGATATAATAAAGAATAGAAAAATAATACGGTTAGGACTTCATACAGTGTTACATTACAAGAGTATGAAAATCTTTATTTGGCTAAATGTGGCAAACTATAAGCCGTAACAACGAAATACGAAAAAAGTTTATGATTTTATAAACCTAAAATAATTATAGTTAGACTTTGATTTAATTCAATCTCCCTTAGTCCAGTGGCCCTATTAATTAGTATGACGGCACCAATGATTGACACTTTTAGCTGACAGGCACCACCACCACTAGCTACCAATGGATACTTCACTCTTAATTCAAATTTCATACGGTCCTGTGAAATATTAAGCTTTAAAGCGCTAATTTTTGTTAGAGTCAAGTCTCCCCATTTTTCAGATGTTTAGTATTTGTAGTTTTGGCTGTAAAGGGGGGGCCTTTACAGCGAAAACTACAAATACAAAAAATCTGAAAAATATTTTCAATAAAAGCGCATGTAACAAATTTAAACATGACTAAGTAGACTTAATTAGTTCCTGAGATACAGGCGACTAAAGTGATCCCTACTAAGAATCATCTAAGGCAGTACCGAATACTTGAACTTTAAATAGATAATTAGTTCATACATGTTTTTTTTTGAGATCGTTTTTTGTGTTGGTCGTAACGGCTTCGGAACCCTACACTGAAAATCGTCTGACATGCGGAAGACAGAACCCTCAATTAATACGTATATTTGACACGTACTTGACTGGTTTTATTCTCAATATTTATACTCTTTGAACGTTTTGAAAGAAATTATTTGTGTTATAATTTTCGAGCGGCTGGGTTTTTGCGTGTGTGAAAAGAATTACGTTTTGGTTTTGTTTATGACGTCACGGCGTAAAAATGCTGTGTCGCGGAAAATTTTCAAAGGCAGATGTCATTAGTGGCTTACCAACCGTTATTTTGTACGGTTAGGGAAAAAAGCGTATATGAATTGAATTTTAATGTGCACGGGATTTATTTGATTTGTTTTGCTGCATATTTTACAAAGAGTCTCTTGGAGAACTTCATTATGTCAGATTTTATATACGAAGATATATTTTAGAAGTATAGATGACGCGTTGGCCTACATACATTCGAATACGAATTAAATCCTGACACATTGCACGACCATGAAGTTTCTGACCATTGACATTGTTGACAGCACTAAAACAATGCTAAACTTATTTGTTGCGGGTAAAGGAATAGTAATAACAGCATTATTTGACTGCTGTCAACATTATCCATATTCAGAAACTTCATGGTTGTGCAATGTGTCAGGATTGACTTCTTATCGGCCGGGTACTATAGTTGGTAGTGACCCTGGCCTGTCTACGAAGCTAGCGGTCCTGGGATCAAATATTTGTGTGATGAGCGTGAGTCACGAATGTTTTCTATGTATTTAAGTATACTATATTCCTCTATATAAGTTTTTATATGAATCGTTGCCAAGTTTTTCTATTTATTATATATGTTTATTTTACATAGTACCATAATCTAAATGTCGCCAAACTGTGTGTCAGTTTGTTGGCGACTGATGCGCTCAATAATCTAATACTACTTGGTAGGTACCTAGATACAAAGTGCTTACTTACTTACTAACTTAATTAACGTTTGGAGTGCCAGAATGGTTATACATATTATAAGTTCAAATCAACCTTAACAGGACTAACTATCAGTACAGTAATATTTGTTTAATTTTTGTATTTAACGAGCCTATTTTTAATTTATTTTCATCTAGTAGTAGGTGGTATTTGTTTTAAATTTTGGTAGTTTAATTTTCTTTAGTTCTCTTCTAATAGACGTAGTACAATGACTACTTTGCTTTCTTAATTTAAAATTGTCGGTATAATAACTATACATACATACACTTACATAAACTCACGCCTTTATTCCCAGAGTGGGGTAGGCAGAGCTACAGAATTTCCAACAACTATAAAAACTTTTGATAATTCTGTAACCACATTTTGTACTTTTGTTCGTATGAAAGACACACATTAAACATTGTTCCAGTAATCCGATAGGTTGTTTTCACTCCTATCCGCTGTTGCGGTTGAATGGAAACGTACCCTTACCAGTGGGGTTATTATGACTTATCTGTGCATTTCATTTTACGATGAGAGAAAAGGACAGAATTATGTAACTGCTGTAGCTCCGTCCTTCACGCTCACCGTAAAATGAACTGCATAGCCATGTCATAATAACCCCCCAGTTATCACATGATCGCCGATCCGTCAGCATGCTGTTAAAATCTGACTTGGCTAGTTTTCATATTTGTTATAAATACGCAAGTTACTGTATTTTTATATTGTATGGTCATATTTTACTCTTCGAAATAATTGACTTGCTGGTAAAAAACTAGCCAAGTCAGATTTTAAGCTTCAGTTTATCCTAAGTTATTTGCTTTGTGTAAATAATTTGGGTGTTGAAATATAAGAAGTTATACTTAATAGCAAATATTGTTGTAGCAGAAAAAATAAGAAATTGTGTTTTTAATTTATTTTAGAATGTTGTAGGTATGTTCTTAATAAATAAATATCAGGATTATCTACGGAACTTGGCACCCATCTAGATCTCATTTTTTTTGTCAGTGAAGTCGATAAACACGCATTGCATATTCTTAACATTGAACTTGGCTTGCATTTTCACATGTATGGTTTCTCTCCCTGTAAAGTGGACGTTTAAATAAATGGACTCGTACAGACATCCGCAGAAATGGACTTTTGCATAAATGGACTTACAAAGAAATGGACATCAGCGGAAATGGACTTTCGCATAAATGGACTTACAAAGAAGTCGACATCCGCGGAAATGGACGTTTGCATAAATGGACTTTCGCAGAAATAGTCGTACCAAACACACTAGACGTACCCAGGAACTGGACCTAAGAGCCCGAAAGGGTAAAAGTAAAACTTCACAGTTATGGCGGTGTATAAAATAAAAACGCAGTTCTTAAAATAAAAAAAAAAAAATAAGTAAGTAAGTAAAATTTTTATTGCACAACCAAAGAGATTGTTTAAATTAAATGTGGAATGGCGAACTTATCCCTTTAAGGGATCTTTTCCAGTTAATAAGTAGATATGTATGATGAACATGTATATTGATGTTGGTTCAATGCTCTTATTTAAGTAGTTTTAAATCCTTTAAAGGTAAAGGTAATTTTATTATACGAGTGCAAATACCTTTTTTTCAAAAAACTTAATAAATTGTTTTTAAAATCAAATTAACAATACATTAACCCTTATTCCTAAAACGTGCTATAAAAATGTGCTTAAAACATGCTTTCTTACCTGTCATTGTGACATTCGCATCAGACAGAAAGTGACAAAGCATACATTAACTAAAATAGGTTTATAGTACATTTATGAATAAGGGGTTAAAAGTTTTAATAAATTCATTATAAAACGTGCTTATAAAGGCAGATATCCATTTTCTCGTAAATTGGGCAGCATAAATTAATAACGGGTTAAAACCCAGTTTCCAAATAATTTCTCTTAGAACCGTTAGGTACATTCCAGGTACTTATTGAATTCCACGATTGGAAATCTAAGTTAAATGCCTGTTCATTGGATGCCACTTGATAGCATAAATTTAATATCGTACCCGGGAGGTATCCAATGGGACTTTTGTAACAAATTTCATTTATCTCACTCAGGAATTTCATAAAATTTTCCAATGATTTAAAGTTTAATTTCCAACGGATTCTTATTAAACTAATGCTTGCGTTTCGTGAGACGGCTAGTTGCAGGATCAATACGCTTGAGGTCGTTACAAATTATGGCTAGTGGGAGGATAAATATGCTTGAGCGCGTTACAAATTAATCTAAACGTTAAAATAGAATAGAATATAATCATTTATTAAACTACATTTGAAAAAACAAAAAAAAAACAAAAGTACCTAACCTATTTAACTAACTAAAACAGAAAATCTAATCAGATTCAAATTCTAGCACGGTATTCTAAACATATTTTCTGTAAGTATACATTTCTATTACTTGAAAAGATACCAAACATACACCGCTGTACAGATGTAGTGAATAATCCTTTCCCATCGTTTTTAGTCGGATAACATCGTATTTATCTTGCTTTCTCAGTTGGCTCATTGATGAGTACTGAAGCTAATTGAGAAAGCTAGATAAATACTTACTAATCCGATAAAAAACGATGGGAAAGGATGACTCACTATATCTGTTATATACTTATATCAATATACTTTATGGGAATTATTACATGTAGCACGATGTCTATCTTTTTCTTGTCTCTATGTGCTTGCCTGGCAGAACTAAGGGCCCTTACACACTAGCGATTTGTCCGGCGATTTCTCAGCGATTTTCTTAGCCACGTGGCTAAGGCGTGGCTTGGGCACGTGTAAGGGCCCTTAGTATTTAGTAATAAGACCACCTGTTGACTCACTCCGCAAGATATTTTGTTTTTTCTTATCTTATGTTGTAATTGTACCTATGTGGTGTCTAATAAAGAGTATTTGTATATGAAAGCTATCAGCGACATGCTTTAGGGTCATGCAAAGAATATAATAAATAAATTAAATTTCAGGGGACAGTATCATACTAATTGACCTAAGCTCTAGGTTTTTACTATGAGTACTGGAGAACGATATAAATATTAACATAGAGAAATATATACTTGAATACATAGAAAATATCCATGACTCAAGAACAAATACATTCTTAGGAAAACAACGCAAATTTTAAAACTTGATTTACCTCTTTCGAATTTGTTCTCCACTTTCCCCAAGTGGGTGGCGTTTCTCATCTGACGCACCTCCATCCTCCGACGATATATATCACGCCCGCTCTAGCGTGAGGTACGAGGTTATGTTATCGACAAGAGTAATCGGTCTTCTTCATCATAAATCTCCTCAGTAATTAATCATGGGCTGACCGCGATAGGGACGCCCGCGCCACCTCTCGAGACAACGTTTTTCCCACAACCTTTTGTCCCGAACAAACCTCGCTGTCCTTTATTCTTGGACATATATTTTTGCAACGTAATCAAGAACGAGGTTAAAATGATTTATTGGTTACGTGTAACCTGTATGACCGAAGAGATACAATTTGGCCGTTCTACTTGCGAGGCAGTTTTTCCGCCGACGGGAACGCCAGCCCGTGCATATATCAAAGCAGTTCATATAAATCAAACTGTACGATCACCGATCAAAAGTTTGCTAGGTTTGGCTTTTCTGGGGAGTCGAATAAATCAGTGCTCTCACGTGTGAAATTAATACGGGATCAAAGCTGAGCTAAATCTATCAAAATCTTGTGATTTTTAGGGTTCGGTACAAAAAAAAAACAGATCCCTTATAGGATCACTCGTGCGTCCGTCTGTCACAGCCAATTTGCTCCAAAATTACTGGACCGATTGGGTTGAAATGACACTTATAAAATTGAAGACCCAGAAGATCCCTAAATAAGAGTCAATTCGGGAGACAAATTAGGAAATTAAAAAAGTTTTGCAAACCAAATATCAAATGAAATGTGCTCGTTATTATTGTAAATTGATGGCTCAAACACAAACGAGCAAAATAGTTTTAGTGCGGAATTCCCAAGTAATTAAAAATTAATCATATTATTTATGTATTATTTACTACTAATTTAACAATCGTTAACCAATATACGCTTAAACGTCTGTTCAATTTGTTAGTGAACTATGCGCTAGGGCATTCACCCGCGCTGCGGTTGTTTTACAAATTATTATAGTGGTTACGATGGAATGTATCATAACGGGAAATTTACAAGCAAAAACGCTATCAACCGCATTAAAGCCATACAATTACGGCAATGGACTAAAATCAAGGTGAACCACATTTGATCCAGTCATTGTTGAACAACAGAACCAGGTCGTTCTAGGGTGGAAAATTGAGCTGACAAACTTTTAGTCACTAAGTAGATATTAATGTTTGGCTAAATTATTCTGATGCCGCAGTTACCTTCACTTTTCTCAACTTTAGTACAGTTTAGTGTAGCAATAACTTCCCGTAACCCAATTCGCCTGAACTATAGTCTGGTCTTTCTAAGTTAAAAGGATACATCTGCTGTTATAAGTTTATAGTATTTCCAACCTTATTGAGGAAAGGATAGGTTTGAAAATGCTTAAGATTTCTAATAGCAGTTTGGCTGTTTAATCCTTAGAGGGTGAAGTACATGGTACATAGTTAACTGAGCCTGGTTCGTGATGGATGTGACACTTAAATTTGAGCGTTACGATTACGACATGTCGTTAAGTCACTGTATCTCGGCTTACTCACCTGTAGAGGACTTAATACTGCCTACTCGCTCGAGTACTAAACTTGCCAGTTTATTATGTTTAATTATTGAGGCATTAAGTTTAATTTATTTCACGTTGGTGGCGAAATTATGATTGTAACGAAGCCTGTAAGGCAATTGTATTGGAATAAAATATCAGCTGGCCTATTTCCTAACGTACTCGGAATGGCAATCGACTTCAAAGACGAGCAATTGTTTCCATTTTGTATGCAGACAACCCTTCGATTTTCAAAATGAAAACGATTGCGATTGCGGGTGCGTTAGACAATAGCCCCTCAGGTTAGGACGTGAATGATAACATGCTTTTTCTTGATGCGGTTATATTGATATGAAATTATATTTTTTTATTTTGTTCGCATCTCACTTAAGATAGTAAATTCTAACGTTGAATTGAGTTTGTTCCTTAAGGCTTTGCCTTCATGGGACCTTCAACAGAGAAGCACTAACCCAACAGTAAGTGCTTAAATATTTTCGTGTAACTAATCCTGTTAATTTCCATGTTGAATGTATTTTAGAAATGATTGTTACAAACCCTTTATTTTGACACTAGATGCCCGCGACTTCGTACGCATAGAACTAGTTTCCCGCTACTCGCCCTATTTCTTTCCGTAGGGGGTCGAATTCGGAAAATCCTTTCTTAGTGCATGCACCCTTAGGATACCTAAGGAATACCCCTTCCAAAAAAGTTCATAGCTCCAGTGGTTTTGGCTGTGTTGATATATTAAGTTAGTGCATCAGTGTCGGATCACAAGATGAAAAACAAACATGGTGTCCACTTAGTATGGGTTCATTTGGACCACTAGTTGGCCGACACCTCGTATATATAGATATTCCTCCGTCATTCATTTTTCAATATCTAGACGCTCGCTCACGATAAATCTAACGATTCCTTAGTTGTCATAATCTAGTCATCCGTAATAAATACAATGCCACATGTATGCATGTAAAGATTAAAAAAAATACTCGGACGACACCCGGGCACGAACATACAACAATAAAAACATACATATAATACAACAATAAAAACAATAATAACCCCATCCACAGTACATTTAAATTATAGGTATACAACAGGCGGTTTTACAGCTAAACTATTATGCTCCTGGAAAACGGATATTTCCCCGAAAAATTTAATGAAGGAATACGATATGCTGCCGTGAATCAAAAAACAAAAGAGTTCACATGCGAAATACGTACTCAGCTTTAATTATTTTAGGTACGTGTTCGTGTGAACATACGTAAGCATACCTATACATCAGACAGTATTGAAACCTAATTTAAATTATAACGAAGTGTGTAATGTTTGTTTTCATCAAGACAATCGACGTATGAATCCTGTTGCGAGGGTGCGGAGGCGCGACGCGGAATGGGTTTGTTCCTCTTACACCATCATTATTTGCTCGTAGTATCTTTTTTTTTTTGGCGGACGCCATGTTGTAATTTTGTATACTTTACTTTCTTTTCGTTTCTGTCTACGACTTCGTCCGCGTAGCTTCCGACTATTGTATCAAAAGTAGCCTATGTGTTAATCCAGTGTATAAGCTATCTCCATTTCAAATTTCATCGAAATCCGTCCAGCCATTGCTGCGTGAAGGAGTAACAAACTAACAGACACACACAAAATTTCGCAAAAGAAGTAGGATGTCACTCGGACTTCGGCGGCTGAGTTATAAACATCCCATAACCTGTCAAAAGGAGTACTGTTTTACGTAGTAAGCCAGTGGTTTCGGCCCGCGCAAATTTCAAACTTCTTCCATACAATCCCTTGTCTTGACAGTAACAAACACAGGAAAAAAAGAATTATCCAAATAGGTGCAGTAAGTTCAGAAGTCATGCGTGTAAATACATACGTTTCGGCGATATTCTTTCGTTTATATTATGCATATAACATTTATTTAAAACTGTTTGGTGTCAGTAGTCGCGTTTGCATAATTTAACATGTCTAAGTTTATGATAATACGTCACTATTACTACTCATGGACATTAACAACACTACAATAAACACAGATACAATACTGATCTTATTACGAAAAAGTAGAAATATAAGGAGGGAGGGCAGGTAAGGCACTCAACAGGCAAACAACACGGAATAGTCAGGTTTACTCATTTATCATCCACTCAGGCCTGGCAGGGCTCCATTCTAATCGGTAAATCCATATTGCTCTTGACATGTTATCGTATTATCAACTTTACTTTTATTTATTTAACAGTATACAATACAACCACATGTCAAAAGCAATAAAGAATAGAATAATTTTAATTCAGACAACATCTTATCTTATCTTACAGATGGGCCCTTTCGGATACACTTCGACCCGTAAGAGCATCGGATAATGCAGTTACGTTAAACTCATTGGTACATGGTGGCCGCGGGGGTTCAAACTCGGTTTCGGTATTTCAGACAACACGTTCTTTTGTTTATTGATTTACAAATACCTTACATTACAGACAACATTCAAAAATTCAAAATTCAAAATATTTATTCAGTAAATATGCCACATGAGGGCTCTTTTACACGTCGGTAATATAGGATGAGTCTAACAGCGCTTCGGACAAGACCATCATTGCGGAGAAGAAGCGCTGCAAGAAACTCCAGCATAAGTTCATTTTTTTAGTCATTAAAATATAGTAGTACTTACTTAAAACTAAGTTACATGAAGTAAAGTAAGTTACATTAGGATTATTATTAAAAGTAATAAATAATAAATTCTTAAAACTACCAAAGATAAAATCATTACAAATGTAAGGTCAGTTATGATAAAGTTGTAGATAAAATATATTTTTTTCTACTAGGATCTCAACAAAAGACAAAGGTAGAACTCGCCAACGGGGTAAAGGGAAGATTTACTTGGTTTATTGCAACTCTGACGAACGTGAGCGAAGGCTCACTACATGATTACGGCCAGAGCCATACGCTTCGTAAAGGCGTCTTACGCCTTCACTTTAATTGCTTTCTAAATGCTTAAATGTCGCTTGAAATACCAAGGGGATAAAGCGAAATGAGTAGGTGTTTATTTAACTAATTCGAAATCCGTATACAATAAAGTAAATTACGAAAAATTGGGATTTACGCAACTATTGCTTTTTTATTTGCTGCTTATTTATATCCACGGGAAAATTGTTTATAGTTTCTATGAGAAAACGTAGTCTTGGCGCCGTACTCAGAGACATTTTAAAAACAATAACCATTCCATTTTCAAACTTGTGTTTCGTTACTAAGGAACGACTTAATCGTCGTTAACTGACTGATTAACTGCCGCAGTCAGACACGTCAATTAAATTTAATGCTTGATTAAAGTTGAAGCTTTCACATTCTTTGCTATAGCAATAGAGTAAGACGTATCGAATAGAATAAGAAAAACAAGCATTAAATTTAATTGACGTCTCTGAGTGCGGCAGTTACTGTCATTTGGTTTGAAAAGAAAATCGACAACTCAAAATTATTACGCCAAACGAGAAAAATTACTATATAAAAAACATCGTCAAGAAAAATTGTCCATCCTTAACATCTAAAATACAATAATGACCTAAGGTAAAATCTTCAAATATGATATAGGTGAAAATAACAGTTGTATTTAATTACTCGCAGAAATATGATTAAACATAAACACGTACTATCTGAAATATACTCAAATAATTAATTCATAATAGACTACATTCACTTTGTGCTTATTCAAAGCACCTAATTTAGAATGGACAAAATTCCAAACTCCAACTTCAAAATGGTTATATCAATTGGATGATATTCCTTTTAACGTAAATGACAGTAAATCAACTGACTCAGTGCACGACGTGACTGTTAATATTTTTATTGAGAAAATAATATTTGTATTCGCTTTAACAAAAAATATACACAGCCAGTGACCCGCCCCACCTTCAATACGTGACACCTGATGTAGTCAGGGTATGACGTATTCATCCTGCAAACATTTCCATTTAGTCGACCGTTAAAATTTTTTGATTGCGTAATGATACATAACCGCAACTGTAGCACCCTAGTCCTAACGAACATTAATTTTAAATCATCGTTTATACTTCACCTTTTCAGAATCTAAGGAAAAACCTCTAGAGTAGAATTGACAACAGGAACATTTTTAAGGGGTTGTAAAAAAAATATGCTCATAGAGGTTTGTGTAAAAAGCATATATTTTTATTATTTTTGATCATTATTTACTGAAAAAATAAATGAACAAATTTCTGCTAATGGCCAAAGATCTTAATCTCTGCTACTTTACAGCTAGTGCTAGACTTAAAAAAACAAAGCGCGGTTACAAACAAAATGACGTCATTCTGGCCACGTAGTCCAAAGGGGGCTTAGCAAGCACTGATAAATATTAGTCAGTAAATAATAATAAAAACAAAGATTTGTATGCTTTTGTGACAGACGTGACGTATGTAAACACGTTTTTTAGGACACCTTTTAAAAAAAATCTTGTTGTCAATCGTAGTACTAAACATCGTTACTACTTTGAAAAAACTCGTATCTGATACTTCGAGATGTATGAGTTTAAACTTAATTCTCTTCACGTTTAAGTTTAAAATCGTACATCACGAAATATGAGAGACGAGGTTTTTCAAAGCAATGACGATATGGATAATAATAATGATGATGTTCTTCCAATCGGCTATTGTTTTGATGACGTTACGTCAACGTTACTAACTCGAAAGAACGAAAAAGACGTGCTCGAGGTACTGACAAAGTATCAAGTATTAGACGTAAGGGCTTCTTAGACTGTTTCCCTTTATCTCTTCGAGTTTTAGATTTCCTCAAAATGTAAAAAAATACACTGAGTAAGTTGTACAGTTGAGCACAAAGATTGTTTACACTTATGCATTTTATTTCAATGGGATAAGGTGCAAAAGTGTGTACATTTCTGTACAAGCTTCAAGCTTACTTTAGGACTAAGTACCTAAGTTAATTATTGTGAGATTGTTTTTTTTATTTTTATTATTAATGTGTTGCTTTTACTTACTGCCCGTACATAGTACAGTCAACAGTAGTAGTAGGTGGACATTCGAAGAGCTCATGACTATGTATACACGATGCTATTGACGATTTAATATGACGACATGGTTTCAAGTTGGAAGTGACCCTGCCTACGTAGCTCGCGGTCCCGGTATCGATTCCTGGCATGGGCAAATATTTGTGCGATAAGCGTGAGTAATTGTACTCGAGCCTTCCAAATTTTCTTTGTATTTAAGCATGTATTTCTATAAATATGTATGTTTGTAAGTCTAGAGCTTAGTTTGGGTCTAGGTCAAATTGTCTCAAACGGTGAGTTCATTTAAAAAAAAAAAAATTCAAGAGAATAAGTGCTTGTCTAAATAATTTTGAGCTCTTCAACTGTCCACCTACTTCTGCCTGCTGACTGTACATTCATAGAGCGCTCCTTTGATTAATTAACCTCTACTAATTACATATATCAGGCCGTGATTGGTATAATTTAAATTAATTTCTCCCTCGCACGTTTACATCGAGTAACTTACAAACTCCACTAATAAACTTGTTTCTCATGAATGGAGAAGTTTCGGAGTTTATTTCCGAGCCATACATAAAGTTGTTAAATTGCGCTAATATTGTGCTTACGCCGCGGAACCACTCATTTCCCACGCTTTAACATGTTCAGCGTAGTTCCGAAGTAGGTAAGCGTAAACAAATTATTTTAGAGTACCTACCAAGGAAACGTTTGTCGGCCGGCCGTCGGTGAGAGTGACAAAGGCATAAAGGATCATCAAGATAAAGCATGTGACAGTTTTAAGTTCAAGTATTTTACGTTATAGACTTGAGACAAATGTAATATTCGTGAAGCTAATGTTAATCTAATGACAATGTTTCTTTTTCTTTTGGGTTTTGCTATAGTCAGTTAATAAATCATCGTAACAAAATATATTGTATATTTAAATAAATAACTACAAAGAAACATTAAAAGACATTACTCGTAGCATCGTTAGCTGTTGGGGTCGATAGATTCCTGGTAGCGACCACGTCACAAAAGGTACAATGTGGGTTTTGCACAAATTAGACGTTCCGATAAGGATCGTGGAAAACAGCTGGATGCGATACCACAGAACCAATCATTGCGGATAATTTTTGAAGAAGGTTCAGCAGTAAATTATAACTATGACTTATTTTGTAAGTAATAAAAGTACCTAGGTTCATCCACCAAGCCACTATCTATACGAGTACATACCTATAGTTATACACTATCTATAAATAATGAAATGAAATAAAAAACTTATAATGCCGTAAAACGGAGAGAGTAGGGATTAAAGGGTGAATAGGGACACAAGCTAAATTGAAGCATAATATTATGTTACTAATTATTAGACTGAAATTATTTCCAATGGAAGTAACGCTATTGTCCATTTAATACTTGTTCTTATTTGCAACAAGTTATGACTTATTTTAGGTTGTGTCCCTACTCACCCCTTAATCCCTACTCACCCAGTTTTACGGTACTTACAAAACGTCATTTACAAAAGAAAAGTTTAGGAAATACCATAAGCCTATCAGTATTGATACTCTTATGGGTATCCTTGCGGGTGGTAGGACCTTGTGCAGGGTCCGCCTGGATCGCTACCACCATCTTATCCATTAACCTACCGCCAAACAGCAGTGTTTGCATTGTTGTGTTCCGGTTTGGGGAAGAAAGCCGGTGAAAGAAGACAGCCGGTGAAATGACTAGCATAGAGGCATTCCTTCTTAGTCCTCAGGGTTGGCAACGCATTTGTAGTCTTAGGATTGCATTGCAGTCTTGGGAATGCGAATGTCTATGGGTCACAGTTTCCGCTTACCATCGGGTGGCCTGTGTGCTCGTTTGTCTTCTCTATGCCATAAAAAAAAACCTGTGCTCTCGTCTTCAATCCTCAATTTTCTCGATTTCAAAAGCGTTTATTTAAATTTTTGCCAATCTGTGGCACAACGTTTTTAACTTAACCCCTTTACTTATAAACGTGGAATAAGGTTGGAATAGTTTATGCCATGCTTTGTCACTTTCTGTCAGATACAAATGTCACAATTACAGACAAGGACAAAGCATGGCATAAACTATTCCAACCTTATTCCACGTTTAAAAGTAAGGGGGTAAAAGTTCCGCTGTAGCCATTTGTATTCGCTATGAAATAGCAACCCAGGAATAATCAAATCAGTCGGAATACAGCCTGCGACGCTCGGCCCTCATTAAAGCGGTAACTGAACTTGACTCGGTATCATTTACATTTACAATTTACAAAAAAACTTAACTTAATTAGAGATAACGTAAACAAAACTGAGAACTTTTCGAGAGTAATAAGAGAATATTGTTAGTTAATTTTCTTCACTGAGAATTAGTGAGCGTGGACATGGGCTTAAAATTGCTCGTGCAGAAGTTGCACCTTGGTGATTTTATGTACACTGAGACAGTAAGTTACACGTTGGTGATTTAATGTATATAAAAAGACAAGGAGTTGCACTATCCAAAGTCGGCAACCACACGGCCATATGCCATTGGTAGTAGTATGGTTTTTTACCATACATACATACATAAGCTCACGCCTTTATTCCCAGAGTGGGGTAGGCAGAGCTACAGAATTACTAACAACTGAAATAACTTACTAACAACCACATTTTTTACCATTAAAAGTAAATTAGGTTGCCTCGTTAGCAAAATCAATAAGGTCTTGACTTTTAACCGCTTTTTTTCCATTACAAAAAATCAGGGCTCACTAATATTATAGGAAATAATAAAACATCTGTTATTTCATCAAATAAACGTTTTACATCCAAGTTAAACAAATGTTTGCGTCCTATTTCTGCGCCACTAAGTAATGATTTATCTTCTTCGCTAACAAAGAGAAAGAATGGTAAGAACATACTTTAGGCAGCGCTTGTTTGAAGCGTTTTACTGCCCATAACCATTTCCGACACGTTTTCCTCGCCCTCAAACGGCTTTAAAGTGTTCCATTAAATCATTGCTTTTATCGAAGACCACTCTTATTGTACCTATGTATTGTATAATGATGAATGCATATTTTTCCGCCTCAATTTTATAGAAAGTTTCTATGTTATCGTATTTGATTAAGGCTTGCAAGGACGTGTTTTCAAGTTAGTTATTTAGTTATCGTTCCAGACGTAGTGTTGTTTTCTTGGTTAACGTTTTTGTAATTCAATGTTTTTGTATTGATTTTGATTACGCTAGTTAAAAAAATATTATTTATTATTTTATTACTTTGTAATGTAAGTTACTTTTTCAGTATTATTATATTTTATGACTGAAAAAATTATCTTCTGCTGTCGACGCTTCATTTTCGCTTCAGCTTTCGACGATACAGTTCATATTACCGACGTGTAAAAGGGCTTTCATGTGGCTAATATTGTCTACAATTTTGGTTAGAACGTAAAAATACGATAACCCCAATAATCCAAATAAAACAACAAAAATGAGGAAACAATCATGCACAAATTAATTTAGTACCAGTTTAAACTCTAAATTATGGGTAAATAACAACTAAAATACTTACAAATAGATACGTAGAATAATTGAATACTGAGAAATTAAAAAAAAACTTGGTCGTCTCACAGGTATTTCGTCGTACCAGAGAACAAACCGCGTTGTTAAATAACGAGTAATTTTATGCCTAAAACCAAACACATTATAACAGTACGTGGATTGAAATCACTATAGCAACAGCAATGTAATAATAAGTGATATGAAAAGCAGAAATAACTGCACCTGTCGGGCGGAAATTGAATTCCGAGTCCCACAAACACGACGGTTCAACAAAATGAACTCGCGGATTTGTTCTTGACTGGTTGCCATATCGCGACACGCTAACGGGGTCGCATTCTATTACACGCCGTTGCTAAAGTTCGAAGATATCATTTAATAGTTTCATAATGCACTCGTAGACAGCGAAAGATACTGTATTTTTACAAGATTTTATTAAACATGCACTGTTCGTATGTAAGAATGTAAGTAATCCGCTTAAAAATTTGAAAATGAATGGGCTGAAATTTGGATAACATGTGTAAACCCGATGACAATGCAATATAATGGTATCTAAGAACTGCTCTGATGATGGAGTTGGAAGGTGGCGACAGGACCTCCGCTATACTTAACGTAGACCCACGGTGTTGGGACTCATTGGTTTGGTATTGAAAGGCAGAAGATTTTGCAAAAAAAAAGTAGTCAGCATCAAAAGTTTGTCACAAAAATGATTTCTTTTGACAGAAACTTATTTTATTAATAGTTCGGTTATGTGATCCGTGTATTTACGTAAATTTTACATGCAATATCTTGTAGATATTTAGGCCTGGGCTCTATTATAATCAGTTAACATCATATTGCTTTTGATATGTTTTTGTCTCGGCTGCCATTACTTATTTTAAATAAGAGCTATCATGTCGATAGCAACATGGTTTTACCGAGAAGAATAGGTAGAGCCCTTGGAACTATATTAGGATGTTTAAAGACCAAAATTGTTCTGTTATAGTTTTCGGTTAGCTTATTTTGTAGTGACCCTGCTAAAGAGGCAAGCGGTCTCGTGTTTTGACGGAGACATTTTTGCCTAATGAGCATACATTTTTAAACTGAGTCTTGAGTATGTAAGTCTACATCTATTTCTCTATAGTTTAGCGTTTGCTGTCTACTTAGTACCCAAGGGATTAGGTCAATCAGTGTACAAGGTAATGTCGTAGGACAATATTTATCTAATAAAATCACGTTATTATACTTGGTGTGTTGCTTCGTTCCAGTGAGATACTCGTTTACCTGCTCAATTGAAAAGAGAAACACGATGCCTAATTTTAAATATTTATTCAATTTTTACCCAAGAAGGCAAAAGTAATGTAATAAAATAAAGGTCACAGTTAATTACTCGTAATTGAAAGGAGCTCCATTATTTTCCTTCAATTGTTCAAACCTAATTACCAATGATTTTCACATAGGTAATGGCGTCTCTAAGGGTTATTTTGTAAACAACATCGCGTATTTCCTAGATAATCAAATCACGCTGTAAGAAACCACGCTATCTTGTTTAAATAGACAAAAATATTTTACTTACGTTATTCACAGCTACTAGGCCTTATAATCAAAGAGCGGTACCGCTACCCTAAAAAACCATAGTTTTCGGCTGCCTGTCCAACTGGAGCAAGAAAAAAATCCACCAATAAGAGAGCTGCGCTGAGCGTGGCTAGGAAAATAAGGTATTCCTATTGGTGAATCGTTTCCTCGCTCACCGTTCCGCTGCCTCGCTCTGCTCCAGTGGACAGGCAGCCTTATTATTTCCTACGTTTAATAGTAACCTACATGTTACTCTTCGATAAATTGTTAAAACCACTAAATAAATATTATTATTTCTTCGAAAAAACATACCTCATATTTTTGCAATGGTTTATTATTTTCCTGGAATATTACAAAAAATAACGCGTTACAAAAACTAACGTATACAGCAGAAAACACTTGGGCACAGTTTATAAATAAACATAGGAAATAACAGCTCTATCCGTGACACGGTTGAACAGTGCATAAAGAATTTGTGAGGTTCATAAACATTTGACAACAAAACTCATTTTTACTGAAGAAAAGTTTATGAACTTAAGTTAAGTTCAAGTTAAAATAGTTCTATCTGCGACATTAAAAAATCCATTGTACCTATTTATCAGTCTCGTAAAAGGTTTGAAACGTCGGGACTTTAACTACTATGATTTGAATACACCCTATGATTTCCATGCGGTTTCCAGGGTAGACACATTATTATAAAATTTAATGATGCGATCAGATACAAGAGGCTGTAAAAGATAAAGATAAGGCGTGTTCAAAATTAGGCTTTTAAAGCAACTCGACTCTGCTAATGAACCTCAGGCTCATAATATTATATTGATTGTTATAGTACCGTACGCGAGATTATCCCAGGCACACACACTTGCATGATAGATTATGTCGATGTTAAACCTAAATAATCCTTCGTTCGTAATAATTGTACATCATAATCTGTAGGCACGTTTGATCTATTGTGGTTTGAAAATTACCTACAGGGTGCTTCCAAGGTTGAGGCTTACATTAGCTCAAATTGTAGGCAGTGTGTGTAGGTAATTTACTGTTTGATTACCATCATTTAAAAATATATTTATTGTGTTTTAACAACGTTAATTGACTTATCCCATCTCAAATTAATTTAAGAAATAATACACTTAATGTTATCTGCACGAAATAAAAGATGCCAGTACCTTTCAGTCAACAATAAAAAAAAGAAAAAAAGTTTTGTCTTTTAGTTCAATACCTACCGTTTACTCACAGTACGTGGTTTGCAGCTAATCAATTGCCAATTTGCAGCCAAATATCAGTTAGTTTGGCCACAGTCGGCCGCTCCATCATTTACTCACGGCGACGCGTTGGCCTAGTTGGTAGCGGTCCTGGGTTCAAATCCCAGTAAGGGCAGTAATTAGTTCAGTCAAAGTACAGACAGAGCGCTAACTGTAGAACAAATGTGAATGCGACCTTAACACAAAACGAGAAAACGTCATATTTTCATGATATTAATAAAATCCTCAAAGGTCCTAAAGACCGCGTTTAATCCCTTTCTCACTTCATTAGAGGACATGGGGGACATCGCGGACCCTAGGTGAATGCGTGATGAGCGTAATGACGTAAAACGGAAGTTTTACGGCGGGTTTCCATTAAACTTGGGCATAAATTCGACGGAGACGACACGTGCAAATGTGAGTCCGAGCTGAGCTAGGGTACCGACTCATCAAGGAATTCAACAGGGAGACTACGACTTCACTTAATTATTGTACATACATAATGTATTATGTAGCATATACGACGCGTTAACCTAGTTAGTGACGCTAGATGTAGCCAAGACATCATTACAAGGATTGCAATATCCATACAAGCTTTTAACAATAAGAAATACAATTTCAGATCAAACTAACATAAAAAAATAATTTCATAAAATCGTACATCTGGAGCATAGCTGTATACACCAAACGTTGACACTGATACAAGGAGATAGACTTAGATTGGAGAGTTTTGAAATGTGGTGTGGGAGGAGAATGGAGGAGTGCTGAATAGAATAAATGAAAGTAGGAATTTACTAACATCAATAGAAGAGGACAGAGATAATTGAAGGAAAGATAGAAGGAAAGAGAGGCAGAGGAAGAACAAAAATAAATTACTTTGAGCAAATAAAAGAGAAGATTAAGGTTGGGTCGTACCAGAAATTCAAGCAGTAGACGGAAGACCGAAGCGGTTCGCGATTACTCCACAGACATGAGCATGGCTCTTAAATAAAAACAGAGAGAACCTCGTTGGTAGTGCCATGCCTACGAAGCTAGTTCGATTCCCGGTTTGGGAAAATATTTGTGTGATGACTACAGTACTGTGCTGAGTCGGTAATGTTTTTTATGTATTAAAGTATTTCTTTATATAAATATAATACCCAAAGTATACAAACGTAGAGTTTAGTTTGGGACTCCGTCAATTTGTGTGAGGTTGCTCTCGAATATTTATTTATTTATAAAAAAAAAAAAGATAAAAGATATTCATTCAGTAAGTAGGCCGCACGGGCACTTTTACACGTCAAGAATCTACCAGCGCTTCCCAAGAGGAGACACTGCTGAGAAGAAACGCCGCAAGAAACTCAGCAGTCAGTCATTTTTTAACCATATTACAATGGTACTACTTAATCTAGCATTATATAAAGCAATAAATATTAAATTCAATATAATATTAAATAACATGCGTAGATCAGCAGGAAAACATGCCAAAAATGTTATGTGAGAGATAAAGGAAGAAATAGGAGAAAAAAAAAAAAACTCACTTACATTTGTTTATAACTTATAACACGGTGCAAGATGACCACATAAAAGTTTCGATACGGTTTCCTACATCAATGGTGTCCCCTAGACAAGATAAAGCTTTTGCAATTGATCAAATTATTATTGCCATCAAATTATTATTATATAGGTACTATTACGTACCTACCTACCTACGTAAGTTTATACGTAAGTAAGTTTGATGTATAAATCTATAAATCATATCTAAATTAAAACTAAGGAAAACCAAGCATACGTACAGACTAAGCAATTACTTGCAACATCACACTGTGCATTAGCAGTTGTTTAAAATTTTACTGAACTGAGTGATGAATCGTAACACATCGAAAATACGAAACTTATAAACATTTCAGTGGTATAAAATCATTCAAGTGTTGTAACATGTCATGCGTATTAAACCGGATATTTCAGACGGTGGGATAGTATGAACAAAACAATATCGAATGTCTCGATGTTTCAGCGGTAGTGCAACTTACCTAATGTTTGGGTTTGGGCCGCTTCCCTTTTCCTGTAGGAAAACGTTGTGTGAGACATCAATGTGTCATATAAAAAACGATTGTATGTATCCCTTGCTATAAAGTAATAGAGTCACGGGTTAACAGCTTATTAACATATTTTTGTTAAGAAATCAGAATCCTACTAATATTATTAATGCGAAAGTTTGTGGTGGCTGGGAGGCTTTCGATGAAATTTGGAATGGGGACAGCTTCTACCCTGAATTAACACAGGTTGCTTTTCATCCCGGAAATTTTAGTAGATATTTAATCGATCATGGACGAAGTCGCGGACAGGAGCTAGGTAAAAAATCGATAGGACTGATAATCGAACTAACTTAAAAATAAGATTAGTACAAATATTATTATACATACATACATTAAATCACGCCTGTTTCCCGGAGGGGTAGGCAGATACCACTTATTTCCACTTGCTACGATCTTGACAAATTTCTTTCGCTTCTTCCATATTCATACATCGAGTCATGCACGCACGTCGGTTTCGGGTACTTGAGATTCGGCCCTTTTCTGGTATTTCTCCGATTTGATTCGGAAAAGTACGCCTAGGGCGGCCCCTTTCGACCATTTCACACACTTTCGATCTGTATATCTCTTTCGTCAATATTCTTTCATCCATCCTTTCCAAATGACCGAACCATCGAAGCATGCCCTTTTCTTATTCCGCATTTCGCTCTGACTTTTTCATTCCTTAATCTATCAATCAGATACAAAACACACAACTACTATTATTAAATGTAATTTTGCTTCATGTCCCACTCATTTCTCCAACCTGTATATTGTATAACCATCAAAACTTGTCCGTTGATGTTATCATGTTTCTTAAAAATAAAGTACCTATTCTAGAGAGAATTTATACCAATTACTGTGGGGTTATTATGACGTATCTGTGCAATTCATTTTACGCTGAGAGAAAGGGTCAGAGTTATGTACCTGATATTGCTCCGTCCTTTACGCTCACCGTAAAATTAGCTGCATAGCCATGTCATAAATAATAACTCCCCTGACATTGTTAAACAAACATTGATAAAGACAAACAGCGTGGTGTTCAAAGATGACAATTTGCATAACGTCGTTAGCTACGCTGCGCTCGAGGCTCTTCAGAAGGGAAGCTCTATAGTAGCTGTCTTAGCCGCCTCTAACTTGATTGCGCTGAAATGTAAGCTAAATAATTTGTGAAAGAGATACGATTCTGACAGCTTTTGTTTAATATTACCTTTTTTATTCATCAATCAATCTCAAAACTTTATAATTTTCAGGGTGTTCCTCAAAAGAGAGACACATCATAATGAGGAGATGCGATCGTCAATTTACTTATTTGTCAATTTATAGACGGAGAGACCTCGTGTTGTTCTCCTAATCATTATTTTAGGTAGTTAGCTAGTTTTAATAAATGTTATTTTTTACGTTTTTTCCTTGTAATGTAAGTTTTAAGTAATAACGTATTTTATGATTGATAAAATGGCCTTCTGCTGACGTTTCTTGCGACGCTTCTTCGCAATGATAATTTTGTCGGAAGCGCTAGTAGATTCACTCCATATTACCGACGCGTGAACAAGCCCTCATGCGGCCAGTTTATAGAATAAAGGCTTATAATTTGAATTATGAATTCTGGTTAGATCGTAAAAATATGATCAACGAATGTTATAACTATTTAACCCAACACGATCAGCTGTTTATATCCATGTATATCCTTCTTTTTTTTTGTTCTTAAGTCGGATTTAATCAGCCTAATATCTTAATTGTATCAAGCTGTATAGTAAGCACGCCTTAGCCGTCCACTTCTGCGTACCAGTTACCGGCAACAAGGCTTTCACCAGCAGACTGATATAACTGAACTAGTTAGTTCTGAGTTTCACTGAATGCCGAGTTTAACACGAATTTAACTACAACCAATTTTATATAGGGTGCTGACTGCTGACTATTTTAATTAGTTACCTTGTAACTATAGAATAGAATGCACTGTACTAATACACTGGTAAACATCTTAGCCTAAAAGTGCAAAATGTGGTTACAGAATTATTAACAAGTTTTTAGAGTTGTTGGTAATTCTGTAGCTCTGCCTACCCCACTCTGGGAATAAAGGCGTGAGTTTATGTATGTATGTATGTAACTATAGAATATGATTCAATGAATAATAATTAAGGTTCATTTACTAAAATTGTTTAGTATGTAAGTTTATCTACGCTTGATTTACGTAGGTTTTTTTGAAACTTGTGTAACTTGTCAAGACGCTCGTGTTTCTATGCTACAAATTGTTTTTTTGTTTTAATTTTCTAGCATCTTATGAAATAAAGATAATGTTCATCCATTTTATAATTTACGAATTTTACCTCGAAACGTATACATGTATGCACGTTAATTGTAGACGATAAGTATTGACTACTAAAGAGAAAGTTACAGACAGTTGAATGTTATATAATGTTATATGTTATATTTTGAATGTCATATTACCTTCAAATTAAGACATAAAAAAATACATGTTTGTAGCTAGATGACTCGTAACACGCAAAAAATAAAACTTGAGTGACAAAAATAGACGGTACAAAATGATATATAGCCGAACCGGCGCTCCGACGGCCATCTTAACTACGAGTATATCGAGAGCTCCGGGAGAAGCCAAAGGCCGGCCGAGACATAACCAGGTTAGAAACTTTAAAAGGTAAGCCAGTATCAATTAACAACACCATCTCAAGCTTGTTATTTGAGTTTAACAACTTTAGCGGTTTGTCAGTCTATTCTTTCTAACTCGAATTGATTTTAGATAGAACACGTTAGATCAGATTCGCATTGAGTTTTGCTGGAGTTTGTAAAAGTTGGAGTAAGCTTGCGGCTCGGATATAGATTTAGGTACCTAACTAATGCCTGGAGAGGAAGTTTTGAACTGGAATCGTTCTTGCTGGAAGTTGGGCGGCCGGGTTATGGAATATGATGGAGTGTGTGTGCGATCCCGTGGACTGCCAGGGTTCTACGGATTAAAAAAATAAGGACCTACCACATATTAATCTCGTCAATCAATACTCATATAGTAGTGAAAGTGACTTCGTTTGTTTGTTACGCTTTCACGGCTAAAGTGCTGAACCGATCTCGATAAAATTTGATATAAAGATAGCTTGAATTCCGAGGAAAGACATAGGTTCCTTTTCTTTACCGCGTGTAGCGATTAACGACTTCTACGTGGATGTAGTCGAGGGCAATAGCTAGTTGAATTATAATCAAATCTAAGAAGTCACAGTTTATCTATAAAATAAAAATCTATATCACGATAGCCTTCTCTGTGACAAATCTAATGGCAAGCGATATCTTTTGACATTTATGCTCGTAATTCACTCAATTATTTTCGTTTCATATTTTTAAAGTATTTTTATAGCTGGAATTTAAAAATCAAACAAAGTTCAAGATGAAATTACTGGTTAGGTTTTACAAGTAGAGTAGTAGTATTTATTTATAGACGAATTCTATAACATGCAACAATTATGAAACGTAAAATCGGCCTATGTACATACGTGAATAAACTGTAACATAATATTCTGTGGTTGTATTTTACTGAGTCTTAAACCATAAATAAGCATCTCTTAATCTCATGACCCGTTCTCTCTTTGAATATTTTGAAGCACATTTTGTCATTATCATAATTATGATTGTAGAGTTTAAAACTAACTCAAGTGAGCTTCCTGTCAACTGAATAATAGCGTAACGTTAACAATATAATTACCATATATGTATCACTCAAGATGGGATTGGGATTAAGCAAAGTGGAATATAGATCTAGTAATGGCGACTATAGGCAAATAGCTAGGTAGGTTTAGAAAGAGGTGTACGTTCTGTGTATCAGACATTTTATCCATATTGCAATATACCTACTAAATATCGTTTATTTTAAGTAAAATCATTCATATTTTGTACAAAAACAAGTACGAAGACACTTGAGGATAAAGAAATAAAAGCATCCGAACAACACGATAAAAGATATATCTAATACGAAACACAGTGGATATGGCAGCAAAGAAATATCTACTCGCGAGTCTCAAATGGGAGCATCTCTTTGTTTTTGCCAAAAAAAGTAAACTTTCTTTTCTATTTTCGATCCTTTAGACCCATGTGTGGAGTGAACCATAAATCAAAGCCCTCTCAATAAATCTTGACTTCGTAAGAATCTGGCCGAGACGTAATGTATTTTTCACGTTTATCATACCTAATATTGTACAGGATATTCTGTGAATAAAATTACGTGTGGGGTGGCGATAAAAATAGAGAAAGTCAAGGGTCCGTCCAATTTCCGGCACTTTATATCGGGTTCTCATTCTTTCGCAGCGAAATTAAACCATTTGTAAACGCTGTGCAAAGGGGAGAGTAAATCAATCTAAACATTGAATTAGTTGATGTTGAACGGGCGATTTTGGCAATATTTTAGAGGAGACGGCAATAGAATGGCGTATTTTGCGCCCAAGCCACGTCCTCGCCTATTCATCAAGGCGCCGAGCCCATTACCGCCCGCCACCTGCACGGTCCCTAGTTCGTATTATGCTATAAGTATTACCCTGGGCTTTCATTCACTGCCTACTAATAACTTATTGAATTAGTGGCTTTGGTTCATTCTAGTTGTTAACTAGCTTTATCCATTAAGATTGTTACAAATATTCGTAAGGTTCGTAATGTAATGTGATTTTGGGTTTGGATATTTGCGCAGTTTCGAATTATAGTTATTTGTAGTTTATAAGTTCTAACTTAAACCATTTAAACTGATACACGCGGACAAATCCCGACAATGATTTCAAAACAGGTTTTGCTCGCGATACTCCACGTTGAAGTCCTTTATAGCTACTTGCGGGTAGAAAGTATACTGTATCCCTCGGGGTTCTAGCTACGGGTATCTCCATTCTAAATTTCATTGAAATTGGTTCAGAAGTCTAACTGTGAAAGCGTAACAAAACAAGAAGACAGGCAAACAGATTTATCTTCACATTGTGATAATTGATATTAGGTGTAGTAGTTTTGATATAAAACATATTAGTAGATAGATGGATATCTGTGTCGATCGGTTGAGGCGTTGATCTAAAAAACATCAAAAACAAACAAACGTACTTTCTCATTATATACATATAGTAGTATTACAAACATACATATAAAGTCACGCCTTCGTTCCCAGAGTGGGGTAGACAGAGCTGCAGAATTACCTATAACTCTAAAAACTTGTTGATAAGTCTGTAACAACATTTAGCACAATCAGGCTAAGATGTTTACCAGCGTGTTAGTGACAGGTTGCAAGCCCATCGTCTAATAGTACAACAGACACAGGACTTGACAGAAGCGCGTGTAGTGGATCTGTTGTGTTTTTTCTGGTTATAATCCTTGTGAAGTGTTTATCCCTGTGTTTTGTTTTGTTGGGTGGTGGTATAGTAACAATAAATTTATCTGGTGAGTAAATAGCGTAGTTTTCTCCAATTGGCCGTTCGGCCTCTTGGACAATGGCGGAGAATGAAAAGGAGAAACCCCCGGATGAGGGCAGTGGCAACCTGAGCAATATGGTCGTTGACGAGTCAATTAACACAACATCTCGAAAACGCACCAGCACAGCCTTGCAGTTGAACTCTGAAGGGGGGAGACGCGACATCAAAAAGGTTATTGTGGATCCGGAAAATGCTAACCCGTCAGTCGCAAATATGTATAAGCATTCGTCCTTAGACCATGATGGATCCCATACGTACGGTAAGGAAGACTGTGGCCCATTTGTTGTCCATGTCTCCCGCGACACAGAGGTTGCTGACTCTGGTGTAGGTCTGCGTCCAATTAAAGTTGGTCTTATTTTCGTCCAAAACAACATTCAAAATGTCAAAAAAGACGGCATCAAGTCTCTGGGTCGTAATAGGGTTTCGGTTGAATTTAAAACCGCAGAGGATGCAAATAAAGTAATTGGGAACCCTTGCTTAGCCCGGTACAAATTGTCAGCTTCGATCCCCTCGTACAACGTATCTCGGATGGGACTTGTTCGTGGAGTCCCTGTAGAATGGTCAATGGAGGAATTTGTAAACGCGACTGATCTTAAGGAAGGTTACGGTAAAATCTTGAAGGCCCGACGTCTACACCGTAAAGAAACAAAACCTGATGGCCCTTCTTGGATACCAACTCAGTCTGTTGTCCTGACTATTGAGGGACAAAATTTGCCTCAAAAATTATATGCCTTCTACACTTCATTGATTGTGGAAACATACCAGCTCCCAACAATACAATGCAGAAAATGTGTTAGGTTCGGACATGTACAAAACCAGTGCCGCTCGGAAGCACGCTGCTATCGGTGTGCTCAAAAACACCCAGGTGACCAATGTACGGTCTCCCAGGAAAATTCTACCTGCCTGTCTTGTTCTGGCAGGCACTTTGCCACCGATATCAATTGCCCTGAATTTACTAGACAAAAATCTATCAAAAGAGTCATGTCTGAACAAAGTATTTCGTATGCAGAAGCCGCGGCGCGCTTTCCTCAGGTACGGAGACCATATGCCGATGTAGCGAAAGCCATGTTTGCCCCTGTTGCTGAGCCTCCAAGACGCCCCTCAACATCACACTCCTATTCCTCTATCCCTTCATCCCCCCTTAAGACAACCTCTTACCGCAAGACTGTGGAACGTTCCCCCCGTCCTAGGTCCCCCCTTCGTGAGGGATATGACAGGATTGCACACCAAAATATAGTGGCATCTCCGACATCACAACTCCCCAATGGGCATGGGTATCCCAGCCCCCCTCAAAGAATAAGTAGAGTCACCCCAAATGAAGACCTCCTAGAGCTTTTGTTTAAGCTACTTACTAACATCGTCTCCAAATGGAGTGATGTTTTACCGTACGACGTTGCCCCTCTCATGATTACCCTTGCCGAAAAACTGTCCAATGGCTTCGCCGGCCCCCACGCTGACACATATCCTACAGTGGAACAGCAGGAGCATTGTTCCTAAAAAAATGGATCTTATAAATCTGATTAACTCTAATAACATATCTGTTGCAGCCATTTCGGAGACATGGCTGAGACCTGGAATACGCTTTAGGATTTCAGGTTTTTCATGTCTTCGAGATGACCGTGATGATGGTCGTGCAGGTTCTGCTCTTCTTATAAAAAGAAATATCCCTTATTCATCAATTTCTCTCCCTCCCCACACCCAAGATATTAATGCCGTGGCTGCTCAAATTATGGGCATCAATTTTGTTTCTATTTATATCCCCCACCCTAATTTGAACCTTCTGCCAGACTTGTCTTCTATTTTTTTTTCTGTCCCCCCGCCCCTGGTAATACTAGGAGATTTTAATTGCCATCATACTTCCTGGGGCTCTTCTTACACTGACTCCTTTGCTCCATTCCTTCTAGATTTATTTGACGACATTAATGTTTGCGTCATTAACGATGGATCCCCAACTCACAGAGTGTACCCTGGTCAGAATAATCAATCAGTCCTCGACCTCACTGCTTGCTCCCCTAACCTCGCATCCCTATTATCATGGACGATCTTAAATCAGTCCTGTGGGAGTGATCACTTCCCAATTATCGTCTCTAACCCTAGTACTATTCTTCCCTCTTTTGCACCTGAACCACTCTTAAAGTATAAAATTCAAGCTGCTGACTGGCCAAATTATTGTCTTTATGCGGATCGGAAAGTTAAAGATTTGGACCCAGTAACCTCTCATAATTACCTGAATCAGTATAACAATTTCCTTACAATTTTACTAGAATCTGCAGATAAATACATCCCCTTAAAAAAGTCGCCCATCCGTACAATTTCTTCTCCCCCCTGGTGGGATGCAGATTGTACAGCTGCGGTCAAAAAGAGGAATGAGGCTGAGAAATCATTTAACGAAACTGGGAATAGTGATGATTTTATTAATTACCAAAAAGTTTCAGCGCATACAAAACAATTCTTGGCAAAAAAAAAAAAGAAGGGATGGAAAGGTTTCTGTGAAAGTTTGGCCCCCAGGACACCCTCCACTGTAGTTTGGAAGAGCATCAAACGTTACAGAGGTTCATTCAAGCCTGACCCCTTATCATCGGGTAACTCATCTGCGTGGGTGGAAGACTTTGCAGACAAACTGGCTCCTCCTTATGTCCCTGAATACATACAGCTTTCCCTCACTCCTCCGACCCATTCTAATGATGCTTTTGACCAAGGCTTTTCATTGTCGGAGCTTAACATAGTGCTCGACGGTATCCGTAACTCTTCACCCGGCGAGGACGGGGTTCCTTACATTTTCGTGAGTAAGCTCGGTTCCTTCGGACGAAAATACCTACTTGAGATCCTTAATGGTTGTTTTGCGTTTGGGGAGATCCCGGAATCTTGGAAGAGTCAGGTGATAATACCTATCCCTAAAGGTAATAAAAACATCTTGGAGGCAAGTTCCTTTAGACCCATAGCCCTCTCTTCGTCTATTGGTAAAATACTCGAGCACTTAGTTAAGAACCGTCTCGAATGGTGGGCCGAAAGCAGAATGGTTTTGGCAGAGTCTCAGTTTGGGTTCAGAAGGGGTAGGAGTACCATGGATAGTCTAGGCATCCTAACTTCGGATATTCGTCTTGCCTTTTCTGGTAAACAAGATCTTTTTGCGTGCTTCCTGGATGTGAATGCTGCATATGATAATGTTCAACTTCCGCTGCTCAGAGGCAAACTGCTCCAGCTGAGCATCCCCGTGAGGATTGTCCATTTCATTTGTAAACTATTCATGGGTAGAACAATCAAAATTAGAGATGGTAACTTGAATCCCCTTCAAAGAACTCTCTGGCAAGGGATACCCCAAGGATCGGTCCTCAGCCCACTCCTATACAGCATCTACACCTCTGATCTTGACCAGTCGGTTCTGCCTTTTTGCCAGATGCTCCAGTATGCTGATGACCTGGTTTTGTATACCGCAACTGACTCGACCACCACTGCCTCCTCACGACTCAACGAAGCCCTTAGTTACTTGACAGACTGGATGGATGAACATGGTTTGTCACTGTCCCCATCTAAGAGCCGGGTTGTCACATTCACGCGAAAAAGGGTTATACCTACAATTCATTTATCTTGCGAGGAGAATTTAATCCCTAACTGTGAGTCTGTAAAATTTTTAGGCGTTATTCTTGACTCGAAATTGACCGGCGTTCAGCATTTAAATTATGTTGCTAGCAAGTGCGAGAAAAACATTAATGTTCTCCGTAGCCTCTCGGGTGTCTGGTGGGGCTCCCATCCATACTGTCAAAAAATTATGTACAATGCTTTAGTTCGAAGCCATATTGACTACGGATCCTTTATTCTTGAGCCTTGCAACAAAGTAGCCCTTAAAAAAGTTGATTTGGTTCAATCAAAATGCCTTCGCATTATACTTGGGGCTATGAGGTCCTCTCCAAGAAACGCTATGCAGGTTGAATGTGTTGAGCCGCCTTCTTACCTCCGGAGACAATACTTAGCAGATCGGTTTGTGTACAAAGCGCTATCACTATCTAGTCACCCTCTTCACTCACGATTGGATTCTTTATCCCGAGAGATGACCGACAACAGATTCTGGGCCCATAAGGACCCTCCACGGTTAATTTTAAGTTATACTAAGTTAAAAAATCTTTCCTTCCCATACTACAAAACCGTAAAAAATCCATTGTTTGAGACTGAATATAATGCTTTAGTTTATCTTCCAAAAGTAATGCTTGATTTTGGCATATCCAAAGATGATCCTGGAGCCAACAAGAAGTTTAACAAAGCCCTAGAAGAATGGCAGGACTGGCTCCCAGTTTTTACAGATGCATCAAAATTATCCACTGAAGGGGAAGTCGGTGCTGCAGTCTGGATACCAAAGTATAAAATTTTGTTAAATTCCAAATGCCCTCCAAAGACTTCGGTCTTCATTGGTGAGGTGGTAGCTTTATTTGAAGCAATATCTTACGTCGAATCTCACGGCGTTCCCAGAGCTATCATCTTTTCTGATTGTAGAAGCTGCCTGCAAGCAATTAGCGGAAATCAATTTAAAATGAAAACAAAATTCCCGTTAATATTAAAAATTAAAGAACTGCTACTTGTATGCGAGAATAAGGGTATAGAGGTCGTACTTTCGTGGATTCCGAGTCATTGCGGCATTGTCGGCAATGAATCTGCGGATACATGGGCTAAAAACGCGGTTGATACCGGTTTGAAGATCCATTACATTCACTTCACTTCTGACCTTTTAGCTATGGCTCATGCGGACGCGAAAGATTCATGGCAGGAAGAATGGAACGTTTCTAAACTGAGCAAAGGTAGAAAATATGGAGAGATTCAACCTACCATACCAACGAAGCCCTGGTTCTTTCGGTTTAGATCGGCCAACAAACAAACTACATCAACTATTTGTCGTTTACGTTTAGGACATGTGTGTACCCCAGTCTTCCTTGCCAAGATCAGGGTCCGGGATAGCTCCCTGTGTGAATGTGGGCTCGACGAGGGCACGACTGACCATATCTTTTTTAACTGTCCTAGATTTAGTTATTCCATGTATGACATTTTGCCTCGGGATATTCCGCGGCCAACTAATTTTCAATCTCTTCTCGCCTATCCTAATTCTCTTAAATTACTTGTAAAATATATTCAATCGCACGGTATTAACCTTTAATTTCAAAATGTTCGTTAATCTTTGTCTTAGTCTAATTTTCTGTGATAGCTTACCTACCCTGTTTCTATTAACTTATCTTCCACTCACCTTATGTTATTGCATTTGTCCGTCATTTGTTTTGTGGCTTATGTATGTTTGTGCCGTCCTTAACTCGTGTTATTTGTTTTAGGTCTCCTGAACTCCGAACATTTCCACTTAATAAAAAAATCCTCCACCGAACATTTCCCCAGCGTGTCTAATGTCAAGTTGTCATTGGCGAAATACATCTTGCTATAAAAGATGTGAAAGCCATTAAAAAAAAAGAAAAAAAAAAAGAAAAAAATAGTATAACAAGCCTTTATTCCCTTAGTCACCTCTTACGACATCCACGGGAAGACATGGAGTGGTACTATTCTAAACAGGCGACCACAGGGGAAGTAGTATTATACTTAAGCTAAAATGTACCTATATTCAGCTTAATCTGGAAAACCGTTAAGATACGAAAATGCAGTCAAATCAACCGGTGTCACTTAGTTTCGGCTTTTGAGGTTAGGGAGCCCGCTGTACCTATAGGTATATTCAAGGACCTTTCTTAGCGCTGGTCGACGCAACTCGTGACTGAAATTCTGGCCGTGTCGCTTGGCACAACAATAAAGCCATTAAACTGGCTATGCTGCCAGCATTTTGGGAGCAATGCACACTGGTAGCGCCTTGTTAGACTAGTATATATATAAGTAATATTTCAGGAGAAATTAACTTTTTTTAATCCGTTCCATATGTGGTACACCATGCAATTAGGTGTCGGTTACACTGATATTTAATTATGAATTCGATTTTTAATTTAAACTTCTGTAGACTCTTAACTTAGAGAAATAGTATTAGTTTCCATTATTTAAACCATTTTTATTAGTATTTCTCGCAGGATATGTAAATAAACCGTTTTATGGCACACCATGATATAAGGTTTGGGTTACATTATCGTATTATTATGGAACAATTTCTTAATTTATACTTCATTACACTCTAAACTTTTAGAAATAATTGTTGTATTTGTATGAAGAAATTTCTCTTAGTATTTTCACATTTTTCACATTATGTGACAGTAAAATATTTCATGTACTATGAAAAATCCATAAAATTACTGCATGCAGTGACATATATGGAACGTTTGGACACGCCGTCGATGCATGGTGTGACAGATCTGGAACGTTTGGAAAAAACTGTGTATAGGCGTATAGATTATCATTGACAGTATATAATATTTACAGCATACTTACGCAAAGATTTTCACACATAAAAATATTTTTTTCTTCGATTTTTGATTATATATTTTTTTTTTATTGCAATATGTAAATGAAATAAATCCATTGTTCACGGAGAACAGCAACATTTGTATAAATCCCTTGGTAATTTCAAGTACAATGCCATCTAGTGGATTGTTACTGTGTTACACTTATATAGTGCCCTCTAGGTTTGCTTTTATACAAAAAAGATGTCGCTGCCTTTACATTATTTTTAACTACTAACGATTAAACTGGTTGTGACATATCTGTCACTGTATGCATTGTAGGGTTAAGTAATGGAGTATTTTTTTTGTAAGTAGTAAAGGTTATTTTTATAAGCTTTTATTAAACTTACTTAGTTCGTATGTGTGTTATACCAAAACTGCGATTTTTTTTAGATTTTTTTTAGTCAATTGGCCGCATGTGGGATTTTTCACGGGATCCCTTTTGAACGCATAATTTTTTTTACGCGTAATTCATCTTTACGCTTTACATCCTTTTAGGCTGACATTGCAATTTAATAAACGTCTATATTGCGTAGCTTAGGTTAGGTTAGGGAGGTTAGTTTTTTTAAATAATGAAAATAAAACCGATTCTATTGTAAAAACCGTTTTCGGCCAAACGATTTTACGCATAAAGATACATAATGCGTAAGAAAAATATCCGATCCAACAGTGAACCCTTTTTCACACGTTGGTAATATGGAGTTAATCATCTTGTTGCTTTATTTATTATGTCTGTCATTTCGAGTTAAATTTTGAAAGACAATTTTGAGTTAATTCTGTTATTGAATGGGTACGCAATATATGAACTTTCTTGGTGGAAAAAGTGATTAGTTAGTTTGGTCTCGATAAGCAGATGATGGCTGTACGTGTACAACCAAAAAGTACAGTCGGTCTCAAAACCGTAAATTTTTGCCAGAAGCTTATTAATTTGGTATGTGCTCGAGTTTTTCTCCTGTTAAAACGCTTATTTCTAGATTATGATGTAAATTTGCTTTAACTCGAACATTAATCAGAAATTATCATTAAATCACTTCACCATCAATGACAATGTATAGAAGCTTTACGATCTGGCTAAATAACCAAATGCTCAGTGAGGAGCCCGTGATATACTGCGCAAAACTTTCATAAATCATTCTGATAATATGCACGAACAATTTTGTCCCGAAAAAATGAATATTTTGTTCAGATACTGATGGCATAGTTTAATTTATGTGTAGGTGATGGCCGTGAGGGGTTATGGAGTACCTGAATTAGGTTTTAATATTTAAAAAAATCATCGATTCGCCTTGCGTTTATATGCGTGTACAATGTACCTACTTACAGGGGGTTATTATGGGGTCCATATTGACTCATATAAAATTGATCTTTCGAATTTTTATTCAAATACCGATTTGTAACTATACTCATCATTACTCGAAAAATTTTGCTCATACTCTTTTGTTCATACTTTTTTAGTCATAATCATCGCAACTCATAATACATTTTTTCAAAAAACTGTTACTTTTTTAGATTTTTATTTATCTAACCTAACCTAATTTTATCTACACGTAAGATATTTAAGAAATTCTGAAAAGTGTACGTTTCCATGAATATTGACGTTATAAGTTCAGATGATTATAAGTTCCGACCGTTAGTATTCAAAAAAAATATGAAGAGTATGAAGAGTGATCAGGGTTTATGCTGGGACGTATTGTATACTTTGTTATTATTAAGATCTTGTAAAACCCATAACTGCAATGAATAAATGAATTAGGTTGTAAAATTATATGAGATACATTTTCGGAGTTCCAATAATCTAATTTGCAATTTTATATGAACTTTGGCGCACCCGTTATTATGTCATAGCAATGCAGTTTAGTTTACGCTGAGAGAAAAGGACAGCGCTATATAATTGCTATAGCTCTGTCCTTCACGCTCTCCGCAAAACGAACTGCATAGCCATATCGTAATAATCCCCCTGGTACATACAAAATGAACGACTATCACAACAACCTCACCACTACACCCAAATACCGCATCTCTTAATTGGTTACTCTAGTACAGTCAGCAGCAGAAGTAGGTACGCAATCGAAGAGGTCAAAATGATCAGCACTTGACTCTATTGTCAAGAGAATACGGTCGTCGTGTCTTGATCATTCTGAGCATGTTATTCTGCTTAGCTACTTTAGATGCTGACTGTACCTAGGTACTTATGGTGTGTCTCTCTAGTAACTTAAAAAATAGTCCATAAGAGTGACCCTGAAAACAATACAAACCCACAGGACCTTATTAAGTCTTCCCTACAAAAGTGGTAATTTTCGAACGTTAACGACTGGACTAGTAATAGTTCGCCTTTGTATATTATTTTTATCTTCATTGTATTGTTTTTGTTTGGCCTTATAACGTATTGACAAACATATTAAAATAAAATAAGCATTGACGTAAGCTTTCTTGCTATGTCTCTGATACCATACACTCGCTAGTTTTCGTAAACAACATCAAAAATATTCCTTTATTTAATTGTCATTATGTTATGTATCGCAAGGTCGCAACGCAGTACAAAATATCAAAATTCGCATATTTTAGATCATTACACACTTTAGTTGTTAGTGCAACTTCACTAAGCTACTATACTCGCAGCACGTACAGCATAAAACATAAAACTACTCTTCAAAACGTGCTGCCAGCTAAGTACATGCATGACATTGCCTGCACCTGGCCATAGATCACGGGGCGCGCAATAGAACGCCCGCGCATCCGGCGTCCGCCGTTTATCAACTGCGGCGGCCATTAGCGACCCCCAACACGCCAGATTAAAATGTTAACTAACCACCCTTTGTCTTCGCTGCATTTACAATGGGCTGTTACGAGTAAGTTAAGAGCAATTTTACTTTATGTTCTTGGGTAAACAATTGTGTGGAATGCTCGGTTGTTGCACTTCGAATTTAATTTGATAATGATTAGAGTTATTGAGGTTTTATTAAAAATAAAACCGATTTTATTGTAAAGACCGTTTTCGGCCAAACGATTTTACGCGTAAAGATACATAATTATGCGTAAGAAAAATATCCGATCCAACAGTGAACCCTTTTTCACACGTTGGTAATATGGAGTTAATCATCTAGTTGCTTTATTTATTATGTCTGTCATTTCGAGTAAAATTTTGAAAGACAATTTTATTGAGAGTTCTTGAGGTTTTATTACACTTTGGTATGAGAAATAAGGGAGATCGTTTTTATCAACTTTTAACCTGTCATCTGATTCTAGTTATTATCAGGCATAAAGCCTATTGGCCATCAGGTGGCCTGTGAGCTCGTTGAGTCTCTGAATGGACTGAGAAATTTAGTATTTTTTAAATTATTACTCTAATATTATACAAGGTGGGACACAGACTTTATACCGACCGTATTCTATGTGATAGTACCACACTATGACATTGTGATATTAGATTAGATGTTTGCTCTCGACAAACGTGTACGCATACATTTTTTATTGCTTTTTCTGCGGCAGTTACAAATCGATTTGGCTCTAAGCCAACCGCATCATTTTAATAGCTCCTCTGTGCGACTGACCACGTTTTTGCATAATTCTTTCATTTATATGTAACCATTTATTCTTAATGAACAGTATTCTTAATGTTTAATCTTAATAATATTAAGGTTAAGTACGGTATTTCTGGGTGCTTATGATCCGGTGTCCTTCGAATGTAGAATTAATAGTTACCTTCTGGTTAAGCTCGCTCCTATATCGACCTTCTTTTGAAATTTGACGATATATTAATATCGCTAATCATTCCGGTGAAGATATCATTCCACGGTCAACCTAAATGCGATACCCGCCACCGCAAGCATTCGACCGCAGCGGCACATCGATCGGTTCGTATCGATTTCTATGAAATATAAATTGTATACGTTAAATAAATAAATTTAATAATGTATCAATATTCAAAAGCAATAAATAAGTTGTTTGTTTTGGATAGGAAAAAGATTACCATCTCACATATAATTCTCCTAAGGGTTTCCTTACGTATCTGAATTTCAAAAGTATTTTGAAGGGAAAAAAAATAAGGTTATCGAAATAAAAATTGGATAAATTTTACTTTCAATAAAAGCTGGTGTTCATTATTTTTTATATATTCAGTTTATTCAGTTTATTCATTGCTTTCATGGGTAATTAGGTGGGTACAATGGTGTTTAAGTACAAATTTCAGTCTGCCATGAAACCCTTTCGGGCACTACAATATTATCTTGACACTAATAAAAACTATCTTATTATTACTAAACTAAGTACATGCTACATATGGCACCAAAATATTGAATTTATTCTATTGCACATTAAAAAAACTCTTGTAGGGAATAAAAACAATTATAAATTAAATATTTCGTAAGTTTTTTGGTAAATATATTATTATTTTCTTCGCTTTTTATGTAACTTGGAGTGTTATTGTAGACTTTGATGCACATCACGTGTGGACTCGAACTGTGCATTTTCAATTTCGATGATGCTATTGGGATATTTTTTCTAGGGCGCAAATTAGGATTTGTGTTTTTTTTTGGCAGTGGGACAAAATCAAGATGTTTTCTTAGAAAGTTGCACAACTCAAGTATGTATAGGGAGGTTACAGTTAGTATTTTAAGTGTAAGTATCCCAACAAACGCGACTAAATATAAAACTTTTCTATCACCTAAGAAAATTTACATATCTTGCACTTACTAAAACCATCATCTAAGGAAATAAAACCTCCTCCGGGAGGCGCGAGAACTTCTAAGACAGTTAGCATCCACTTAGGTACCTAGGTACTTAAAGCTAGTTTTCTACGGAACTCGCAGTTTGGATTGTTATTTAAATTTTACGTCACATTGAAAATGGGGGGGAGGGGGGGCATTGCTGATTGTTTGTGGCAGCCGCTTTATTTACAGCTCACCGCAAAGGCCTGTAGCGTCCAGGAAATCCAGAGACGCTTTCGGCAGTGAGGAGTTGGATCTCTTGCGGGTCCATGATATATCGCCCTAGTAAGATACTTCAATTGCGCATTAGAGGTCCGCATGAGTAGATGGTGTCCTGATAGAACTTACATGTCGCGTCTTGTTTTATACCCATAAAAAAAATGTCTGTTCTGTTTGCAGTGGCAAGTTAGGATCCTAGTCACGGCGCAAGTTTTTTCTCGTTTGAGTAGTAGAACCTATTTGGAGAGCTTCCTATTGAACTCTTTAATTAATGATTTTGAGTGTTTCTGTCATTTAGTGGACTTGCATAGCTCAATTGCCCTAGATTTACATAGATTTCCTCATATATATGTATTATTTAAATAGATAAAACTCTCGATATAATGGCAAATCCCTACTTTCAGAGCTGATATCTTTTCAACGGACCAATTGTTTTTCATTAATTTCTCTAAAACAGTTTTTTTTTCTTTTAAACTGCCTCCGAATCCGTCCTAGATTCCACTGATAGACATACAGATACACTGGTACACAAGTATGTATGTATGTATGTAATTTCTTATTGTACAAAAGAAAAAGAAAACAATACAATGAAGATTAAAACAGGATGTACAAAGGCGAACTTATCCCTTTAAGGGATCTTTTCCAGCTAAGTCTTGAGAGATTGTGCATCGAGTAGGCTAGTGTACAACTTTAATTAGGAAAAGAGCATAAAAACTAAACTGATCAATAAAACTTAAGTACAAAAAATAAATAAATTCAAATATACATATATATTAATAGATACAAACATTTTATCTATTAATACATCTATAAATACATATTTAAACTTACATAAACTATATATAAATTACTTTTATGTAGAGGACAGTTGAAATAATATTTAGGAGCAGCTAGAGTCATGCCAGGTCGGTTATTATGACATAGTTATGCAATTCTGTTTACGCTGACAGAAAAGGACAGAGCTATATAACTGCCATAGCTCTGTCCCTTACCGTAAAATGAACTGCATAGTTATGTCATAATAACCCCACAGAACTTCTTCAATTAGTCTTTTAGGATCGTGATCGTCTAATGCCGGCCGGTAGCCGATTCCATAACCTGATAGAGTGCAGCGTAAAATATTTAGAATAGGACTTGGATTTTATGAGACGGGAAGGCGAGTGAGATTGGCCTTTGAGCGCAGCCGGTAACACACACACACAAACACACGCACACAAGTACACACGGAAGCATAGTCGACCAAGAAACTGCTTTATCACTTTTCGAGGACTTTCTTGGTCGACTATACACACGTTAAACATATAACACTCCTGTTTTAGCGTCGGGATTACTGAAACTATATTTCTGCAGTTGGATTTTGTTTCTAAAAGCCTTATTGTTAAAGCATTTATCGAGTTAGAATTGAAGAAAAGTCGGAAACTACCGAGATAAGCGAATCGTGTCAACTTGAAAACTGATTGCCAATTCTAAGCTCAATTTATTCTTTGCTACGGCATTTTTCTCCCAGTTCCACCGCCTCGCGATATTCCAGTTCATTACTTGATATTATAGGAGGAACTAAGCTAAACAATGTCCCCTGCGATCTTGAGTACGTTCCTATAGGGCATTGCATTATAATATTTTCTTCTCGAATGTACAGTTTTTACGGTAAGTGGAAGAGAAAACGGTGAAATTGCAAGAAAGGATACAATAAGGGGATAAAGGCGAGGTCTTTCACAATATCATCTCTATTCATTGGTATAATCGCGGAATATTTTTTGGGTTCGTACTGGGTAATGTTTTGATAAAAATTGTTATGGGTTTTCGGTACATTTATTATCACATAATGGTTATGTTGATAAAATTGTTAGTGTTTCTCGAGACCGTGACACACAAATAAGTCCTTCTGCTTCATTTTTACAGTTTTTTTTAATTGGACATTAAATGTTTCACTTCATACTCGTATAAATACTGAGGGCAGTTAATACGTTATTCTTGGGTTTTCAAAGGCGATAGTGAGTCCATCTAATATATACAAGAGACCCTCAATTGCGAGAAGGGTACGGGCTCGCACATAAAATTGAAATCGTATAAGATGAAGTATGACCCTCGAAGATACTATTTTGAGCTTTAGATGTTGAATTAAATTACCATTTTATTACCCTGAATAGGCGAACGTGCTTGAACGTTGTAAGTAGGTAAAAATGTATCTTCATATTTTTTGTACTTAGGTACTAATTTAGCAATTGTGTTGCTTATGATTTATTCGAAAAAATCTGAGTATTTTTTACTGACGTCCTAGTTTTTGCTCGATATTGGTTGTTTAGACCGTTACCAATTGAGGAGGCCTATTAACCCCTGGTGTCCCAAGCCACGCGCGCTCAAATACCACTGTTTCCCACGGCTTTTTAAGATACCGACCGCGCTGAGGACTTGATTTGCTTTATACGCTCTATACACTTCCTCGTACACTTTTTATACATAGAGTTGTATATTTTTGGAAAGACGGAAATGTAATCTACATTATTATTTCAAAAGTTTAGCGGTATAATACATAATTTAGTGTATGTAGCCAAATGATTTTAGAGAAAAATTAAACTGAGGCAGTTTTCCGAAAACATGCTCATTAATAAAAAAATTACACGACAAAAGTGTTTTTTTTTTAATTTTCTATTTCTTTATGATATACTTATTCTAAAAAAAAAACATACAAAATACAGTATACCACATAAATCAAAAAGATATGTGCATGTTAACTTGAAAGGAAAGCATTGCGAAGCAATTTTGCATGCGCTGTGAGTCAGTCATAGTCATATTTATTTATTTTTCGTTGAAGTGTTATAATTGGTTGCTGTCAGTTTGTAGCTAATTTCACACTGAATCGATTGATATACGATTAATGGGAATTTATGCATTAATTTGAAAGACAGAGGACAGAAAATCGAATCATGACGTGGTGGCAAGCATGACTGCCGGTGGGACACATCGCTTTTTTGGGCCGGCAGGTATGACTGCCGGCGGGACACAAGGGGTTAAAATAAAACTAGCCTATAGCCTAACGCACTCGCAATCGCAATCGGCTTCAAAGCGGAACAATTGTTTTCATTTTGTATGCAGACAAGCAAAATGAACACAATTGCGATTGCGAGTGCGTTAGGTAATAACCCCTCTGGTCTTACGGTTCTTTAGTTAGTACTAGAGTCATAAAAAACTTGTTAATCATGCAAGGACCGTCGCACAATACTATTATGATCGCATTAACTAATTTGTTTTTGTATTTTTATCTTATAACCTAGTAAAAGAACCGGTACCTGCCTGGCCTATTACTTAACGCACTCGCAATCGCCATCGACTTCAAGTCTTTGACTTTCAGTGCCAGGCAGGATACAATATTCACAAAAAGATTCGATATCAAATCGGCTTTGAATGTTTTTAGAGTTAAGGTCGCTGTCAATAGAACTATGATAAGTATGATAACGATGAATACGATGTAAACAAATTAGTAATGTTTGACACATAACCTCAAATAATTCACTCAGCTTTTCGAATGTGGAAGTTTCCTCACGAAGTTTCCTTCACCGTAGGAGCATCGGGTAATACACTTAAGTTAGAAAAAATGGTAATGGCGTATCGATTGGAAAAGTTAAACCTTCATGTGATGCTGCCTACCAAGTACAAAAGCTAAACGTAAGGTTTTAACCCTCCCCTTTCACTGAACACTGAAGAATGTCAGAGGCAAAGGTTAAAGGGTAAAGGTAGGCTTCGCATCGGTAGGCCAGCGTTCTGCTCATTGGCTTGTGCGGAGCACAAAGTGCGGGCGAGGGTGCGTCATTTACATTAGCCTGACGGTTGGGTACATTTCAGACTGGCATTGGATCAACAAAGAGTTTAATATCATATCATTTGCTCTTCTCAAGCTTAAAATTAAGAGTGTAGCTTGAGCTTGAACCCGCTTAAGAGCGAATATTCGCGTTTCAACTGCCGTCAGTGTCGTCGGTTATTAATGAAAAACTACATAAAATAATACATGAAGTAAGGAATATTTAAGTAGTAAAATTAAAACAAAAAATAAGATTAAATAAAACTAAATCTAAGATAAAAAATTAAACTAAAACAAAATTAGTTTAATTACCAGCAATTTTTGATTTAAATAGAAAAGAAACCGAAATTACCTACTTTCCATTACTTTTAAATAAAAAAAGGAAACATCGACGAAGAACCGCCCTTAATTTTTCTTTCTGATGAAAAGTATAATTTGTAACCTTGTTACTGTTCAATACGTCGTCATCAATACTTCATGATCTTATTACAGATGTTTAGAAAATATTTCGTCGAGAGAATACGTTTCTGGACCCACATAATTTTACCACCATAACTAAAGACAAAGTATTTTTAAACAATACCCCTTAACTAACCATGCAACACGTACCATGCCAGTTGCCACACGTAACATGTACCTTTTCGGTCGAAAAGTCAATTGACCTAGAAACGAGTGTGCTGGCAAAACTAGTTAGTGTATCTCTGATACAGAAACATGATTGTATGTAAAATAAAGTAGGGAATCCTATAGCGAACAAAGGAACTTGAGATAGCTGTATGTAAAATAAAAAGTAGGACCTCCTATAACGAACAAAGAAACTTGGGGATGGAAATATTTTAAAACAATCGATGACATGCGCGATGTGTAGTATCTTTAAACAACAAGGAATATTTATTTAATGTTGTAAGCTTTGTACGCAGAAACCCTTTTATTTGACTTTGAAACCTTTGACTTTGTAAGGCGATAATATTTCCAGGAATGGTGAAAAAAAAGAAACACACCAGTTAATATGGTTTTAGAAGAGTCCTTTCCTTCGTACGATTACAACTTAGCTCCTTGCCTGTATAGCTAATACCGAGATGTAATATAAGCTGTACATTTGTTTTCTCCTTCAAACATACCACACTACAAATCATTCCCCACCAAATAAACCATTACGCAGGGTAAGAGGGATACAAGAAAATATTTTTACGCGCATTTTATTTGTGTCTCTCTCGTATATCATAGGTGCTCTTGTTTGCGTAATAACAGGCATTTAACTGCCCATAAAGAACAATTTATTGCAAAGGCAACATATGCAATATCTCACCGTATTTGGTTTTAGGACTCATTTACTGCCTTATTGAAACTTTATGTCTTCGGGGAACACATACATTTCGCATCACTGGGAATTCGTTTGGGAACCTTAACAAGGTTAGAATTTGAAACATTATTTTCTTTAAAAGTTAGATAACGAAATAATATTAAGTTCTACGTAATCATAAACGTCAAAAACGCCTACAAGCATGTGCAAAAGCTCCTTAAGGTAAACATGGCTACAAGATAAAAGGATTCGGTTACCTCTTTGACATCAAAATATGCGGAAGATTTGTGGTATTTAATGAGAGAAAATTTATCAGTATAACAAAATTCAGGAACGAATTATAATTTATCTTTGACTTCATCGTAGAACTCGAATATCGTTGTTTCCTAAGAGACTCCAATTTTCCGGAAGAGAGAGCATTCTATCTATACCTACACTATCTCAGATATGCACTGTTTGTGTGCCAAATTTAGATATATCCGTTAGTTCATGTGTGATTAAGTAACCAACATCCTGACATCAAAAGCCACTACAGACCTTTACATGTATAAAAGTGGTAGGAGTTAATTTATGTCTGCTTTTGAACATTTTGTCTGCTTTAATTATGTCAACAACAAAGACCAAGAAGTGCAGAGCACGCTATATCCAACTTCACCACGACTATGCCACCTCCACCTCAGCTAAGGATCGAAAGTGTAGCGGTTACACGCAAGAAATGTGCAAACATAGTTGGAATATGCATGTGTTTTAATATTCATGGCCACGGCACCTGGTGCACTTCAGTTAAGGATTGCGGTGCATGTGGGTGTGCATTTCTAGTTGCATTCTCATCTCGGGATGCTTCGCATTGCAAAGGACAAAGTCTATTAGTGGCATCGCGATGCTTATTCAATCGGATTAAGTAGGTATTGTCATTTCCGCTGGAGTGTGTATTACTTAGAGCTAGATACCTCATTTTGTTATTTATAAAACTGTACCCTACTTTATGCAGTCATAGTTGACCAAAATACAAACCAATAGAACTACGTGAATAGCTAAAACAAAAATGGCCAACAGTGTAAGTCAGTTTAATTTTTAATTTAATTAGACTTTTAGTATTTAGACAATAGCAATAGACACTAAAATTCAACTATCTACCTATTACGGTTCATGAGATACAGCTCGCTGACAGACGGTCTGACAGAAGGATCCCGTTGGCACCCTTTGGGTACGCAGCCCTAAAAATCAGCGTCACGGAACCTATACATTGCAAAATAGTTTTAGGTTCTTGTTCTGTCCCCCCGTATTTCATGTCATTGTTATGGCTTTATTATTTTGAGATGGAAGTATGATGTAACTAGAATTGATAAGATAAGGAACGAGTATGTAAAAGAAAGTTTTAAAGTAGCGCCAGTGATTGAAAATTTCGAAGGTAACTAACAGGTTGTCATGGTACAGATGGATAGCTATATCATGAGAAGAGATGGAAGTCATGTTACGAGGAGGAGTTTAGAGTATGAATGTGGAGGGTTATAAAGCAAGAGGAAGACCTAAAAAGAGATGGATGGATTGTGTACAGAGTTATATGAGAAAAAAGAAACTGAACGCTGAGATGACGGCTGATAATGTGTGGAAGAAAAGGACACGCTGCTAAAAATAGATTATAGATAGAGGGTTAAGAGCAAGGCGATGATGATATTAGTTTGCACCAAATTGACAATTATCTATTTGCTTCTTTAAATGTTATATTGTTCCTACTAGCTGGCTGATAACATCAAAAGCAGTAATGTCAGGTACAATGTCACGCTCCTTGCATCTCGCTTCTTGCATCACGGCCTCGTCGCCCGTATTAGCATGCGATGCAGTCGCCACGAAATTGCATTATAACAGTTAATGTTCCCATTTCAACATAAATGTATGATTAAATTAACTATGTGCTGAACTCAGGCGTGTCTAAAATTTACGTGTTATATGACGTGACACCTAATACTTGTGACGTGTAATGAAGTCCGATGTTTTTTTTTTACAACTTAGTTTTATCGTCCCTAAACATCCCAAACAAGAGTAACAATAAATTGTTCTTCGAGTCACCCATGCTAATCAATTCGGAAATTATGTCGGTAAATAAATAGAAATCATTAGAATCTTATTCCTGGTCTTAAAAGATACCGCGATTATAGTTCGTGTTAACTTGGCCGATTTAACCCAATAAATGGTAGTACAAAAGTGAATTCTGTCTAGTCATTAACTTCATTTGTTTGACTGTAAAGTCGGAATTACACACGTACACGCTACACACGTGAGCCACGTGATGCGACGTGTCACTGACGTCATTTCGTGCGTGTCTCGCTAAAAGAGTACCTATTAAAGGCGACTGCCGGGTCGTCGTGTAGCAACAGACTACTTTAATACTTACTACGCCATTAGGAACATAATGTAATGATTTAAAAGCGTTAAGACAATTGTCTTAACGCAGTTTATTCTTTATTTACTTAAATAAACATGAAATTAAATATTTTTATTCAGGATCATGGCCACTCTACAAATTCAATTTCTTACTCGTTTGATCGGTTTATTTCCAAATAGGTTTTAACATGAAAACGTTAGGTGACCATAATTTTAGTATCAATTAACATTATGTTACCCTAAATATACAACTAATTGTTACAAAAATTACTATACTAATGGAATTTCAATAATTTAGTGGGTTAGGAAAATTAAGTAAGGATCACGACACCGCAACCACCGTGTGTACGTTTTCATACGTAGCGAATATATACGTATGCGCCGCTGTTGTATTTCGGCTTAGAGGCCATCCGCTTCAAATAGACCTTTTGCAGGTTCTAAACTATTGGAGATGGGCCCGTTTCAGCTTCTTGTCTTCATATAGTGGTCATTGATCAGACTAATTGCACATGGCTGCTACCAGGCACGGGCCAAGCAATGTTGGTAAGTCTCTGTCAAGCGGAACTTAAACTACTAAAGTACTTAAAACTTGAATACAGTTCGTCGTTAGTGCATACATTATGCAGTTTTCCCGTAGGCAGGCGGCATGCGGCAGTCTTCTTAGCATTTGTTCGTCTAACTCGAAGGGGATTAGCCTTTTTGCTCCGAGAGGAACGTACGCCCGCTGCATGGAAAAGTGCAGCTTATTTGGGCGGCTTTTCTGCACTCAAGTGCAATGAAAACGGTCAGGATGAATGTAATTTTGTACGTATAGTGGCCCGCTTGGCTTTCGAGTGTGACTCGATATGTGCAATGTAAGCGCTCGCGAGGCAATTGATGCCGTTAGTAACTCGCTGGGAAATGATTTGTTTGATATAAAGGTAAAAGAGTTTCTGGGAATAGAATTAATAGTTAAATGGACATCAGATTCTAAAGATTTAGAGATCAGATTTTAAAGGTTTGTTAGTAATAGTTACTATGACATAATTTATTCAGGTTTAAAATGCTGAATATGATAAATTCTTTGTTTTTTTTTTATATCAACTGAAACTTTATTTTTTACTCCGAACGAGCCTAATTTTAAAACTAGTATTTTGCGTAAATCTACAACATAATGATATTTCAATTAACGTTCCTATAGATAAATTAGTATTATTTAATTTAATTCACTTGTCATACAAATCCTTCTTTACATTATACCACTTGAGGGTCTACATTCTTCTAAATGCTATGCATGATCAAGAAAATTGTTCAGTTAATATTTTCTGTATAACGGTTCAAAACCATTAAAAAATCACAGCAGTCGACAGAATTGCAAGTCCTGCTGAACTTAAATTGCAATGAAACGTTATTAAGTGTCGTAATTATTTTATCGGCCGGCTTCACGGCAATGTAGGCAGTTATTTTTATGGTTCCATTATTGAGGTTTTTAAAGTTTTTATTATGCCTACCGTTTAAAGTATTTCTTTTGTTTCAATAATAATGTACTTTGTTTATATTCTTTCCAATGTTACTAGTATCTTTTGTTTATATGGTTTATTATTACTTTTATATTTGATGTGCTTTATGACATTTTAATGTAAAAGTAGCGTGTAATATGTACCTACAGTTGGCTACCGAAGATCCAAATCACTTTTAAGTGATATGTAGCTTTAATTTTTAACCAACTAAAAAAAGCTGAATTTTTTAAAGAGATTTGTGGTAATCTATTAGGTACGTAAAACTATATGTCGATGTATCATCGTTATTCTATGATTGAAAACTAAAAACTGTAATTTCATCGAAAATATATTATCTTTTATCTGCTTTACTTAGTTAATTTTGAACGAATATACTTAGATCTCAAATTCTCTACATCATTTATAATAATAAATAACACTAAGCATTTTAATCAAATGCGTGCTTTTTCATTCCCCCCGTGCCAGCGAAAGACGTCAAACCGCAATTTTCTAACAAAATTAACGTCACACCGATTGTTCATAACGTCGTCATAAATAACCCGTCGTTCGGCTAACTTATAATTATATCCGTAGTAAAGATGTGTACGTAATTAATAATGTCAAATTTATGTGGCGGAGGAGCACATTTGTTTTCGCGGGGTAATCTCCGGCGACCCGAGGTGCCTCGCTGAACTGATTACGAGTTCAAATTAAGTCGTAAACTCGTAACACTCAAATTACTGCGTATTTACGGGGACAATGTTTTTCAGAGCGACTTTAATCTTTTGAGTGATAAGCGTGTTTGATCGATTTTTTTTATACTTAGGTTACGTATGTTAATGGAATTATATAAAAAAATAAAATAATTTCGGACAAACGAAGTAGCGGACAAAAGTCTTTCGAAATATCGTACCCCATATTAAGCCTCACATTTATTTATTTGATAACCAAATAGATTTAAATCAGACATCACAGAAAACCTCTGTTTACGCCTCTACACACTCGTATTTGAAACCTATTGAAGTTTCATACAATTGCAACTGGCTACAACATAAAGTCCCGCCGGCCGTACACAAAGGCAACTGCGTGGTGCAGTAAGGCTTTGCAAACTAAGATTCGAAAGTGTCAGTCGTCCTGTAAAATTTGCAAACCAAATCTACTGAGTCAGGAGATGTCTTCCTTATCAGAAAGTTTTATTATGAGAGCCGGATAGAGATTGACTCTCAAATTCAATTCCTTGAAATCTGATATAGTTTAGTTTTACGATTGAAATATTAAACGATGTCTATTATACTGTAGTAAAAGGAATATAAGAAATCTTCAGTCCTTAACTTTCTTTTATTTTTACTATCACTTCAAAATACAAATTACGAAAGCTCGACGTCTATGTTAAACTACACTTTGCTTACCTGGTACATTGATACAAAGCTACACTTTGCTTAGCTTTTATATTGATACAAAGATAATAATTTTGCTAAACTTGTATATTGATTATTAAATAACTGGGGCATGTACTTACTGAACATCTAAAAGATAACGAGGATCTGGAAGGATAGCGACGGGCCATTGCTATATAAAGTAATATCTTGGCGCGCCGATTTGCTCAGTGCTCGGACCAGTCAAAATAACGCTGTTCGGGGCGTACTGTCAGGCGTTCTACACTAGCCAGCTGTGGTACCAGTACACTAAGCGGTCTTTTGCAGACTTCGAGTACAGTACAACGATGTGATTCGAGCAATCCTGCGGCTGCCGTGGCGGTGTAGTGCGTCCGGCATAATTGCCGTGAACAAAGCCGCCATGTTTTTTGAAAAGATGTTGGCCATTTAGAACGAGGCTGAGTAAGTCAGGCAACAGTATTGTTATGGTGTGCACGAATTTTTATTATTATTTTGAGAGCGAAGTGCCTACAATAAATTATTAGAAATTATGAATGTTAAATGTTTGAATATTTGACATTGATATTAGTCAATTAATTCAACGGTTAATACCTAAATAAAGAAGCGTTTTATTAATTTATTATTATTTATTGATACATAACTACAATTTGCTTAACTTGCATATTGATCCAAAGCTACACTTTGCTTAACTTGTACATTGATCCAAAGCTGCACTTTGCTTAACTAGTACATTGATACAATGCTACACTTTGCTTAACTTGTAAATTGATGCAAAGCTAAACTATGCTTAACTTGTATATTGATGCAAAGCTAAATTATGCTTAAATTGTATATTGATTTAAAGCCGTCCAAAAGTTTTCTTCCAGTCAGCTCTGGTTAATATTAAGATGCCTAAAATAAAGTTAGTAATGTTTTCTAGTTTATATACCCTGTTAAAATGTTTGTTTGTTAAAAATGCCGGTGTGCCTATAGAAGTAATTAATTTCATAAGGAAAAGGAACGAGATTAAAAGGCTGTGAAGTAGAAAAAGGCGATTTATTGGCAGAGTTCGTAATAAAATCTTATTTATTTCCAACAATGGGCGCGGGCATTGTGCGGTCGGCTGGGGCCCGACGCCGGGAACGCGCGGATATAGGCACACATATTTATTTCTATTTGATAAAAGAACATTTTCTATTTATGAGAACGTTTGGAATTTTTTATTGGTCTATGGATGAAATTCACAATAAACTGTGTAGATACATACAATATATAGTCGATTTTAAGGTATGAGATTTTAATTTTGCGTTAATTATTATCATTGATCATTCATTGATCAATCAAATTAACATGTAAACGTTGCTAACGTTTCAGTTTTCTATCGACTAGAAATGTATGGAACTGAAATAGGCGGTTGACCGATCTGTCATTACGTCAATTCTATAGGTACATTTCATCGATTTTCGAGAATCGCTTACGACGCTTGACTTGGCCTCCATGTAGAAAAAAACTAAGGGTAGTAAAATAATTGTTGTCATGTCATGCCTATTGATTTGCAAGGACACCAATCGGTACCTGATATGTTCGTGCAGCTGTGCTGCAGTCACGCCAATAGATATATTAACGCTTGTTAAATCAGTCGGTTTCCGTTCATGCACACAATGTATGACATGTATGTAGGTACCTATTGTGGGAACCTCGCGAAAATAGCATTTAACTTCTGTATAGTTATCTAAACGCTGAATGGAGTGGAAGAGTAAAAAGTTTACGCGTATGTTTTAATACCTAGTGTTTTTCAAGTGAAAATTAACTTTAGTGATGGTAGGACCTTGTGTAAGGTCCTTTCAGATTAATACCACTTCCTATCCTTTAACCCACCGCAAAGCACCCACGCCCTGTGTTCTGGTGTGGGGATAAGACAACCGCTGAAATTACTAGCATAGACGCGTTCCATTTTAGTCCTCAGAGTTGGCAACGCATTCGAAGTCTTAGAATTGCAGTGTTGAGATTGTAGTGTTGAGAATTTCAATTTCTATGGAACTAAGCTCGCACTTACCTTTAGGTGGTCTGACGTCTCTTCGTTCCCATCACAAAAACCGAGTCCATAAAAAAATACAAATGGTTAACAATGCTTAGCTTAAATAGGCTCTTGAATGTAAAGAAATAATTAGGATAATGACATTAATAATTCCAATCGCGAACTTCCATAATAAACTCAATGCAAATACGGTGTGTTATGACAAATTAGTGGCAGAAACAACCGTTTTCAATCAGATAGCATTTTACACGGTTGTAATTTCTCAGCGAATGTGGATGTCGCAAGCGATTGTGCGGGACAATTATGTGCTCACTGCGGGGACTATTATCATATAGATTACCTCGAATCGCCCTAACGAATACAAATGATCAGCGGAACCGGCGGACGCGCTTGCCGATGCTAATATGCATCCTGCGATGGTTAAAACGATCCATTTTTATCTTTATTTATAACCACAACTATCGCTACCCACTTTAACACGTTTAAGAGTTCATATTAATTCGTTTTAGTCTCGTTTTGCAAAAGAAACCGTCTTCCATGCCATGATGCTTTTAGTTTTAAAAGGTGAACCAAATTTGTAATTTATATTTTCGTGATTTCGTGTTTAAATATGAAATGAAATTAAATAATATTGATTCGGCTATAGTGCAAGATTACTATAGGTATAATTAAATAGAAATAACGATAATGAACTTAAACTATAAACTATTTCTTAAACAAAAACAAAACAAATGTACTGTACTAATGCCGAAAAGGCTAACCAGCTCAGCTTATTGCTGGGCTGGAATTTCTGATCATTTTCAACGCGAATAAATAAATATTTTTTCATGCTTACTATTTTTGGTTTGCAATCATGCTGTATTTCTTTGACTGTTTTTTATTTGTTATTTTTGTAATTGTTTTTTTACCACTGGCATACCTTTAATGAATGGCATACATGCATACATGGCATACCTTTTACCTTTTTAACGAAACCCTGTTCCATTGTTATTATTTATTATTTATTAACTATGACGTAAATAATAACAATTACTTGTTACTATAATATGATTAATTAATGCTATTTAATTCTAATTTTGAATTCCCTGTCCAGTGACTCCTAAGCCCAGTATGTACAGAACTTTACTGTTCTAGTTAGTCCTGCCATCTCCTTCTTGGCCTGCCTCTTCTCTTGTAGCTGGGTTTCCACAGGGTGATTTTTTTTGTAAAATTAAAAATTAAATAGTTAGCGGGGCGTACTAACGATGTTTGGAAAGATTTTACTTTCGTATCGCTTAGTTTCTTCATTTATTGTTATAGGTTTGTATTGTTGGCTAGCCTGACTGCGACATACATCTTTGTCATCGTACTTTGGAAGTTCCCATATGTTGCGATATAGAAAGCCATCTTTGTTCTCAAACACCGCCCGTATTTTATCCCGGAAGCAGCGGAATCGCATGGGAATACCAAAATCCCTAGCAGCATACATCTAGCCAGGAAATTCCGCGCTAACCCGAAAATAGAGCTACGGTTACACATGTTTATGAATGAATTTTCTATAAAATATCGCGGTGGAGCGAATATTGAGACAAACAGTGAGGCAGAAATAAAAGGTTAAGGAGGGAGCGGGAACAATGCAGCCGGCGGCTTTGTCGGCGAAACAAGGCTTTATTAAAAACCTATTTTACACTTATAATGTTCCGTAAATTGCTCCACCTTACTCATTGTTTTTGTAACCTTTGAAGATGGCGTCGCGGCTATGTTTCTTGGACTCCGCCCCCCGGGCCACATTTTATCCCCTTTGTGACTCTAATTGAAGCCGCTGTTTCATAATTAAGATTGTTTGCTGTATTAAAGTTTAGCGACCTCTAACGTGACAGCTCGGAAAATTATATTTCTGGTTAGATTGTTACAATTAACGTAAGTTACCATTTACTAAATGGTTTTAAAGTTATAGAATTCCGACGACGTTACAAAATTACAAACTTGGTCGTGATCATGCATTTCAAGTACGAGTCTAAAATTAAGCTGTCCTTTCTTTTCATTATAAAAGATAGCAAAAGCATGTGTCGTATTATATTAGTACGTTAACTATTCGACGACGCGATAGCTTAGTTGGTAGTGACCCTGCCTACGAAGCTAGAGGTCCTGGGTTCAAATCCCGGTAAGGGCAGATATTTGTGTGATGAGCGTAAATATTTGTTCCTGAGTCATGGATGTTTTCTATGTATTTAAGTATATATTTCTCTATATAAGTATTTATATCGTTGTCTAGTACCCATAGTACAAGCCTAGAGCTTAGTTTGGGACTAGGTCAATTGGTGTGACATAGTCCCCCTGATATTATTATTATTATATTATTATTATTTTAAGCGTTAATTTAAAAGTAAGTGATTTACTGAAATTGTATATACCTACATGGTTTTATGATGTTTTAATTATAATTAAATTTGGATTCAATTACGTATAGTCGTATAAAGTCCCGTATATTTAATTTATAAAATTTATGGCATAATTATATGTACACAAATATCAACAAACAAATTTTGATGAAAAAAAATACAACATGTTTTTCATTCTCGTTTTTAATTCATCAAAAAAGTAAGTCATAATTAGTGAATCTTTAACATTACGTAAAGTTAACTAGGTAATTTATTTGCCAGGTCTCGGAAAATTATTCGAAACAAGCGTGTTTACTCCTATTCTGGTTTTTATTACTCTAAGATAATAAAAACACGTCTCTATGGCAATCAACAAAGTGAAACAAAGAACACTAACGAACAAACGTAATGAAAAAATACAATTAGGACTAAAAATGTCTAAACTCTGGTAGACAACAGACAGGCCTCTACATGCCTTTGCTGTGTATTTTCTTATCTCACTTTCATTGTTTCTTCTAAATACCGAGTCTGTACTATAATCATATTTAAAAGTTATTTTGTTTGTTTGTTAGTTGCATGTTTGGATCTATGGAACTACTGAGCTGATTCAATTATAACATATTTTCCATCTTTGTACATGTATATAAATCAAAAACAATACAATGAAAAAAAATATTGAAAAACAAAGGCAAACTTATCCTTTTAAGCGATCTCTTCCAGCTAATCCTTGAGATAACCCTATTGTTTTAGTACATTAAATTAAAAAATATTCCCAATGTTCGTAATGTTGTCAATGATAGGATTTCTCTAACCTTACTTGCACAGCCTATTTTTTTTATTAGAGCGAAGTGAGTTCGGGTTACTATTTAGTATAAATGTCTTTTTTATCCTATGCAGTTTTTACAGTGAAAATGTTTTCCGAAATGTTTATGTGTATAATTCATACACATACCTAATCGCTAGAATTGTAATAAAATGAAAATCTATAAACCAGATATTCGTCCTACTTTGTTTGCTAAAAGTGCAATAAAATTAATGTGCATGTTACATTCGGAATACAACCCTGTTATTAAAATATGTTATTGGCTAAATCAGGCTTTTCATTCTGTCTTCAGATCAAGTTTTTTTTATGATAGGACTCTAACGTACTTAGTACTTTCATTGAATACGAATCACAAGTAAAAATATTCCATCAATAAAGGACCATGGGCGACTTTTTTATGAAATCTGGACCGAGAACCAACAAAGCTGCGAAATGTCATGAAATAGGTATTTTTATGTACTTCCTTTTCTACTTTGAACCAAGATTTAACAGAAAAAAATGGTAAAGTGCGATAGTATATTTTCGGAGGTACACGGCTATGTTTCCTTGCAACTAAAATATGTTTCGACGGTAAAATGCAGCACGCTGCCCATAAAAAAAGAGAACTACATACAAAAGGGACTATGGAATTACATCTTTTAGCTCGTTGTAGGCTCTGGGCCCATATTGTCGCATGATCCTTTTTGCATCGAGAGGTAATAGGCGGAATGTATAACTGATGGACCAACACCAGCCGTATTATTCACTCAAAAACAACGGAAGGTCGGACGGACGAGTGAAATCGCAGCGGCGAGTTTAAGTAGTCCCGTCAGTGCGAACAGAACATATTTTAGCGCGTGCATTTTCAATTTGGCTGCATGGTTTCTGGCGATGGATCGAACGTATAAGCCTGCTTAATTGAAAATGCATGTTTTGTTCGCTCTGACTGGACTACCTAAACTCGCTGCTGCGTTTTCGCTCGTTCGTCCGACCGTCCGTTGTTTTTGAGAGAATAACACCCCTGGTGTGCAGATGTTGAGGTGAACCTGCTGGACTCGAAAATCGAAAGATGTGTCGTCGTGGCCATATTATATGGTATGTTTTCGAGTTGGGCGGTTTCTAATAAACAATTCAATAAAAGAGTTTTGGTGTTTCAAGGTTTTATGTGAAAATCCTTCTGTGTGTATCTCCGTCTGCTGTCATCGCCTAGGGCTCAAACAGATGGTCCAATTTTGTAGCAGATTTTTAATGTGTACGGATTTGTTCTAGTGGTCATTCTTAGTCAACTGATTTCATGCAAATAATTCGAGCCAGTCAGGAATTGAGATCGGGAAAATGGGCGTCATTACTCGCAAGAATATAGACATGACTCCAATCAAAGATTTGAATTAAACAAATTAAATTAAATTAGTTGATTATTTACCCGAAATGTTATTTTGATCCACCGCTTTAAAATATATAAATTATACAAAGACTTGTTATTGTGTTGTTATTAAAGCAAATAAACAGTATTTTTTATAAATTTTCCGTGCTTAGTATATTCCTTTTCACGGCTGAAATAAACTTATAAGGTGAAAAATTCCTTTCGCAATCCACGCATGTTAATGGAGCAAACTTAAGTAGATTAATATTAATGGCCACTCCTCATGTCTTTGTATTATTATATTTATTGTCTTGCAAAGGATGGAATATATTTTCAGGTAAGTAATCAAGTAATGTTATTTAATTTATTTAATTAAAATCTGAGTCATGTCCACATTAATGCGAGTAATGACGCCCATTTGTCCGATCTCTGATTATCAGTTACACAATGTTCGTAAGGGTATTCTGTAGTAGCGTTTAAAAAAAAACATACAGGACTAAGGTGGCGTTAAATATAGGTACATTAGATTTTTAGAATCTATTTTTAGGACTTATTTGTCCATAGTAAAAATAAGATAGCATACCCTGCATACATTTTATTTTAAGGCACATTATGTTTAACTCACATAAAAGTAAAAGGTCATAAGAGAAACATTTGTAATGCCAGTATCAAAGCACCTTAAGGTTAACCTGATTGCCCTTACGAAGGGTCAAAGCAAAAATATCAGACTTGTAAAGTAATCGTTCTTTTGCCCTCGTTAAATCCTATGCCTGCAATTAAGAAGGGCATTTCAGAGTAGGGCCGTAAACTGATTACTTAAAATGAAGCGGTAACACCCGGCATTACCGTCCTCATTTACATAAATAAATGTTATTTTGGAACAAGCCAAACGCTTATTTTCTGTTATGATTATGACTAAGGAACCCGATGTTGCCATTGTAATATTTTCTTTTCACTTTAAAGCTTCATCGCGGCACAGGTAAAGACTCTATTTTATGGATTAAAGTATAAGTAAGTATATATTCAAACTATACAGACGACCTATTTTGATTGATATACATATAATACATATGGCGTAAGCGGATTGCTGTGTCCGTCCATGTTAAGGCCTTCCCTTAGTGTCACAAGCGAATTACACATATTATTACTTTATTTGTCTGTGTACTATTTACGGAACTATATCAGAGATACGTTATAAATAAAAGCTAACCAGTAATAATCGTCTGTTTATAATTCGAAGTTCCATAATTCAGTCTATTCAACATTCAACTATCAGATATAAAGTAGGTAAAAATTCATAAAACCAAATTGTAACACATTTACTTTTCCCTAGTAAACTATTTTGCTCGAAAACTAAAGTATACTATTTGCTTAGTAAAAAATAAGATAATTTATTATGGTTTTATGGGTGTGACCGAGTTTAAGGCAGCACCACAAGATCGAAAACGTCGAACATATCCAGCAGTGGCGTTACACGTTACAGATGTAGTGAGTAATCCTTTCCTATCGTTTTTTGTCGGATTAGATTGTATTATCTAGCTTTCTCAATTAGCTTCAGTACCCATCAATAAGCCAACTGAGAAAGCAAGATAAATACGATGTTATCCGACTAAAAATGATGGAAAATGATTATTCACTACATCTGTACAAGACCTTATGCAAGGTAAAATTTATAATTATACTGAACTATTAATAAGTCTGCTACATATACGATTCGATTGATCAGAGGGGCTAGTTGCCTAACGCACTTGCAATCTTCAGTCGGCTTCAAAGTGGAACAATTGTTTTCATTTTGCATGCAGATAAGCCTTCGATTTTCAAAATGAAAACGATCGTGATTGCGATTGCGTTAGACAATAGGCCCGCAGGTCACTTTGACATACGTAATTTCTTTAGTAATAGCTGAGAGAGAACCGCCACTAGAAATTAATTTGTTGTTTATACATAGGGCTAGAGCACTGTCAAAATCAGGTGAATGTGGTATGACAGGAAAACTGGCGATAGGCTACGCAGTAATGCTATAAACATCATTTGATATCTGCAACTCTTGCACAATATAACTCATCTAAGCCTTAAGTGATACGTAATGAGATGTCCACCATAGTGGACCATGGTGGCCTAGTTGGTAGTGACCCTAACTACGAAGCTAGCGGTCCTGGGTTCGAATACCGGTGAGGGTAGACTTTGTGTGATGAGCGCGAATATTTGTTCGTGAGTCATGGATGTTTTATTATGTATTTAAGTATATATTTCTCTATGTAAGTATTTATATCGTTGTCTAAATAGTACACATGGTACAAGCCTAGAGCTTTGTTTGGGACTAGGGCAATTGGTGTGACATTGTCTCGTGATATTTATTGATATTTATTTATTTATGTTCTTATCAGCTCTCCGGCATAAAAATTACCAAAAGTACCAACACTGTTATTTTTCAAGTTCTATTTCCATACTAAAAACCATATAACTAACAGGCAGACCGAAAAACTCACTTTGGCATTTATATGAGAAAGTTTGATGTGAAACCACACATAGAAACTACACCGTTTAAAGTATTCAATTACACGCGGTGTTTAAAATGCGCTACCAATTTCAGTTATCATGTCATCGATCTGTAATTATCTCCACGTTTTGTGTAGGTATAGCGTTCCTGAATGTGTTTTAACTAAATCGAGGTAGAATGTACCGTGTATTAGCAACAAAAGCTGCGTGTGTCCATTTATAAAATCGTTAGTGCCACAACAAACGGTCGTAATGTCCAAACCGCGGAATGTAGCTGGCGTAAGCGGATTGCAGTGTTCGTCCATGTTAAGGCCTTCCCTTAGTGTCACAAGCGAATAACACATGTTATTCCTTTATTTTTACATATTTTATTTACTTTTATATTAATTATTAATAAATGAAAGTCTCCAAAATAATTGGGACTCTGCTTCCAAAGCTGATTACTTTTAAACGGCTAACAGATTTTTATCGCAGAAACCAGAATCACTCAAGTTAAATTAGTTTTCTATTCAAAATGCTGTATCGGAATCGGCTCATACGCTTACTCATTTACATCAGGCCGGGAGTTAAAAACTGTAGACATAGGTATCGGTTCACCAGTCAGGCACGCTTGAATGTAAATTTAACCCTAGGTTAACATATTCATGTAAGAACTGTCAATTTTAACAAATGAACCTGTTAACCTGGAGTTAAGCTAAGGTTTAAATAAAAAAAGGGATAAAATTTTCGTTGAACGCTAAAAAAATTAATAACATGAGTTGAGAAGTGAGTCGAACCCTATGTCGTATAAAGCTGCCTAATTAAGAAAGCATGCGCTAAAACTAGTTTTGTGCGCTCTAACAGGACTACTTAAACTCTCCGGTCAATATTAACTGCGTCAATTTGAAAGGTACGCTTAAGAGAATCACATCTCTGCAAAACAAACGCGCTAGAAACTACTGCTAGTTTCTATTTTCACTCTTCATAAACTAAACTCAAGAGTAAGGTCGCAGTGGCCCCTCAAGACCTCGCTGACATATTACGCGGGGTACAGACGTGGAAAGAAAATAATATACATACAGCGTTATTTCTTGCAGGCAGTCGTAAATCAAGGTGTTTTTATTTTACTCTTTATTCAACCATTTTAGGTATTGTTCGAGCAAAGCGTGGGCATGTTTAACTAAATTATTACTTCAAGGTATGCTTGTAAATTTGCTATGTGCTAACTTGTGCAAATTCTCCTCTCTTGTAACTTTTGAATACTGGGGGTAGAAATAAACGGGCTTAAAGATAATAAGTATTAAACGTTCCAATACTAGCAAATGACTCAAAAACTAAAGGAGAGTGCAGGTTAATAATCTTATTACAGATACCGTGTGTTTAAATCTATAAACGTGACAATCATTAAAGTAAATTTAAACAGATCTAGACATACAAGATAGAGCATTTCTTTTTGTAGGTAAAGTAGACTGTACCACGCTCCATGGATACTTAAGTGATTATCTTCTGCTGAGTAGTGTTAAGTCTTTGATATATTGCTTCGGAATGGGTTTAACACCAGCACTAGCTCGAATGTACACGTCTGAGTGTATGTGCAAATTAATGGGCGACGATAGATCAGGCACTATCCATCCTTCTGTCGATCGGCGAGGGACGTACACTGTAAGGGGTGAGGAAGATTAGATGTGTTTAAGTATTTATTATTAGGTTAGGTATTGTTGTTTAAGCATCACACTGTATAGTCCAGGCTGTAGAGACATGCAAGCCTTTGCTTTGCAAAAGGTTGCATGTCTAGGATATTATGTCGAGGGGAGACTCTAGCCACCAAATTTTGTTATTTTTTGTCACGCCTCAAAGATTACCATTCAGTTTCCATCAGCAGAGAAAAATACTTACAGGCTGGCTTAGTAGCCAATTACTAATTACGTACGAACCTAATTCAATTTCTTCTCATTAAATAGGTACCTATAAATCTACGCGTGAAATTATGCCTAATGCGTCTGCTCAGGCAAATCAAGATCTGTATGTTATGTTTTGTTGAATATGATTATAATAATACGCAGTCATTTTAAGGTTGCCCAATAGAGCGTCATCTAAATGTTAAAGGTAAAGTTATTTAAATAAAAAACAAATGAAACCTCAAGCATAAACTTTTAACTTACGAGGGGTGATCCATAAGTTTTGAGAATCGGTATGAACCATCCACATAATGATATTCTTTTAATATGGAACATACCATGGCACTAATCAAACTTAATTAGAGACACAAAAAAAACTACATTATTCATTTGTTTTTCTGTGATAGCTAAACAAAAAACATCTGTATGAACAATTTTACAAGACGGCAAAAATATGAGTTAGTTTAGTAATAATTTGGAATGGTGTGGAGAAAGTTCTAGTACACGAATAAAAAATATTGATATTGAAAATGAAACCTTGATTTATCAATATGATTTATAGGATAAATAAGTTATCATTGCAGTGGATTTTTTATCTCCATCACTGTCACCAAAATTTAGGGTGTATTTTTCGGCTTTTTCCTGGATTATTGAGGCCTACAAACAAATACTGTGACATTAGTTTTTAGAATGTTCAAAAACAACTACATAAAACTCACGAGCTGGTGATGACTTAGTGAAAGTACAAAATTTTCCCCATTTCGACCTGCAAAATTAAAACTATTTTTTTAGTGGTAAAATAAAACAATTGAATGACATTAATAAGTGTTTGGAAATATAGAAAGTGTGTTTATTCCAATTAAAATATAACCATTTACATATCTCCCATTTTTAATACCGATTATCAAAACGTTTGGATCACCCATCGTAACTATATCTTAACTACCACCTACGTAAATTGATTTTCATAGTATAAACGGTATTCAGCTCAGTGGTCGTAGGAATGGATGATCGCTTACTATTAACCACACTTGTATTGCTTTTCACATGAATTTGTGCGTCGCTTGTCGCTTTACTCTGTCTGTACCCTAACTCTTAACGGCCTTTCAGTTTCAGATTAGGGTAATTTGATGATAGCAGGTGTAAGTATAACATTTTATAATGCTCGGTAAAATTATTTGTGACCGCTTTTGGAACATGGCAAATAAACTAAAATTTTATAAAGACGTAAAATGTGTTAAAGTTAGTTTCTATGTTATTTAATTTGATGCGGTAAGAGAATAAAATTTGTATAATGAGCAAGAAGCTATGTGATATTTCCGATATCGATGCATTTGGCGATGTTTATTGAATGTTATCGAAAGTGTACAAGGTTGATGGTTCCATTAATTACGAGAGTTTTCGAAAATCATTTATGTTAGTGTTAAGAATCTTGTGTAACATCACAGTAATTGCAAATCTTTTTCCTAAATTAGAAATAATCAGGGTAAATCTTTTGATAGAAAATATCTCTCACTACCTCCTGTATAAATATGGCAACGTGGGCAGGAATAAGTAAACAAATCATTTTCTTAATTTGTTGCTACGATGATGTTTGCGATCCGTATTGCTTGGTGACAAGGCTAACATTTTTCGGTTTATTCAAATTCCATACTCACAGCGACATAAGGAAAAAGCCAAGGCTATCAAAGAAACGTCAAAAATATCCTCATCGAGAACAACGTTATTTGAGCTCACTGGAACTTGAAAGGAAAATGTAACGCACGTGGAGGTTCTTTACACAGAACCATAGGCCTTAGGCAAAGAATCGCTTCCTTTATACCTTTGAATATTTCTCCGAGCACTCATTTCAAAAGAACCTTTTAAAATGAGGCATGTAATTAAATCTTGCATTTAATTCACCGTGAACTACTGGCGGTTATATTTCTTAAAGAAATATAATAAGCTATGGACATTGGCAACACATCGGTGGAAAAATCTTGTACAGGGTCTGTCCAGATTGTTACCTCCATCTTATCCTGTAAGGCGAGGGAACAAAACTTATAAACATAGCGTTAAAGCAAACGGTGTATTCAAGCACTAAATTTTATGCTCATTATTTGTATTTTATCTTTACTAGTTCTTGTGTGGCTTTTGAATAAGAACACACTATGATGTTTCTCGCCGGATAACTGTTTCACACAATAATACTTTTATGTTGTCCGGTAGCATGAACATGTCATGCTCGCTCAAAGGTCTTTACTTACGGCGGCTGCGTTGATCGGGTCGCCACTTTCCCGAACACATGGTTGAGAGAGGCGCTGGTTGAGATACGCGTCATACTCGTGAATGGGTGCAGTTTGTGGGGTTCGGCCTGTTCACGTTTGCAACGACTTGGACTATTCAATTAATTATTCAAGTTATGGCTTTTGATATAGAGACCTCGTCGTGTTGTTCTCTTACTTAAATTTGTTATAATTTTATTTTTGCTAGTTGTACAAATGTATCATTAATTACTTTATTTTATTACCTTATTATTACTTAATATATACTTTATATGCTACCTTCTGTTGGAGTTTCTTGCGGGGGGGGCTTCTTCTCCGCAATTGAGGGTCTTGTCCGAAGTGCTGGTAGATTCACTCTATATTACCGAAGTGTAAAAGGGCCCTCCCTGGTATGGCCAACTTACTGAATAAATATTTTGAATTTTGAATTTTGACAACCCAATGTCAAACAAAGAGATTCTATCTTACAGCAAATGTCTTACAGCAAGGGTCTCAGAGTCCACTTACCATTAGGTGGGCTGTGTTCTCGTTTACCCTCTTGCCATAATAATATAGAGCGCATCAATTTTTTTGCCGATATCTAAGAATTGAAAATGGTCTCATGGCTATTCAGTTAAAAAGGAAAATTTTGACATTAAATTCAAAGCTTTTAGTTGAACCGAAACCTCCACGATCGCTAAATCAGTCCGTTTTCACTCTTACACCGTAGAAGCCTCAGTAAATAGCAACTAACTTAAATATATGTACGAGTAGTTTCCTTCATTTGACCGCGGAATGATGTGGTCATGATTGGTATATGTTATCGCGCACTGTTAATCAATGGTTTTTGAGTGGTATACAAAATGCAAAACTGAGTCCTTTTGCCGTCGGTCCGTCCATCCGAACGATATGGGTCTCTAATAGCATGTAAACGGAATATTTGAATTATAAAATAAACCAAGTTCTCGTTTCTTTCTTTTCCTTTGTTTACGTACCTACAGACCTAGATTTTTATAATTAAATACATCAATAATCGTAATAATCAGATTAAATTTAGGGTGTGAGAAACGTTATCGCATTTTGTATCATTATTTTTAACTTAACAATCCTCTTAATAAAAATGTTTTTTGTTTGTTTTTTGCCTACTTGGTTTTGTGTTCTTCTGCTGGTATAAACCCCTTAATTCTCAGTGGAGATGAATGGAAAAAAATGTTACCACTGGCGACAACTGGAAACAAAATCAATCTTGTGAAAGCCTGCATGCATATCATCGTGCATATTAGGTACTCAGGGCAAAACAATAAACATTTAATAAAATATTTGAACACCCATAAGGATCACAATACGCAATAATAAGACATGGATACAATATCTACGAGTAAGTACCTATCAACAATATGATTTTCAAGGGGTCCTAGTCAAAAGGGTACAAGTCGACTTAACTCGTAATAAAAAGGTATATACATGAATAGAGTATACTAGACTTAAACCCTTTTTCACTTGATCTTCGGACGACTTATGCCCTTTTTCACTAGGACTCCAGTATTTGTTATTCGAATGCATACGCTACCCATGTCAGTGGTGAAAACCTTAACGTTTGTCAGATCAAAGTATCGCCCAGAGCAAGCGTAAATCCGCGTCCGTGTTAGCAGGGATTGAAAACCGGTTTATTTTCCGTAGCGGTTAAAGCCACACTATTAGAGCCTAACCCATAATAAAGGTTACGCTCACAGGGAGCGAAATGCATTTACAGGTTAGAGAGCGCTCCTTCCGTGTGAGCCGAGACAAGGGTGAATGACGGAAGCGCTCTCTAACCGGTTATAACCGGTAAATGCATTTCGTTCCTGTGAGCGTAACCAATTCGTTGGAACGTAACCCAAATAATTAACCGGTTTAACCTAAATAAATACCGGTTTATTTGTAACCGGTTACAATCCCTGCGTGTTAGTTCTGCTTATTTTATTGGAATCGTCGTTAAGCACAGTTGTGCCGTCCCGCGTTTTGCGCGCTGTTGGTAAGTCCTGTGCCGCCAAAATTTTAATTTATTTTCGCGCCACCGCACCGCCACAATTATAATTTCCGTAGACGACTAGACTTACATTGCCATTATAAGAAATCAAATCAATTGAAAGTATCTAGATACATATAGGTACATAGATTGAAAGAAGGAGGGGTAGAGGACGACCAAGAAGAAGCTACATGGACCAAATCAAAGAGAAGGTGCATGTCGTATCGTATAGGGAGGTCAAGGAGCTGACAGAGAGGAGAGAAGATTGGAAATTACTGCACTGACAAGAGCGAGGCTCTTAAATAAAGAGAGAGAGAGAGAGATACATACATACATACATACATAAACTCACGCCTTTATTCCCAGAGTGGGGTAGGCAGACCTACAGAATTACCAACAACTCTAAAAACTTGTTGATAATTCTGTAACCACATTTTGCACACTTAGGCTAAGATGTTTACCAGTGTATTAGTGACAGGTTGCAAGCCCATCGCCTAACAGTACTAAGTATACGCCAATAGTATCTAGATAAAGCTTCTCAAAACTCGCATCGATTAGCTGTATCCAAGCCTGTTTATACAAAGGGCTTTAAAGGATTAATACGGGTGTTAATACATCACTAAACAACACGTTGAGTGTTGGATTGATTGCGTAAAACTGTAGGGTTCCGTTTCCCAGTATTGCATTCCCTAGCCTTACGGATAAGCTAGCCGTTGTATTCAGGCTTCACTGATCCAGTAACCGCTCTCGATCGCTTCGATTGCCTATTACTAAGCTCGCTCGACGCCCGTTACTTGAGGTTGAAGGATAGAGCTTATAGCTTAGCACTTCCGATGTTGGTCTCTTCCTAGGAATTTATCAAATACGTATCGACAGGAATCTCACTTGACCTAATACTAAAGAACAAATTTTCTGTTGGGTGCTTAGGTATTTAAATTGTTATGGCGTTTTTATTTGATAAAATTTTATCAAAATCAAAAGGATACGTTTTTATTTGTACTCGTATAGCGACCCGCCCTCGCTTCAGATCGGTTTATGTGAGTATGATAATATGTATAGCCTTCCTCGATAAATGGGCTATATCACACAAAAAAAAATTTCAAATCGGACCAGTAGTTCCTGAGATTTGCGCGTTCAACCAAACAAACAAAGAAACTCTTCAGCTTTATAATATTAGTATAGATTATCCATATTTAATTATTAGGGCTATTGACAATTTGATTATTAACCGTTTTGTGTATTTATAATCTGGGATGCTTGACATGCATCCGCGTCAAAAAAACATCAGAGCGAGTAATATTTGTCCAAAAATTATTAAAGCTATCAAAAGGGAACTAAAGACAGATAAAAACTCATCGACGTTTGAATTCTAGTGAGAAAACATTAAAAAGATTTGAATAAAATTCGGATTGCAAATACTATGATCACATTGCAGATTAACGCCTTAAATACTCAGTATTTTATGTTTCCAACAGAATAGCTATCAAAACCGTTAAAGTACTTTAACGGTTATACCATTATTTAGTCAGAATGGCGCTGTAATGAATGCGCCGGGTTCGGTTATATGGGTTTATTGCATATCGTTGCATATGCATACCGAGGTAATAAAAAAATTACCGGAGATTAAACCCTTTGACCAGCGACCTAGTAGAAGCCGGCCTTATGAGGTGTTCATTATCATATAGATTAATGTTCAGCAGTAGCACATGCGAATCTGTCACATGCTTAATAGGTGTACTGACACAAGCTGTTAGGGTGAAATATCTCTTTCATCTTTATTAAGCGCAATATAGGGTTACCTGTATTGTAATTAAAAACACTTTTTTTGCTTTTAAGACTGTGCGCGACCAAACGCCGCCGATCGTCCAGTGGCGCCCTCATTACTATTATTGTGTTTTCTAATTAACTAAAGACTTTCGTTGGAATCAGACAAATGTTTTTGTAGTGTAAGTAAAAACACAATTTATGGGATACGTAACAAACTTTAATAACAATTACCCTTTGAGTAGTAAGCTTAACGGGAAAAGGTGGCCACTTTTTTCCGTTTAGTTAATAACTCGAAGGTGAATTGTTATTAAACTATTATGATATACCCTATAAGTTGTGTTTTCATTTGTAGTACAAAAACATTTCGTCCAATTTCAAGAAAATACCTTAGTTTATTAGAAAACACAATACAAGTAATGAGGGCGTCACTGCGCATCCGGCGCGTGCGCTAGGCGCAGTCTTAATAGGCCTTAACAACTCGATAAAACCTTATAAATATTTTGACGTTTTATTCGTATTGATTTTAACTCGGCCGCTATTACTGTACAGTTAATAAGAGCTAACAAAACGTTGACAATTCGGAAACATATCAAAAGCGATAAGGTTTTACCGTGTAGAATCTCAGCGCTGTACTTGTGTCTGTATTTGTTGTATTGTAATCTTATTTGTGATGACGGTAATTTGCTATATTGTTTGTTTAAATTTTTTGTGTTTATGAATAGAAATGTAATGTGGTTATTATTATTACGAAAAAATAAATATAATAGTATTCAACTAAACATAATCATATTAATTTATTGCTTTATGTTGTACAATGAGATCTGACATTTCTGTGGTAAGTCAGAATTTGAGTTAATGTTGTAATTGGATTTCTCATCTTCAATTTGACACACAGGTTTGCTAACGGGGTTCATTATTAAGCTGAAAGTGTCCTTTATAGGGTTACCCTAAAAATTAAATACCCTATAACTTAGGTAGATACCCTAAAGATTTTTTTAATGGTATCTACACGTAGCATTGAGATGTTTCTTAGTTCTTTTAAAAATATTTGTTAAAACAATTATTCGATAATGGGATCCAAATATAACATTTAAAGTGCTAATTTGTGTTACAGTCAAGTGTCCCTCCCCCCACTACAGCCAAAATTACAATAACTAAAAATCTTAAATAGTACATTGTGTTAAGGGTGGTAAAGAAAGAATTACAAACGAGAGTCTGTTAGAAGCCCGAAGCCGTAGGCTGAGGGCTTTAATGACTCGAGCTTTGTATTTCCTTTACCACCCGTGTAACATACAATGTTTTTCATCACAATTGCGAGGAAATGAAATAAAATCAGACAAAAGATCATATTTTTAACTTATTAGCGGCAGACTACATCATTGTCTGTGGCTTACCACAGATAATGTCAAACGTGTTCGGAGTCCGATTCTAGTGACATATGAGATCAATAGTTTATTATGCGAGATTGTTAGGAAATAGTATTCAACTGACATTTCATCTCGAATGAAACTTCATATCGAATGGCACAAGAATTGGGGTCCTGACGTATTGTGATAGTTTGAGTCCACGTATAATATTAAAAAAAAAAGCTATTACGCACTTAAGTAACGTAATGGTAAAAAAAAGGCCCGCGGGTATTATTTTGGATTTACGGTCGATTTTTCTAGCATGTTAGGACACTATTTACGAGCAAGTGTGATGAAAAATATCTTAATATCTTCCGTGTGTTGCCGGGTTAGACAGAGTTGTAAGTAATTCTGTCTGTAGCTCTGCCTACCCTATCTTAAATTAAAGCATATACTCGTTTAATGAATTTTAAAGGAAAACTATTTCGACTAAGTAGATTTGATTGGTTTCTGAGACGCAGGCGAATAATAACTAAAATCATCTAATGACAAAAAACAAAATTAATGTTGAGACAATTACATTCTATTTTAAAACTAAAAAGCTATTCATTCTAATATATATTCATACTTGTCTTGTTGTTGTTAGGGATAAGTTCGCCTTTGTACATTCTAATTCTGTAAATATTGTATTTGATTTTCTGTTTTTTGTACAATAAAGTGTTTACATACATACATACTTGTTGTTTTTTGAGATAGTTTTAGTGTAGTAACTGCTTCGAAATCCTATACTGTGGATGAATTAGACATGCTCTTGCTTAAGCGGGATTATGTACGTACAAAAAAAATGCCCTATTTTTAATACAATAAAAGAAAAAAAGAAGCATTTTTTGACGAAAATAATTTATTTGCTAAGCAATAATAATGCTGCTTAAAGAGGTCTGATACTTATTACGAGGTATCTCGAGAACAGCTCAAATAGCGCCATCTTTAATTCCTCTTAAGGTTCATAATCTCCTAAGGCAACCGTTCAAAATATTCACAAACAATTTTCAAGAACTCTCTTATCGGTAAAATGGCTAAGTCATTTCAAAAGCGAAAAAATCTACTTCGTGTAGCGAATAAGCCGCAGAAAACGTTTTTCTTCACGGTCGTACTTAATGCTTTATCAGTCGTACTTAATTCTTTATAATACGTAATTAATCATAAGCAAATTGGAAAACAAAGCTTGATTAAACTGCACTCCCACCAAGAACAGTAATTACCGTAATCACCATTTAATTTACTCAGAATATGTGCTTTAAATCAGCACTTCGTTTTAATTCACTTTTAACTGTTTGTTGACATGAAAGGGTTGAAATTATAAAGCAATTTATACGCGCGTGAATATTTCTATTCAAGCTTCACCTTTCACGTTGGATAAAAGGTGAAGCCGTATTTTATATTTTACGTTGACATTAATAGTTTTTATTACCATTACTCCGGCATCTATTTGTGATAGTAAACTAGACGCTATATCATTTAAAATAGGGTATATGCATGGATTTTTTAAGTAGCATTTCTCAACAAAATATGAAAATACCGTAAAAGTGATCACCAAAGATTAAATTAAAATTAAAATCGACCAATTAACTGTGACATCATGTAATAGGTCGGCCATATAAACTCCATGTTAAATTCTGTTTTGCTAGAAAGAGATAGGAACAAATCTTTGTTGGCTTATATGTTGGTTATTTTTATAGGTATTTAAAAATGTTTTTCTTAACTGTTTGTTAGATGAAGCTTTTATTGAAGCCATGTATATTCTCTATTTAGTTAAATCATCTGATTTAAAGAAACCTATCATTTTTATCTTGGTTAGTTGACTTACGAAACAATGGATCCGAATCTATTTCTAAATACGTTTATCAACTGTCAAAATACACGATTTTAAAATGTCCGTCTTAATTTTGTTGAAGATAATCTACTTTAAAGTATATATAATAGCTTAATAGCAGTTTTTGACATCTAAGTGTAAAGATAAGTACAAGTTTTAAATTGGATGCAATATCATATGATCTAAGAATAGGTCAGATATGGTGAGAGACGTTAAGTAATGTTTTATCTAATTTTATCTCGGATCTCGATTGTCTTATGATGGCCTAGGAGTTCACCTTTAATTTAAGCAGTTTTAAAGGACTTTTTGCAAAATGTAAAATGTAAAAATAATTTCTTTAACGAAATTGTTACTAAACAAATTTCCAATTCAAAACATAGTATCGGATTTGCGACCTAAACTCTTTCACAACTTAAATTGAAATAATTTTGTGCTCCTCTCTGCTATTTAGTTTTCTATCCGCTGGCATAGCAGACGTAATAATTCAACGTTATAAAAACTTTACCGGTTTATGTATTATACAAGAAGTTAGGCTATTATTCTTTTGTGTACTTATTCACAAGCCGTCTAAATTTATTACTTATTTTCTTTCTTTGAATGCTATTTGTTAACGAGACAGGATCAGGGGTGTTATTCTCTCAAAAACAACGGACGAGCGGACGAACGAGCGAAATCGCAGCGGCGAGTTTAGGTAGTCCCATCAGAGCGAACAAAACACATTTTAGCGCGTGCATTTTCAATTAAGCAGCCTTTTTGACGACGCGCTGGCCTAGTGGGTAGTAACCCTGCCTACGAAGCTAGCGGTCCTGGGTTCGAATCCCGGTAAGGGCAGATATTTGTGTGATAAGCGCGAATATTTGTTCCTGAGTCATGGATGTTTTCTAATGTATTTAAGTATATATTTCTCTTATATCGTTGTCTAGTACCCATAGTACAAGTCTAGAGCTTAGTTTGGGACGAGGTCAATTGCTGTGAGATTGTCCCCGTATGTTTTTTTTTTTATATAACGTTCAATCCATTGGCTGAAACCACAGACCATTTACCCTATAGACTCCGCTTCGGAACAGTTTGTCTAGTATCTCATTAAGCCAAAATGGCGGGGCGCGGGGGGCGGAAAGTGCACCGTGATTGGCTAGTTCAAAGTCAACGAATAATCAAGTGTGCGCGTCGTGGTGCGCGCCAATAGAACCATGGCAACCAGTTAGTGTTTTGTGAGCATAAGCATGGCTTACGGGGGCGCCTTTGTATGCGGAGTCTATAGGGTAAGTGGTCTGTGGCAGAAACCATGCTGCTTAATTGAAAATGCACGCGCTAAAATATGTTTTGTTCGCACTGACGGGACTACGCTTCTACTGTGAACTAGGCAAACATCGCAAAACCTATCCTGCGGGCCTAGTCTGTCTGCTTTTTGTATTCACTCCCGACGCAGAAAGAGGGGTGTTATAAGTTTACCCACACTTTGTCACGCGATAAACACAGCCATATTAGGCCACCTGGAGGGTTACCATGACATACTAAAGCAGTTATAGTTTAGGTTGAAAGAAAGGGACAGAGCTGTATAACTGCTATTATAACTATGTCCCTTTTTCTCAACCTAAACCGAACTGATTTAGTATGTCATGGTCTCTTTAAAGGTTTTCTTACAGTTAACCTTTGGACCATTGAAATCAGAACACAAATCCCATGGTATCTTTTCGTTTCTTACCTTCTACACACAGAGTTACAAGTAGCGTTCTAGAAACTAATTGCGTACAATATCTATCGATATGACGATGATGAATTTAGGCCTTCATCAGTTTGATAGTCATAGAAAATTATCAAACTACATAGGTGCTTGGACATCGACTAAGTATATAAGTTAGGTAGGTACCAACTCTTGGCACGCACCTTGTAAACCTCTCGTTCACCAAACTGTTACGCAAATGGATTTTATCGATATCCACTATACATATAAAGTAAGCCCACTTGACTTCTAGCGTTTATTGACCAATACAGCCATTCAACCCCTTTAGTACCGTTTGGTAACCAAAATTTCGTAACCACCTATATAATAATGTAAAATTAAAAGCTGGTTACGAAATTTTGGTTACCAAACGGTACTAAGAGCATTCAACCTTGTGGGTAGAAGATGAAAAGTATCATATTTATTTAACTTTAAACTATGCCTGTGGGAAATGTCTTTAAATTCGTTTATTAAATGATTATACTAAGTAAGTAAATATTTACGATGTATGCAAGTAGCGCACTTTAAAAAAATGTGAGCCAACCAAGCAAGGGTGATTATCTATTAGGTGACAGAAAATAATATAATAGTTATGATATTAGCCACAACAACACAAACTGATAGCAACAGGAAGTTCATTTGTGATTCAACTATAACATGTTAGTCATGTATCTATCGTCTTGTAAGGTTCGTTTGAAGCGACCAAGGTTTATTTGAATGCAATACCAACCTCCTTGAATATCCTTGGGACTAGCCTTTGATCTGCAGTGGACGGCTTTCAGCTGATATGATGACGATGAAATCTTTATCCTTTTGAACAAGTACACAATGCCTCACTCACACGCCAAACAACCTATGGTATGCAAATTCATACGAAATAAAGTATCTTTTAATCTTCAACTTTGAATTAGAATAGACAACACTGTCGCATCCCGTTATATAATCATCACGTTATACATGTCATGCAGTCATCTCATAATAAACGATTTCAATGAAATTTACTACAGGCATATTTTTGGGTTTAAATAAAGATGATACTTTTCATCTGCTATCGACGAGGTTAGTTCGTATTACTCAATAAACGTCGACGTCGTTACCAAAAGCAAGTACTTACTGTTAAACTCGGTTAGTTTCTGGAATGTAGTCTCGCGTCTGCATACAAATAAACCGCATACGTGCCAGTCCGAAGTTATATGTCACGACTAAATTCCAATTTGTGGGAGTTAACCGATTCCATAGAGTATCTTAATGCTGTCAACGTTATAAGTCCAAAGGAAATGTTACGCCAATTTAGAACCCTTGAATGTGAATGTGTAATTGAACCATTTTTAGGGTTCCGTAGTCAAACTAGGAACCCTTATAGTTTCGCCATGTCCGTCCGTCCGTCCGTCCGTCCGTCCGTCCCCAGTCTAGCTCAGAGACTCGTAGTACTAGAAAGCTGTAATTTGGCATGAATATACATATTAATCACGCCAACAAAGTGGTAAAATAAAATTTTGAAAATTTTTTTTAATGCACCTCCCCTACACGTAACGTGGGGATGCGTTTTTTTTTTCTTGCCTACCCCATAGTGTGGGGTGTCGTTGGATAGGTCTTTTAAAAATATTGCGGGTTTATAAAAGCAATTTTTAGGGTTCCGTAGTCAAACTAGGAACCCTTATAGTTTCGCCATGTCCGTCCGTCCGTCCGTCCCCAGTCTAGCTCAGAGACTCATAGTACTAGAAAGCTGTAATTTGGCATGAATATACATATTAGTCACGATAACAAAGTGGTAAAATAAAATTTTGAAAAATATTTTTTTTAATGCACCTCCCCTACACGTAACGTGGGGATGCCTTTTTTTTTTCTTGCCTACCCCATAGTGTGGGGTGTCGTTATATAGGTCTTTCAAAAATATTGCGGGTTTATGAAAACAATTTTTCGATTAAGGGATCCGTTTATGAAATATTAAGCTTTAAAGCGCTATTTTTTGTTAGAGTCAAGTGTCCCCCCCCCCCCCCCTACAGCCAAAACTACAAATACTAAAAATCTGAAAAAAATCTGCAACGAAAGCGCATATAACGAATTTTAAAGGAAAACTATCACGGCTAAGTAGACAAGATTAATTCTTGAGATACAGGCGACTAAAGTGTTTATACCTATCAAAATCGCCTATGATAACTTTGATACAAAAATTTGCTAACGGGGCGTGCAGGACGCGCGGGGGGAGTCTGTCCAAGTAACAAATCGAGCGACAGCCGCGCTCATAAGCGCGAGCGCCTAGCTAGATGCTGTTCGGACGTGCCCCGGAATGCTACCTACAAGTTTGCGATTTGCGATCTGAATGTTTACAAATAATCGATTAGATTATTGATTTGAGTCGAGAATCGTTTGGAAAACTTAAAATTCTATTTACTGGCCCTTGTTTTTTTTTCAATTTCTATTAATTACTTTATAAAAGATTAAACTTTTATTGTAATTTAAAGTCGGTTTGAAGCAGTTTAGATACCTAACTACCTACATAGGTATACTGATCTCACACTTAAAAGCTTGGCTCTTGTTCGAGATATTATATACGAATTTATAAGAAAAAGAATCATTACTAACAATAAGTAGACTTAATTAGTTCCTGAGATACAGGCGACTAACGGGTTTATACCTACTAAAAATCATCTAAGACAGCGCCAAATAACTAAATAGAAAATTGGTTCATACATGTTGATTTTTGAGATAGTTTTTTGTGTTTGTCGTTACGGCTTCGGAACCCTACACTGAGCATGGTCCGACATGCTCTTGCCCGGTTTTCGATTAAGGGATCCGTTTATGAAATATTAAGCTTTAAAGCGCTATTTTTTGTTAGAGTCAAGTGTCCCCCCCCCCTACAGCCAAAACTACAAATACTAAAAATCTGAAAAATATCTTCAACGAAAGCGCATATAACGAATTTTAAAGGAAAACTATCACGGCTAAGTAGACATGATTAGTTCCTGAGATACAGGCGACTAAAGTGTTTATACCTATCAAAATCGCCTATGATAACTTTGATAGAAAAATTTGTTAACGGGGCGTGCAGGACGCGCGGGGGGAGTCAAACTGTCCAAGCAACAAATCGAGCGACAGCCGCGCTCATAAGCGCGAGCGCCTAGATGCTGTTTGGACGTGCCCCGGAATGCTACCTACAAGTTTGCGATTTGCGATCTGAAAGTTTACAAATTTTCGATTAGATTATTGATTTGAGTTGAGTACCTATCGTTTGGAAAACTTAAAATTATATTTACTGGACCTTGTTTTTTTTCAATTTCTATTAATTACTATATAAAAGATTTAACTTTTATTGTAATTTAAAGTCGGTTTGAAGCAGTTTAGATACCTAACTACCTACATAGGTATACTGATCTCACTCTTAAAAGCTTGGCTCTTGTTTGAGATATTATATACGAATTTATAAGAAAAAGAATCATTACTAAGTAGACTTAATTAGTTCCTGAGATACAGGCGACTAACGGCTTTATACCTACTAAAAATCATCTAAGACAGCGCCAAATAACTTTAAATAGAAAATTGGTTCATACATGTTGATTTTTGAGATAGTTTTTTGTGTTTGTCGTTACGGCTTCGGAACCCTATACTGAGCATGGTCCGACATGCTCTTGCCCGGTTTTTTAAGTTATAGTGGATTAAATAGTTATTCGATTTCGCGCTCAGTCGGTTAATGACGATTAAGGCCCGTCAGGGGCGGATTTAGAGGTGTGGAGGCCCAGGGGCCGCAAAGGAGTGGAGCCCCCTAAGTATTCTTAAATGCTAGATTAATTAGTACCATTGTAATATGTTTAAAAAATGATTGACTGCTGAGTTTCTTGCGGCGTTTCTTCCCAGCAGTGTCTCCTCTTGGGAAGCGCTGGTAGATTCTTGACGTGTAAAAGTGCCCGTACGGCCTACTTACTGAATAAATGTTTTTTATCTTCTTTTTTTATCTTTTTATTTTCTAATAGATTACCTACTATTTTTGTGGGGGCACTCTCTCGTGGAGGCCCCGGGCAGTTGCCCCACTTGGCCTCTCTTAAACCTGGACTCGAGACCCGTATTAATAAACTGATGTCTACTGTAGATAATGCTCGTCTCAAGACGCTTCACAAATGACAGTTTTCTATGGCTTGACGTTTTTTGTTACGGGCAACTCAGCCAATGTGAGTTTATTAATACGACCATTAGTCATTCTTTAGTGACGATTTTTATGCACAAGTTTGAAAAAAGAACGAGTCATTCGTCTCTAAAAAAATGACATTACAAGCTTTAACAGCCTATAGCCTGGTTCCTGAAATAAAGCTATTATTTTCTATTCGATTTAAGAAATAATCGTACCATTTAAAAAAAACACAGTGCTTATTACGTGTATAAAAATCTTAAAGAGTGGGAAGTGGCTCAAATTACTAAATTATGCAACGTAAACATGCCCTACAAAAAGCCTCATTACATGTTTGAAACGTAAAATTATACAAAATTAAAAAAGTTTAAATATAACCCTTACAAAATATGGGGAATTACCAGTCTTCTAATTATAAAGAGTATTTTTACATTTATCAAGTGTAAGAGACATCAAGTCCACCTTTAGAACTCTGTATAGCATGTTACATAAATAAAATAATATCTAAGTTTTCTGTGTATTTCAGTATGTGTTTCTTTATGTATGTTTATCGTCATCTATTACCCATAGTCCAAGCCTTAAGCGTAGTTTGGGACTAAGTCAATTTGTGTGAATTTGTCTCCTGATATTTATTTATTTTATTTATAAACAAATGCTCTATTGTATGTGGTAAAAGGCATTATGCATTTTAGGGCATTTTCTACCAGTCAACGAATGGGCTAAAACGAAACAATTTAAGGAAAAAATCAATTTTAGTCACAATTAAACTAACAATAAATATGAAAATAATTACTCTTAATGACCTAATGTGTTGATGTTATGATAACTCTTATTTACTTGACTGTAACGGCGGACGGCATAAAACAATACTATAAATATATGAAAGGCAATATTGTTCTACCGCGTATAAAGAAAAAATAAAGTAGCGTAGGGAATAAAGGCGTGTAGAACTTTTAGGCGATGGCCATTCAACCTGTCACTAATACGCTGGTAAACATCCAAAGCTGGCCTTATTGTGCAAAATGTGATTACAGAATTATCAAATATTTTTTTTACAGTTGTATGTAATTCTGTAGTTCTGCCTACCCCACTCTGGGATTATAGGCGTGAAGGTATGTATGTATGTATGTATGTTCTACCGCGTAGAAAAGAGGCCCAAAATTTAGGTCAATACTATAACATTGTTACGGCATCAAGGTTCTACCCAGTACAGTAGGCGCCCTAAAATAAAGTCCTATACTCACCTGCTTATGAACAATTCGTTGAAAACTTGAAAAACATAGGACTACAAAGCGAAAACATGTAATCCAAAAGTTTGAGGTCCGAGTGCCTGGCAAAGAAATCGGCAGCGGCGGCAATCCCTGAACCTCTTTGAACACAGTCGTGGAGTATTTAAGTGGGTCCTCGTATTAAGGGTACGATCCCTTCTCGAGGCTTTTTTAAGCAATTGAACACGATTAAGCATCCCATTGGTGTTTCTCAAAGATGTATAACAGTACTCGAGATAGGTCTTTGAACCGGTTTTCGGCGCCGAATCTAAGTGCCGACGGCAAATATGTATAATGAATGAGTATGTGGAGTAAAAGTGCGATTGGAATGAAAAGAGAAACGATAGGACTTACTTTTGTAAAACCTCTGTTAATGACCGTTTTATAACCATTAAAATAAAGAGTAAATCGTCAACCACTCGCTCCAAAGCTGATTTCTTGATCAATGTGAACAGAATTACTAGTTAAAATTTGAAAATCGAATTAAAAATGTCACACGTCATCTCGGCACGTATTATGGTCGCCTTTATTGCGGTGAACAAAGCATCTATCACTGTCGCACTAGCACACTGGTCAGAAAGTGAAAGATGTTTTATTTACGTCGATAAACACAACGATTCAAATAAAAGAATTGGTTACGATTGTTAGTTAGCTATTGATCAAAAATGGGCCTTAAGACATTGTGCTACGGTACTGCTATGCTAATCGCGGAAATATCTGCATATGCCTTGCTTTGCAAATACTTTTGCAAAGTGGCCAACTACCTACTAGAAGATTTACCATACGTAGGAAGTCACCTTACTTATACGTCGGTATATTTGTAACTAAGGAAACTTGGTAACAAAATCATTTTCCTTAGTTGCAAATAACTAACTCCTCATGATAAAAAAAGAAATATATGAAAATCAGATAAGTACCCAAAGATGATAAAAAACATATATCACATAACGATATCCAATAAAACAGAAAAGGAAGGTCAAAATCTTTAAATTAAAACGGAAGAGTCACAAATTAAATTAGTGGCTCTTTAAGTACTAAGTAGGTATGGTAGTTAGGCCTTGAATGAGATGATTAGTGGCAAACGGCTTTACTCAATCATTTAGTGGCGATAAAGTCGTTTCTTAGTGATGATTTTTCATACACAAGTCACGGACATAAAACAAATACGGACGTAACCTCGCATGAAAAATGGCTGTATGCGTGCTCACGCACACACGTAAACTGTCACTTGTGCTGTGGATCGGCGCGTTGTCTTACCTAGTGTATCTCTATGCGTGCGGTAAGTATATGTAATAACGAACGAAAGCGCCGACCTTGCATGCTTCACACCTTTTTAGTGCAAGCTTACGTCCGTATTTTGTTAAGTCCGTGACAGAAGTTTAAAAAAGGAACGAGTTAATCGTCACTTAAATGTCAATGAATTGAATACTGCGGTTAGACAATTATGTAAGCTATCGTGTAGAAACGCTGGATTGAATACTTTAAGAAGACTGAACTACGTAAGTAGCCTTAGTGTAATTTATTCAGATGGCGACGCGGTCCAATTAAGCATGACATAGTGACTTTGATACTTAACTTAAGTGTTTTAATGAGAGAGTTTGATTCATTTGTATTCAGATCCAATAGCAATATTTAACAAGATATTTCAGTTTTTGAGCCTTCGTTTTTAGGAGAACTCAATTGCTTTGAGTTTGTAAAATATTACTCTCATGACGGAGGTACCAATATTTGAATTTCAACATTCGATTATCACTATTAAAACACGTAAAATTTAGTGATAATACTATTAATTTTATTCTAACTAACATAATTTTAAGGTTTTCGTAGAAGAGTAACTCGTAGTTGGTAACATACTTTTATTTGAGTGTTCTGTGACATCAGTACTCAAAATAGCATAAAACCTATCGTGTCGTCGTATCAAATTATCTCACAGATGGTGAAAACCGAATCAACCTCCGTTGCGTGGTTTAGGAGGAGTTAGTGGATATATAGACAGACGCGGAAAGCAACTTTGTCTTACACTAAATATGTACTATGTAAATAACGATAAACCGTTTTAAAGGTCGAAACTCATTTCATAGAAGGTTCACTTCGCCGAATTTTCGTTTCATCGACAGGCATTTCCACGTGCAGGAGCTTTTTTTTTGTGGTCACAAGTCTAACCTAACTTACGTAACAAATGCTTAAGATAACCTGAAAACTAAAAGGTTTCAGCAGAAATTAGCTTTCGATGAAATAAAATTCGATGAAATGACACCTTCTATGAAATGCTTGTCGATATTTCAAGGGATCCCGTTGTACAGCTATGTCAATTTGCACTTTGAATCCCGGTACTCGTATTTGCCAAACGCATCATCGTTAGCTATCTATTTTCCGGTGCCAAAGACCCTCTGTTACAAGGTCGTCGGTGCTCAGCGGGATCCGGATTATCGCTCGCAATAAACCAATATGCCATTGCCAACTGTGTACAAAGCACATACACCCTTCAAAGCCGATTGGACCGCGCCTGTCCGACTATCTGACGAAGAAAAGGTCTATTGTATTTGGCACTCCTTTTGTGCGGCGTCCTGTCGCTAATCCCTATGATATCTAAGGCATATACGCTCAGGTACCCCGGCTATTGTTTCTGGATCTCAAACGGTTTGTAAGTGGAAAGTCGTTTAAAATTCAACGATAAATAATCGTTATTTTTTCAAATAAACGCTATTCCAGAGATTGAAATTGTATGAATAAGTTAGTGAATAGATTTTCTGAAATAAACAGTGGTAGAATAATTTTAGATTGTATAAACCCAAGATAAATAAATAAGTACTTATTTATTTTAAACATTTGCAACGCAAAAAGATTCAGACTGAAAAGTTAAAAAATTAAAACTTTTATTTAAAAAGGTTTAATTAACACATTACGGTCAAGTTACTGTTAGCATAGGATCCTTTTGGACTCTATCTCTTTTTGTTTCACAAAAACGCCGGTTGCATGAGCGAGAGTGATGCGATTGCACGCGAATCTACTACGAATATATTTTCATTTTATACCTGTTAGAATCTGTGCAAAAACAATATTCAGATTATTTTTGGCCAGTATTTTATTCTTACACAACACCTAATATTCGTCGTTGTATAAATCAGTTATAGTAAAAATGGTTGCCTCTGGTCTATTTCCACACTTTGATAGATATGTGTTCCGTGTAGGTATATATCCAATAATTATTAGGTTCATTAGTTCCGAAAGCAGGGATTAGGAAGGCGTGGAGAGATATTAAGGCTGCTCTGTTTCGTTCTAGTAAATCAGCAATTAAGATACTAGCCTCGATAGGGCCGCCCAATACATCCATTATTGTCTTTAACGGCCTATAATTGCCAGTAGGACCATTATGTGAGCTTTGCGGGGAAAAATACTTCGTTATTTCGAAATATTGCTTTTGTTCAAATACTGAGCGCAAATAAAGTAGGTTCAGGATTGGATTCGGCTATTAGAATGAGTAAATTAACTTTTACTAAGGCCCTGTTGTTTGATCAGTAGTTAAACTAATTGTTAAAATTCGAGAAAGGAATTGAAAATTTGACACATTTCCTTGAGATTCCTTCAAATTTAGTTATTAAACCATGTGAGTTGTGTTTTCATTTGTAGCACTAAAACCTACGGACCAATTTCAAGAAAATACTTTAATTTATTAGAAAACACAATTATAGTAATAAGGGCGCCACTGTACATCCGGCGTACTCTCGGCGCAGTCTTAATTTTGTCTTTGACTATTGATCCACATGATTAAATTGGTGATTTTACACGTATTTGTGAAAAGGTCATTAGATTAGCACTAACGACTTCGATAAAACTCAATTAAGTAAGTTAGTAATAACCTCTTATTTGAAGCTAAAATATCGACGTAAAAATAGAGTACCTACTCTCATGAGATTGCATTCTATTTATCGCACTGTCATTAGAAATAGAATCTCATATTCACCATTTATTACTGCACAAAAACCTCATCCAACCTGTTATTTACACGAATGTAATCTCTAGGTGCTTCAATCGCAGACATAATAAAACTGCGGGTAATGACACTGAGCTTGTGTTAACAAGCGACCTTAACACCCTCAGGGCCGTTGACACACCAGTCGTACTTAAGTTGCATACAATTGTTAGCTGGTGGCGTTGAACGCGTGCTGTCTTTGTTGGGTGCCTTTTGTCGTGGCTGCCAAGAGGGTGTTTGTTTAGGAGCCACGTGGTAACTATTTGGTACCTGAGCCAAGTGCCACAGTGTCACCCCTTCTCGGGCGAGTATGTAACTCGCTACGTGACGTTTGGTGCTTGCAGTGTTTAGATGCTTTTACGTGGCGTGCGACGAAGCCAATTACTGTCGTGGATTTTCTATTCAGTTAGGTTATACTAAAACTTTACAATTGAACTCAGTAAAAAAGTATTATTTTTCTCGTAATGAGCATGTTGTTACTTTGTTTGAGATTTGAGAAATATGTTCTGATAAAAAGTTTAGGTACAGAGGTTTTTAGAGACAGGCGAACAATTTTTTTTTATCTTGGTCAGTGAATGTGCGACAGATTTTTCAAATATGATCTGACGTATAAAAAATGAAATGTGAAAAATGTTAAATATGATCTGACGGAACTGAGGCTCGTTGACGTTGGATAGCGATTTTTAAGAGTCGCCTATCATATGAAGCCTAGATGCCTCGTTCCTGCTAACCTGTAGGATTACCTAGCAAGGATCTAACAGATTTCTGGATTGTAGTGGTAATAGGGGTAACTTGATTTCAATCCAAGCGATCACCGGTGCCCGTGATGATAAATGCAAACGTAAATTTCTTTGCTTTCTCTCACGTCCAAATGGAGAACCATGTTAAGGTGATGTTCGGCTATGTACTTGAAAGACTAATTAACAAAAATATGCAACGTTGCAGAAACAAATGCACCAGGGACTAAGAAATCATAGATATGAAAGATAAAAGTAGGCCGTTGCAAGTGTTCCAACTGTTGTAAAATATTTACCACAACAGCGTCATACTTATGAGGCTTTAGCCAAAGCGAAGCGGCATATTTACTTCCACAATATCCACACGGATTTGCTTAAAGCAAATGCTAGACTGGCAGCTTTCTATATTGCACCGTCTCAGCAGATTCGAGTATTAAAATCTTACCTTCGCGCATAGATTGTATCAAAGGTAGTCAAGAGTTGGATAGGCACACGTACCCTTACACGCTCATGAATATTCGTTTACATGCGTCTTAATTTACATGTGTGTAGGTGTATATTCTTCTTTGTAACAAACCGGCGTATTAACAACGTCAAAGGCACAGTAAATCAAATCCTTCGTTAATTTGAATACGGTTGAAAATGCAACTTAGTTTTATAACAGTTGCGCTGTTATTTCTGCGAAGGTAGGGATGTGTATGTACTTGGTGAAACATGTTGACTGCACTTGTAAGTGTCATCGTTTAATCACGATAAAAGGCACTACGTATGACGCAGAACTGGGATGAGAAAGATTTGTTAGTCACTCAGTACCCAATTAAATAATTTTGCTTTAATTTTACCTTATTTAAAATGGGAAAGGCTGTCTATGTTTTATATTGTCGTTAGGTAAAATTAATTTAATTGTCAGAATGATTTGAAAAGAACGAGAAACGTTATTCATGTATTGAATACAAGAGTATAAGAGCATTAAATTATGAAATGTAGAGAAAACGCTTTTGAACTGTAGGTATTTTAATGTTGTTAGTTTGTATCAGTCCTTAATAAAAGTAATTACCTAGTCTTTATTTGGTGTTTGGTGTGGCTGCATTGCATGGATGACCTTACTGTCTTTATTTAACATTGTGTTAAGTAATGTAATAAAATGTGAAATATATGAAGGAAGTAACACAGGTAATCAAAAAACTCATTAATCCAAACTGTCTTTCTCTAACTACTAGAAGAAAAAATAGACCTTAAATGCCGAAATTTAAGCCATTCCAAAGTTAAACTTACCTTCTTTTAAGTATCAGTAAGCGCAATAAATCAACCAGTTTTAAAACCCAAACCCTCAAAAATGTTCTTGAAGAAGGTTATATTTCAAAATGGCTAATCTCAATGAAATGCATTTTGTTTCAAATTAAAATGTAATGAGTAAGCATTTTCGCAACTTCGTTCCTTGCACCGACTATACGCTGCGGGCGAGTTTTAATATTCTTTAAGAAACGTTCAGTGAAACTGACAAAAGCCCGGGAGCAAATTTTGCCTACGTAATTTGACACTCCGTTTATTTCCACGACCACGCGGCGAAATCTAAAACGTTTCAAATTATAATTTAAGCGACCAAAAAAATAATGATTTATAAAAGACTAAGGGATTCGAGTAATGGAACCTCACATTACGGCTTAGTTTTAAAAAACCCTGGGGTCCCAGTCAAGATGCAAACGCTACTAACGTTTATCTTTTCTATCGCTCAAAATGTACGGGGTTACGGTTAACCACGTGGTTTATCGTAACGCACAAGAATGTACGTAATCCCATACATTTTGAGCGATAGAAAAAAAAACTTGGTAGCGTTTGCAACTTAGCTAGGTCAGCTGTTGCCAATACGTCTAGATCTCAAAAGATCTTTGTGTAATTTTTCCAAAATATCTAAATTGTTTTTTTTTCGTAAAATATCCTCCCTAACATCTTCATCCCAAAATGTCTTTAATACAAAATTCAAACGCAGCTTTATTAACCTTCTTTCCCGACTGCTTATCTATCCTGTCATTACCTTTTTATTTAACATTAGGCAGTCATTTTGCGTTTCAGACATTTTAGATTTGACTTGTTTTAAGAATCAGTCGTATCAGTATTTAGATATGTATTTTGAAAATTAAACCTTTTGGGTCAAATGAGAAAAGACGAAGGTGTTTATTGCAAGAACACAATAAGTTCTTAATCTTACAGGATGACCGGATGTTCTACCTATTTTAGGCATACAATACTATTTATTCACTATAACCATATTAACTGGTCAAAGTTGTATGCCTTGATCAAATATTTAAAACAACTACAAATTGGGGCCAGCAGGGTCAATACTCGATACTAAATTCTCAATTATTTATTGTATTCCATTAAGTATACATAGGTGGTATTTAAATTAACTTAAAAGTTATGAGATCATAGTGAAAGCGCTCATTTGCTAAGAGTTGTTTATTATAATTATAATTCAATTATATATCTATCGCTCACTCACCACTACCAACTAGGCTATTGCGTAGTCAAAATCTTTGCCTTTCTTTCTCACTATTACTGTGACCGCTCACAATATTTATTACCTATGTTTCTGGCCAACATATTGTCAAATGAATGCGCCAACCGAATTTATTGCGTTAACATTTCTATTAGTGAGACCGAATATCATTGAATTGTTCACGTAATTAATTTTGTAATGAGGATTAATATTAGCTGAATGGATTTACATTTAATTAATTAATTTGCATGAATGTTTTGCACACGAAATAAACAGATTTTTTAAATGCACACATATCCCATCCCATATCCCTTATGAGATAAGTTCAGGTACGTGCATTATGTATATCGATGCAAACATGTCTTGATATTTTTTATGTATAATAATAATATTAAAGAGTTTACATATATACACATATTGTCTACAGAGTATCCTAACGGTTCAAACCTTTTCAGGTTCCCATACCAATACCATAGAAGGTACTTTTTTCGTAATTCAATAAAGGCGTAAAAGTGCACGTTATTTTATTCGTTTACCATGTTTAAGTAGGTTATTATATTATATTAATTATTAAATACTAAGTGACACCTTGTTGATGTTGCAAAAAAGTTAAAATTATAGGCGAAGCTACGAAAGTTAATGTATTTTGCGAATCGATAACAGTCTATAAAGGGGAGTAGATAAGACTCGCAGAGATTCAGGTGCGTACCAGGTGACGTATCGGATATTAATTTGTGATGGATCTTCCCCAATCTCCCGCCTAGGGAGGTTATTCTCTGACTCACTCGTTCGAGAGATTAACTTGACTGGCAATCATAATTTAACACGATCGCTTTAACATTCTTATCATAGTCGAGGCGAGGAAGAACAACATCGAATGGAGATGGATTAATAAATACTTAATTTTCAGGTAAATTCTACGGTTAGAGAAATAGTTTAGTTTTAGTAAATTATTACCTAGGATATATATACCCGACATTCGAGGTAATTACCCACTTTACCCTAATAATTACCCATTTATGCCACTGAATAAGTCAAGTACAAACTCGTAGTCCTTACGCTCACGGGTCAAGTTAGTTCGTCGGTTACCCTATCGTCGATGTATTCCGCAAGTGAATAACACTTCTGAATCCGAATTTTAATGGCCGTTTAAAGGTTTTCGTCAGCTGTCACATCGCTATTCTGCTCATAATTGATGCGGAGGATTAGTGAGCGAGTGTGATTCAAACCGGCACCGGCTTAAACTAACCCGCTCTCATTATTCATTCAGATATCTCGGTGATTACGACTTTGTTCATTGGAAACGATTCTGTCCGTCGATTACACGTCGGCGGTAGTTCGTGGACTGGATAATCTTAAATTAAACGGGTAACTTCGCTATGGGATTAATTACGTGACACGTTTTTGCTCCGAAGAATTGATTATGTGTAAGACAACTTTAAGATAAGATAGTAAAGATAGAAAATGTAATTAGTCGTTTACATTTCTATGTAAAAATACCCTAAAGTTACTGCCGTAACTACCAAGGTAAAAAGCACACAATTGGGTGAATATAAAAAATAACCTGGTTTTAACCTCGAATTGGGGCACTATTTTGACGACGCGATTAGTTAATTTGGAAGTGACAGCCAAAGAAGCTTGGGGTCCTGAGTTCGATAGAATATTGCATCAATATTTGCTCCTAATTCTTAGTTGTTTTCTAGGTATTTGAGTGCATATGTCTTTATGTTATATATTATGTGTTAATTACTGCCTCGATCTTATAATACACTTTTTGTTAAAAATATGTATAATGGCATGCGTTATCACCGTAACAATGAGGGCATAAACTGTATATACGCTCCATTATACAAAAGATAATAAATTGTGTATGCTAAATAGCGCAGTGAGATTTTCATCGTCATACGAAATACTTGGTTCCAAATCGAACTTGCGAAGAAGAGCTCCAAGGCAGTTTATCACTGTGGTATTGACTGTTGAAAAAATGAACTGCCATTTTGTTTGTTTTGTGACCGTCATCCATTTTCTTTTCCTCCTTATGATAATACTGTATTCAAACTTCCTGTACTTTAATAATGTAGCACATAATTATGGAAACAGTACTAATTATTAACGCATTCTAGCAAATAAAATTTTCTATTCTATTCTATTCTATTCTATTAAATGAGGCACGTTTATCTAAAATGTCTGATAAAAAATATCGAATCGTATATAATTAAAATAAAATAAAATAAATAAATAAGTATTAGGGGACAATCTCACACCAATTGACCTAGTCCCAAACTAAGCTCTAGGCTTGTACTATGGGTACTAGACAACGATATAAATACTTAAATACATTAGAAAACATCCATGACTCAGGAACAAAATTATTCGCGCTCATCACACAAATATCTGCCCTTACCGGGATTCGAACCCAGGACCGCTAGCTTCGTAGGCAGGGTCTCTACCCACTAGGCCACACCGTCGTCAATTTAAGGATACGATTTCATAAGCAATGTAATCGTAAAATTAAAAAGCCAAACCAGTAAAACATAATAATTATGGAGAAAACGTGTATTCATATTGTACTCGATAATTAGTTCTGTCTGTATAAAAAATATTAAAAAATATTCATCCGTTTTGCTTTGCTTTAGTTTTCTTTTGCATAGAATTGTGACGTTTTCCCTTAATCGTTTGCGCGCCTGTAAAAAAACAAGGCAAACTTTCGACCACGCACACCCCTATCTAGCTAACGACTAAGAAGTGTTTATCTCAGGATCTGTTCTATGTAACTAAGGGGCTGGCGACCCAAATAAAAGGGTCGGCACAAAGGTGTCCTGCTAAGCAGATTGAGAGGTACGTGACAGGGTAGCCGAATGCTTCGGGCCGCCACTAATCATCGGATTAAGTTTCTCTTACGTGATATTTACCTGTCCCAATATTGAGCTAACGGTTCTCTGAAGAAATCACTTGAAACAATCGGAATGAAGTAATTCCATAAGGGTCAATCAGTGGGGTTGAGCCGCTATTATTGGGTATCGATCACCAAATTACAGGTTACAGGCAAAGCTATTCATTTGAAATCAACTAAATTGTAGCGCTTAACCAGTGACCTTATTTGAATAATAGGGTAGAATTACCGGTGTTGGCCATCTTTAGACCGTTTTTGACCATTTTAATAATATAATTATAATTCTTACAGATTTTTTGATACTCATTTCAAGTATAGGCATGCTTCGATGGTTCGGTCATTTGGAAAGGATGGATGAAAGAAGATTGACGAAAGAGATATACACATCGATAGTGAGTGGACGGGTCGGAAGGGGCCGCCCTAGGCGTACTTTTTCGAGTCAAATCGGTGAAATACTGGAAAAGGGCCGAATCTTAAGTACCCGAAACCGACGTGCGTGCATGACTCGATGTATGAATGTGGAAGAAGCGAAAGAAATTTGTCAAGATCGTAGCAAGTGGAAAGAAGTGGTCTCTGCCTACCCCTCTGGGAAACAGGCGTGATTTAATGTATGTATGTATGTCATTTCAAGTAGCCGAAAAGTGTACAGTGGCCACAAAAGGTACTTCCACTCTATCAATCATAAACTTTAATAACAAATATTGACAGTGAAAGCTTCTAATACCAGTCATTTAAAATGAAAATTAAATTCTGTATTAATTTAAGTTAGCTCTGTAGCCACTTTTACATAATGCGTTATAGGATACCGGCATTCCCTAATAGGAGATCACTAATGTTAAGAAGAAATGCCGCATTATTCTAAACATAAAAACTCTTACTTGGCTGACATATAGATAGATATCGGACAGCCTAAGCCGCTGAACCTAGGGATTTGAAATTTAGATTGAATATTTCTTGAGTAGGTACCCTATTTAAAGGAGAACAAAAAAAAGGATTTTTCAAAAATCGACCCCCAATGGGAAGAAAAAGGAAACTAATCTTACTCGTTCAAAGTCGCGGGCGACCTTTAAATAAAAGAAAAAAACATGTTTATTCAGCAAGTAGGCCGCACGACCAATTTTACACGTCAAAAATCTACCAGCACTTCCTAAGAAGAGACCACAGCTGAGAAGAAACGCCTCAAGAAATTCAATAGTCAGGGGTGTTATTCTCTCAAAAACAACGGACGAGCGGACGAACGAGCGAAATCGCAGCGGCGAGCTTAGGTAGTCCCGTCAGAGCGAACATAACACATTTTAGCGAGCGCATTTTCAATTGAGCAGCATGGTAATTCTGCTTAAATGAAAATGCACGCGCTAAATTATGTTTTGTTTGCACTGACGGGACTACTTAAACTCGCCGCTTGGACATTCACTCGTCCGTCCGTCCGACACTCGTTGTTCAGAGAATCACTACCCAGTTTAGTAAATGATCCCCTCTTCCTCTCTATCCTTATTAGCTATTTAAATCGTTCGATATGTGTGGCTTTAATTACGCGCAATGTATTGTTATAAACACTAACGCTAATATCAAAGAGTAAGAGTCCGAATATACCCAAGTTCAATGATTTTAGTTAGCATATTCGTCCCATATATTCACGTGTACAAACAAAACTGAAACTCGTAACGTTCACGTTTATATCAAATTACGTTATAGATAAAAACTACCCCATTTTTCTGAAAAATATTATAGATGCTAACAAACTCTCACAATATTGTATTCACGATGTTCTGCCAAAACAAGTTTGTACTCGAAGCGAAGATGTAAATTTCAAGAGCGTTAATTTAGTGAGGAGTATTATCCAGGGTGTAAAGGCAAGAGCCAACTTTTGGATTGGATCGCACACAAAGCAGTTACACTGGGACCTAGAGCTAGAATATTAAACGCTGGCGAGAATGTTGAGTGGAATCAAGATAGGGAATAATTATAAAGTAATTTAATATTTTGTGATTTTTAAATGAAACATACAGTTAATATAATTAAATTAAATTTGATAAAAATAATAAGTTTAATTGAGTTTGATAAGGATATAGGTAAAGTCGGTCAAAAATGTGGTCTTACTACGGTTGAAGTTCATTAGCACGTCATGATACAACAAGTTTAATTTTTCCTTGCAATAATATTATGACAGTGACAAGGTCCTTAGCGATAATAAGATCTTACAGAATCTTTTGTCAAAACTGGTAGACCTCTTTCTTGGCCGACCGTCTAAGTTTTAAGTAGAAAAAATCAAGAACTCGAGGGAAAACGATAAAGGCTTCTAAAGTAGACGAAGCCGAAGGTAAAGTCTAGCTGTTTAAAATGTAGCTGCTTGGTTTGTTTTATCATCCTCACCTCAGCATGATTAACAATATGATTGACTTACAGACACTAAACTTATAAAACTTAAAACTTTGCTGTTATATTTTGAATTATAATTTGTTATTATTAAAAACAACTTGTGTTCTATTAACTTGACCGTTACGTTGTATCGAAACAATGCTCAATTTTAAATTGCTATTTACTCGTAAAAGTACAGAACCGATACTAATGCGGTATAAAACCCACTTATTATACTCGTAATACGAAACCTTCAGTCACTTCTAACTAATCAGACGTACATTGCATACCCGTTCTCAGATTAACGTCATCCGCTTGTTTGTTCAAATGCTCATGTTGACAGTATAGGATATTAAATTTTGTTTCCCTACGCAAACAAGAAGATGGACCCTTGTCATCCGCGGTCTCATGTGTACATTCCGACACTCAGTTTAAATAACGCTCTATTTAAATGTTATTTATGTAGGTACCAATTCGCAAACAAAGTTTCTATGTAGTTGCTGAACAAACAAGGTTTCCTAATGCCCTGTGACAGTCCGTTGCCAAGTTGTTTATGTAGCGCACGTCTTTTATATGTGACAGCGTTGATTTGTTTTTCAATTGCTACCAACCGGCGTTATAGTGCTATAACAGCCGAGCCGCCCGAAATGCCTGATGTAGTACAACGGTTTGCGGATTTCGGACGTGATGTGCGGTGAACGCATAACGTTTGGTAAACGACCAACTGGTTTGGTGACGAATGGGTTACTGATCTTTATCTGTTTGAATTTGGATTTTGATGGTAAAAGCACCTCATTTCGAAACATTTAAACGTAGTAAGTGCGTATTTTTTGTATGAATCTTGAGTATCATGACATAGCCAACTACACTGGGTTGGCAACCCGAGGAGCATCTTAGCGCCTAATTAAGAGTAACGAGGCGCCACGCTAAAGCACACAGTTCAATTGTATTATTATACTAGCGACCCACCCTCGCATCGCTTCGATTTATATGAGCTTTCTGTAATACCCGTACATAAAACAGAATTAATTATACATAAAATCCTTCCTCTTGAATCGCTCACTCTATGTATTAAAAAAACCGCACCAGAATACGGTAATCCGAATTTAACTTCATGCTAGAAGAGATCCCATATTTAATTACGCAATTGGAAAAACGTTTTGTTTATTAATATGAGACCCCTACTTCATTACTAATTGAATTCTGCAGTATTGTTAGTATTCTTACTGCTACTTCTATTACGATACCTAAAGATACGACGTAATTATGCATTTAAGTAGGTTTTTTTTAACCCTAGTAAGTTTTAACGTTTTAACGACACAACAAAAATAAAACTACGTTGAAAAAACTTTTCTTGTATGGGGACCGTCTTTATTGCTACAATTTCTTTAAAAAATATATATTGTAAAGCCGCCGTAGTAAAATACATTTTGAAAAGAAAATGAACCCGCGTTAGGACAGACAGACAGACAGACGGATGAACGGACGGACGGACGGACAAACGGATAGTGTAGGCTTAGTAATAGTTGGGCACTCTTCGGGTACGAAACCCTAAAAAGGATTAGCATCATAATTGGATTCATTCAGTCCATAAAGTTTAAGTAAAAAAAAAACATCAAAGGTAAATGAAAGTAAAGTCCTGACGTACGCCGTATAATGGTATACTGCTGCAAACGAGTAGAGCATAGGGAGCACTAAAGTTACCACTCAACTTTCGTTTACGCCGTTGAAGAGAGTAAGGGTCGACTTATAGCCGAGTTTCATGAATATTGATGCAAATTTAAGGATAGTGTAGCACCACCGTACAATCCTGCTGAATAATTAATAAATAGCCATAGCTGCGATTTTAAAGCCGTCCCAACGTTTTCGTTGGCGGAATAAACCGGAATAAACCGGTGTAAACACACAAACTTTCTGGTTCCAAAATGCGTTGGGCCATTGAGTTTAGTTTTAAACTTTGGGATAGTTTAAATCGCTGTGCTGTTTTTTGTTATTACTTAAACATACTCATCATCATCATAATCAGCCCCTGTCCGCCCACTGTTGGACATAGGCCTCTCACATGGCACGCCACAAATCTCTGTGTTGAATTTTGGTTTTCCAACCACTGCCAGCCACTTATCGTATGTCATCGCTCCGGGTCTCTATTGACTGCCATAATTATTTTTAGTCATAATGTGATTTAAGTCATAATTTTCGCAAGTCATAATGCATTTTTCTCAGGACACGGTTATTTTTTCAGGATTTTCATAAACTAACTTAAAGTTTAAACTAACCTAACTAATCTACCTACACGATAAACGTTTATTTAAATAAAACTGTAACTTTAGCCTGATAGAAGTTATGACATAAAAAAGTGTGACTTACAACACATTATGACCAACGATATGTATGACAGTCAAAGGGATCCGCATCGCTCCACCTAGCCAAAGGACGTCCTACACTACGTTTGCCAAGTCATGGTCTTCGCTTTAGAACAGGTCTACCCAAACGGTTGTTGGTTCTGCGACGAATGTGACTGACCCACTAACAATTAAGCTTGCTAATCCTTTGGGCTATGTCGATAACTTGGTCCACTGTCGGGTTCGATCCATCAGAGAGACTCCAAGCATTGCCCTCTCTATAGTGACCTAAAATTGGCGAACCAATCGTACCTACCATCAGTCAGTGAGCTCGTTTTGGCGTCTCGTCTTTAAACCTTTATCTTTAGGCATTGCGGTATTGGCGATGAAAAGATTCAAAGGAGTTTCCCAAACAGCCCCTGCCTGTTGAGTCCCTAAATGTTGCTTAAATATAATTCCAATATTGTTGTGTCTAACAAGGTTTTAATCAACAGTATAACACGATATTTTTCGTTCAACTGTTCTTTCTGGTAGCCCATCGATATTTCGAAAAAAAATTGTCCGCTGTTTCGTTTGTTCGAAATTTTCATTTGTCCAAAAAACATTTTTCTCTGAACCCTACGATATATCGTCCTATCCTACGATAAGAGCCACAATCACCACAGTGGCTTTTTGTTTTTATTGTAAAATTGAGTTCTACGTCTCAAGTTACATAAGATGACATCAAAAAATTGTAAATAAATATATTTTATTTAATAGTAAATTGAGTTTTTGAATAAGCCACAATTGCATTGGACTTACTTTCAACGCGGAGTAAAGCCCTTAGTATATTGCTGTCCTTGTTCACCGTGCGATACCGAACGGCGGGTGCGGGAGGAGGGGGCGCAACCGCCGTTTCTCCATTACTCGGCGGACAGCGGCATTGAGTGGTTTGGCGTTCCAACGGCTTTAATTTTCATTCAGAAGATCGTTTATATTAGTTTATTGTATGTTTAAAATACAAAATGAATCGTCGAGGGCACAGATTAGTGAAAATGGTGGAAAAAAACGATGGTGAACGAAAAAGGAATGTACCAAGTAAGTTAAATAAAACGAATTTTAATAACCTAATGATTATTGAAATCATATCTAGTACTTTTTTTTTAAATGTATATATTTATGAATTTTTAAAGAATATACACAATACATATTAACATACTTAGTGTCAGAAACTAGCACAATTTAATTAAGTAGTGCACATTCCGTTGATTAGAGCCCGAACGGTAATTGTGGCTTTATTTTACGGAATTGCTTAATTTCCATTGTATGGCAAATGGGTGGCTACAATGACATTTGTGTCCTTTTTCTACTCTCAAATTGTGTTTTGTTTAATTATTATTTCAATTTTCGATTTTGTAGGATATAATTTAGGTGGCTTACAAACTATACGAATGTTTGGAATTATTTTATTGCTTTTTGGTAAAAAAAATACTTTTGAAGATGCCCGTTTGCATATTTTCTTTTTGGGCTCTAATGGCAGTTGGGGCTTTTTTCGTGTATAAAATGGAGTTAAATATTATATAAAACGCTTGTTTCCGACAAATTTACTCAGTTATTTTCTTTGTTATGTCAGTATATGAACTTGCACGAGCTTTTGCTAATGGGGTCTTATAAATTTTAAATATTTTCTCAGCTGGGATGTTTATTCTTGACAAGCTCTTCTCGTGACATCATCAGATACAATTTTGTTAAATTCGAGTTCGTCCACCGATCTATGACCCACTACAATCCGTGTTTTCGTTACATCGTCAACAAATAGACGAATGCGCACATTTATAATATTAGTATTAAGGTAAACTCATTTTTATTTTTATTTTTTAGAGAAAAGAACACGTGCAGTCTCCCTTGCCTCCTGGTAATGAGCAAGAAGTTAATTATTTACTGTATAACATAGGCCAAAAATTGGACAGTGTAAGATTAATGAAAATCAGACTTTATAATTTACTGCTTTTGTCAAATTAGTTGATTTTTTTTCTATTTTTTTTTTTTCAGATACCCAATAATAAAATCATTTAATAAAAGCATAATAAAAGCAGTGATCAAAGCCGAGTGGTTGATTAAAGAACGCAGAAATATTACCCATCGGGAAATAGAGCATGAACTTGGTATTGGATCACCCGCAGTTTCAAGCATTTTACATGATCATCTTGGCGTCAGGAAGGTCGCTTCGCGTTGGATACCGCATTTGCTGACCGAAGAGCAAAAAACCCGGCGAGTAGATTTATTTTAGCCAGTTTATGCTCAAAAAATTCGACGGAGGCAATTCCCAACAGGTTTCTAATATCCTTACTACTGATGAGTCCTGGATATACTGCTATGACCCTCTAACAAAGCAACAATCTATGCAATGGGTGTTTGAGGAAGACGGGCCGCCATTAAAAATTGTTCGTGACCGTAGTGTGAACAAAAAAATGATCGCCGTTTTCTTTCGCTGCGGGGGGCCAGTAGCTGTAGTTCCACTCGAAGATCGAAGAACAGTTACTAGCTAGTGGTACACAGAGGTCTGTTTACCCCAGGCATTTGACAGACTTGGTGAGGATCGTCCAAAGAGCGGCACTCATGGAATTCTTTTTCACCAAGATAATGCACCTGCACACACCGCGGCAATAACAATGGATTTTTTGACCAGTAAAGGTGGTCAGCTGGTGTCGCATCCACCCTACAGTCCTAACCTGGCCCCGTGCGACTATTTCTTATTCCCCACTATAAAGAAAATGATGCGTGGCCGGACTTTTATGGACTCGAATGAGGCAGTACTAGAATTTGAGCGACTTTTCTTTGACCTTCCGCAGTACGCATTTTTTAAATGTTTTGAGGATTGGTTTTATAGAATGAGGCGATGTATTGAACTTGGAGGAGTATATTTTGAAAAATATTAAAGTAATTTGTAAAAAAAATGAATGGTTTTAAGTAACTAAAAATATTCATAGCAACCCTCGTATAGTTTTGGACAGTCCTACATCCAGTTTCACTATTCCGACTCTGCAATCGTCAGCTGCAAATAACAATTTATTTTGTTACATTTTGTTCTTACCTAATATTTTATGATAAATAAAGATTTTGCTCAACTAAAATTAAGTATTTTTTCTTAGTGACTAATATATATTCGAAGTGTGATTGTTAAAATCTGGCCCTAAGGGCAGTAGTGGCCCTGAATTTTCCGACGATAAGAGGCACAATGTAGGTAATGGCTCTCTTAAACCTATTTACCCCGACGAATAAGGATTTAAGGGACAAAATATAATCATAAAGTACTATTACGAACGTAAATGCAATTTCAGTAGGACTCTAGAACACAATTCCACATGATCTAATTGCAAAATTATATATTTTTTAGTTTTCTTTTAAAATAAACAGAATAATGCTTCTCCTGAAAATTAAGCATTTTGCAATTGTGGCTCTTATCGTAGGATAGGACGATATTTACCTACAGAATCTGTAGGTTAGGTCAGAATAGCTTTACCCAGGAAAGTAAAACGGTTTGAGAGAAATAAAAATAAGGACAAATGAAAATTTCGGGCAAACGAAACAGCGGACAAAAGTTTTTTGAACTTAAGATCGGTAACCGTTTTTTCTAGAACATGTCCTCGGCGCCACCTTATTATTTATGAATAGTGGTTTGAATTAAGAACTACTTCGTCCAACTTAACAATTCAAGACGATTTCGCGCAGTCTCAAAACTTTTTAAAGAGACATCTAATTTGATTTGGAGTTAAGAAAAGGTCACTTTTTACAGTTTTATTTATCAAATAGAAGTTTTTGAAGTTTGATTAAATTGAGTTTTTGTTTGATAAAATTAGGAGTTTTGTTGTAAAATAAATGAAAATATTGAAAGGTTTGCATCAATCCTCATTTTTTTTATTTTTTGTAATACTATGAAATAGGAAAGTTTATTGTTTTTCGTTGACAAGTTAATTCAATGACTTATTACGTGTATCAAGCGTGAAAGGTGCAGTTTGATCATGAATATTATGAAAGTGATCTCCTTAGGTGATCTCAAACTGGAAACTATCGATACGTTTACCCACTCTTATGGCAATTCCTTGATCCATTAAATGCCTAAATGAGTTATGGTTTATTGGTAAAATATCCGGGCAAGAGCATGTCTGACCATTCTCAGTGTAGGGTTTAAAATGCTACATATCTTTCTGATTTTTAGTAGATGTGGTTTTAGCCGTAGGAGAAGGGGGGACACTTGACTCCAACAAAAATTAGCACTTTCATCAGTGGACGGACATGGCAAAAATAGTTTTCCGGCGGTTTTAGCGGAACCCTAAAAATTACTAAAACTACTCTGATCTTTCCACATCTTCTGCCAGACGAGCTGGTACATTCATAGATTCTAGTTTACAAAATAAACACTGTTTGATAACACTAAAAGTTCTATGTTGATAAAACGGAAACAATGGAGCGAGTAAAGCTGTTGCTAGGAAATGGAATCGGAAAACAATTTTGCTGACAAACGCCAAGAACTTTGCTATTTTAGTGTTTGGATGGCGGACCTTAAGGAGGTGCGCGCTAAGACTTTACAAAGAAAGTGGAAAATATGTAACGAGGTTTTACCAAAAGTTTTTGAAAATGACGCCTTGTCTTTGACATTGGTCTCGCTAGGTGATACAAAAGGTCAAGCTATTTAATATTGACTAGATTATTTTAATTTTAATGTAGTGACAAAAAGAAATGGTGACTCAAACAAACCATTAAGGCATTCAAACCTTCTCTACCAGACAACCAACTAGCCAAACAGAAACAAGTCAAAGTTGGTACTTAACTTTTGTATTCTTTATCTCTTACACCCGTATTTATAGTCAAGAAAAGTAATTACTTGAGTATTAGTACCTAGTGTCAAAAGTCATATAAAAATCGTTACTTTAGTCATTACTTTTACTCAAGTAATTACTTTACTTGACTATAAATACGGGTGTTAAACTGATAACTAAGAGAAACTTCTATATTTCTAGGTATTGGTTGCCTCTTGAATAATGCCAAACTTTCCAAATAAGGATGGACAAATCCGTAAATAGACCTAAGTATAAACAAAAACAATCCAATTGTGTAACAACACAAAAAGCTTTGCAAATTGAGAAGTTTTTGAAGCTTGTAAGGCAACCCGTAGTAAATTTCTCTTGCTGGGAAATCCTTATTTTCCGCGAGTTCTTTGTCATTAGTCGAGTAAATTGTTTTTGTTCGTCTCAGTCTTCCTTAGATCTAGATTAAGCGGCATAAGCCTGGCTAATTCTCTCCACTACCCTACTCCAAAGCCTATTACGGGCTTAAAGAGCCACAAGTTTTGGTTATATACGACGTGAATTTCATTTCAAACAACTTTGAAATGATCTGTTTTTACATTTAAGTGAGTTGCTTTTCGAAGTTATGCTTCTCTGAGTGGGAGTTTTGAAAGTTATATTTTCCGAATTAATGATTGGCAACTAGTGATCCACCCGATCTTGGCTATGGTCAAATATGATGCATAATAATTTATGTTGTTCTACACCTTTGTTAGAAAACAGCTTTTGTGTCCGACTGTACTTTTTTTTGCAAAGTCATTACATATATTCTTAGTTGTAGGTCTACGTTAAGTGTTGTCACGACCTACCGGGTGGCAAGTAAAACTCAAAGAAGGTTTAAGAAGAGTGAGCAGAAGAGGGTAGGTAGTTTCGTAGGGTGTGTGTATAACATCAAAGACTATATGGTTGTCCTATATGGTTGTCCGCCTAGAATAGAGGCCCAGACAAAGTTTATAATACCAATGTAGATTAGGTTACAATAATAATATATAGCAAAAATATTTTTGCTACCAAAAAATATTGCGGATACACTGCATTGTCTTTACAGTTTATGACATGTGTTGAAATTCTCAAACCATTAATAGAAGGCCTGAATCACTTTCCATCATTACTTATCTTGATTAACAAAAAGGAACCTAATTTTCACTAAAGCATTGAAACAACTAAGTATTCATTAAAGCTTGAATAATCTAAAAATAACAAAACGTGTTCACAATAATGATGAAAATAAGTCGTTTGATAAAGACGAAGAAGCAGAAATTTGTAGTTCGTGTTAAAGAAACGACGAATTTGAAATCAGAGGGGACGCACTCGCAATGGCAATTGTTTTTATATTGAAAATCAAACGCTTGTCTGCATACAAAATGAAAACAATTGTTCCGCTTTGAAGTCGATTGCGGTTGCGAGTGCGTTATACAATAAGCAGGTCATCCAGTCACGGAGCTTAGAAGGATCAGTCTCACTGACGTTTGGTTTTCAGGGATTCGCTACGATTTTTTAGTTTAATGACACTTAAGATTTCCCCAGGAGAAGAAGAGTTTTTTATAATAACCGCAAATATATCAATTTATCTTCATTTGTTAGGCAGATATAATATTTATTTTTACTATATTTATATTGTCAACGGTAACAAAAAAGGCCAAATTGCTAACGAAAACACAATTAAAAACTTAAAAATACGACCGGGCTCCCTTGAATTTCTTGAATTAAAGCATTTATAAAATATATCTTAAAGAGCATTAAGTAAACAAATCGAGAAATTCGTAACAGTGTTAAAGTATACAAAGAAAAGTTGATCGTCCTCAGTCCTTTAGCAGTTTCTGTTACCTATTGTCGCTCAAGCAAGGTGGCGTCGATGCGCATCGCTCGATATTTAATACGCACGCCACCAATCGCGTCGATGGTGGGGCGGCCTGTTGAGTTTGCTTGTGGTGGCTTGCGGCGCGTACGGTCGACGCACGCACACATGCAAGCCGAGCCACTACATTCGGTGACCAGGATCGTCGAGTGGGTCGAGCTAAACACCGTGTGCTAACTACCTCCGACGACAGGGTGCTGACACCGCCCTCCGACGGGCTGCCCATGGTTTCTGCCCCGTTATTCCACGCCACTAAACTGCGACGGAAGTTTTCTTACACTTAACGGAACCAAGCACCCACTACACCCTTCGAAACTACCTACCCTCTTCTGCTCACTCTTCTTAAAACTTCTTTGAGTTTTACTTATGTACCTTTTTATGTACCTTTATGGTGGAAACCCATTACACCATATCATGCTATGACCGTGCTATGAACGTATTATTCCTTAGTATTAAAATGTTAGTCGGTGACATAACGGTCTAGTGGGCATAGTCTCATACTTTTCAATACAAAGATATTTTTTTTGTCTGACACGTTCATAGCACGGTCATAGCATGATAATGGTGTAATGGGTTTCCACCTTTATTCGAAGACGAACTATTGCACAGTATAAACTGTCACAGTATAAACTGTGACAGTGTTCTCTATTTTTAAGTATCTTTAAGTCTACATTTATAAAAGTCGAACTTACGATTACGATTCTTAATTTAGGTAACAGATTTAATTTATAAAACGTATCCGTAATAGTACAGCTACATTACGCTAACAATTTATTACTCTCAGCGTTTTAAAAATGTTAAAACTTACCGTATATCATACCCCAACACGACAAAAGTCTAATACAGCTAACTGAATCAAACGAGGTGGATTGGCGGGACACGTTCTGTAAAGGACGAAACATTTTCCCGAAGCCTGAGAAGTTTCCTTTCATAAATCAGGGGAGCGCGTGACGGCACGTCCACTCGTCCAGCCGTCGATGTGTCCGACAGACGTGATATAATACTGCAGGATTAATCAATTATAAATAAAGGTGTAATCAAGAAAATTATATTCTTTGAAGGGCGTATAGATATAGTTTAAGAGAGCGACTAGCCTGTGTGCTCTTCATAAAATATACTTCTAAAAATCGAAGTAAACAAAAAAAAACTAAAGATACTTATAAATCTTATAATTATGTCTGCTATTGCCTTGACAGCTCGGTAAAAACCCTAAGTACCCAACAACTTTAAACACCATTTGATTTCTTATTCTTATGATGTCTATTATAAACAGAGATCGGAATAGGTAGAGCTAATTTGCCTAAACTTGACGCGTATTCATTCATTGCGTGAGTGAAATGGGAATACATTATTGAATGAAGGTGCATTAAGTTTAGGCAAAATAGTTCTACCTATTCCGATCTTTGATTATAAACCCTTTATTGCACAAATTTAAGTTTTACCAATTAAAATAAAATGCTTATCTCTATCGGTCTTGTTTAGTGGATAACTGTTGCGGAATATTGTCGTGAACAAATGCGCACCGCGCTATCTTGGATTTTATGAAATGACATTTAATCTAATGTTGAATAAGGTTTAAATGGTGGTAGGACCTTGTGCAGGGTCCATCCGGAACACTACCACAAACTTATACTTTAACCTAATGCCAAGACTTGTGTTGGAATGGTTGTATTCCGTTGTGGGGGTAAGACAACTGGTGAAGTAACTAGCATAGAGGCATTTCATCTTAGTCCTCAGGGTTGGCAATGTATTTGCGGTAGGTGGGATTGCAGTCTTAAGACTGTATTCTTGACAAAGAAAACGGTCCATATTCCACTTACGATTAGAAAAAAGTACTTGGGACCAAACGGCTAATAGCAAAATCACGCCATATTAGTTTTGCACTGCTTCCACCCCGTGGATGCCATTTAAATGACCGGGTCAAAATAGTCAAGTGCGTCCACACAATACTTTTCGAAAACCTGCCCAACCTAACAATGCGTTAACGAGGACAATGAGTAAAAGTATAATAAACCAAAAAGCAACAATACATGTTTATTTCTCGGATATTTCTAGTGGCCTGTTACACGTAGCTAACTCAAGAGGTTATCATTGTTGTGTTTTGCTCGTAAATCAAGAGAGGCTGCGCGGTCACGTTCGCGGTGCGCCTAACGATTGCGATAGTAAGCTCCCAAAATGTTACCTTTGCCTTAAAGTAACATTGCGACGTGATGTTACCTGGCTTTTAATGGCTTGAGGTCACATGGTGTAATTAATCACTGCTATTCTACGCCCCGTGGACACTTAAATTACAAAGAAAAAACCAGACAGATGCGATTCGGACTGGCCTTCATATGCAAAAGGTATCTTAACAGTCTTGTGTGGGCGTAATTTCGGTTAACTTTTTAAAAATGTCACGTTTATTTATTACAGTTCAAGAGACAGCTATTTAAGTTCGAGCAAAGCCTCAAAACATCGCGTTCCATTATAATTTTTATTATTTGTTGTTATAGCGGCAATAACTCACTCCACTCTGTGATAAACTATGTAACTATTACGGTTCATGAGATGGATATTGGTAGATAGACAGACAGACAGACGGACGGCTGAACCTTAGTAAATAGGGTGTCGTTGGCACTGGGCGGCTCAAATTCGGAAATCTGATTCCGCAGAGCAACTAGAGCTCTATTCAGCAAGTCTCAAACTGTGTCGAACGAAGCGATTGCGTGTCTATTATTGGGCCATGAGAAGTAAGTATCTGAAACTGCTTGATTGTTATTTATGTCAATTACCTGTCGTTTATCTACTATTCGTTTTTCAGTAAATCAATAAGTTGGACATAGTTTTACATCAATCAATCAATCAATCAATTCATTTATTTGCTAAAATGCGTTACATATGGTCTTAAAAATAGTTTACAGGTCAGGCATTCCGTCGACAATACGACATGCAAATGTTTAATAATCCTTAACTAATTAAAATGTGGATAACACGGGTATCAAGTAATAATAACAATGAGTAGTCTAACAATATTTAAAATTGAAGTCAGAAATTAATTGTATTATATTCTTACATAATTACGTCTTATGAAAACTATTAATTGTTGTAATTAGTTAATTAGGTTAATTCGATCTAGTCTCATGATTTAAATATTCATTTAATGTATAAAAGCAATTACAAAGAAGCCATGCTGTAAGGTCATTCCTAAACTTCGACCCCTGCAGCATTCTCATTTCCATTGGAAGGGCATCTTGTTTTAGAATCCGTTTTGTCTTAAATCGCAGTCTTACGAGTTCCTTGACTGTCAAGTAAATAAAAACTACCATGACGTTTACAATAGGGTAACAAAGACAAAGCGGAGACTAGTGTTATTGAAAAAAAAAATTTGGAACACACTCAGCGTTCAAAAAAGTGGAGATCAGGTTAAACTTAACTCGTACTAATAAGTTATGGCTGAGCTTGGCTGATGGTATTTGTGATGTGTTATTTTTTTGTCGCAGTAAGGACAGACCAAAAGAGAACTTAAGACCCTCAGCTCCAATAATTTATTCGTAAATTATACTTTATTATATCAAAACATCTCAACGAAAATCAAATTGTTTCCATCTCTCGAACTTGACTTAACAAGGACCTCACTGTAACTAAGCCAGCCATAAAGAAGGTGTTACTTCAGGTACTCGCTACTTAACGTCTTTTTTGCTCGGCATGCCGCGCAAATTGGCGTAGTCGTCAAAACGCCGAGGCAGAATTATGTAAAGTACGGCCAGGGAAAATTGATACAAAAATTGCTCGTAAAGCATAAAATTAAAACGCGGATCGCGGCGGACGGTGTTGCAACACGCTAAATACCTGTCGTATTTCAGGCGCCATCTGTCGGCGACGGCGCCGAGACTACCGGTTTTAATTTATTAACCAATTTGCTGAACGCCCCGAACCGCGCTCCATTCCCGCTATTTTGTTTCTTGACTTAATAAATTTGAAGTCATAATCCGTGAAACGTATTTCCATGATGAAGTTTAATAGCATATCTATAATTTAAGGCGTTAGCGGGAGATGTAATTCATGTTTGTTTATGGAGTCTCTAGAGCGAATTTGTGAAGTGAGGATTTCATTAAATCCGTGAAGTGATTTTGAAATTGAGATATTCGCGCGCTTGTATTTGGTAATGTTCACACGGCTCCTGCGTGGATTGTTTTGTATTAATAAACAGCCCCTGCATTACGAAACAGTTATTCATGAGACGAGCTTTGTCTAATTTATTTTGCCAGTTTCTGCAGAAACTTTACGTTTTCACCAACCCTTAAAAATGAAAGCTAAAAGCGAAATGGACGAGTATTTTATTGTAAAACTGGTTCCCCGACAACTCAACGTTGAGCGTCTATTTGAACGTGAAAAAACTGTACGAGTAAAAATAAGTTAAATTTCTCTCAACGACCAATAACTATTCCGTTTTCTAGGAGTTTGGAATACTTGGACTACAAAAATCATGATAAAATTGCCAAAATTAATTTAGTCCAGCTTGGGTCTAGGTATCTTCTTCCTCATAATTTAATAAAACTTTATTATTTTATCTTAACTTATATAAAATAGCAATTAGTAGCAAACAAGTAAAAAAATACACGCTAATCAGTGGCTCTATAGAAATTTGCATCTTTATTATATATCTATATTTTTGACGTAATAGTGACACTTAGTATCATGTTTCGTAAGAGCTACTATAACTTTAACAATATTAACACAATATAGAAGTGAGATGTGCTACAACAAACAAAGAATAAAAGAAGTTCAGATTAAATTAACCTTGTTCTGTGCAGATGTGTAAAAATAAAATATAACCTACTGGAGTCACTCAGCTTAATATAGCTGCTTGTTAATTATTACCTAACTGAACCGACATTCTCCACTTGCAGATTTCATTTAGTTAATACATTTTTATTCTTAGTAATTGTATCCGTAAGTACTAGGTAATAAAGAAAAAATACTGTTAAGAGCAAGGACTCTAAATGTTATTACTATTTTTATTTATTAATAAAAAAAAAACTTTACATTAGGTGCATTTGCTTTACATTTTTATTAAATTATCGCCGAAATGGCAGCAATAAAACAACTTTAAAATGTTGTTTTTCACAGAAGCCTCAGGCCTTGGTCATAATTATGTTTTAATGTATCATGACTTTACTCAAACTTCATCACAAATTATAATATTAAAATAATGTAGAATATTTACGTTAAAAAAAAGGATTTATTTACACTGGCAAAAACTTTTTTACGAAACCAGACTGTATGTCCAATGTTGCCTCGGCTACCACACACCATCCTGACTGCCTACGACCCAGGTAAACTAACACGTCCAAACAAATTTGGACAGTTTTATCTTCAAAGCATTTTATTTTCCTATTCAATTTGTACTTTTAGTGTAGCGTTTTAGCAGATTGGATTAATCGGGATTTTCATATTTTTTTTATAATTGACTTTCATTTTGTGAATTCGTATTCAGTTTAATCTAGCAATATTGTGCAAAAGGGTTTTGATTTAATGCGACGCGGCTGTTTTTATATGCACCCTTGATTGAATGGGTCTCACAAATAAACAAATTACTAACTATAGGTAGTATTTATCAAATAGGTTTTCAGCTGTCTGGTGTTATTTTAATTTTTTTTTTGTAATTAACTAATATAGGCAAAAACATTATTTATAGGAATTCGTAGAGTTGATTGCATTTGAGGACACATTCACTGGTCACACTCTATTCGACATCTGTCAGTATGGAATGCATGTGGTATATCAGAGAGTGTAGAAGTGATCGTAGCCGGGAACCATTAATTATGCTGGTGTAGCTCTGCTGTCATATCACCTATTTTTATAAAAAAAAATATTAAAGCCCATTATGTGGCCATGTTTTGTGGTGGCGTTCCTCAAAATACGGGAAGGCGTGTTTCGTTTCATGGTTAGTATAAACGAATTAATCTGAACTAATATCAACGTCCGTCTTGTTATTTAAGCCACACCTATAACACCCAAAAATTTAAACTCAAATTAAATTTTTCGTAAGCACTTTATTGTATCAAGTACAAAACAAACCCTGCTGGAATAAAATGGTACAGAAATAGCTCATGAAGAATTCCACGTGTGCTGAGGCCCCCGAGAGCCCCGTTGGGAAACTTTACCACTTATTCGCGCATCAGTACGCCGCGGATAAAGAAAGACGGAGCCTTCCACTGAGCGAAATGGTTCATTATTTATTTGTTGCATAGTCATAGGTAGTGTATGGCAAATGCCGTTCTATTAAATCTTCAACGTAGTAAGCAAGCTCAAATGCTTGGTTTGAAAATAAAAAATAGGTACCTATTTTTACAACTCGTATGAACTATTTTTTAACAATGTTAGATGAATCAATATCTATTTGGAGAAATAGTTCTCCTTGAGAATTTTGGTCATTCGATTTTATAACTAGCTACGCTTTAAATAAACTGACAATTGTAATTACTAGTTGTGTACCGTGGGTAGTGACGTCTTTACAGACGTTTAAATTAAATTGGGTTACGGTAATTTGAAAACCATTTAGAGCAATGAACCTTAAGAGTTCGTTATATTGCTTCAATTCAATAGTTTCAAGCACTTTTAAGTCTTAGTGATGCGGCCACCGATAAAATACACGACAAACAAATTGAGTTTAAAATCGTTAGGTACCTTTTTATCGTCTGTTTCTTACGTTATTAAAATGATAATTATTAACGTATACCACACACCACACATAATATTACCTGTAGTTCTGTAGCATTCGTTTCATTCTGTAAAGTCATAATGAACCCCATTTCAAAGAAAATGGGCGCTTTTGATTTCAAGTACATTCAATATAATATAACTAACTAACTAAGATTTTATGCTACAAAATAAAGAGAGTATTGCTTACGAAGAAAAATAATGATTTTATAAATATAGATTAGATATTATAAATATTATTTAGCTACAGTACGTATAAACTACTTAAAAAAATCAAGCACTCGTTTTTTTGCAATAGGACTTATATGCCTTAGATAAGAAAGACAACGACTGGATGACAGAAGAAACGAAAATACTGGTAATCAAACTCCCACGTATAGTGAAAAGGATAATATTTAAGTAGTTGTATGTACATTTATAGTAGGTAACCGAAGTGAACTCAGTGTTTCGAATAGTAACAACCAAGAATTAACTGAATTTGCGTCGTTTGAAACAAATTGGTACCTCAAAAGCTATTAAGTGAGTCTGAAAACAACATTAGCATTCATGTCGTTACATTTTAATTTATGTGGGAGCTTCAAGCGAGGCGGTGAAATTTATTAAACGTATCCCCTAATATTACAAGTCGTAAAGCTGGCGAACGCGTCTCTGCTTTGATGTGCGAAGACGAGGAGCAGGAATTATTATTTTGCAGTTGGCTTGCTCCTCGCTTTTACCTGTTTTTATTGAGCCGTTTAGTTGCAACCACAAAGTCAAAGGAATTTGTTTTTCTTTCATACTTTCAGAATTATTAGAGCTGGCGTTGTAATGTTTTATTACCCAAACGGGTATTATACTACTTACATTATAATTGTACAAGTTAAGAAGAATATTTGGGAGACTTTAACCAAAAGTTTAAAAGATACTTTGGATTAGTGCATATACCTACATAACTTTTCATCCCCGAAAAATGGATGATAAATAAACGGATTACTTGAGATAAATTCTGCGCGGATAAATGGGCACAAGCTAGTTCTACTACATAATTACTCTCCGACCCTGTAGTCTAGAAATATGAGCAAAATCAACGACCTTTTATTTGCCTAATCATTATAGGGTAAAGTCACCAGTAGTTAGCCAGAGACCAGTAGTCGACCTTAATTGAGTGCGAAGAGCGGGAAATATATCTTTCGTACTCTTCCCACTCATACAAAGTATAGGCAGAGGCCGACTTCAGATCTCTGGCTGACCACTGGTGACTTTACCCTAATTAGAATAATGACTCTAGGTCACGTGTAAGTAGAAGAAAACGAAAATATTCGCTATGATTGACCAGTCGATTTTCAAACTTTACTAGAAACTATGTCTTATGATGATAAAACATTATCAAACAAAAGGAAAAATAACTTTGTTCTCTTGTGATCTATCGGCTCACTCGACTCTTGCTTTGTTGTGCAATGAAAGGAATGAACCTGGCGATGCAAATCCTTCACTTTGAGCGGCTGGCTTTATGTAAACAATCCATAAAATGCTCAGTAAACAGTACAAACCGTGTTCTCTTTTTACAAATTAACAAGAACTATAAAATAATAGTTGAAATGCTTCGTGAATGAATGGTACTCGTATTTGTATTTTGGAGACGAAACACGTAACGTTTGGCCTGTGACGATTGTAGCCTAGAAGTTGTAATTTAATTTAGAAACAAACTTTTTCAATCACCTGTCTTCCTAAAACTTAAATTGGAAATATTTTTTATTGGATTGCGAAATCTAAGAATAAAATAAGTGAATTATCCGAACCATATCACAACTTCCTACCCATCGTTAGACCCAATTTAATGGAAACGTATCAACAAATCATAAAAATTGGATGAGCACATTTAATTATGTTGAAAGACCCATTTTTTGTATGTTATGACCCTTTTTATAACTAAATGAAGTCTTTAATGAGGCACCAGATTCACACTTAATTAACTTATTCTTAAAATGGCACCTAACAACTTATATTTTATAACAAGAATATACCTTACCTACACTGTGTTGGTTATGATTCGATTATAAAGAATACCAACGCAATTCAAACATTTCAATTATTTTTTTCAATATAAATCACAACGGTAAAATAAGTCAATTTCGTTATCGGACTAAACCTTTGAAAGTATCGAATCTCTGGAATTAAATAAAGTATTTTAAGACTGACCGACGAATAGGGTGTATGTGAAATATTGGCATTTAGAAAGCACTTTATATTCCGCAGCGAATTTTGTGAACCATTTTACTACTCTAAAAGTAAAATCATATTTTGATCAAATAAGGTTTATAGCGAGCACAATTCAAAGTCAAAGGGGGGAGTTTGTAAAAAGGTTACATATAACGTGAAAGCGATTGTAGTTTTGGAACAAATTCGCATTCAATTGTTTTAGAGGACGCCGGGAACAATTGTTGATCTGGAGCTGTATGTCCTAAATTCAGAGCGGCTTAGCTTCGACAGAGGTGCTCCGACTAGTAAGTGTCACGCTCCAAGCGGATTGAGAGATTTTCCGACACAACGCGGGCGCTGCCTCGATTTTCCGCTTCGTGACGCCGCTCCAAGGTTACGTTTTACGGAAAATGATTCCTTATACTTGTGTGGATACGTGAAATTGGCAAGAGGATAAAACATGTTTGGATAACGCGGCTGTTGTGATGTACCAATTTGATTAGTCATGTTCATGTCATAAATTGTACAATTTCGTTAGTAAACATTCGAAACTAAAATCGTTCGGGAATTGGTAGCACTTGCAAACCTTTATTTATACGTTTTTCCCGTCAATTTACTGTACAATGCACTATTTGATCATAAAATACGATTAAAATAGATGCGCAAACATTGCAAATAAAGTTTATGCACGTTCAAATATTATTCGTTGCACAGCAATATCGAAACGCTACTTCAATAAACGCTCGATAATCGCCCTGAATGAAACCACGTTAAAAGGTTCGTATTTATTAAAAGCCGGGCGCCTTACAAAGGAACTATTATCGAACAATGAAAATGGAATAGAGCGCGAATGAGAGTAAACAAAACAATAGTTCTACAGAAATAGGGTAATATTTTCCTTACAGACGAATTTCCCTTAACGCAATGTAGGAAATTAACAGTTAGTGGGGCCATAAAGCGGCCAGCGCGACTTTGTACGCATTGAGTGCTTTTGGCTATTAGGTTAACTTCTCCATTAACCACGCTGGGATTCGTGGGATTCGCTGGGACGCGTGCGTTGACGTCCTTCGGCTTCTTCGACCCCAGTAGTTTGATTAGACGGGCGTCAGTCTAGTCTGAACGGCTGGCTAGACGTTGCGAACAATATTGCATTGTCTGCTTAGATTGTTACTTTTTATTAGCATGGTAAAGACTTTTAACTATTTCTCATAACTATTTGGATATTCGCTAGACATACTGGGACATACCAACTAAACTTATAGTCCCTCTATACGATGGCCCATCGTAGTCGAGCGTAAGAGACGTATTTGGGTACCCTACTTAATTTGGAAGTGTCATGTGTACATTTTTACATTAGCAATTTTGGCATATTTGCTAAAAGGTCCCAGTGGCAGACTAATCATACACCTTGTTTATAATGAAAGAGAGTAAGAAAGAAAAATACTTGTTCGTCACAAAAAAAAACAAATAACAGAGAAAAACGAACAGCTAGCGCTAGCGCTTAAGTCAGCACTGGTCTTCTGTTGGAACCATCAGGTGTAACCACGGAAGGTTACACCACAAATTTATTCAAAAACAAAAACTAACTACATATAGCTAAGACTAACAAATTGTAGGCATCGAGCTATTCCTTTAGCATATTTAGGTACATAAAAGTCAAAAGAATAACCCACTATACATAATGAATAAATTAACTCTCACTCAATTACTTTGATGTTTCGTAATGTATCGCTATGCAGTTCATTAGATTTTTCCGATAACCGTCGTTGACAGAGTACTTACAAAATACTACCAAATAGTACTCTATGCCGCGGGCCAGCAAAAAAACTAATCACTTTAATAAATAGGGAATATGCTTGGATTTTTAAATCAAATTTTCTCAAAATGTGAAAAAACCGTAAAAGAAAATGAAATTAAAATTGGTCAAGAATTACGGATGATACATGTATTTTAAACAGCTAATTAGACTGCGATTAGACAAAGTGATCCGATATGCACTGTGACGTCATGTAACAGGTTGGCCATATAGACTCCAAGTTAAATTCTGTTATTCTAGAAAGATATTTTCAAAAAATATGTTTCAAAACTGTTTATTAATCAGCTTTTATTGAAGCTGTGAACAAAAGTCTTGAATATTTACTGTAGCTGCCGGAACCCAGACTCCTGACGAGAGGATTTCCTAACAGCATTGAAATAAAATTCGATTTAAATGTACTGTATTTTAATAGGTACTGGTTGTAAAGAAGTAGTGCCTAAGCAGATCGAAGGTGGTAAGGAGAGTGATTTGTATAATTTTTGAAGTTAACAAAGACGTTAAATTTAGTGGTATGGAGAAGCCCAAATCTGTGTTTTGTTATTACATTTTGTTACGTTAAGATCTGAAAGGTTATGAGTTAGATGATAGTAAAGTAATAAAAATAATTTACATGAAAATGAAATATAAAAATTGAAAACCTTTTTGGAACAATTAATAAATACATTTTAAAAATTATACACAATTAAATGTTGCATACGCAACATTTACATTACTATCGGCAGAATAACCAAAACACCAATCATTGCTTTCCATATTTGCTTATTTACTACTCGTTCACTGCTGTCATTATTTGCCGTGCCGCGGAATGCAGTAAATATTTAGTAAGGGGAGCCAACCACCTCACTTTCTGCCCGAACACACTTGTCGAGAGCTCGAGTTAGTGGAAACGTCGGGGCCAAGAATAAATAAAGAGCAGGCAAAGATCCGGCTCGAACGACTCCTTGCCTGCCCTAGTGTTGTCACAGCTTGTATTTATTCAAATAAAATTCAATATCGACTCCGAATGTTATCTTAAACGAAACTCAGCGATTTTAAACGATTTGTTACATACATCGTGCTGAGAATCTTTGAACTGTGGAATTTCGTGAAGATGGTTCGGTGTTGTCTAACGTTAGGCGATAATAAAAAATTATCTGAATAAATTATTTTTTAAAAACTTTTAAGCACAACTAACAAGTATATCAGGCTAGTTAAGATGTGATAATTATACTGAAAAAACTCAAGTAAAGTCAACTGATACGGAATTGTGGGAAGACAATTTAGGGTCAAATTTCAAATACATACATAATATTACAGATATAACGTCGAAGGGTCTAAACAGATACAATAACAACAAAAACACAACACAACAACACAACAACAACACAACACACAACAACAACACACCAACTGCAACTGTAGTTTTTTATCCATAATACAATTTAAAATAATTTGTTTCATTATTAGATACTACAATATTTTAGGTAGCTTTAAAATTCATCCCGGCTTATATAGACTCCTCTGGAGATCCTAGAGCTGGTGCTCACCTCTCCCAAATGATTGGGCTAGTTATCCAGAGAGGCAATGCAACCAGTGTCATAGGGATCATGCCGCGAGCGGACCCGTTAGAGAGGGTGTTCTTTTTATAGTGGTGATTATTATTTATATGTTTAATATTAAATAAGTAGCTTAGTTTTATTTTATTTTAAATACGTTAAGTTTTAATTTTAATTGTATTACTGTTGAATTCTGTAAATAAATTAATGTAGGTAACTTTTATTAAGCTTTGGATTAATGAGCGGATATTTAAAATCAAACTCTTTATACATAGGTACAATACTTACAGTTTTGTCAAAAAAACTTGTTCAACTCTTTTACTGCCGCCAACCCCTATAAGCGTTCTACTGACTTTCACCTAGTACCCCGAACGCGTATGTGCGTTTTTACAGTGGGTATGAGAGCAAGTTCGTAAAACAATACCAGCAAACAACGCGTTAAAGTAGCCATAACTCGAAGTATTCATCTATTGCAAAATGACTCACGACAAACATTATTGCAGAATGAATTTGGTCTACCTAATTAATCAAGGTATATGAACTTGGCTATCTTAACGCACACTATCATAGCAGCCTAACCGCAGCCGCAAATCAATCAGAGTCATTACATTACCTATTGATTGTTGTATATTACAATGGGTACATAATTAGCTCAATCAGGGGAGATTCTACTCGATGAAATCATATTGCTTTTGACATGTTAGTATTGTTTTTAACTCAGTCTCCATTACTGTCAAGAAAACAAGAGCTATCGTAACGTTGACAATATGGTAACAGTACCCTTACCATGAGTTACAATTAACGCTGGCGAGTTGAATGCTCTGTCCCTCACAGACCTCGCAGTATTCGCATAGTGTAAGGGACAGATCATTCGACTTTTCGGATTGTAACTCATGGTAAGAATACAGCTGGCCTATTGCCTAACGCAAAGTGGAACAATGGTTTTCACTTTGTACGCAGTACTCGCCTTCAGGCTGTCAAAATAAAACCGATTGCGATTGCGATTGCGAGTGCGTTAGGCAATAAACCCTCGGCGAGCCTATTGCCTAACGCACTCGTAATCGCAAATGACTTCAAAGTGGAGCAATTTTTTTCATTTTGTATGCAGACTCGCCTTTGGACTGTCAAAATAAAAACTATTGCGATAGCGTTAGGCAATAAGCCTGCTGGGGGATTATTATGACATAGCAATGCAGTTATGTTAACGCTGAGAGAAAAGGACAGAGCTATATAACTTCTATAGCTCGGTCCTGCGGGGTTATTATGACATAGCTATGCAGTTCATTTTACAGTGAGCGTATAAGACAGAGCTATAGCACGGTTTACCCTTGTTTCGCCGAAAATTATTTAGCATTTCTCAACTCCCCAAACTATGTATCCCATATTTTTATTTGGGCAAATTTTTATTTCCCAACTCAACGTTTCGCACTGATATCATTTCCCAACTAATGATTTGATAAATTATTGTTAGACAAATTATTACCTGGGTTTTTTTTAACATGTCAATTATGTTTTCGTCAAATGTATTAAAAAAATAACCATAACCTACATATCTCTGGGAGCAGCTTCGTTTTAAGGGTCATCAAAAAAATAACCCTAACCTACCTATCTCTGGGAGCTGTTTCGTTTTTAATCCAATTTATATTTATTTCAGACAAGTTTCAAGCTCAAGGTTACACAAAAAAATACGCAGCTGATATGACTTTCAATAAACAAGTAACAATATGACAATATGTTACAATATATTATTTGCCTTAGCAAATCATTTGCTACACAATTATTTACCACATAAAATTTGTCGTAATAAAATTTTGCAATATAAAAATGTAGCGAAATAAAAAATATACGAAGTAAAATTATGCACAGGAATAGTTTGCCAAATAAAACTTTGGCGATAAGTTGATTGCTAAATGAAATTTGACGAAACATAATTCGGCAAAAAGGCAGTACACCCTATAGCACTTATATAGCTCTGTCCTTTTCTCTCAGCGTAAACTGAACTGCATAGGTATCTCATAATAACCCCCCTGTACGCTCAACGTAAAATGAACTGCATAGCTACGTCATAATAACCCCCCTGTACGCTCAACGTAAAATGAACTGCATAGCTACGTCATAATAACCCCTCTGGTTTAAGACAATTATGGATTTTACCACCTAGAATAGAGCCTCAGCCCAAGGGCTTTATTCTACTCAGCAAAATCATATTGCATTTGACATGTTATGGTATAATTATAACTCGGTCGTTATTACTGTCGAGTAAATAATAGCTATCGTAACGTTGACAATCCCAATGTTAATATTTGGATGTTAAGGTATATTAAAAGAAATTCCAAGTAAAATAAAACAAAATTGGCTGGCATAATTCAATTATGATCTAGTTAAGTTCTTATAACTTTTGGCGAGTGACATTTTTTGTTATTTTATGTGGTTTTAATTTTTTTTGGTTGTGTGGCATGCCGCGAGGTCATCAAATCGTTCCAGTGGAAGACCAGCGCTGGTTTTACCACTAGCAACAAGCCGAGCTGGGACCATTTCACGTCACATTAGTTAGCCACATTGTTTTTGTTTCTTTTATTAAGTTCGTTGTTTTGTCCTTTTGTTACTAGTTCGTTTCCTTCTTTTAGTAAGCTTTGTCATTTTTTTATTTAGAAATACGAGTTATTACATTGGAACGCGACGCTTGCTGTCGACGGGCCACACTCACGCGACATGCCCTTAGGTATTTACCCATATCGTGGAGTGTTGTTTGCCTAGTCGCGGAGCCGCCAAAGATTGAATTTCGAATAAAGCAAGCAGTGTGCGCGGCAGGTTTGTATACAGACGTTTAATAATGGACCCAGGGATGGGATGAAGCCCTTCGTCCACGTTCGTAACTAAGATTTCGTAACTGGTTATGATTTTTTATTTCTTCACTGCTTCGTAACCAGTTATTTAAGAAGACTTTTTTGCTTTTTTATAACCAGAACCATATAACCTTCCTCCCTTTTATGATATAAATTTTTACCAGTAGTGGTGCCACAGGGAATACAGAGAACATAGGTTTAGGTTATGTTAAATGCTCAGCAGGCCCGACAGGCCAAAAACACCCAGAAATAGGAACTTTGCAGTGCCGTAGGGTTATTAAAACGTATCTGTGCAATTCATTTTACGCTGAGAGAAAAGGACAGTGGGGTTATTATGAGCTATCTGTGCCATTCATTTTATGCTGAGAGAAAAGGACAGAGTTATGTAACTGCTATAGCTCCGTCCTTTTCACTCACCGTAAAATGAACTGCATAGCTATGTCATAATAACCCCCCAGAGCTATATAACTGCTATATCTCCGTCCTTTAAGCTCACCAATAAACGGCATAGCCACGTCATAATAACCCTCCAGTGGGGTTAGACAAGTTGCCATCGTTGACGAACGCTAGCGTTAGGCGATCACTTTGGTGATCACCTGTCACTTGGCGAAATAGGCTAGACAAGTTGCCATCGAATGTAACGCTAGCGTTAGGCGATCACTGTCGACATGCGTTGTCAAAAATGAAAAATCTAGCCAAAGTGTATGCCCACGATGGATACAACCTCGCTCGACAGTCTAGTTTTTTTTTCTAAAAATGATAAATTTGTCTATACTTTTCGACCTTAAAAGTCAAATTGACGCTGTCGCAGATGTGCATTGGAAATAAACATATTTAGGTACGTATTACTGGCATCTTTCTTCTCGTTACAAGTGGACTCGAAGTGGTACATAGGTTAAAACTATCTTGTCCTCTGTCCTACAAACTACCGAACAACGTTGCCCCCAATCTTCCCAGAGAAGATTGGATTGTATTTTATTGCTATATTGATTTATACTTATATACACTTGACACTGGCGAAATCACTGATTATATTCGTGGAAACGCCATAGCCCGGCGGTAGTAGCTGTTGAAGTCGCCGCGGGGCAAAAAGAAGAAGAAGAAGGTACGTATTATGTTGTATTTGTTACATTATTTATTTACATGTGGTTTTTCATAAAATGTTATGAGATTATGATTGTGTTGTGTGTTGTGTGTTATTCTAAGGTAAATATGTACGTGTATGTACTCGTATGTGTTATGAATTCTTGTAACATGTAAGAAAAGTTACTTCCTTTATTTATTTATTTATTTAAAATAATTACACAGCATAACAATGTATGAACGCGTCTCCCAGGCATTGTTAAATAGTTTCCCTATTTAAATCAATAATGAAGATCAGATACAGGTTTATGTTCAAATCACGTGAAAGCGCAGCAGGGGCGCACAGGCATACCCAACAATTTTTACATGACTGCCTAAAATAAGGAGTGTAATGTTTTCAGGGTTAATGTATGTATGTATGTACGATTTTTTATTTATTTAGTGTAGTTGTGTTTGACTTTCTTTCAGCTACACCTTAAAATCGGATAACATTTGCTAAAATTGCGGTACTAATCGTAATGACATGGACAGAATAGTACAGAAGCCTGTACTCGATAAAATTAACTAGAGCAGCGTGTTTGTGATAAAGATATACCTACAGTTAATTTTTAATTTACAGGGACCTAGACTACACGTGATTGGAACTAAGAAAATATTTATAAAGTCCACTGGATACCTATAATGATATTCGCAAATGCAGATCATGGTGTGTATACAGTTTTATTCCGTATTTTCAGTATTTTACCTAACCTGGCGGACGTTACCTGCATGCATACGCTGCCTAGGTCCCACTTCAAACTTCCTCTGTCAAACTGAGAACGGCGGCTGCATCAGTCAAACCAGTGAAATGGCATAAATATGTCTGCTTTTAGCCAAGTCTTTATGTTTTGGGGGAGGCGTGAGATAACTCATTCATTAAGGAAATTTCCTCATGCCTAAATGACGTTTCGGGTGACCAGCTACTTTGGCCAAAGATTAAGCATTAAATCTATGTAAATAATTTGCTTTTTATTCATATAAGTTATTTGATCTCTCTAAAGTGTCTGCAAAACCAATATAAACTAAATGAGAATAAGTACAGTCGCCAATAATAATTTATATTTCACATTGCGTTACGCTCAAAATTATCTGACACGCTCTCTGTCCAATAGTTTCAGCCCTATATTGGATAATATATTATTGTTGGAGACAGCGAGTACATAACCTTTCTTAACCTTTTTCCAACAATATCTCAGTGTTTTAGCGCCCTTAGCCCCTTACGGATATTTGACTTGAATGTAAAAAAAATGTAGAAACAAAGTTATAGTTTATATTCATGACAAAAATTATGATAAGTCATTTTATTTTAATTTCAGAAAAAACCAACACCACTGTCTTCAGCCACTTCACCCACCAATTTTACCACATAGTATGCATTGTCTAGAAGGACTGCAATGCAGATTAACTGGATCCGTGCACTCCGATGTTCCTGTGATGTCTGCGTTAATACAATTATGTACTTTTCCATAATTTCTGCTCAGTAAAATAATCAATTCATGTTGCTTCATTCATTCCTGTAATACCTTCCAAATATGCTCGTTTTCCCATAATGTCGGATGTTGTAGGTCGGTTGAAGTAAATGTAAGCAACTAAAGTAGGTACGACTTTAAACACATCGCAGCAAACAAAGTGTGCAAAAATATATCAACACACTCTACATACACTGCTTAATTAATTGAGTTGAGTGCGGGTATTTTTGAACGCCTACTCCGATATTTGATGGTGACTGTACGGTCACGAGCGTTAATTTGACACCCATTTCAAGAAAAATATGCTTGAAGTCGTCAATTTCCTTTCGTCCACTTTCACAAGTAAGATTTCATAACTGGTTATGAATAATGATTTTTTTTCACTGTTTCTTAACCTTTTATTAAACAAGACTTTTTTTCCATTTTCATAACCAGAAACTAGGTAGGTTTAGGTAATATTAGTTTTGCAGCAAGCCCGGAGGGCCAAACCACCCAGAAATTGGAGCTCCGCGTTAGCGGAGCTCCGTCGACACTGTCTGATTGATTTGAAATAAGCGCGATGTCCAGTAAGATCACCAGATATGATCCCCCACGTACAAAATTAATAGGCAGGGGATCCTACCAGGTGATCTTACTGGCCATCGCGGAAATAAGAGTGTCGACGGAGCTCCGCTTAGGCGGAGCTTCTATTTCTGGGTGGTTTGGCCCTCCGGGCCTGCTGCAAAACTAATATAACCTAAACCTACCTCATTTTAAACAACTCGTTTTGTACACATCGTGTACGTGTATGACTAGACAGAACAAAAAAGTACCATTTTACGTGTTCAAAGAAGTCATACATGGATATAGAACTAAGCGGTTATTAATTTTATTCAGCTGAACAAACGAGAAAAAAAATCTGACTAGTTCAGTTATAACTTATTTTATTTTCAACTGAACAAACGAGTAAAAAAATCTCACTTGTTCAGTCAACTGAACTAGTGGGAATAGAGGAACCTGACTACAAATTTGTCAGACTGCCTGCGCACAGTGGTCGCGTTATATGCGTGTGGTATCGTTCCCAAAACAAAACGATAAGGGAAATGGCTGAATACTGTAAATAAAGTAAGTACTAGTTGTACTCATGTCCAATATGCAAAACCTGTCAAAAATGTTGGTCACGTTATGGCGTTATATACTTTCGAAGTATCTTTAAAAGGTCCTAGTGCCCTAACGCGACCAAAATTTTGGTCAGTTTTTACATATTTGGCATTGGTACAACTAATACTTACTTTGCTCATAATATTCAACCATTTCCCTTATCGTTTTTTTTGGTAACAACTATCGGCCGTTAAAAGTATGTACATAACGCCATAACTATTTTTGAACAGTTTTTGCATAGGTATTTGACATGAGTACTACTAGTACTTACTTTATGTACAAAATTCAGCCATTTCCTTTATCTCTTTTTTTTTGGGAACGATAACGCGTCTTTCAGCCGCCATATTAGTTAATGCGACATATTTGGCATCAGGGAGTTGCTCTCTATCCTGTCAGGCCAGAATAATACATTTCCGAGATCGTAACCAAATTAGTCGTGACCTCCTGTAATAACAGTGGTGGCTAAATAATTAGGAACGCTTGCATTTTTCCCATGTAATTGCCTACAAATATACTTTCAATTTTGACAACTAATCAAAAAGTTCTAGACCTATTTTATTTTTAGTTACACTTATCGTTAATTAATAAACGAAGCCTCAAATTTTTGTACAGTTTACCGCTATTAAAAACGAATATTTTTTAAAGGGATTTAAAAACTTAGTGCTGACGTATCCATACAAAGTTTTTTAACATGAAATTGATGAAATATTCGATTTTAGCAGCGACAAACTGTACATACATTTAAACAGATTATTATATAATGATAAGTGTAAACTAAAAATAAAATTGGTCAAGAAATTTTTGATTGGTGGTCAAAATTTAAGTCATAATTGTATTAAGTATATCTTACGAGAAAAACGCAAGCGTTCGGTTCCTAATTATATGGCCATCAGTGTAACTTCGAGTAATGAAACTTTACTAAAATAATGTACTTCGATTTTGTTTTAAACGTTTAATACTTGAAATCAATAATTTTTTGATTCATAGCATTTTTTGGATGAGGTTTTAAACATAATAAATTAATAGTAATTCAAACTCATTTCACCAAACAATTAAGTATAATCCTGCCTCTAATTAGTAGGGCTCATCCTGGATTTGGCTCCAATTATAAAAGGACTGCTCCGCACTACAATATAACCTAGGGGGCGACCTTTGAGACATTGAATGAAAGTTGAGATACTCCTTCCATACAGGCTGCAGGCTCCGTGTAAAAATGAAACACCGGAGTTTGTAATTCTGCGACAAGGGGTTGATAATAGTATATGGACATCCGGCATCGTCAACCAGCCGTCTGTAGGATTTTTTTTGTTGCCTAAAACAAACAAAAGTTATTTTATCAATAAATTGTATGATATCGGTTAAGTATACTTACTTGACCTCGCTATAAGTAACTAAGTACTATTTTTTTCCGAAAACCATACTACTATATATATAAAGAGTTTTCAATAAAAGAAAAAACGCTCCCTCGGTTAATTTAAACGTTGGGCGGGACCTTGTGAATAAAAAACATTACACATATTCAGGGAATGAAACATCCAATACTTTCATTAAATATATGTCATAACTTACTCTTGTCTTATACGAGACCTAGCTTCATCCGATTGTAGGAAGACGATCCTCCTCTTCAAGACTGTGTCGTTGTTGAGAGCATCCCCCACTTGACGGATGCATCTACTAGCAGCGGTCCGTTGCGTTAATTGGTTGGATACCCCGTGATCCTCTGATCCGACCTTGTCGCCAGAAAGCTGAGAGCACACAGCACCTGAAATAATCGTAATAAATATCTTTATTGGTACTGACAAGTTTCATTGTAGGTATTGTTTATATAATGCACATACCAACTTATACATGTTAAAATCAAAATGATGCTTACCTTCAGTTCAAGGAGAACCTCCTTCAATCTCCTCAACGAAGTCAGGGAACGCAAAAGGCTGCAAAGAACTCTAAATGAGACCTTGCTTAACGTAAAATGTTCCTGAACAGCATTTCATGCATCCCGTCCGCGGCCTCCAGGCTCGCACGAGAGATTTCTCTGGGTCGGCGCCTGGATAAGCTCGTAATGTTGTGAGCAGCGTATATGTAAGTCTCAGCGGAAGCATTTTTAATAAGAAATCAAAGTTCAAACAATATAATTTTATGCGACCGCGAAGCAATGATGACAGTGATGACACGGACTCAGTTGACAGTTTCTTGGTCGTTACGGCCGTCCATAGATACCGCCCTTAGATACCGACGGTTATATCGCACTGCTAGATGAAAATAGTAGTAACTCAAAATACAATGCATGTCAAAATCGACTTTAATTCAACTTCTTTGAACTTAAAACCAAACTAGCCATGATTTTGAGTTAATACTGTTTTGATCTAGCAGTGCGACATGGTGAGTGTGCTCGTGTTCTATTCGACCTGTCAAAAGGGCAACTTGTCTAGCCTTTGTGTCAAAATAGTACCGCGTATCGACCGTAGTCGTCAAACCTATCGAGTGATAGTGATCACTTTTCAGCGTGTCAGTTAACGAGTGATATATCACGTGACTTACGTCATTCCCATACATTTTTCAATGACAACACATGTCGCCAGTGATCACCTAACGCTAGCGTTCGTGAACGATGGCAACTTGTCTAGCCCCACAGGTCCGTCGATACTATTAATTTAGCTTTATACTAGTGTTGTAGTAGTAGTAGTGACACGGGTAATATATGCGAAAAACGTACCAGGAGACCATACATGACTAAGAGGTTCTCTTTATGAAAATGGAAAAAAGTCTAGTTTAATTATATGGTAATGAAACAGTGAAAATAACTCCATATTCGTAACCAGTTGTGAAATCTTAGTTACGAACGTGGACGAAAGGGGATGAGGATACGATTTAATATCTTACCTTATTGTAAAGCTACTCGCGCGTAATATATACATTTACTAACGACCCGCCCTCGCTTTGCTTCGGTTTATGTGAGTTTTCTGTAACACCCGTACATAATCCATAATTTATTATACATAAAAGAGGGAATTTCAAAAATATTATTTAGTGTTAAGGCCTTAAATGAGACAACGATAACTTTGTTCCATTATGTAACGAAAATTATTCATTAATTCATAATATATGGTTCATTTACATATACGTTACACAAAGGAAAAAGTTTAGGTCAATATTTTTGAAATTCACCCAAATATTTTCCTCTTAATACAGTATATATTGATGAAACGCATTAAAATCCGCCGCGTGGTTTGAAAGATAGCGTACAGTCAACCAATTTGATTTCTAGGCCACTTTGGACTATGTTAAAGTGACGTTGTCAACCAAAACGTAAGAGACTCCCTATGATTTGGTTTACAACGTCACGTTGACAAAGTCCATAGTGGCTTAGGAATCAAATTGGTTGACTGTACATAGGTACATAGGGATAGACGGCCGGTAGCAACTTATTTTTACAAGCTTTTATTTAACTTGCACTGTATGTATGTATGTATGTATGTAAGGGTCAAATCGTGCAAGTTAAATTTGACCCACTTCCCATTTTCCGATGAAGCTGAAAATTTGCATAGGTACACCTTTAGTTCTGATGACAATACAATAATAATATACCATCGAGCTGGTCTGATGATGGAGAATCGGGTGGCCATAGGAACTCACAAATTACACATGATAAACACGTCGTGTAAGGGGTTGTTAGACTCTTGACGAGTAACAAAGGCTTGTGAATTTTTTGACAAAAACTTATTATACTATGTAAAGATTAGAAAATTCTTAGCTTGATATCGAACCACCAGGGTTTAATATCGGACGGTTGCGGTTTGAATGGCATTCAACAAGTTTCTGCGAAGCTATTAGTCGCCAATTTTCAACGTTGAAAATTATTTCTAACCTACATTACCATAAAGCGAAATGCAGGTTGAAAGCCACTAATGGTTTTTTTTCGTATCATATTCCAACTTACTTTTAGTAGGTACAGCTAGGTAGATACTTACACTTGGGGAGTTATCGTGACATTACTAAAGCAGTACAGTGTAAATTGAGAGAAAGGGACAGAGCTATAGCAGTTATACAGGTCTGTCTCGTTCTCTCAACCCAAACTGAACTGCTGTAGTATGGCATGGTAACCCCCTGTTATCTGTATAAAAGCTAAAAAAATCTTTTAACGCAACTAACCCTTATAACTAACGTATAACACATATATTTTTTTGCGTGTTTGTTACAAAAATTATGAAAATAACCAATTAAACACTTCTATTACCATCGCGGTTAAAATTAACACTCTTTAAACGACGTCATCCTAAAGCATTCTGCCCTCTCGTCTACATCGTCTTTTTTAATCCCTGAGGCTCTTTTCCACTCGGTTAAACAATGTTATTTTTGAAATATTACCGTATTGATTTAACTGGGCCGCCATTACTGTCAAGGAAATAAGCATTATCGTAACGTTGACGATACGACATTAGGTCAAAAACAATATTATTTTACCGAGTGGGATATAATATACGTTGTAGGATTGTTCAGAAAACTTTGTTATCATCTACTGTGTTTTGTTTCAGTTTGTTAACTGTTTAATTCACTTATCTGTAAAAGGAAAGCAGTTTCTGAACTAGACTGGTATGAAATAGTCGAGCCGGGTGTCTTATCGCGGCGCTGGCACGTTCCGAAGCATTCCTTTACCCGCCCGGGTAGCTTAGCCCATTAATAAACCCTTACCGTTTTGTCGCCAAGAAAGTGCATCGAGTTTATGATCAACCAGTGCTCTGCGGTTCATTATTCGTACTTGCTTCCACTATTTACTTTGGGTCGATGTTTTGAACGTATAAAGTGGTATACAAATAATTTTCTGTCAAAAAATTCATTTTTGGGCAAGCTTTTGTTGCCGACTGTACTTTTTTTGTACAGTCGTCATTTACTCGTCAAGGCGATTCTAACAAGCCCTAGCACGACGGGTTTATCATGTGTAATTTAAGAGTTTCTATGGCTACCCTGAGGCTCCATCATCAGACCAGCTCGATGGCACTATATATTATTGTATTGTTATCAGAATTAATCACGTATGCAAATTTTCAGCTGCATCGAAAACCGGCAAGTGGGTCAAATTTAACTTGCAAGATTTGACCCTTACATACATACATTGCAAGTTAAATAAAAGCTTGTAAAAATGTTGAACGCATTTTAGCGGTCCCAGGTTCGATTCCTGGTAAGGCCAAATATTTGTGTGATGACCACGAGTATTTGTTTCTGAGTCTTAGATGATTTCTATGTATTTAAGTATTTATTGCTCTATATAAGTATTTATATCGTTGTCTAGTACTGATAGTACAAGCCTAGAGCTTAGTTTAGGACAAGGTCAATTTGTGTGATATTATCCCCTGATATTTATTTATTTATTTATTTACTCGTAAGTGGCTTCATTTCGAAAGTGGCGTAAAAATTGAGCTCGTAGCAAGCTGTAAACACTTCTCTGCAATACGAAAAAATAAAAAATAAAAAGTACCTACTTACCAAAAATGATTGAGAAACCATTAAAAAAACAAATCAAAACTCCTTAAACTTTTAGAACGCGATGCCTTACAATATTGATTGCCAAATGGCAATTCATTGTAAATTTTAATTTGGTGAATTCAAATATTTCTGAAATTTCGAGAATTTTTACAATTGAAAGAGACCTAAGAATGTATTTTCTGAATAATTCTTATTAATAAATTTTATATAAATAGAAACTAGGTTAAGTTTGAGCTTTGCCCGCTGCTGGCGGCTTCGCTCCGATGGAAATTTCCGACCTACGCTACCAGTGGTTTTTTTTGCCATACGAACCTTGCCCTGACAGCAACCAATATAACAAAAAAATGATTTATCCAATCCAAACGGTGTAGTCTTTTGGAAGTAATGCGCGTACATACATTTCGACGTTTGATTTTTATTTATATATAGATAATAGATACCTATAGATATAGGAGTGGTTGCTGAGTTAGAATAGTGCCACTCCGTGTTTTTCAGTGGATGTCGTAAGAGGCGACTAAGGGAATAAAGGCTGGTAATACTGTTAGGCGATGGGCTTGCAACCTGTCACTAACACACTGGTAAACATCTTAGCCTAATTGTGCAAAATGTGGTTACAGAATTATCAACAAGTTTTTAGAGTTGTTGGTAATTCTGTAGCTCTGCCTTACACACTCTGGCAATTAAGGCGTGAGTTTATGTATGAGTATGCAGATAATAAAGAATGGCTTATGGAATATGTATGTTTTGGTATATTTGTATGATTTTGCCATTAAGGTACGTAATTAATTTGTAAAAAGCGGCTAACAAACCTTTATTACACTGTAAGTACTCGCACAATTTGTAAAAGCGGCGCCAGCGACTAAGAAAAGGCTGCAGAAAAGTTTATCAAATGGTTCTAATTCAGGCGTTTCAAGCAATCCTGCGGAACGTCGCGGGTTGAATCACGCCACTTTGTCTTCACGTTGGTTTCATTTAAACCTGCTGAAGCGAGGTCATTTAAAGGAAATACCTGTTTTTGTAAACAACATTAAGCTTCTCCGGTGTGGCGACGAAATAACCACTAACTACGGAGAAGATAATTCACAGAAACGAATACCCTTGCACCAGTTTACGAGAGTAGCGTGTTGTGAAATAGTTGAATTTCTTGATGTCCAACGAGGTAACGTGAAAATTATTATGGGTATAGCTTCACCTCGTCCTTTTCCACTTTTACCTCGAAAACATCAACATAATATTCTTCAGAATCATATTATTCGGGATAAAAAGTATTTTGTGTCAATATACTATGTAGGTATGTATAATATTCGTCAGTTTAGGTGTGCTTGAAACACAACTACCAAACATAAATAAAAACGTTTATATCGTCCCCTTACTTCTAGAACCGCTTAAAGTACCTTTTAGGCAAAATCAAGTTACGAATATCGTTAGAAAGTACTTTCCAATATCTACGTGTTGGTAAAACCCGTTTTTTAATACCATGCTCCGTTCCTGAGATAGCCTCTTGCTTAAAGTAGTTTAACGGCGATTTTTTTGATATTGAACAAGCAAAAGCTACTAAATGGTTGTTATAATCGATATTTTTAAATTTTTAAGAAGAAAAACATTTTGTCCTCATTAAAGTGGTTTTAGCAGGTTTCATGTTTAAATAAAATACAATTTAGTTACTCTAATAAGATACTAAACATGTGTAGTAGTTTTTTGGTGATAACCATAAGATATAAACGTTTATTTTGCCATCTACAAAAACATTCAAACCAATCGATAATATGTTTTTCCACTTCCTAATTACTCAAAAGTCTAAAATATTAATCAGCAAAAACAACAAAAACATATTATAATGTGTTTTGTTTGCATCTTTTTTGCTTTCGCCGGTAGAATCCGAAACAGCAAAAACCGCTTAACGTGCGCGTACGCGCTTCACGCTGTACTCCCTAGTGAGGGCCTGCCCGCTAGGCGCTAAGCGCGCGGCGCGGCGCTTAGTCGCGTCTCACCTGTTTGCAAGTGTCGACGCCGATTGCGTGCACGCATGTAATATTTACCTAATAACAGTGATGACAAGTTAAAACATGAATTCCCGTACAAAAAAAATGTTAAGCTTGGTGCTTGGAAACAGTGGTTTGCATAAAGGTAAGTAAAAATGACTGTTTCTATTAATTATGTTAAAATTGATAGGTTAGGTAAATCACGAGAACAATATTAAAGCTAAATAAGGCGAACTATTTTAGTCAATGTCATTTAAGACAACGAATTTGCATGTTGAACATATTAATTACGGCAAATCGCGCGGGGCGTTGACCCCAACATACCTAAACAAAAAAGTTTTCGTTATAGATGATGACAACAAGCTATCTTCTGGTGTCAATGAGTCGCCAAGTCACGGACAAATGAACCAAAGGATGTAAGTCGAATGTGAAAACAATTTAGGTAGGTATTACAACTACCTACTTCTTAACTGTTTGCCGCGGATTATAACACGTTCCTACCTACATACTTACCACTAAATAGGTATGTCACTTAACAAAATTCAATACTACCTATTTCAATTTTAAATGTCTTAGTTTCATATTAAGTATACAAATTAACAACTGGCTGTTAAAGTAGTTGGTAATTCTGTAGCTCTGCCTACCCCACTCTGGGATGAAGGCGTGACGGTATGTATGTATGTATGTATGTAAGTATACAAAACAATTTTGAGTAGGTAAGTTTTTGATTGACTCAATTTGAAACTATGTAGGTACTTACTTAAATAAATCTTGGAAGACGATTTTAACTTACTTTTCGTTGTTGGAGATACTTGAAATTTTGCATGCTAGTGTGATGCCGATGACAATACAATAATATTATGGTACCAACGAGCTGGTATGTTGATCGAGACGGAAGGTGGCCATCAGAACTCCTCAACGGTTTATAGTAGGTCCATAGAGTTTGGATTCGTTTGAATCGTCTTTCAATAGCGAGTTTGTTATCAATAGTACAAGTACAGTCGGCAACAATAAAGTGTCAGCAAAATGAATTTTTTAGGAAAAACTTTTTAGGGTAAAGAATTAGTTATTGTACAGTGTATGTATTAAAATTATTTATTGCACAAAATGAAAAAAGAAAATACAATGTGTACAGAAAAGGGATGTAAGTTAAGTACATAACTTAAAGCTAGTATTATGTTTCAGATAACTGTAATCCAGAGCCGCAGCCGACACTAGCAGTGACGAAGAATAACTTTTTTTTTTATATCAGTGGGAGGCAAACGAGCATGTAGGTTACCTGATGGGAAGTAAACACCACCGCCCATAAACACCATCAGCTCAAGAAGAGTTGTCGGTGCGTTGCCGGCCAATAAGGGAGATGTAAGCTCTTTTCTTGAAGGCACCCATGTCATAACTGGTGGGAAATACCGCCGAAGGGAGCTCATTCCACAGTTTCACTGTACGAGGCAAAAAGTGCCTAGTGAAACGCACGGTGGAAGAACACCCTTCATCAAGGTGATGTTGATGGAACCTGGCATTGCGACGAGTAGTTCGGTGGTAGAACTCTGCGGCCGGTAAAAGTCCAAATAATTCATCAGAACACTCCCCGTTGTAAAGCCTATACAGCACGCAAAGTGAACTGACGTCCCTTCGGATAGAGAGGGAATCCAATCGGACGGAGAGCGCTGGGTCGTTGACGATTCGAACCGCTCTGCGTTGTATCCGGTCAAGTGGAAGAAGGAGGTATTGGGGTGCCCCAGCCCAGAGATGAGAACAGTACTCCATATGCGGCCGAACCTGAGCCTTATAAAGTTGGAGGCAGGGGTCAGCTGTGAAGTACCGTCTTGCTCTACTAAGCACGCCAAGCCTCCTGGAAGCCAATTTGGCTTTATCTTCTAAATGACTACGGAACTTAACGTCATGAGAAATGTCAACGCCCAGGGTTCCGATACTGGGCTTGATGGCGAGGGAAGTGCCTTCGAACTGAGGTGTTGTGACGAAAGGGCTTTTCTTGGCTGATAACACGCACAATTGTGTCTTAGTGGGGTTAAATTGGATCAGGCGATGACTCAGTTTCAGACACAAGCTTTGCTCGGCAGTCTTCGGTGTCGGCTCGAGAAATATTACTCCGGCCAAAGTAGCGCGTGTGACTAGTGCTATCATCTGCATAGCAATAAATGTTACTAATCTGCAACATATCGTTGATATGCAGAAGAAACAGCGTAGGGGACAATACACAGCCAGCGGTACACCAGAATTCACGGGCATGAGTTTCGAGCATGAGCCATCAACTGTTATTTGGATGCTCCTCCCCGTAAGAAAACTGGCTGCCCATTTGCAGAAACTCTCTGGGAGCCCATAAGAAGGCAGCTTCGACAAAAGTGCTTTGTGCCAAACCCGATCAAAGGCCTTCGCTACATCCAAACTAACGGCCAATGCCTCGCCCTTGCTCTCCACGGACTCAGCCCAACAATAAGTGAGGTAAACTAAAAGATCACCAGCTGAACGCCCACGGCGGAAGCCATATTGGTGGTCACTTAATAGCTGATTATCCTCCAGATACCTCAGCAGCTGACGATTAATAACATGTTCCATTATCTTGGAGAACAAGGATGTTAAAGCGATAGGCCGATAATTTGATGGATCTGAGCGAGTACCCTTTTTTTTTTGTTTACTCCTACGTGTTTTTTATAACCCTAATAAACAATTTTTTAAACCTATGTGACGTTTATTTTAGTTTTACCCACTAATTTCTCCAGTCAACACCAATGTTTGTCTCAATGTTGCTTTTTATCTAATAAACGCCTTATTACTCGTAGTAAACATAATTCGATGAAATTTTGTAAACGAATAGTTTTAAGTTTTGAATAGTGCAAACTTTACAAAACATACCGCTATATCTTGTAGAGACGGGGCAGTCGGTAAAATAAGTTACAGTACAAAACATACTAGTAACATATTAGCATTTTAAGTGCACTTAATTCTGAAATATCATATTCTCTACAGCCAAAACCAACTAACTGACTCGTGACTGTAATATAAACTAAGATAACTGCATAATTAATCACAATTCCCAATATTTTTCTAGTCCAAAGTGAAACTTATATAAGTAAGAAAGTTAAACTTTGAATTAATACTGCCGAAGCCTATTAGTTTAAAAGATACGAATAAATTGACTCTACAGCAAAAACCGCTTATCTGCACCACTTTTTTTACAAAAGCCTCAATTTAAACCATTTGTTTAAAGATTATACTATTTTTTTTCTTACAGTTTTGATTACTAATAACCTCTCCTTATAAAATCTATAATATCATTTACTTAGAATTGGGTTTAACTAGACATTTAAACCCTCAAACCTTTAAATGCGTTTTTCTCAAAACTATACTTCATGCAGTTAAGCGGTTCTAGAAGTAAGGGGACGATATATTCCATTTTCATAGAACATTTCTGGAACAACTATACTTACTCTTTTTTTAGGGTTCCGTAGTCAAACTAGGAACCCTTATAGTTTCGCCATGTCCGTCCGTCCGTCCGTCCGTCCGTCCGTCCCCAGTCTAGCTCAGAGACTCATAGTACTAGAAAGCTGTAATTTGGCATGAATGTACATATTAGTCACGCCAACAAAGTGGTAAAATAAAATTTTGAAAAATATTTTTTTTTAATGCACCTCCCCTACACGTAACGTGGGGATGTCTTTTTTTTTTCTTGCCTACCCCATAGTACAACAATTTTTCGATTAAGGGATCCGTTTATGAAATATTAAGCTTTAAAGCGCTATTTTTTGTTAGAGTCAAGTGTCCCCCCCCCCTACAGCCAAAACTACAAGTACTTAAAATCTGAAAAAAATCTTCAACGAAAGCGCATATAACGAATTTTAAAGGAAAACTATCACGGCTAAGTAGACATGATTAGTTCCTGAGATATAGGCGATTAACGGGTTTATACCTACTAAAAATCATCTAAGACAGCGCCAAATAACTTTAAATAGAAAATTGTTTCATACATGTTGATTTTTGAGATAGTTTTTTGTGTTTGTCGTTACGGCTTCGGAACCCTACACTGAGCATGGTCCGACATGCTCTTGCCCGGTTTTTTTACAATAAAGCTGCCCATAGAAATTATTACGCTGTGCTGTGCTTATTAAGTACTTTCTTGCATAAAACTTGTATGGTGTAGTACTTTATAGGAAAATACACAGTACAGTAGCCATTTAGAAATACTATTAAAAACGTAAAATTTCACACAAGAATTCATTCAACTTACTTTTTTACACGCCAAATTTAAAAATATTTTTTTTTACATAAATTTTATCTTCCTATGTGTGCAATACCCGGTAAGTATAGGAAAATACTTGAGATATTTATGAGTACCTACATCTCTTTATATTACCAAAACACAACTTTTAAATATAAAATTAAATAAAAAGTGAACATTAAATCACCTGACAAGTTACTATTTATTATGTTACAATTATTAATGATACATTTTGCTGACATTAAAGCCGGAATTCTACACCGGCGCACGCTACGTACGCTACAAACGCACACGTAGTCATAAATCGGATAAATTAACTATGTATTCCAAATATGTGCTCGTAAATAGTCTTACAGTGGCAGCATGAAATGATGTCATCGACACATGCCTTAAACAATTAGGATAGACCAACTCGCAGTTTTACCATTCTAATTTTAAACAATAGTAATTTTAAGAAACCAATTTCATTAATTTTGTATTTGACCCAGTAGTTTTGTTTTAATCTTTATTTATTTAGCAGACATTTTATGAATGAATATTTTTGGGGTAGGCATTTTCTAACAAATTATAACAATTAAATGATATCTAATTGTAATAGTGTATTAAAACATACTATTTCAAGCGGCTTTCGCCTAACCCGTAAGATACACCTAGGAGGGCTTTAAGCCGAACACGAAAGTCAAATAAAGGTTAAATATACTTTTGTCGAAATATTCAAAATAGATAAATATTTTATAAACTTAATAATGCAAAGCGACTTTGAAACCCTATATCTGGAAATGGTTTTCGAATTAGAGTAATTGTAAAAAATAAACAATCCCACTTACTTGTGTACCTATAGCGTATGCGAAGCATGTGTTGCCGAAAAATTCGGGCTTATTTCATACGTTTTATTATTCGACCAACTTTAATAACATGGCATTCTCCTACTTTAGAGCTAAAGTAACCCGTATTTCTGTTACACACATGTAATGGTTCAAAAGCAGGGGTTCTAATTCTGCTCGGGCTATTACAAAATAACTGGTTCTCTGCCTTTTGGCCGAAATATGTTTGTCCGAAAGTATCGTTTCCCAACCGTTTCATTTGCCAACCGGGTCATTATTTGGGCGTTTGTTCCGAATCACTTTTTTATAGAATTCGTTTCTAGTTTCGATTTCGTTTCTAGTTAGGTATCTCAGTTTACCGGACATCTAACAAATATCCAAGAACGGCATTTAAATATACGCACAATTCTTCAAAAATATATCAACAAAATTGAGGCGATTGAAACGCTCGAATAATGACCCAACCCCGCTTTTATTTTTGTAACAACAGAATCTATAGGGTTGTACACAATGGCCCTGAAATAAATCCTGAAATATTTACAGTTACAGAAAAAAAAGCGGGTTGGCAAATGAAACCGTTGGGAAACGATACACTCGGGCAAACATATTTCGGCCAAAAGGCGGGATACCAAATTAACTATTTCTAAAGTCATATTGTTTTTCCGATCGAATAGCAGCCCATTCTGAGCGTGAAGTTCGTGTTATACCTACTAAGGATTATTCATATGGTACATAATACTCGTAAACAATTGGTTTAGTACCTAGTAGGGAACGCTAATAACCGGTTGTAACCGGTTTTAACTGGTTATTTTCATACAAAAAGGTCTAATAACCGGTTAAATTGCATTCCTTAGTACCTAGTCCGTATTAATGCCCATTATTAAGACTGCGCCGTGCGTACGCCGGATGTACAGTGGTCCCCTTATTACTATTATTGTGTTTTCTAATAAACTAAAGTATTTTATTGAAATCGGACAGTTTTTCAGAAAAACACAACTTATGGGATATATCGCATAGTTTAATAACAATTGACCTTCGAGTCATCAACAACGGAAAAAAGTGGCCACCTTTTCCCGTTAAACTGACTACTCAAAGGGTAATTGTTAAAAAAGTTACGTATCCCATAAATTGTGTTTTTCGTGCGCTACAAAAAAAATCGTCCGATTCTTTAGTTAATTAGAAAGCACAATAATAGTAATGAGGCCGCCACTGGACGCTCGACGTTTGCTCGGTGTATAGTCTTAACCCGACCTCTCCCCATTTTTCGAGTCTTGCCAAATGTAGCAATGAGTCCGTTGTAAAACATTGCAAAACCCTAAGTAGTGCACAGTTTTCGATCAAAGGCTTTGGGTAAAGTAGGTTTAACTGGCTTTAGAGCGAGTGAGAGAGAAATACAAACCAGATGATTGTTTTATGTGTTTTATTGCACAAAATACTAACATATTTTTTACGCCACGATAAAACCCCGTCATAACGTCAGCATTAAGTCACATAAAACAAATTACGTCGATTTTAATCAACGGTTTTCCGCGACAGGGCTGTTTAGTGGCACGAAAATAAAATTCCGTGACCGTATGATCTCACGTTGAAATGGCGATAAAGCATTTAAAAAATAACTAGCTTGTCCATGCAAGCGAATCATTTATTTTAATGAACAATTCGAAAAATACAGTATTCGAGTAGCTACAGTCGCCGTGACACGCATGTCAGCGCACCCACTTTCCGAACGAAACCCGCTGCACGGATAAAGTTGTCAGTCGACACAATTTTTTTAACAAAGCGCCGTGCATTTTTCATTTTATTTGCAATGCACCGCGCATCCGTTGCGGTGTTTAATGTTTCTCTGATGTTCATGCATTTAATATGAACAGGTTCGGTAAGCAACCGTTTAATTTTTAACTTTGTTGTTGTTCTTTGTACGTTTTTTTCAATAGACGGTTTAAATGTGATTAAAATGTATGCATCATGCTTAATTCTGATGTATGATTTACTCTTGCGTTTCAAGCAAAAACCTTTCAAAAATAAAAGATTGCTAGTAAGCATGTGAACCAATTTATGAATTGGTTCACATGTTACTAGCTAGCTTCTGCGTTTCTGTGTTAGTGGGAATTATACACCGTGTTTATTTTGATTTACGATAACTTCGGCATATTACTAGGTATATCCATAGAAACTTATTGGTAGATTTGATTTTGAAATATTGCAAAAAAAAAATTTTTTTCTGTTTAGAACAAAGTAATTGAATGTTATATCTTTGATCATTCTAAAACAGCCTTTAGAGTTAACTAATAGTGAGTGTCAAATACGTCAATGTTGGCATGACCATGGAATTAGTAAGTAATAACGTACATCTGGAAGGTGCATATCCACCGATAACGCGAGCCGAAAGAAATGTACCTATGTGGATCTGGGGATCTGTGTATTCTGTGTGGTCTCCTATTATTCTAAATTGACACTTGAATGACAACTTAATACTACATTTTGTTTGAAAGCTTTCAATGCTTGTAGTTTGTTCTACCTGCTCTTATTAAGAAGTTCAAGACGGCAGCTACTTTTTCTAAGTCTGTCCACGGATTCGTTGACGGAGATCACACAGATGCCCAGATCAGGGATTGAAAACCGGTTTATTTTCCGTAGCGGTTAAAGCCACACTATTAGAGCCTAACCCATAATAAAGGTTACGCTCACAGGGAGCGAAATGCATTTACCGGTTAGAGAGCGCTCCTTCCGTGTGAGCCGAGACAAGGGTTAATGACGGAAGCGCTCTCTAACCGGTTATAACCGGTAAATGCATTTCGCTCCCTGTGAGCGTAACCAATTCGTTGGAACGTAACCCAAATAATTAACCGGTTTAACCTAAATAAATACCGGTTTATTTGTAACCGGTTACAATCCCTGGCCCAGATATCCATTTTGGAGACAATCAGTTGAATAACTAAAAGTTCAAGATGGCGGCTACTTTTCCTCAATTTGTCATCGGATTAGTTGTCAGTGACCACACAGATCCACAGATCCACAGATCCACAGATATCGATTTTGGAAACAATCAGTTGAATAAGTAAATATTGTTTCGTTTACTACCGGCGGCTTGTAAAATTAATTTGTCCGTAAATTGCAATTCAAATATGATCACCTTTAGAAAGGGACGCAGTAAGCTTTAGTACATTTCTTTCGGCTCGCGTTATCGGTGTAGTGCACCTTCCAGATGTACGTTAGTATACTAATTCCATGGACGAGTATACAAACCTAACAATTGGAAACTCTTTACTCATAAGAATTAAAAGAAAATTGTTGTTATCAATTAAGAGCCTTTTATACTAGTTTAACGTGATTAACTGATTAAATTTAAAAATTAAATATCTTTAAAACTGTAAGAGTTATCATTTGTCTGTATTTGGGAAATTAACTTTATTTGACCTAAATAACGTTTCCTTAAAGTTATCGTAAATCAAAAAAAACACGGTGTATAAAACCTTACCGTAGACCGCAACGTATCTTTCAAACAAGTATGTCTAAGCAACTCAAGTATCAGTATCAGTAGTATTCAGGAATCGTGGTTAAAAATATAATGTGACACGTAAAGAGCGGGAGATGGCGTTAAAATAGCAAAAAACTAGTTATTAGTAATATAGTAATAATAGTAAATTTAAGCAAAGTAATAGTATATTGCGATTTTTCCTGTCAAACACATATAATCAGGTCAACGTGGCATCCAAAAGCTCCACGCTGTCCTTGACTTTTTCATTTCGAAAACATCTGGGTTGACTTTATTAAAAAATTGCTAAAGCACACATTTCAATGTATTCAAGACCCGTATTGCGTCCGACCTTTTGAAATTAATAATTAATTTCCCTGTTTACTGTTTTCCAACTGTATCGGTCACCCGTACCCCGTAAGGATCTGGGATTTTGTGGCGGGTGACAGCGACAGGCGAGTAACAAGATAAGCGGCACGCGACCGCCCGTCGTGTCCGCTCTAATCTCCTCGCGAGACAATGCCAGTGCGCTCGGTGCGAGTACAACTGTCAAACTGGATGGTCCGCTTAAAATATCTGCATGATACGCTACGGGAATGAGGACGGTTAGTGACGGTGGGTGATGAATGTCGAGTGGCGGCACGGGAAAAAGAAAAGCGCTAACTGAGACAGCGTACACAAGTTAGATGGTGCAGAGCGCAATCAAAAAGTCGTTAGCTCACATTTTATCGGTGAAAATCTTTGTGCTTGAAAATGTTTGACTAAACAATAAATCTTGTTAATATAAAATGCAGAAAAATATGAACATTGAAGGGTCTTGAATAATTAAAGCTATTGTTTTGGTTAGCCAAAGTGAACAACTTCTCAGAAAGGTTTCTGTTTTTTTTCCCGGAAAAACAGAAAGTAGGTATCTTGTTAATATTTACGGTAAAACAGTTATGAGGCATAACTTATGACCAGTTATTTTTACAGTAAAATAAGAGTCCGTGTAATTCCATATTCAATCACGCGTGTTACCAACAGATATGTAAATTTATACGCTCTTCGTGAAATTCAATTCAAATTCTTTGTTTATAGAAATTAAAAGAAAAAACGCGGGCTCTTTCCACATTGTGATTGTTCTATTCACACTAGACCGTGATTAACATTCAGAGCCGCGCAGCGACGGCTTTTAATGGTTTCAATTGTGCAGAAAATTTTATTGCATTCAATGGATCTCGGAGAGATTTAGCCTCGGGCGGAACCCTTTTAAACCACACCTTTGAATTGATTTTGCTCTTCGTTGCAATAAGAACTTGGAGCCATTTAATTGCTTAGTGGTTTTTGGTCGAACCGCTGCGGTTGATGCTCTACACGCAAGTACACGGCCGCGCGGCACAAATGGGTATTCGATCACCGAATACATGAATTATACGGTCGTTTAGTTGTCAGATGCACTTTGATTCGTAGTTTAATGTATTGGATAGGCGGGATTACTTTTTGGCATAGTTTATCAGTTTATAAACTCCAAATTATGTTACAAGACCAATCTAAAATAATACAATTAAATAGTAGAATTCAGAATGTTCCTTTGCTTGTTTCCTCACAAAAAATAGGAAGATTTTTAAACGTTACCGAGAATTTATCAAGGGAAAGTTTCACAATTTGAGAAGCTTCTCGACGGCACAAAGCTATATTAATGACAAAAAGTTAAACATGTATTTATCGATAATGGATTGCTACATTTGATTCATTTTCCTCACACACATACAGGTCTAATAAAGGAATTCAATTAATTAAAAAAATCAAAAAGGAATTTAAATTCTCAGCAACCGAACTGGAATGCTACAATTCAGAGCAATTCCCACCAACAATACTAGGTGCTTGATATCCGTTTTGTAAAGCCAACCGGTTTAAAATTCTTACGTAGCCACTTCCCGGAAGCATCTCGCTAGTGTTAAAGGCTCGTTAATGAGGCCAGAGCCGCTCTTGAATTTTTTCCCTCTTCCTTGAACATCAAAAGTTTCCCTTTGCGAACGCTAACGAGAATTTCCATGTTAATTGCCCCGCATTGCCGGAATATATAATTGCATATATTGTTTCTCTTGTCTCAACGACGGGAAGTGTGCGAGATTATTTGTGCTTGCTAATTAGAGTTCAGATAAGAAAACTCGGGAAACCAAATTGGATAGAGTTAATTTTATAATGCTTTTGAACAGTAAGTGGCTCTCGTATACACGGTTTTGCGTGCTCAGGATATTATGGAGTTTAATAAAGTTGTATAAACCGTTGGGCTTAACGAAATTGCTGAATTGTTTTAAGTATATCAGCCTATATATCGCACGTTAAATCCAACAGTGACACTAAATTATGAAAAACTATTTGAGTAGGAACATTATTCAGGTTAAAAATAATTAACTTTTGTATGAATTTCTTTCTAACATTAGTGTGACATCCATAAGAACATAAATTTTAAGTTACGATAGCTTTAAGTGCTGTGAATCGTTTAAAGAAGGAATTAAGGTAATAGCTCTAATAAATTTAGTGTAATTCATTTTTAAAGGGTTGATCGAGCAGCAATGTATATCATTAAGTCTAAGTTAATTGCACGTAATTGAGGGATAACTGAATCATTTTTGATACATTGCATGGTGATTTTGTTAGTGTGAATAGAAAGTATTACTTATGTTAACAATACACATGTTTTTATGTTAATTAGGAAGGATATTAAGTATTGTCAAAATATATTATGTTCGTATGGATGTCACACCCTGTATAAAGGAAGAATCATGAATCCCTAATCAATCAACGCACCGTTCGGATCGCTACCACATCAGTGTTCACATTGTTGTATTCCGGTGCTGGGTTAATACAAACGGTGGAACTACTACGAGGGCAAGTCCGAAAAATTCGCAGAATAAAGCAAAAGATGAGATAATTCTGTAAAACCTCTTTGCATGGTTGTAATGTGAAATGTTTAGATATGTTTGTTGAATTTGAAACCCAGGTTGTCATATTTGTTTTTGAGATATTGCCTTTATAACGAATTGATTCGTCACAAAGCTGCGACTCCGGAACAAATTGAATATCTTGCTGTTATAAAGTTTCTTATTTAGCAAGGAAAACCTCCGCTATTATTATTATTATTATTATTTCGGAAATAGAAGCTGTTAGCGGGCATCAGTGCTCTGGTAAAAGAAAGGTTTATAATTGGTATAATCTATGTAAAAAGTTAGAGAGATAATTAGCGGTGACCCTTCCCGTCATCGTCAGAGGTGGTAGAAAAAGTCAAAAAAGTTGTACAAGAAGATGCTGGTTATAAAAAGAAGCAGTTATCTTCATTAGTTGGCGTATCAGATTACTATTTTAAAGAAATGTTTATTCAGATACCTAACAAAAGGACAAAACAAGTACTAAACAAAAAAAGGCAAAAATGTTGCATTTTGAGGATCCTACACGATCATCTTGACATTGCACAGGTTTCAAATCGCTGGTCCACCCGCCCTAAAGCCTGGACCTGGTTCCCAGCGATTATTATTTGTAATTTAAAAAAAGAACTAAAGGATTGAAGGAGGACAAGAAGATTTTGTTTTCTCCGTTTAGAGAAATAAATTTCTAAATCTAAAAAAAACATGGTTAAACTTAAAGATAATTATATTAAAAAGGAAAAATAATTATTCTGCTATATTAAGTAGGTGAACATTTCATTCCGCGAATTTTTGAACCTCCCATCGTAGCATAGAGGCAATTCCATCTTAGTGTTCAGAGTTGGCAGCACAGATATATTTAAATACACATAGATAACGTAGACACCTCGATCTGTATGACTAACAGCCGTGTCACTTTTTTTCTACCAACTGAGACGTACTAAGAGAAGAGAAATTTCCATTTTCGGCGCAAAATCGATTCAAAGTCGTAGCTTTTTTGGGCTATTGTAGTTTGTTATCACGTAACGAGACATTTTCTTAATTTTCACGACTCGCTTTGTCGAGATATAAGTCCGGATTCGGACACGCGAAGTAGATGCATTTGCGTAATCTATGTGTATTTATATCTGTGGTTGACAGTCTTTGGATTGTTATCTTGAGATCTCAGATACCAGTTAATCCCAATTCCCGTCAGGTGGCTCGTGTGCTCAATTGCCTTCTCTATAAGGTAAGTTTAGGTTGTTTAAATTATTTTGGTATTGTTCTAAACCCACCAGACATCGAATTTGATAGCAATCTATTTTTAATTGATTAATTTAAAATGGAATTAGAAACTTAGTCTGTGTAAATACGATAGATAAAAAAAGAAAACGAGCATTGAGATAAAAGCTTTGGGAAAAGGTGGAATTAAAAATTAAAAGGTAATTGACCCGTCCGTCTACAATAAAAGGTATTCTGATAAACGCACTTTATAATGAATTTAAATCGGAAATTCTAGTTATAAATGGCTCGTAGTATTTATTTTTATTTTTGAGCAAGTTAAAAATGATATGCCTTGTCCAGTATCAGTACAAGTAGGTACTGTTAGGCGATGGGCTTGCAACCTGTCACTTATGCACAGGTAAAATCTTTTGCGCTAGTTACGGTTACAGAATTATCAATAAGTTTTTAAAGTGGTTGGCAATTCTGTAGCTCTGCCTACCCCACTCTCAAATTAATAACAATCCAGTCATCAAACTAAAATCTTAAAATATATGTTAAAAAGCTACGATGATTCCAAGCCGTGAAGAAAAAGAATATGAGCTGTCTCCAAAATAGAAGAAAGAAGGCAATTTAAAAATATTCGAGCAAAGTACGGCTACTATGTGCAAAAAAACCTGCGGAGTCGATAAGCCGCCAACTTTTCGCATTTATTATAAGGTCATTCCCAATGTTGCGGCGGAGATACTTTTAATTTTCTTTTCTAAGTATAATGCGAATCAGATGTTTCTCTTAAGCGTGAGTTTTATTGCCTGCTATCTCATTCTGTTTGTATTTTTAAGGCGATTTGAACTCCATTTTTATTGAAAAGGGTAATTTGCTTATTGGTTGTACCTCTCTCGCGTAAAACACATTATCGCGGGAGCCATACAAAGGTGATGGATGGTTTTGAATAGACCCCCCCTCCCCACCGCTCCAACAGTCCTCGACCCGAAAAAAAACAAAGTACCTATTTTAGTTTTAAAATCGATGGTGTTTACTAATGCAAAAACAGCCTTTCAAGAACAAGCCAAGCCAGAATGTGTTTATTTTTAAACAAATTCCATACGATACAATTACGACTTTCCAAGAAAACCCCATAATATATAGGGCGATGGTTGCCATAGTATTCATACATTATGTTGCCAAGATTTATAATCTGAGACATGTTTCATATCTGCTGGTGGGTAGTAACATTCTTGCCCATCCTCCTTTTAGGACAAAAATAATCTTTTAACCTAATCCAAAACTACTTCCAGAGAGTACGTCTTTCAAACATCCATATCTCAACAATTAAACTTCCTTAAAAACTTTACTTTTTTGTGATTAAAATTTCAGTTGCATTTGCAGTCAAAATATTTACTTTAAGAACATCTCGTTTCTGTAATGTTGTTACGGGCGGTAGGCAGGGAACTAAAATAAAGCTGCACAAAATACTAATATCGGACGTTTAATCCTTAACCTATCTAAAATACTAATCTAACACTAAAGAAACACGATGGTAACTAAATCTAATTATAATCTAACTTATATCTAAGTATGAGGGCGCCAGGAGAGGTTTTTGTCTGATAGTCGACGGGGTACTCTTCCTAACCCTTCGCCTGCGGTCTAGCTCAGTCGTATGTCGTACTTTAACTCCGCGGTAAAAAGGGCGTTGCGTTAAGCTATAAGAGAAACGAATAATAATTGTTTAATGTGTTATTCGTTTCCATAATGGTACTTTCACTGTACAATCTTACTTTCTAAACTTACCCCTTTGTACGCCTCACTCACTCACACAAAATAATAAATCTTAATTTAATGGCAATCTCTCTATGGCAATAATTTCGGTAAATTTCCAGATTGTTCTCAAAGGCTACACGACACAAATGCAGACCGTGTGCGCTCCTTAGTGCGTACCGCCGAAGTGTCGTTAAAAATTCCCCACCCACCTATGACCCAAACTTAAGAATAAAATCTTACATTAGACTCACTAAAATAGAAAAAGAAACTAAACATAACAAATGTCTTAGACTGGAATCGAACCCGAGTACTCGGTCATCCGACTCCAGCCGCGCGCCACTAAGCCATGAACGCCTTTATTCAAGTTGCAAAATAGGTGACCGGCTTCGTCGTACTATTATGCCCACCCGCATTGCGTTATTTGCGTTCGACGTGACTTCTATTGCCTAGGGAATAACGTTTATTATCGCTGCAACCAAGATCCTTTGTCTAACACAAATGAAAGCAACCTTATAAACTAACAATATTATTCTAACTACCTACTCATCGGTCCTTTACATCACATGCCCTCTCCCTCATTAAAATAAATAAATGACATTTATTTATTTTTGTACATAATAGGGCTTTAAATCCTTAATGTGCCAGACACCGACATTTTTGCCGTAAGCATTGTTTAATCTAAATACAATATCTGAAATTTTTTCCACAACTAACGCCTTTTCGAATTTTGGCGCCAACTTGGCCATAAATTTATTTTGTGCCTTAGATAGGAATTTAGTCCTCTTCCAAACTGTATCACCCACCTCAAAAGTCCCGGGTCTCGACTTAAGATTATAATGCTTGCTGCTTTGGAAATGTGCCCGTTTTATCCTATTTTGCACGTTTTTAAATGTTTTTTATATTTTCCAGGCAACATGCTGTGTTGACATTACGTTTTTCTGTAAAGTTTGTCACTGATTGCTGTAACCTGGGTGTTATCAAATTGGATGTCGACGTTTCCCTACCAAGAAATAAATAGGACGGTGTATAACCCGTGGACTCATGCACCGCTGTTCTAATTGCATGACCTATATCGTCTAAATGAACATCCCATTCATTATGGTTCTTAGATCTTGTATAAGAAGAAATCATAGTGCCTATAACACGATTTACGCGTTCTGTTGGATTGCTTTGGGGATGATAATGTGGAGTGTACAAAATTGTGGAATTACACTTGGAGGCTAAATCTTTAAACATGTGAGACTCAAACTGCTTCCCATTATCACATACTATAAACTCCGGAACACCGTATAACAAAAACTGCTTATTCACGATTTCGCACAATTTATCCGCCTTGCCCGTCCGAAGAGGAAATAACAAAGTGAACTTGCTGAATAAGCATGTCAGTACCAACAGCATGGTGTTACATTTCTTACTCTTAGGAAAGGGACCCATTAAGTCTAGTGCCACTATTTGCCAGGGGCGCGATACTTCTCTGTGGTGACCCATCTGTCCTAAAGGTAGTTTCTGAGAAACCTTATGACTGGCGCAGCATTCACATTCATTTACATACTTCTTTATGTCCTTCAACATGTTTTGCCAAAATAATTTATGTCGGATTCGGAAATAAGTTTTTCTTATACCTAAATGACCTGCCGTAGGGCTATCATGAAATTCCTTTAAAACTTTGTTTCGTAACGCCTCTGGCACATAAAGTTTCCACGAATCCGCCTGGTCAGGAAACTGTTTCATCAGTACTTTCTTGTACAACAGTCCATCAATTACCGACCAGCCCAAACTTTGGTCCTGAGCATTTGCCTGTATGACCTTATTCCGATACCAATGGTCTTTGTGCTCGTCCAATATTTCGATAGTATTTATTTCAAAATCTTGAGTCACCTGGCTTCTAGACAAGGCATCAGGCACCGTATGGCATTTACCTGGTCTGTGAATAATATCAAAATCGAATTGTTGCAATTTCATTGCCCAGCGTGCCAACCTGCCGTGTGGGTCTTTCATCTTGTGTAGCCAGAGAAGTGCGCTATGGTCCGTAACAACCGTAAAATGCACTCCGTCAATGTAAGGTCTGAACTTTTCAATTGCATATACGACACTTAAAAGTTCTCTTTCTGAGGCTGAATACTTAATTTCGCGTTCGTTTAATTTTCTGCTAAGATATGCAATTGGTTGATCAGCGTCTTCCACCTTTTAACAGAGTACTGCCCCTATGCCGGTATTTGACGCGTCACACTGGATGGTGAACGGCTTTGTGTAGTCCGGACATGTAACTACAGGTGTTGACGTTAAAAGGGTTTTTAAATTAAGCCAGGCTGTTTCGGCATCATCTGTCCAGATGAACTTCTTGGTCTTTTTGCCCTTCGTCAAATCGTGTAATGGTGCCGCCACATTCGAAAAATCTTTGACAAACCGTCTATACCAGCTGGCCAGTCCAATAAAACGCTTTAATTCTGTGAATGTCCTTGGTCTCGGAAAATTTATTATGGCCTCAACCTTTTCCGGATCTGTCCTAAGACCATCCTTGTCTATAATGTATCCGAGGTAACGTAGACTAGGTCTCGCAAACTTGCATTTGTCGATATTAATTGTTAAGTTTGCCGTCTGTAGAGTAGTCATCACCTTCATTAACAACCTCATGTGCTCTTCAAAATCCGATGAACAAATAACGATATCATCCAGATATGCCCAAACCTTGTCATCTTCGGCGTTAAACAAAATATCCATCAATCTTTGTTGCGTTTGTGACGCATTCACCAGCCCAAACGGCATTACTTTAAAGTGGAAAAGGCCTCTGCCTGGGACCGCAAAGGCAGTCTTCTCCTTGCTGTTATCTTCAAGCTTGATTTGCCAAAAGGCCGACTTCAAATCGATTGTGCTCAAAAATTTTGCATTTCGTAAGTTATCGATAATGTTGGCCACCCTCGGAAGTGGATAAGTGTCCCGCTTTGTGACCCGATTCAATTGCCTACTGTCCAAACACAACCGATTTTCCCCATTTGGTTTTTTAACAATTAATACGGGAGAACACCACGCACTGTAAGATGGTTCAACCACATCCTTAGCCAACATCTCATCTAACTCTCTTTCTATTTGTTTTTTTATAAATGGTGAGAAATTATATTGCCGCTGATGTATTGGTTTATGATCCGTTGTGTCTATATCATGTTTTAAAATTTCAGTTCTTCCCAAGCCATTACCTACCTTTTGTCTTAGCTCATCAACCAGCACCCGCAGGAGATGCTGCTGGTGATCGCTGAGATCATCTCTAGATATAATTGCCGGAGTTTTGAGCTCTAGAGAGTCTAAGTGCGCTTTGTCGAACATTTTGTCACTTTTAAACTGCAGACCTACCCCAAAGTCATCAAAGAAGTCCTTGCCCAAGATCAAAGGTTGCGTAAGATTTCCCATTATCATTATAGGCAATACCTTAAATTGATTGTCAAAGCTGATGGGAACATCCATAATTTCTGTAATGTCGTGTGTTGCTCCATCAGCTGTTGCAATACCCACTGGATGCATAGTGGTGGCCTTCAGGCCCCGTTTTCCTAATACCTCGGCAAATTTTGCATTGATGACCGTCCGATTTGCCCCTGAATCTAGTAACCCCTCCCAGTCTACCCCTTGAACGTTCAGTACAACGTAAGACCTATTGTCATTCTCTTTTTGTACAACTAATGGACACAAATCTCCGTCACCATGTCCGAAAAACTTCTTAACTATATTTAACCATGTCTGCCACTCGGTACTCTTACGGCTAAGGGAGAAATTTAATTGGCAGGACTCGAATTTCCCCCTTGATCGTTTCCCTTACACGAGCAGTCTTTTGAGGTTACTCCAAATCGTCCACACCTAAAACAGAAAAGTCGCTGCTTGGGTACACCACACTCTCTAAAAACATGACCACTTTCGCGACAATTCCAGCATCGCTTTACCGCAACTGTAGCCGATTGTACTTCTGTAACTTCTAGATCATTAATCTCGTGTTTTACTTTTTCTGGAACAACTCGATAAGCGAGGTCTGGTTCTAACGTGAATTTTCCGGTTTTTGGAGGCTCAAAATTGTCACAGTTAAATTTAGTCCTTTCTATAATACGTAGGACGGTAATTAATTCAGGCACTGAACCAAAATGATCCCTACAGACTGCCTGTTGGTAATATGGCTGTAAATTCTTGAGTATAATCTGTACCTTTTCTGATTCCGTAACTCTGTTAGGTAACCTATTAAACATATTCTGCAAAACGGAAATGAAGATAAGCACTGATTCGCCGCAGCCTTGCGTCCTTGCCCTTATTTCAGCCAATAGTTCTTCCTGGTAATATGGTTTCTGGAATGTACGCCTCAGTAATACAACCAACTCGCAAAGCATTATCTCCTTCAATAACTTTTTCATTACTGGTACCGTGCTACCCTTTAATTTAATACCACGGCTCACCAATTCATACTCTAGTTCGTCTTTTAACAAAAAAATTGGGTCCATTGTCTCGTTATGATGAATGCCCCATTTATTTATGTAGTAAGCTATTTATTATAACTATTTTCTAATAACAAGTAATACGAACAGATCAAGCAAGACGATTATTTATACCTTCGAATTGTAGGTAACAAATTAACAATAAACAATAAAACCGCAAATAACCATAAACTTTACAAAAACAATGAAATAAGTAAAACAATTATATGCTGTAACGCGTAACTGCAAAAAATACCAGACCACAAGTGATATACTAATAATATCTTCTAGTCTATAACTACTAATTGAAACACTATAAGTCTAACAGCAGCACAACGTTTTACACCAATGTGATGGTTAAAAAAAACTAACAACTACACTTAAACCAAAATAAATGAACACCGAAATCTCCCACCTGCCTACTACAACAAGAACGTTTTTCCGTTGGGCGCTATTTGTTACGGGCGGTAGGCAGGGAACTAAAATAAAGCTGCACAAAATACTAATATCGGACGTTTAATCCTTAACCTATCTAAAATACTAATCTAACACTAAAGAAACACGATGGTAACTAAATCTAATTATAATCTAACTTATATCTAAGTATGAGGGCGCCAGGAGAGGTTTTTGTCTGATAGTCGACGGGGTACTCTTCCTAACCCTTCGCCTGCGGTCTAGCTCAGTCGTATGTCGTACTTTAACTCCGCGGTAAAAAGGGCGTTGCGTTAAGCTATAAGAGAAACGAATAATAATTGTTTAATGTGTTATTCGTTTCCATAATGGTACTTTCACTGTACAATCTTACTTTCTAAACTTACCCCTTTGTACGCCTCACTCACTCACACAAAATAATAAATCTTAATTTAATGGCAATCTCTCTATGGCAATAATTTCGGTAAATTTCCAGATTGTTCTCAAAGGCTACACGACACAAATGCAGACCGTGTGCGCTCCTTAGTGCGTACCGCCGAAGTGTCGTTAAAAATTCCCCACCCACCTATGACCCAAACTTAAGAATAAAATCTTACATTAGACTCACTAAAATAGAAAAAGAAACTAAACATAACAAATGTCTTAGACTGGAATCGAACCCGAGTACTCGGTCATCCGACTCCAGCCGCGCGCCACTAAGCCATGAACGCCTTTATTCAAGTTGCAAAATAGGTGACCGGCTTCGTCGTACTATTATGCCCACCCGCATTGCGTTATTTGCGTTCGACGTGACTTCTATTGCCTAGGGAATAACGTTTATTATCGCTGCAACCAAGATCCTTTGTCTAACACTAATGAAAGCAACCTTATAAACTAACAATATTATTCTAACTACCTACTCATCGGTCCTTTACATCACAATGTTACTACAAGTTTATAGTTTTTTCTACTATCCTTCATGTCCCACTCACTGCTGGGCAAAGGATTCTCCCCTAAATCTTCATGATTCCGTATTTAACCAGCGCTGCGTCTTGCTGCGGCACAATGCTATGCAAGGGCCCTTTTCAACGCCATGTTTAATGTGTTGTTTTGCATGTCATTTGTTTCAAATGTGTGTATGGGCGCGATCCTGAGTAAATGGGGAACTCCAGATTTAACTCTCGAGCGTAGGAGTCCTGAGTTCAGGAAGGAATTCACGCTCGCCCAAGACGAAAACATCTTTATCCCAAAGGAGAATACTCTACTTTTTTCAAGTTTTCTTTGTTTTGCGTATATGGCTTGTAGTGGCCAGTCCGAAATAAGTTCTATTTGCTGTAGGTTTCTATGGAACAATTTTTAATACGAATTCAAATCTCATTATTAAAGCGGGCTATAATGAAATTCAGTACCATTTTATAACCCGCCGGGTCAATGGTACTGAAACTCATTATAACCCGTTGGTTACCCAATGGCTATAATGACTAACTTTAGGTGAGGTTTGCATGATATATAATTGGGTAATTTCGAGCATGGGGTGTAAAAACAATTTTTATTCTATTCTATTTGGTGCCTCTTCCAGTTAGTTACTGAAGAATGCGTCTTATTTGGTCCCGCCACCTTTGCACCTATTTTGTAATGGTGTGTACTGGTGACGCGCGCAAGCCCACCGGCCCAGGCGCATGCGGAAGACGCGACCGACTCAATCCTACATTTTTTGATAAAATACATTTTCTACCCATGTAAAAGACTACCAATCAGATTAAGTAAATTAGTAGGATATTAAAAAGTTTTATGGATTCTCTCTGTTACAGCTTAAAATAATGTTGTGTAATAATGTAAGCTGCCGAGGATTTAATATGTTCATGCTGGAGTGCACGCACTAATTGGAAACTGAAAGCTTTTCATTTCTACGTGTATTTTTATAATATCTGAAAGATATTTTTATACACTAAAGCCATCCAGGGTATTCAAACTTTAATAACGCAGTTACGGCTGCCAAATTATACATTTAGTTATTACCTAACTAGTTTGAATTTTAACATAAAGCTGCAACAAAATAATTTCCAAAAATAAGATTAATTTCGTGTCAAATATTCCGTGCCAATCCGTCCGTCTGTCTGTCAGGGGGTTGTATCTCATGAAACGTACTAAGTATACAGTTGGAAGTTAAAGTGTATACTTCTATTAGCTATTATACAAATAATAAACATAAAATTTAAATTTAGAGTCAAAATAATGTCTCAAGTAATCTTTTAATACTAAACTAGATATTCTAGTGCCATTTTCTTTGGGTTAATATATAGCCTATGACACTCGCAAATAACGTGGCTTTCTATTGGTAAAAGACTTTTAAAATCGGTTCGCTAGATCCAGAGATTACCCCTATCAACGTCACAAACTGTACCTCTTTATAATATTAACTATTATTAATGAAGTATAGATATAGATAATGCTTTAGACAAAATGGATTATGGGTCTATCCATCATATCCGTGTATACAATTATGTCGAACAAATTGGTAAAACCGATCCTATATTGAACTCTGTCTCTAATAGTCGCGTTCCAATTTACAAAGTAATAAAAATGTCCGTAATCATAACAATCGACAAAACAGACCGAATTAATTAGTGTACGGATCCAATCACCTCTGTTAAAAATATTTTACTAACCCCGATGCAAAAAGAAGTGTGTCATTATTAATTATAGAAGTGTGACATTAATTGGTGGGGCCTACTTTTGAGTTCGATACATTAAACTAAGATTTGTATTTGGATGGCCTAAGTTATAGGATTCATCAATTAAGCATATTTGCGAGCAGTAAACGGTTTCTAATCGAAAATGGCTACTTATGTCTTGATTCTAAGTGTCATAATTGTTTATTTCACTGTAATATTACTTTTAATTATCACTTTTTGGACCCAATTGATCCAGTTTACGAGATAAATTATTTGAGTTATTTAGTATTCTCGGTGCTTTATATTCTTGAAATGAAAATAAAAATCTCTGCAAAAATAGGCATTTACATTCCTCGGTCTGTTTAAAAGTTGTCGTTCCAAAAGTTTCTGCCAACTGTGGAAACTGTCAGAGAACAAAACAGCCAGCGAAGCTTATTCTACGTCTAGAATAAAAATAAAAGATATTTAGTAAGGTTTCGAAAATGAGGTGTAAATGTTACAAAGTTTTTCGGATAAGTTTCGCCGGTACTAGGAGATACTTAAAACTAATTGATGGGTAAACCTCTCAATCCAAATTCCCACTAAAAGTTTATTAATTTATTGCTTTCGCTTACCTCTCTTTGAAGTTCGGATCTCTGAAGCTGATGAATGATTTCAGTATAAATGAAACCAATTAAGAAATCCTCGAACTTGAAGTTATCAAACTGTACGGATGAAACAATAAATCCTAAATCCCATTTTAGTAATGGAAATGTTTTATTGTTTTCAGCAAATTTAACTTAGTTTGAAAATAAATTTGCCTTAAGTATTTGATGCCACGGCATTATGGATTACTTGGGGCGTGGTTTGAAATAATCTTTTCAACGCTCGTGCATTAAAAAGTGATTATATAGCTGAGCAAAAGATACAAAATTCGTTAAATTTTTGTGTTTATCCAGTAGCAGTTAAATCTTAATCAATTAAAGAAGTTTAATTTGAAACATTATGGAAATTGCAATTGACTTGTGCTAATAATGTAGCAACAATAATCTAGTTCATTTTTCAAGTAAATCCGTAAAGAAAATTGGTTCAGAGATTCGTGCATTATAATAATGATAATCGTGAAGTCGTACTGGCTCGAATTTAGAACGGGGTTAATGAAAATTAAATTATAATTTTCATTACTGAAATTGCATAATTACGCAAGGAAGTTGGTTCCACGTGCCTTCCTTTCTGAACAGACGCGTATTCATCTGATACATAAAATATACAAATTTCAATGAATATGCGCAAGTGATTTGTTCTGCCTTTTTGTTACCTTTTAACGGCTAAGCTGTAGCGGTCCCGGGCAGATATTTGTGTGATGTGTGCGAGTAGTGATAAAAAGATAAGATAAAAGATAAAAGATGTTTATTCAGTAAGTAGGCCGCACGGGCACTTTTACACGTCAAAAATCTACCAGCGCTTCGCAAGAGACCACTGCTGAGAAGAAGCGCCGGAAGAAACTCAACAGTAAGTCGTTTTTTAAATATACAATTGTAAAACTTAACCTAGCATTATATAAAACAATGAATCTAACATACGATTGGTCCCCTGAATCTTGGATATTTTCTATGAATTTCTAATCTATATAAGTATGTATTTCTAATTGAGTTGTCTAGTGCCCATAGTACTAGCCTATAGCTAAGTTTGTGACTAGGTCAATTTGAGTGACATTGTCCCCTGATATATATTTTTTTGTAAGGCGATAAGGCCTCTCATAAATGAGTTTTACGCGAATAACGTCACGGGCAAAATAAAAACCTGTATTTAGGTACCTGTATTTAAAAATAGGTAGTCATTCGAATAACTGTGCATTTTTATTTTGAAATGTAACACCCGAATAAAAAAAAACGTTGCATTAAAATCTTTGTTAGCGCGTCATAATGTCCAAAAATAAACAGTTAAGATAATACTAATAAGTTCAAAATTGTCAACCTTACCCATAACTGCCTTGAAATACATACATACTTTAAATCACGCCTTGTGACGTCACACGTTACCGACGTGTTGCTACGCACCGACGCCATCACACATTTTTCCTAATAAACATTACGCGGGCCGCGGATTCCAGCAATGTTTTATAAATCCACCGTCGGGCTAATAGCCCATTGCGGCGCAAACCGGGATTTCGGCCGAATTAGCTTAATAGCACCCACTTCTTTAATTCGCATTTCATTCTCATTTCTTGCTTAATTTTTATTGACGATCAATTTTCCTCCATATTTAACGATGGGGCTTTGAACCGCATCGAAGCTAAGCTGCTTGAAACGTTTGATCGTTTTCTCCGTAAATCAACCTCCAGGGGCTTACCATGCAATACTAAAGGAGTTCAGTTTATGTTGAGAGAAAGGGGCAGTTATACAACCTTAACTGAAGTGTTTTGGTATGCCATGGTAACCCTCTAGTGCCTCTATTCAACTCTATAAAACCACATTAACGTCTTATGGTATTGTTTTTAAATCGGCCGCCATTACCGTCGAGTAAACAAGAGCTATCGAAACGTTGCTAATACGAAAACGTGTCAAAACAATATGGGTTTACCTTGAAGAACCTCAGCCCTGCGCCTGTATTATGATCGCCTTTACCGCGATGGAAGCATCCGTCACTCTTGCACCTTCGTACTGGTCTAAAAGTGACAGACGTTTGGTCCACGATTACCCACATCGATAAATGCAAACATAATAGGCTGGTGGTGTAGTGCATTATTATAAGAGCTTAAACTATTAGTGAAAATTTGTTCAAAATTGTGAATATAATTACCTAACCTTATTAGCGATTATGCAATATTCCACCTATCCCTATTGACCCACTACTAATAATATTCAATTAGTTGTTGCCGCGACTTTGTTTGTGTCCAAATCATTTATCGCAATTAAACTTCCAGGAAACTTCCAGGGTAGTGATTCTCTCAACAACGACGGTCGGATGGACGAACGAGTGAATGTCCTAGCGGTGAGTTTAAGTAGTCCCGTCAGTGCGAACAAAACATATTTTAGCGCGTGCATATTCAATTTAGCAGGATGGTTTCTGCTGGTGGATCGATCGTATAAGGCTGCTTAATTGAAAATGCACGTGCTCAAATGTGTTTTGTTCGCTCTGACGGGACTACTTAAACTCGCCGCTGCGATTTCACTCGTTCGTCCGACCGTCCGTGGTTTTAGAGAGAATAACACCCCAGTGTAATAAGAGCTTATGTAATTTCTGGGGTTTAACCTATCTTTATAACAAACTCTATTAAAATCGTGTAACAAAGTGTGTGTAACAAAGTTTATTTCGCATATTATTTGTATTTGTATTTGTACTGCTTATAATAAGAGTATGGATGGGAAAGTTTATAAGGAAGTTTGTTTAGATTTTTTAATATTTTTCTTTCTCTTTCTATCTTCAGATGAAATTTGGCACGTGGCGCCCATATCCTGGATTAGAATTTAGAATACTTTTTTTATACAGACGAAAATAACAGCTTAGGTGAGAAAAGCGTGAAACAGGTTCTACGAGGACGTAACAAACGATAATCATTTATAAGGATTAATATTAGGTTTTTTTGTTATGTCTAAAGCGCTGAACTTTAATAAAATTTGGAATGGAGATACCTCGAGCCCCCGACTTGATTTTTTACAATACTATTACAATTTCGCTAATAAAAACATTTAAAGAGATCTACGTAGGCTTTTGCCTGTTAGTTTACCATACAATACAAAAAATAAATCTAATTATTACATAATTACCTGTCAGTCAATTTGGGCGAGGCTACCATTAGCACGCCTACGATTACGCTGCTATTTCTCCCTATTTTAACAACAAATAAATATTAATTTGCTGTTTCAAATTACACAGTCAGTTGTCTTTTGTTCTAAATGTAAATTCACCTTGTTACCTTCTTAGCATAAGCGCCGCTTCTTTATGTATAGCATTTATTCTTTGCCCTTGCTTTTTTACGGCTAACTAGTCATTCGCGACTCTTACCTCGGCTGCAGCGTTGAATAGCAAGGCGACCTTTTTTTGGTGACGCACTAAGCCGCTACAAGAGGACGAGCCTGCTAACAAGCGAGTGCATCATTAGACTGTCTCTAATGACGCGCCGTGACCCAAACACGTCATCGCTAACTGCCCAGGGATTTCTTTATTTATATACCTTAGAAGTATTATGCCTTCAAAAAGAAAAAGGCAGTAAAAACCACGAAGTTTATACGCGTTTAATACCTTTTTGGTGTGGACGGCAGTTTTACACAACTCTAGATTTGAAAGTATAGCGTTTGTTTTATGTCGTAACGTATAAAGTGGTAAGTGACGAATGTTTTGGTGTAATGGGCATTGTGATATTATTATTTCAAGGGTTCAAAATGTATCTGGTTAATTGGTCCGATATAATATGGCAATCAATGCGTGGCAATTTAATGAACGGCTGGTCTATTGCATAATGCTATCTCAATCGCAGTCGACTTCAAAGTGGAGCAATTTTCATTTTGAAAGCAGACTTGCCTTGGAACTGAAAAAATGAAAGCAATTGTGATTACGAGTGCGTTCGGCAATAAGTCTGGTCTCAGTTAGCTATGCGAACTATTTAGAAAATTGGAGCATTTGTGCTACAATTTGTTAACATACGGTATTGGCACAATGAACTGAAGCAAGAAGAAACGGTCATTTTAAAACTATATGCTTACCTATATATTGTATTTGGCGTGGCGTCGATTCACCTTAGTACGATTTTATGTTGGATATCGGGAATAAGTATCTTTGCTAGGGTACTTTTGCTTTAAGGGGAAAACGCTATGAAGTTTGATTACGTTCATAGCGGAGTTCCTTGTTTTTTTTTTTTTTTTTTTTTTTTTTTTTTAATATCAGGGGACAATGTCACACCAATTGACCTAGTCCCAAACTAAGCTCTAGGCTTGTACTATGGGTACTAGACAACGATATAAATACTTATATAGAGAAATATATACTTAAATACATAGAAAACATCCATGACTCGGGAACAAATATTTGCGCTCATCACACAAATATCTGCCCTTACCGGGATTTGAACCCAGGACCTCTAGCTTCGTAGGCAGGGTCACTACCAACTAGGCTATCGCGTCGTCGTTTTGCCATAGTATCGTTTGTCCTGAAGTCATTTTACCATAACACTTTTGTCATAATGGATGTTAACCATAATGTTCAGTACCAATAACGCTTAATTCACATAATGACTACTGTATCGATAGTCCTAAAGCATTTTAGTCATAATTGTGTTCGCCATAATCTCTAATGTCCTAATTTTGTTAGTATTAAACACGTGACACCTAAATTAGTAAGATTATAATATCGATTGTCCTAACAGAACCGAATCTGTCAACCCCGATTCCACGTGGTCCTATATCTGCCCTACCCCTAGAGTGTGTATATAAAGACGGCGGCGCAGAGGGAGGGCAGCGCCCGCCCGCTGTAACCAAACGCAGACATCGTGTGAGCCGCAGTGGCTGAGGCTGGTCCGAAGCGACCGAGTCGACCAAAAAGCCGAAGTTGCGGTGCGTGGCGAGCACTGGTGTGGGCGTTTGGGTACGCAAGGGCGAAGGTGATGCACTTCCCGCAGTGCCGGAGCAGTCGCATGTTGTAAACTTTTATTATCATTAATTACTTCAATTTATGTCCCCTCCCCATGTGTAGGATGCTTAAACCAAACTATAAGAAAGCCTACGAAAACGCACCCACACACACACACACACATACACACACACATACACACACACACACACACACACACACACACACACACACACATATCAATGCATGCATGTCATTCGTAGTACAAATTGTCATGTTAGTAGGACAAAAGATAATTAGGAGCCAGCACGTTATGGCAAGTGAAATTAGCATTACAATCGTTATGGTAAAAATTAAAAAAGCCCGAGTTTCATTAGGACAAACGATTATTAGAAACAAAAAAATGATGTCAAGATAAAATACGTCAAGTAATCAATTATTAGCACAAACATTATGGTAATTGAAATTAGGATTACAAACGTTATGAGAAAACATAGGGAGCCTGCATAGCGCCATTTTGGTGTGCGCATTATCTATCTCTCGTGCGAAATCAATGCAAAAGGTGTTTATCTGTCTGTATTTGTCAGTTTTTGACAAATAATATGTATTTTGGAGATTTTTTGCTTCACGATAGTACATAATTTATGTTTCGGCACTTTGGCTAGTGTCATTATTACTTATTTCCAAATAGCATAGGTACCTATTCACTTTAATTACCAGCCCATATGTTAAAACTAAGTTAAAATGAATATCTATAACAAAACATTTCTCAACTATATTTCCGAGCATAAAATATTAACAAAAGACTGTCTCCGCTTATAGCCTCGTACACATTGGTAAGTGCTAATCCTTTTACGATACTCTTCCCGCGCACATTTATTACGTCACGTATAACAGTGCATCTGGCACATGAATTAGATTACAGTGAGGCACGTGTAGCTTGACATAATCCCGTTTGGATAGCAGCTGCCAAATTTGCAGGCAAACTGTCTCTGATCAGCGTCGCCACAACATGCCAATGCATCGATTGGGGCCTGACCCGGGGAACTAATGACGGTAATGTTTTAAAGGTTTTCGAAGAGATTTCTTCGGCATAAAATGCTTTAAGCCAGTTTAAGTCTTGAAATATGTTAAAACGTACTACTTTGTCAGGTAAACGTGGTTATTTAGCAATTAAAGTGCGTAACTGTACGTATTTGAATAGATAGGTACCTACTTTATTCGTTTTATTTACTTCTTGCAGTTATTGTAGGTACACATACATACATACATTAAATCACGCCTGTTTCCCAGAGGGATAGGCAGAGACCACTTCTTTCCACTTGCTATGATCTTGATCTTGTAGGTATTATCACATTATTATCTGTCAGGATCGTAGCAGATTAAGAGGTCTGTCAGGATCGTAGCAGGAGGAAAGAAGTGGTCTCTGCCTACACCTCTCTGAAACAGGCGTGATTACATGTACAGTGGCGTTCAGAATTGCATGGACAATTTATGAATGAATTCATTCATAAACTGTCCATGCAATTCTGAACGCCACTTTATGTACCTACGCATCACATTATTATTTTAAACACGCTGACATTTTTTAGGGTTCCGTAGTCAAACTAGGAACCCTTATAGTTTCGCCATGTCCGTCCGTCCGTCCGTCCGTCCGTCCGTCCCCAGTCTAGCTCAGAGACTCATGGTACTAGAAAGCTGTAATTTGGCATGAATGTACATATTAGTCACGCCAACAAAGTGGTAAAATAAAATTTTGAAAAATTTTTTTTTTTAATGCACCTCCCCTACACGTAACGTGGGGTTGTTTTTTTTTTTCTTGCCTACCCCATAGTGTGGGGTGTCGTTGGATAGGTCTTTCAAAAATATTGCGGGTTTATGAAAACAATTTTTCGATTAAGGGATCCGTTTATGAAATATTAAGCTTTAAAGCGCTATTTTTTGTTAGAGTCAAGTGTCCCCCCCCCCCTACAGCCAAAACTACAAGTACTAAAAATCTGAAAAAAATCTTCAACGAAAGCGCATATAACGAATTTTAAAGGAAAACTATCACGGCTAAGTAGACATGATTAGTTCCTGAGATACAGGCGATTAACGGGTTTATACCTACTAAAAATCATCTAAGACAGCGCCAAATAACTTTAAATAGAAAATTGTTTCATATACATGTTGATTTTTGAGATAGTTTTTGTGTTTGTCGTTACGGCTTCGGAACCCTACACTGAGCATGGTCCGACATGCTCTTGCCCGGTTTTTTAAATCAAAACACGCTGTTTTTTTTATCAATCAATAAATAAGGAAAGTTTTAGTGCCCCGTTTAATGAAAATAATAACTTAACATCCGGAGCAGTCATAATAAAAGCCAAGCCATAAAATAGTCGTTTTCTGTAATGGATGTTTTCAACTTTGTTACACTTAATTGCGTTCAACAAAAAAAAAAACATAAATAACAAACGCATGAAAGATAATTTAAAAAGTACTTTGGACTAATTTCTTTATAAAGTTTTCATGGATGACATTCCTATTCCACAGTTGATTAGAATATTACAAATTTATTATTAAACCTAACTTAATTGACACTGGGCTTTTTATTTTAATTGTACTTAATTGCACTTATTCCAAGTATAAATACTTTCAGGTTTATTTCATTTCTAAACTTTATTTTAACGTAATTTAAGAAACAATAATGTTTTATCAGTCTTTATTTTTTAGTGATAAGTTCATAATATTACACGTTTTTAGTTTTAAAAAAACAACACCTATATTTAAAATGTACATGTCATATTATGACACTAATAAAACAATAGTATTATTAAACAACATTACAACATTCATAAAACTCGTTTAATACTAGCTACATTTAACGACAGTCCATACCAAAGTAACAAGCAAACTTTCAACATATTCCACAATTAACTGCTCGCGTTCGGAGTGCAAACTTTCATATTTTAGTATAGGTGAGCGCCTAGTTTCTAATAACCTGCGAAATATATGGAACCCTCGTTTTCCTAGAGTTTTAGAGGTAAACTTGCAATGAGACCCAGGGGCGCTATCAACAACACTTACTCTTCAGTTATGTCTGCCGTGCTCCTGTCGGTGTCAAGGTTCGTTGGATATTACATGGCCAACTTTTTGTATTAAATAAATGCTTTGGGATTTTAAGAGAAATTGTAAAGTAAATTATGAAATGGTTTCACGTGACATGGGGTGTTTATGAGTTTAATGGGTTTGAATAAATTCGGTTTCCTTTTTACAAATAGAGTTTTTTGGATTTACAATCAAGTATATCATCGTTTTACTTGAAATAGTACTAGGGTAAAGTCTTTTTTAACCATTTTTAATATTACAATTATACTACTTAGTCTAGCGTTATATAAAGCTGTAAATATTAAATTTAATATAATATCAAATAGCATGCGTAGTCCAGCAGGAAAACATGTCAAAAATATTACGAGAGAGATAAAGGGAGAAAAGGAAAAAAAAAATCACTAGACAACCAAATATTTTTTTTCATTTGTTTTCCTACATCAACGGTGTCCCCTAGACAAACAACTTTGCAATTTCACGAATTATTAATAATTATTATTAATTATTATTAATTAACAAATTGGGTACCGCAAGATCGGATACGACGACGTGGCAGACCCCGGCGCAGATGGCGAGATGAGCTTGAAGCCTTTCAGCACGATTGGCGGGAGACTGCCCAAAACCGAATTAAGTGGAAGGATGGGAAGGAGGCCTTTGCCCAGCAGTGGGACATTCCGGGCTAGTAATAATAATAATAATAATAATAATAGTTGTTTCGGCAAACGGTCTTATAGCGAAGAGTCTCGACCAACACCTCAAGAGACTCTCGCTAGATGGCTGAATCAAGGGCCAGATACAGAAGGCAGTACTTCTCGACACGGCACGTATTGTGAGGAGGTTCCTCTCTCTGCAGCCCTAACCACCGGTAGCTTGAGCCCTGCCCCGCTGCCGGCGGCATTCGTAGGTTAGGTTTTTTATAATGTTTATTTTTTATATTAGTATTGTTATTTTACTTTTATAATTGAATATTTATTGTAAAAAACCTAATTTACAGAAAATTAAATAAATACTTAAAATAATAATAATAAATTTTGGGTTTAGGCCAAGCATTTTTGTCTGTTAGATAGTCCTCGAACCTATACTTAGTGGGTCGTTCTCAAAAAAGTGGCACCGCCACCTGTCAATAGGTGTCTCTTAGAACTTTTTTTTCATAAAGCGTCATCCATATAATTTAGTTATCAATTCATATTAAAAGACACTTTTTGAATAGAGGCCAAATGGTTTGATATAAATTCTAATTATATTAATGACCATAAAATCAATTTGTAACTACGTTTTGTCGCTCACCTGCAGTGTCCCAACGCGAGGCACTCATGTTTCGAGTTGATTAAAACGTAAAAATCACAAACGTAACTTAGTGCGAATACTATTTTTTACTTACACATATACTCAAGATTTAAAACTGTAGTGTCGAATAAGAATACTATACTCATATTTCGAATTATTTGAAATTTATTCTTATCCACGACAGTTTTTGTCGTTCACCTGTCATGAGATAAACGCTACCTCTGTGGTTAAACTATCTCGTCTAACCTGCCTAACCCCGCATAATTCGAGACCTACAGTCCCCAGCTACCGCTGTTAGAAGTAACACGTCGTCAGTGTGAAGTTCTCAAAAATAATAAACAAAAAACTTACGCGAGCGGGAGTTTGTAATGGGTACGTAGTCGCTATTCTGTCTTCCATATTTTAATAATTGTGTGACTTATTGTATTGATATTAATTTATAGCACGTAAAACATGGTTTATTTTTATGTCAATAAATATGCAGTTCATTAACCAAGGTGCTTAACTTGTATTGATGATATAACTGTCATTTTGTCCATGACCTGTATGTCGTTCACCTGTCTAAAAAAAACAGGTGAACGACGTTTACGGCAGACGAACGTCAATTATTTAATAACTTATACTGTACACCAAAAATACTTGTGGCATAAATATTTTATACCCGACTACACGAAGCGGGGTTGTATACCGAGCGTATGTATGTAGGTAAATACGTATGTATGTAACACCCTGTAGCCTATACGGTTCACCGGATTTCAACATATGAGATGCCGTTACGGTTGAAAGGTAAATAAGGTGTGTTAACCTGCTAACAGTTTTACTTTATTTGTACGTATTTGTCGCCAACCTGCCCCTATTGTCGATAACCTGGTTACAAATAGTCATTCACCTGCTTACCGCATAGTTCAAATACAAATATAAATAATCTTCTAAAAAAATTAAATAAATCACTTCCCTCCACGTGATATCGATTACTCGATTTTATTTCTACCGATCTTAATTAAAAAAAACAGCAAAATCGGAAACTTTCTGAAAAATGTAAAATTAATTCATCGGTGCCACTTTTTTGAGAACGACTCTAGTATGCTTTAGACATTAACGACTTTTATACGTAATTTTTAAGTGCAGGAAAGTAACGTTAAAACTTCGTCAGGTAATTTATTATAGAAATGAATGCATTGACCAACAAATCATTTTTATATACTTTTATTTATCAAGAATAGCGAAAGTGTTCTTTTTATTCCGTAAAAACAACCAGTTCACCAAAGACAGCGCGGAAAAAGCCAGTTTAATAATTAAAATCAATAGTTATACTATTTTACGAGCACAAGTCCTTGTCCCATTTGAGCACAAAAAGCACATTAAAATATCTACTCTGTGTAAATTTAAGCAACCGCTAAATGCCTGAGGTTTTGCCGCAGGCTCTGAGGGTAGCCGCGGGGTGATACCGATACCGCACACGTGTTCTTATAAGCAGGGGTCGTAACAGGTAGTGCTTACTAACCTAAACTTGACGTACCTTCATTCAATAATGTATTCCTATCTCACTCACGCACGTATGAACATGTCTCAAGTTTAGGGTAATAAGCACTACCTACCTACTCCGACCTCTGCTAATAAGTTAAATGTAACTCTTAAACACTTTAGGGATAGGAAGCTGTGTCGCTATTGCCTAACGCACTCGCAATGGCTTCAAAGCGGAACATTTTGTATGCAGACAAGCCTTCGATTTTCAAAATGAAAACAATGGCGATTGCGAGAGCGTTAAGCAATAGCCCTCTGGGTCACTATTTAACGGGGTGAAATCATATTACTTTTTACTTTTTATTGTACCTATTGTCAACGTTACGAAAGCTCTTAATTACTTTATAGTAGTGGTGGCCGAGTTAAAAATAATACGATAAGAAAGAAAGAAAGGCATTATGGTGTTTTTTTTAGTGTTGGCCGGACGTTACGTAGGTTCCGTTCCGGTCACTACCACCATCTTATCCTTTCACCCACCGTCAGGCAGCAGTGTTAACATCATTGCGTTACGGTGTGGGGATAAGACCACCGGTGAAATTTGAGCAAAGAGGCATCCCATCTTAGTTCTCAGGGATAGCAAAGCAATTGGGGTCTTAAGTTTGTAGTCTTGAGAATACAAGTGTCTATAGAACAGATCAGTAGCACTAGACACGGTGCTTTCGACGAATGTTATCGCTATCGAAAACGAATAGAATTGACATAAGCGCTCGACAACACCAACTGGCAGCTTATGTCAATCCTTTTTCCTAATTTTCGATACCGATATGATGGCAGTTTTCGATTTTCGTTTACGTTAGCGTTATACACGCATCATGTTTAGCGCCACACTAACTTTAACTAAAGCAAATGAAAACCGCTATCCCATGCTACGTTTGGCTTGTAAGTCGGGTTAAAATACACGACGGTAATTTATACAGGTTAAGTTCGAAAATGGTCAGCCGTCTGATGCTCCGCTTAAACCAAAACTTTCCTGGAATCTACACGTGTATGACCTTTACAAGTTTCAAGGCTGCTTGTTACTTCGGTTTTGATGTTAAGCGGTGTTCTCCTAGATTAGAAGGGTAACAAGCACATCCTCGTTTGGTTTAAACGTAAACACGATTTATATCAGTGTTGCGTGGTTTAGGGGGAGCAGATATACAGACAGACAGACCCGGAAAGTGACTTTGTTTTTTGGGCCATTCTACGTTTCGTTGTACATAACTTTTAGCCACGCTCTCACTAAACTATTTTTATTTCAACAAACGGTAAAGTGCTGCTTTTTCTAACTTGAAACTAGAAAAGGGAAGTAAATAAGCTTATATATAGAATTAACCTAATTCATAAAAAGTTATTTGTAATAACTATAAAGTGAGTAACGCAGTGGACGTTGATGTCCCGGCCTTTTCTATGGAAAATGTGCAATTTACCACTGAGTTACCAAGGTTCTTCAGCGATAATTAAGTAATTCAAGAATATTTATTTGGAAACCGTTAAACGTAAACATTCTAAGTTCACGTTATTTGGTTATTTGCGGATTCATAATTTGGTATACTTTAAATATCGGACGATACCAAAAATGTACACTGAAAAGTAGAATGGCCCTTTTACTAGATATGTAATACCGTTTCATTTGCATTTTTTTGTGAAAACACATTTTGCACAAACGGGCTAAATAAATAAAAATAGTGTATTTAATTATAATTTATTGGTATTCATTACTGGTTAAGCATACTTAATTGTATTTTATAGTTAAAAAATCACCAGGTCTTGCCCGAAACACTGGATGATTCACTCCACATTATTTACATGTAAAATAAACCAGCCTGTGGCCAATTTAATGAATACAATATTTTATTTCAATGATTAGGTACTAATATTTACCATAACATAAATTAGAACACTTACAAAGTTCTCAGTAACTCAAGCGAAATTATATTTTCGTCCAATTATATTAGTATTGAAACGATATAATACCAACAAGATTCTTTTAATGATGCTAAATACTCAAAGCTTCTTAAGTTTTGTATATATTTTCTTTTTACTGGTAATTGTTATGAAAGCTTCGTACTGCGGAGTCTAGACATTGTAAAGTGCGTCATATACACAGCATTTTTTATAGTTATTAGAACTTAACTAAGTAAATACTCTTTTTTTGTATTTTTGTATTCGAGGACACTTGTTGTAGTGAATATTCCATGCATTAAAGTCTGTTGTCCACGTATCACTTACACACTGTCTGTGTCAGCCATCGTAAGCATTCAATAAAAGAGTATTTAAAAAGGGGTATTATAACATCTATTCTAAATGTGTTAGGTCACTTTAACTAGAAAATATAAGTAATCTTGTCTCGTGTTTTATTTACATGTTTATCAACCGCGTTATAGATGTAGCATGCATATAATATAAAAAGAAAGCCAGACTCTATGTCTTATCAATGGCCACCCTAAAAACCCTTGGACCTAGTAATCTGAATTTTGTGTTTGAAATGTAGACGAAGAATATTATTTTTTCGAAAGTCGACGAATTATGTAAAATAAAAATAATTATAAATGTGTTACGATACTTTTAAATAGTTTGTAATAGCATGACATTGTAAATATAATTATAAATACCAGTATATGTCCTATCTCGTTGCTGTGCCCGACAGGTTTCGTAATGCACATAAAACTACTTTATTCCAACTTAGCAACCTGTACACATTATGGATGCAATAAAATGTTAGATCGAAAGCTTACGTCAAACCTATACTTATTTCCTATTTTCGAAATATGTCTCTAACATGCCTAGCCTAATGGAAATATAAACAGCCAATGATCTCCCTGTCGGGTCGTGCCGCCTGCCGCTAATAAAAGAAACCTTTTTATCATTGCCTTGAGATGTTAACTGAGATATTAAAATATTCACGTAGGTTTTCCGAGACGCTATTGAAGCGTAAATCTTGGAGTCGATCGTAAAAACGGTTCCCAAGAGCGAAGAAAGTAACTCTGTTTCATTGGATTCGATCCGTACCATTGTCCTCATACGCACTCTGAGAAAAAAGACCAATTTCTGAGATTTCCGAAGGGCTTAGCTTCATTTCCTTTTATATCTCCCCAGATACTAAATTCGTTCAGCCAATAATAAAAAATCGTCGGGGACAGTCGGAATGGACTTGACGTAGAATTTACTCGCCGTCCCCCGGGCAAATTGGACATTACAACGCACTTAAATCTCGTATTTCGTTCAGGTAGACTATTACTGGACCATTACGGAAAGATTATGCCACCAGTTTAAGCAATAACAGCATTGGGTATTTAAACAGCGGAAAATAATTATTAAAGTGCTTTAGAACGGGTTGAAGCGCTGACTAAGCAAGTAAGCATCTATTTGTGGAACTCCAGTCCTTAAGACGAGGGTTGTAAGGGCGCGGTTTGCGCTTTATTGGTATTAGCAATTCATTTTGCTCTGCGCTTTCGTAATTTCGAATGCCCAGTATTCTAAAATGCCAATACGAAATATTACCCCGTAACTCCAAACCGGACAACAATGCAGATACCTCGAATTATGTTGAAAGCTACCAGGCCATGGAATAATAATCAATATGGCTAGCAAAAATCTATAGATTGACCTTTTGAAAAAATAGCTTTACGGAATTTGAAAACACAAAGACTATACCTACATATTTATTCATATGCATACTTTGGTTAGACAGGTTATGGTTAAGTGATTGTTAAGGGTCACTAAGCTGGTTACTAAATGTGACTGCATAATATACTTAAATGAAAACAATCTGATAAATCCAGACTTATAGGTATAATTACGCATAAGTTTTTTTTACATTTAAGGGGTTATATTATAACAGAACGGCGGTAAATTTTTGGCTGTAAATCAACAAGCACGATACAAAAAGATAAGCTTCTTTTAACCCTGAAACTACTTTTTCAATATCTACGAAGTTATTCCCATGATTTTTTATCGAAAATAGATGCAAGCAAATTATATACAACTATATCAAAACGCCAAAGTCTCACCATAAGAATTCATTTTCTACCGATTGTATGGAACCCTAATAACAGGTGTATTTGTGTAGAAATAAGTTATCAACATGTTATTTATTATAAATCAAACATTTTTACCTAAAAATAAACTATTTCACTTCAAAACGTCGTGCGCCTTTGATTAACATCGTTAATTTAAGAAAAAATAAATTATAATTATAAGTAGTTATCACCTCTTGGTACAGTAGGCCTTATAAGTAGCTGCACACTTTTGTACCTTATCGCTTTAACGCGTTTGATAGATTAGCGCAACACTTAAAATATGACGTTAAAGTGACAACCTCTCTGTCGTACGGATATTTATAAAAGGAATGCCTTCAATTATGTGTATTAAAGTATATAATAAGCTTCCCGATAACCTGAAAATTTTGCAGGGTCTGGATTTCGAATCTAAACTCACTAAGTGGCTATTGCAACATTTGTTTTATAGTGTTAACGAATATTTGGTTCATAAAGATTGTTAAAATTGAAATTGCTGACAGTTAAATAAGTTTTTTTTTTTACATCATTTAAATAACTATAACTTTTGTCATTATTTTACTAACATCATAGACTTTTTTTTTGTTGTGAAACATAGAATTAGGACTTCTATGCATGAAATTTCTTAAGTTTTAAGTACCTACCTAAATATTGTAATGCCCTTTCAGGGCGTCCATGTGGAACTGACTAATCTAGAATAACAACACCTTTCTTTTCAATGTAACTATGTGCCTCTATGCGACAACAATAAATGATTGATTTGATTTGATTTGATTTGATGACAAAGCACTAAAGTGAAAAGCTACGTGTGCTAACTCGGGGCTCGTTCTAGGGATTTGATATCGATAAATATGATGTCGATAATTATATATTTAATTATTTATACACGTGCTCATTAAAAAATCTCTACTAGGTAATATGAAGAGGTAAAGCTATGAAGAGGCAAGCTAATAAAAGTGCATGGAGTTCATTTCAAGCAAAACAAGACAATTTACTGTCAGTCCCAGTCATATGCTAGAGTCAATAATATTTAAGGTAATATCCCGCCACCTCCGAGTCCATAATAATTTAAAGTGGATATTTCCATCTATACGGCAATCTTTATTACCAACATATGGGAAAAATATAGATTGTTTACTATGGAAACCAAATCGAAATAGAATAATAACATTTGCTTATTATTTTATTTGATAATGTAGAGAGAATAAATATCATTTATTAATATATATATGTATGTATATATATAAATGTGGGACTAGTTCAATCGGTGTGAGATTGTCCCCTTATATATACATATATATATACTCGTATGTATATTCGAACCCAGGACCACTAGCTTCATAGGCAGGGTCACTACCCACTAGGCCAGCGCGTTAATGTTGAATAACGTCTTGATGTTGGATATTGTTTTTTTTTTGTCGACGACATATTTTGCAACAATACTACTTACTTACTTACTTTATGTATTTTGGTATTCGAGATTCATCTGCTTATAACCGACCGTACCTACTTCAACCGAGCTGTGACTGACACATTAGTTCTCTTCACCACTTCAATGCGCAAAGTTAAACTACCTACAGAATCATTGCGAGCGCACTTGTCAATGGCAAATATTATGGTCGTCACATTAGGAAACGTCTCACCCACGTCACGGTCCGAACTTCTCCACAATCATTGCCAAGGGAAAGGACCTTTACTACATTTGCTCAAATAGTTGAGTTTATTATAATAGATGGGAACATTTAATATCACGTTTCTGAGAAAAAAGGTCTTCATCTTTCGTTTTTATTTTATAAGTAGCACTTTACATATTAAAAAGAATGTAAAGGTCATGTCGTATCAAAAAATTAAAGAGGCGGCGTGGGATCGAGCAAAATGGAGAACTTGCTTTGAGCTTGCCCGACAAGAGCATAGCTCGAAGATAAGAAGAAGAAGAAGAGACTTTTACAAGTCGGACAAGCACTTCGTAAGGGACGAATGCAGTAGGTTAACTGATGAGGAGAAGCGCCCTAACTCAACAGTTGGTAATTTTTAAGATTTCGTACCCAAAGTGTGCCTATTACTAAGCGTTCACTATTCATCTGTTCGTCCATCGTCCGTCTGTCTTTCAGCGGTCTGTATCATATTATGAACCGTAATAGATTGACGGACATGTTATGAATTAATTTTGAGACAGTCAATTTATAACCTTACGATTTTTGAATTAAGAGTTAAGTCTCCATTATAAATGCCTTCTAATAAAAGGGTTCAACATTGGTGCCGTCACCCTATAACAAGAAGAATATTTAATTAAATTTAAAACTAAAGAGTACCATAAAAGAACGGTACAGAACTTTTTTTGTGCGCGTCGACCACCACTTGGTCGGTTTTTTTTCAACATAAAATATTATTATTATTAATTACGCTTGATGTATCACACAGATCACATAATGTTAATATTTTAATATTACCAATATTACCATCGGTTAATTTTTAACCCCCGACGCAAAAACAACGGGATGTTATAAGTTTGACGTGTCTGTGTGTCTGTATGTGTGTCTGTCTGAGGCATCGTAGCTCCCGAACGGATGAACCGATTTAGATTTTGTTTTTTTTTGTTTGAAAGCTGAATTAGTCAAAAGTGTTTTTAGACATGTTTTATCAAATTCGGTAAGTTTAAAAAGCGTGAAATTTTTTTTTTATAAAAAATTCAAAATCCCTCGACGGGTTTTTTTATTTTTAATTTAATTTCAGGGTGCCTCCTTATTTAACCGTTAAATACTAGTGAAACTGATATGAAATTGCTTTGAAAATCTCATTAGGGTTGGCACGTCATACCCACAAAACTCAGCATGGCTGCCAACGCAGTAAAACTTGAAAAGAGCCTATTGAAGCATCTTCTTGAGTTGTGACAGCGGTGTCCCGAACAGACGTGGCCGAAACTTCCCCCGCGAAACTTTGGCGCAGACATCACAATATATTTCAGGGCCACTTTACTAAAATTTATGTAATTTCAGACTTGTCGTGGTACGTTTATGGTAACCTAAGACATCTTTCTGTAGTGAACAACTGCGTGTAGTGAATAAGTGGAATCGCAAGTCACTAGCCGCCCGACACCTCGCACACCACAGTAATTGGTTTTCGCGGTGCCTTGTGCACGAAATGGCATTTGCTATTCTAGAACTTTTACTGGCCAGACTATTTTGGTTTAATAAACGTTACGGCTTACGTCGAGTGCATTAATATTTGAACACGTTAGCACCGTGTCTATTTAATGTCATGTTTAAACTGCCATATATGAATTGTCACAGCGATTAATGTGACAAGGTATAATCACGGTAAGAAAAGGTTCGTCACTTTTGAACCTTAATAGCATTAAAAAGAGTAGAAAAGTGACGAAACGTTTCTTACCGTGACTGTACAAAAGTGTACATACATTTATGAACTCTGCAATAAATAAGTATCAAGGGACTCTAGGCTTGTATTTTGAGTACTAGACAACGATATAAATACTTGTATAGAGAAATATATACTTAAATAGACAGAAAATCTCCATGACTCAGGAACAAATTCGCGTTCATCACACAAATATCTGCCTATTATAGGCAGGGCCACGACCAACTAGGCCAACACCTCGTCAAATGAATATACAAAATAAGTAGTTATTAAATAGGTAAGAAACCCCGATATTAACGACCCTTTCTTTCAGAGCTCATATCTCATAAACAGCCCGACCGATTTCCTCTTCGCTCTCATACTTTCTTATTAAGAGCGAGAGAGAGACAAGTACAAACCCGAAGCACCTTCTAAGAGCTCACAGACCGTACACGTTAAATGCGTCGGGGGCCACAAGGTACCCAGCGAAATTTTTGGAGCTCGCTATTTTCTTGTTGTATTTTGATCGAAATTTGAAGTTTTTTATTCCAGAACACGAAGTTATATCCGATTCCGAGACTCGCTACGAACCGGGAATACAATAGGCATATGAAACCGTCGGAAACACGTGCAGTTCGCACGAATGCGCAACCCTGGGCCGATATGGTGCAGTCATAAGCTCGAGCTATAAAACCGTCCTCTGTTATGAAACCGCCACACACGGACCGCGAAACTTCGTTTACGATACTTTAGTAACCGACCTAGTTTAGCATAAAACGAGAAAATGTTTTTTCTTCATTTATTTTGAGACACGGATGATTTTGTAACTGTTGACAAATGCGATAGATTTGTCATTTTACTAAAACACCGGGTCTAGTGTGAGTCGGACTCGCGGACTTTGGGTTCCGTACCGTCGCACAGTAGGTATATTCCGTTCCGTAGGTATATTCCGATTTGAATTCGATTTCGAATTGAATCAGCGCGAACTCAACTCACACTTGACCATTTTCTAGAATTTGTTGTGTTTTTTTAGGGTTTTTACTACAATCATACCAAATTTGACGCTTGTATATTTTACAATGCAAAAAAAAATTAAATACGTTTGAAAAAACGTTTCTTATATGATTTGTAAGCAAATCCGCTGTAATAACACATAATATTTTTGTAAAAAAAATCATCCTGCTATGTTTAAAAGATACAGCTGTTTTAAGTTATGATAGACGCATGGACGGACTGACTGACAGCGGAGGCATACTAAAAGGGGCCTCTTGGGCTCCCTTCGGGTACGGAACCCTAAAATTACAGACATACATTACATAAACTCACGCTTTCATTCAGAGCTACAGAATTGCCAACAACTCTAAAAAGTTGTTGATAATTCTGTAACCACATTTTGCACAATTAGGCTAACATGTTTAAAAATGAATGTATCAATTAACTCCGTAGCTTTTCCTTTTCAGGCTCGTTATCACATACTACGCAAATATAATTCCAAAGATGGTGGTGGTATCACCCCCCCTCCGCGTAGAAATCGTTTATTACGGACAAGTCTAAAAAAAGCAAGCTTAAAAAAAACCAAATGCTGTTTGTACAATGTACTCGTAGTCAAAGTAATGTTACTTATCATGTATATTATTTTTAATTAGGCCAATTTCACATAAAAAATAAATAGCATATAACACTGTAGTGGTTAAGACGAATCTAACCACGTATAATTTATTAAAATCTTTTAACCGTTTAGTAGTTACGAGGGAACACAGAGTCGCTTGCCGTAGTCGGGTAATAAGTATCATTTGTCGTTCCTCAGGGTTTAAGCTATCCCAGCTATTCAGTGGATTGGCCATAAAAGCGTAACAGACAGACAGAGCTACTTTCACATTTCTAATATTAGTGTGAATTCTATATACAGTTGCAGAGCGATATAAAGGCCTGAAGCGGCATTTATCTCGTTAATGGATTAAACCTCGAAATTCATTGTCTTTAGGGGCTCTATTCAACTCGGTACCATATTGATTTTGACACGGTATCATATTGTCAACGTTATGATAGCTCTTATTTACTTAACATTAAAGGTGGTCGAGTTCAATCAATAAAACACATAATATAACATGATAACATGTCAAAAGCCTCAAAATGTGGCTATATGGTTTTACCAAGTAGAACCTATACAGTGTGTGACATCCATAAGAACGTCAATTTTAAGTAATGATAGCTTTAAGTGCTGTTAACCGTTTAAAGAGGGAATTAAGGTTCAATAAATTTAGTGTAATTCATTTTTAAAGGGTCCATCGAACAGCAATGTATAACATTAAGTTTAAGTCAATTGCAAGTTTATTTAGGGATAATTGGGATAGGCCCAAAAAAATAACACAGTTTTTTCGTATTTGTGTAATTTTAAGAGACTAATTTAATTAATTTTGTATTTGACACGATAGTTTTGTTTTAATATATTTATTTATTAAGCAGACATTTTATGGATGACATGATTATTTTAAATTTGTGTTGGCATAATTTCTAATAAATTAAAAAACATTTAAACGATCTAATGCTAAAAAGTGATTGTAATAGTGTATTAAATATACTATTTCAAGCTGTTTTCGCCTAACCCGTAAGATACACCTAGGAGGGCTTCAAGCCGAAAACAAAAGTCAAACAAAGGTTAATTAATATACTCTTGTCGAAATATCCGAAATATAATATAAATATTTCGAAAGAATATTTCGAGTAATCGTAAAAATATGAACAATCCCAATTCAGCTATTTTTGATACATTAGGTGGCAAATTACGAGTAGTTAGTATGAAAAAAACAGTATAACTTATATTAACAATACACATGTTTTTATGTTAATTAGGATGCATATTAACTGTTGTCAAAATACGAGTATAGTTGTGTTCGTTAGGATGTCACCAATTGTACTGCGCTCCTACGGAGAAAAGGCTCAAGTGCAATTAATTCATAGAAGCACATTAAACTCTCAAAGGTTAAAATAAGGTTGAAAGTGCAATACAATCTATATTTTTCCTTTTTTCCGTATTAGATAGAGCCACTGATGTTTAAAAATACGTGTATCAATCTACAAAACAGAATTACGTTGGTTTATTGTCGGTAAATAAGAAGAACGACCCAGTTATCTTGTTACATCACAAGCCCTACTTAAGTTACCTTTATTTGATTATTCCAAAATCTGTAAGAGCGATATCGTCGATAAGTTCAATTTATTAATACAGGCCTAAGACAGCGTTTATCTCGAGAACTCGAGAATGGATTAAGACCCGATTTTCATTGTCTTCAGAAAGGTTTATGTGGCGTATTGTTTTATAGCTTATAAGGTAAAGGTGCCTTTGCTAAGACTACTATAGATTGCACTAATTAATATTTTTTATGAAGATGTTTATTGTCAATTGACGATCGTTGGCCTAGTTGGTAGTGACCCTGCCTTCGAAACTAGCGGTTCTGAGTTCAAATCCCGGTTAGGGCAGATATTTGTGTGATGTGAGTGAATATTTTGTTCCTGAGTCAGTGGACGTTTTCTAAGTATTTAACTATATATTTCTCTATATAAGTATTTATATCGTTGTCATAGTATAGTCAGGGTAAAAAAAGGTTCGTCACTTTTGTACCTTAAGAGCGTTGAAATACCTTTTTTACCCTGACTATACAAGCCTAGGGCTTATTTTAGGACTAGGGCAACTGGTGTGAAATTTTCCCCTAATATTTATTAGTTTTATGATGCATAAAAAAATTCACGGGACGATTTTATTTTTTAAATTAAAATTAAAGATTTTATGATTTATTTATTCACTTGGGCTTTTTACACGACGGTAATGTAAAGCGAATTTACTAGTAAGTACCAGGTACAGAAGTGTGCAACTACTTATAACAATAGAATACAAAATAATCATTTAAGGCTGACTGAACATCGCCGACAGAATTGACACATGTTGAGAAACTCAAGCCTTCCGAAATGATAGCACAAAGTTTATATAATAGCGCAACAGCCGCCAAGCTTTTACCGGAGAAAGTTTTAACTGCGTAGCGTTTACTCAAAATGCAAATTACAGGCTCCATATAGGCGAGGCGGAGTTAGCGCCCCACAGGATGTGATACACGGGAACCCAATATTAAACCACACGATTACGCTATAAATTTCAACTTGGCGAGTGTAGAAGTTTCCACAGGCACTATGTTTACACGTTTTTAAGTGCGCTGTGTAAATCACCGGGGTCAGAAATCAGTTGCCGGGTGTAAATGCTTCCATTTAGTTACACTATCAATCTGTTGTGTTTAATATACCACACTTAATCAAAGAACTTATGTGTGAATGTTTATAAACACTTTATTGTACAAAAGAAAAACAAGCAAAAAAACAATGAATTTCAACATATTTTCTAACCTTTGAGAGATTGAGGAGTGAAAGGTTGTGCATCGAGTAAGCAAGTGTAAGTGTGTAAGTCATAAAACTTATAAGTATTTTAAACCTTTAAGGCGGTAGGTATGCATAGCATAAGGTTCAGTTTTTATATCGAAATGAAATCCAAATCAAAATCATTTATTTATTATCAACAACGTTTTTACAAAAAGTTGTCGAATCCTCCTTTTAAGTTTTACACTTGTGTTAGGAGGTATTCGCTCTTTGATTCAAGGTGACTATAATGTTAATAATACACTATAACTTAATCTAAAGATATTGGTGAGAACAGGAGTAGGTAAATCCCTTATTGGGATGAGGTTGTGCATACATTTTAGTGTTTAACCTCTTTTTTTTACTTAAAATTATGTCTTAATTTAACATCGTAACAGGTTTGCAATGTTACGTAAATCTTTATTTAAGGATGAAAAATCAAATGAGGGATGTTTAAAAAACAAATCGCACATGACTATAAATTACTTTGTAACATACTTTTGTTCGTTTAAAGGTACAACTTATGACTATATACTAGCTTCAGGTACATGTATATAAGTATCTCATAAACTAAGATAACAAGGGAATCGCAACATGTGTGCTTAATTTGTTAGCAACTCTTGAACAACATTAATAGTCCGTCCATCAAAACTTTGCTAACTTTCTTTACTCCCTTAATGAGGACAATAAGATCCTTTGTATTTATTTATTGCATAGAAGCAAGTTAAACCTAGCTCTTAAGGAATACTGTTTGCTCGTGTAAGTAGTAAATTTGTTATGTCAGTTCAATGAAGTGAAATAACAAAGTAATAAAGTTGCTAAGCAATAATGATACGTTTTCCAAGTAGTGTTCTATATAATGTATTCGTATTATATTTTATTGGTACCTGACATTTTATGGCTTTATTTACTTACGGTCGCGTAATTGCCTATTTGTTAACAGTATGTTATTCGGGCTTGTTTGGTTTATATATTTTTTTTAAGAACACGTACAGTCGTACATTAAAATATAAACAGGTAATTAAGTAACAATATAAATACCTAGAGGTTCATAAAAAGTACAGTAATAGGTACTACAGGTTATTTAAAACTAATGATACCTACACTTTCATTGCCATCATGCATGCATGCATTTTCACTATGGTGGTATTATGGATTTTTTATTCATGTGTAAAAGGTACTTAAGGGACGACGCGTTGGCATGGTAGTGTTGCTGCCTACGTAACTAGCGGTCCTGGGGTCAAATCCCAGTAAGGGCAGATATTTGTGTGATGAGCGCTAATATTGTTTGTTCCCGAGTCATTGAGGTTTTGTATGCATTTATAACCATTTACTGACCGCATTTTTAAATGTAAACTAAAAGCATTTTGCTGCCAAAAAGCCTTTTATTCTATCACAGAGTTCTTTGGTAGTTACTAGTTGAGTAAATTTCTCGAATAATCTTCGTCCATAATGACTTCAAATCAATCCAATGACATAATGCAATTAAATTTATAGTGAGGACTAGTTTATATGCTATTGAATCTGATATTATTATATTATATTAATGTAAAACTGACTATGTATGATTATTACAAATAAAGAAATGCTATCTTATCCTATCTTATTTAAGTATACATTATACATATTTCTCTATATGTATAAGTATTTATATCGTTGTCTAGTACCCATAGTACAAGTCTAGAGTTTTCTCTTGTTTTTTTTATTTTTATTAATATTATGCAGAATTCTAAATTAACGAAATAGAAAAACGAAAGCCGTCTCTAACTTGTAAATCTAGTTATTTAGCAATTACATAGAATGTTAGTTACTGTTGATCAAACAATTCATCTTTATTAAAACGAAATAACTGTCTACAGTTGATATTCACTGCCTCTTTTGCTGTTACTATACAAGGTGTTACAAAAATACCCGTAAAGCCGAAAGGGGGTTAAATGGTACCTTATAATAAGTCCATTTACAATATTTGAGAACCGTACTATCACCGTATGACTTACCGGCAAAAAAAATAAAACCATTATTGTTTTCATTGATGTGCAAACCCTATTTCAGTACAATTAAAGAGTAAACTAAGCAGAACGTTTATTTACATTTTTACCTAATTCGTAAAACGATCAAGAGACATTCAAACAAAATGTTCAGAATTCGATTAGATACTTAGATATTACAAGTCGAGTTTTGGAAGATTTTAAAACAGCTAACCTAACGAAGAAACTTAAACTAACACTTACTTTTTCGTAATGAATGTCAAATTTACAGGAATGGCTCAAAGTGAACTCCGCCTTGTTCAATGCACAATCTCGCTCGTCGGGATATGGCTTTAAAACCATTCAAGTTGACAATTATTAAATTGGTAGGTAGGCCTCTCTGTTAAAATAATCTATGCTAACCCCGGTTCCCTGACATGACAGCTTACTAGGGTTGACAATATTTTTGGCTTTGATAATTTATTATATTTTTTACGGGGTATTTTGTAACACGTTGTATACTGTTTGATGAAGTTAGACGTAACACACTCACCGTCTCTAAACCAATTTAATGATGCTTGTAAAATATTAAAGCTTCTCTGCAGAACTATATCCCTATATGAGAGTGGAATTACCTATGGCCGTCTATGGAACGTTCTTGGCTGGTAATATCATGTTAGATTCGTTTAAAAATAAACGTCATAATAAAATGCTCTACAGTAAACATGAACAATGTTTTCCTTCTTTATATTAGTCATTTATGTTTCCTAATGCTACAAAACGATCGACTCAGATACGTATTCCCAAAAGACACGGATTGACGTTGCTTTTACCAAAATAAACGAAAGTAAAAAGGAAGTATCAACATTAGAACATTAAAGGCCTAAACCGCCATTGTTTCTTTTTTAGGGATTCTAAAATTACTTTGACAATGTCGCAGAGAACTTCACTAATGTAACTTTAGTTTTCTTGCCATTATTGTCTCTATAGTGCTTTCAAAAAGCCGCGTCGATCTACGTTCCACGTTTTCAGTAAAAGGTAAACTATTTAAAACTGTGGCGCTTGGAGTTATTTTTTCCCCTCCTTGTTCATTTTTATTGTAACCTTGACTTATTGTTAGTAAGCATTTAACTCTTTAAATATCCATTCGTCCCGGACAAAACTCATGAAATATACAGGATGTCCCAGAAACCGACGTCAACCCATTAGGGGTGGTACGCCTACTAACTACCAACCAGAATATCACATTTTGGGTTAAGTAAAAATACCTTAGTTTTCGAGATATTGATCATTTAAATCGGAGTTTTTGTAATTTTTCCTTATGTCCGGGATACGAAAAATCCCTAATGCATTAATTCAATTCTGTTTCAGTGTTTTCTTGCATGATTAGAATCAGTATGAAATAAAGATTTTTTTAACGCTACATGCTTTTTTTTCCATTACAAATTTTTGAGTAGACGCACAGATTTACTTTCTCCATATGATTACTAAGGGAACCACGCGTTGGATTTTCACCAAGTATGAAAAAACAAACTTTGTGTGTAAAAAGTTGTAATGAAAAAAAACGGGCACGTAGGTTTAAAAACTTCCTTATTTCACAGTGACTCTAATCATGCAAGGAAACTCAGTTTTTTTTTATTTAATACATGAATTTAGGGGTTTCTTGAATCACTGACATAAGGAAAAGTGATAAAAAATCCGATTAAAATGATCAATATCTCGGAAACTTATAACAATTGCTGAACATACATGGGTGTTAAATCGATAGCTTATGAACTGCTCTATCAGACCCAGGCGGGTTGACGTCGGTTTCTGGGACACCCTGTATATTATAGTGTGTAATGGTATTCAAGTTTGACCTTGTTCTTTAAATAGTTGAACAACGTCACAAAACAATATCAACCTGACTTGAGTTTAAAAATAAACAATAATTTGATACGTATTTTCAACCATAAGCATGAAAAGCCACGCTTATCACGTCGCATAAGAAGCAATGAAACCGTTATAGCAATATACAAGCGAAGGAGGGTAGCTATTTTCATTAGAGCATTAAGTCAAGCCGAGGGGCGGGGCATTAATCTGTTTACGAGATATCAAGTTATGTAACCAACCTACCTGGATCCGTGCAGACACTGGGGTTATTCTCGTTGAACACTAAAAGTAAATTCACTCAGTCGACATGCCGCAACTTGACCTATGCGTGGACTACAATTCTGCGAAGCTATGGGTCTTACGACAATGGTTTCTCAAGAGACTGTACTAAGGTCGTATAACATGGCGATTTAAGCTCAAGTTAAGCTGGTTCGATTGAACGAACTCGCCTTTACTTCGTATGGAATAACTCCTCAGGTTATTACTACCCGAGATATACGGCGCAGTACCGGCAAAGACAACATGTGTAGCGCCATATTGGATAATTAAATATGTATCAAGAAGGAATATTGTTTTCACATTATGCTTGCCTAGTCTCTTGTGATATATGGTCGTTTTCCTGCTTTGAAAATTAAGTTATTAAAAAAGATGCCAATACATTTTTTTTCGATTTTTTAAGGCTTAAACTTTCGTCTACTATTAACTAATACAATGACACCTCACGTATCAAAATCGCTCCAGTATAGTATAGTAGTTTGGTGGCTACGCTGAAAAGTCTATACTCTAAAGCTTTATTAAATACGTATAAGTATTGTTGGTACGATAGTTGGGTAAAAAATGGCGACCCATTTAGTACCTATATTTTACCCTGATGTATGGTAGTGAATGTTGGGTGTGGCAGGACAATCATAAAAGTCGTGTAAATGCAGTTGAAATGCGCTCTTTGCGTAGTATGTGTGGTGTGAAACTGATTGATAGAGTAAGGAATGAAAAAGGAATGGTCATTTGGGAAGGATGGATGAAAGACAATTGACGAAAGAGATATACAGATCGAAAGTGAGTGGACGGGTCGGAAGGGGCTGCCCTAGGCGTACTTTTTCGAGTCAAATCGGAGAAATACTGGAAAAGGGCCGAATCTTAAGTACCCGAAACCGACGTGCGTGCATGACTCGATGTATGAATGTGGAAGAAGCGAAAGAAATTTGTCAAGATCGTAGCAAATGGAAAGAAGTGGTCTCTGCCTACCCCTCTGGGAAACAGGCGTGATTTAATGTATGTATGTGTATGTTTTATAGCATGATAAATATTTGATAAGATTATGTTGTATAACCAAACCCGCAATGTTTCGAGTCCGAGTCGAACTTCACTTCTTTCTTTTGTTGTGTTGGTACATCGTTGAGGCAAACTTTTATCATATAGCCCCTCATCAAACACATAACTGCGAAGTGCCTCCTTGCGGGATAGTTCGAAGAGTATTTTCCCTGCCAAGCGTAGAGGCAATGCTACGCGCTACGAGCGTAGCGTGTAGCGCAGCTTGGAGGGAAAGTGATAAAGTCTGTAACCGGATAATGGCGATTACATTTTGACGCCGGGGAAAAACGTTATTATAAAAATGTATGTACATTTTTAAAGTCATGAGACGCTTCAAAACTAATAAAAATGTGTAGTTATTAAATACGTCAGGTGACACAAGCATAGGCCAAAGGATCCGCGTGTGTAGCATGTGCGTGCGAAGCGTGCGCCGCAGTGAAATTCCAGTTTTAAACACTTACGAGTAAACGCAGATGTAGTAGATATTGACCACCTCTTTCCAAAAAATAAATGTACATACATAAAGTCATATAGGTACCAATTCGAAAGACATTGCACATACACATTTGACATTTGACGACACGTTGGCCTAGTTTGAAGTGACCCTTCCTACGAAGCTAACGGTCCTGGGTTCAAATCCCGGTAAGGGTAGATATTTTTGTGATGAGCGCAAATATTTGTTCCTGAGCCATGGATGTTTTCTATGTATTTATGTATATATTTCTTTATATAACTATTTATATCGATGTCTAGAACCCATAGTACATACAAGGTTAGGTTAGCTTAGTTTGGGACTTGGGCAATTGGGATTGTTCATATTTTTTTAATTACTCCAATTCGAAAACTATTTCAAGGAATAGGGTTTTAAAGCCGTTCTGCATTTTAAAGATCTTGAAATATTTATTTATTTTGGATATTTCGGCAAAAGTATATTTACCGTTGTTTGACTTTCGTTTTCGGCTTGAAACTCTTTGCCCTCCTAGGTGTATCTTACGGGTTAGACGAAAACAGCTTGAAATAGTGTGTTTTAATACACTATTACAATCACTTTTTTTCATTAGATATCATTTAATTGTTGTAATTTATTAGAAAATGCCATAACAAATTTAAAATTATCATGTCATCCATAAAATATCTGCTAAATAAATAAAGATATTTAAACAAAACTATTGGGTCAAATACAAAATTAATGAAATAGTTCTTAAAATTTCTTATTCTTTCGAGTCAGAAAGTAAAAACCGTAAGTTAATTTTTTTGTCAATCCCAATTGGCGTCACATTGGCCTCTCATATTAATTTATATAATATATTGATTTTATTAACAATCGGAAATAGTGCACACAAAAACACTCAAATGAATACAAAACTGAGTAAATTTTATTGAACATATTGATTAACTTTTCTTTCATCTTATCTTATACAAATAGATCTTCCCGGGTACGCCTCCAACGCTGTAGAAACTTTTGTGCAATTACCTCTTACACACTCCTTTCGCGAATGTGCAGCTTACTTGCGATGTTTTTCCTTCGACGTAAGAGCATCACTAAAGAACTACAGTACTCAGGTAAATTAAATACGTACCTAAGTTAGAAAAACTCACTGATGCATATAGCAAGGATTCGAACTCGCTACCTTTACGCATGTAACGTACATCAGTCATTTTCATTGTTTTTAAAAAAATTATAAAATTTAAAATTTTATTTAAAATTACTTTTCTAAGACACGGACACTTACGATTTTCTCCAATAGTTTAAATACCTATTATGTGAAGATTAAAATTACTGTAAAGATATTTTACACAAGCTAGAATGAGTAAGGGCCTGTTTCACAATCGACGAGTAAATTTATCTGCCATTCATTTAAAGTTGGCTCTCTCCTTGTCTATTTTCAAGCGTAAGAAAGAGAAAGGGCTAAATTTATCTGTCAAATATGCTTTACTTCTCTATTGTGAAACAGGCGGTAAAAATAATAAGTTGTAATAATAAATATGTATGAAGTTATTTTATAGCATGAAAACACATTTTGTATCACTATAATAAAACTAACTCGAGAGATGTCGATTTATACAGTATGTAAACTTACTAAAACCATCTCTTTCAACCAGTTGCTAGGCTAGTTGAGTTAAGTGTTTTACCACATTGTTTGCTAGTGTGTGTCGAATATTTTTAATTTTATCATTGCATAAAAATTATAACATCTCACCTTTTTCAAAGTCGGTTAACCCTAAAAGTATCATCCCATGTCTAATGTTTACATCGTCGTCCAGTGCCCATTATAACACCCGTATGTAATGTTTTCATCGTAACAGATTATTGAACTTGCGTTCAGTGCATTATTTATTTATTTAAATTTGAAAAAGTGTTAAGATTTCAATAATTTATAGACCCAGACCTTATCTATCGCCTAGACATGCTCGGGTTCAAATAAATGGTTTTAGTAAGTTTACATACTGTATACAATCATAATTTTTTTATAATCCCACATTTTTTAAAACGTAATTAATCCCAAAACGTCAGTCCCTTAGCTGCACAGGCCATTTTCGTCCACAATCCACTCGAAAGCCTAACGTTTTTCACAACGGTCCTAAGAGCGGATTGTTTCCAAGGCGCATGCACGCCCCGCACTCGGCCCGCCGCCGTCAGTCCAGCCGTGGCGCGCGCCCGACCGCGTCACGTCTCCCCCGCAATGTAAACACACCTTAACAGGCTGAAAGTGAAAAGTGACATTTGAGTGGTGATAAAATTTTGTGAGAAAAGTTGAGTTGCAAAGGTGACAAAACGGGAACTTTTTCGTAAGAATACAAACTTTTTTTAATGTTGTTTTGTGTATTTTAATGACATATCAAAAACTTAATTAGTGGGAGAAAAGTTTTTTTGTCTAGAAAGTTCTTTGATTATTTGATTAGTTATCAATCAGTTGGAGTTTTTATAACTAAGCGACGCGTGACCTTATTACACAGAACTTGATAAATAAATGAAGTGTTTACTACCTACTTTACCTCGAACTATTCTGTTTCACATTTCATCCTTGAAGTACATGGTGTTTAATTATTTTTTTCCACTGTTGTATACTTGGTTTCTTTTAACATTTTCTGTTCAAACCAAAACCGACTAAATTCATCTCATTTGTCACGACACAATACTACCTTTAAATTTCGGCTTAAAGCCGAGAAATAACCGAAAATAAGTGGAATAATAATGGAAAGGCAACATTAATCAGCAGTTATCACGCGAGCTTGTTCTTCATAGCCGTGATGGCTCGTTTGTTAATTTTATCGCGTCTGTCATTGTGGCTCTGAAACATTAATAGGAGTAATGTATTTTTATCGCCCGTCGCTATAAATCCTGCGGATTTTATTACACGTTAAGATAACGCCGCGGAAGCACGACACTTTACCGCTAGTGGCGAGTTTAGGAATCACACGTTTTATAGAATTAGGTCGGAATCAGTGGGGTTAGTTCAGTTCTGCAATTATACATCGATATAAACTGGTTTAAGCTATAAATGCAGCTCTATAATACATTGCTGGCTACATTTTCTTTGTATAACCAATCAAAATAGCAATATAGACAGTTCAGACAGTGGTTCTATAAAATAACGGTAAAAATAAACATAATTTATTTTTTATCCACAAATACAATTATTATAGCAGATTAACCCAAAGCGATATTCGAGTATAAAAATCAAGTACCTAGGTATTGTATGTAAATCCCTGGTACCTAGAAGTAATTTAAGACTTTCTTTGTATTAATGAAGTGATTTCTAGAACGCTGAAACCCTAAAACAACTAGAATACAAAGCTAGCCGACCATATCATTGTGAATTAACGTTGCATAAAATATATTTCGCTCTAAAATAACAAATTTATAAAATATGATAGATAATTTTCCCAAGTACCCATTTCGTTACAAGTTTTTGTTATACTTTACATATCAGCGAGTTGATTTAGTCTTAACCTTTTATTTATAAACACTCGATAAGCATGCTTTGTAACTTTTTTGCGAGATTCAAACATCACAATTAAATATAAGATCAAAGAAATTTTTTATCACCCTATAGCTGTCCTAAGCAAACAATTTAATTTGGTTTACATAATACACTATCCTGATGACAATTGTCATTCAACACCAAACTACTATCTACTAGTCATAAGAACTCTCCAATCTCTCCAGTGTTTAACGTGGAGATGCAATAATTGAAGACAATCGGCAAAAAGGTTGCTTCAAATATAGAATTTGGACACAAAAACGTCTAAGGGATAAGTCTACCGAGTACCTACCTAGTGAATGCTGAAAAACGCTGAATCTCGATATCACAGTGGCTTGACGTGCGCGTCTCAATCAAAGAGACGTCTGTTTAAATCCCCGCTCGCATCCCTTCTCTTGGTTATATTTCTTTCCATCTTAAACGGGAATTGAATTTAAACTTTGATTGTGACAAAAACGAGTGAATTGAGCCTTTTTTTACATATTCTGAGTTCTAAAATGGTAACCCATTTTATCGAATTTTACTTCATCGATTGTATCATTTCATTGAATGTAATTTTCTGCTGAAACCATGATTTTAAAAATTAATTACGTATGTCAGGTTAGATAACACTGCCAAAACAATTAACTCACGCGGCGAAAAATGCCTTTCGATGAAATGGAAATTCTGCGTAATTATACGTTCGTTAAAAGGTGTTTTGATTAAATAATTGGTACCCCTAGAAAATACTGGTTTTTCTAATACATTTTGGATTTTAAATAAGATCATTAAAAAATCTTAATGCAACTAAGATTTTCAATATTTGTATAAGGCTATATATTTGCAACTATATACCTATATGCTACAATAACAAAACCAATCATATCTTATTTGTAACATTTGTTCCAGGTTATTGCTATAATTACTCATTATTTGTCCTAACAGATGAAATCTTAAAACATTTTTTCGATTTGCTTTAAAAATAAATAAGTTATTCTTCATAATTTTTCTTACAAAATAATACTTGTCATTAACTTTGTGACATTTCTTACAAAAGTTACTAACTAAGAGGTCCTTTGGGTTGGTTCTTCTTTGTTCCTCGCTTACATACGCTCTTTTGCTAGTGTAACGGGCTTTACCCGAACGAGCGAAACACGCTGTATATTTTACTTAAAACCCAAAGCCAAGCAGGTGACTTGCTATGAAAAAAGCTACCAGGAAAATATTGAGAGGTATTTCAAAGGCCTTTTGAACCAAAACCGCAAAGTTATAATTTGTGTACACGCAACAATAATATTTGCTCCAATTTTATTGTAATTTTTAGGGTCTCCAGTTAAGATTAAGGATTCTTTATTGAGTTAAGAATCGCTTCGAAATCCAGTTATTAAATAGCGGTACATCTTAGCCTGTTAGTGCGAAATGTAGTTAGAGAATCAGCAACAAGTTTTTAGAGTTGTTGGTAATTCTGTAGCTCTGCCTACCCCACTTTGGAAATGAAGGCGTACAGGTATGTATGTATGTATGTATGTATGTAAATAGCGGTAGTGTAGCGTTTGCATCTTGATTGGGCGAACAGCTTAATGATACCATAATATTGCATTGTAATAAGACTCTCAAGGTAAACTCACACGTGTACAAAATTTCTGCTTTAGATTTATATGATGACCTGAATGTAATTTATAATAATTTAACACGCTGGACCCTTTCATGCACTTGTCTCACCGCCGACGACGAGTGGGTAGCGAGTAGGTTGAATCAGCGCGCAGCGATCAACTATTAATAGTTATATGTCTCTCTTATTGACACGCGATCGATATTTTTTGTTTCGACAAACTTGTGGAGAGAGTTCTCGCCGACAGTAACACCAGCCAGCGATCAACTATTAATATACGGGTCTCTTTTACTGACACAGGATCTATATCTTTGTTCGTTTCTTGAGCGATAAAATAGTCGATAGTTAATCACTTCCAGGCCAGTAGTGAGACAAGTGCCTTATGCTGCAATATTATGCTGTTATACACTAAGCAATAAATTATATGGATTTTAATTTAAAACATACAAAGTAAAGTTTAATAAAAACTTGAATAAATTACTATATAGGCGCACCATTCTTAGTGACAAAACTTGACAGCAGTCAAGTTAGCACAAAATATGTGTTTTAAGCATGTTTGAGGTTATATTTTGCAGAGTCAACCCGAATCCCTACCACCATTTTAACCTTTAACCTACCGCTCAACAGCATTCACATATTGGTGTGCTTTGGTGTGGGTGGGTGGGGTTTGACGCTAGTAACTTCACCGGTTGAATGCCTCTGCATTCAATCTTAGTCCACAGGTTTGGCAATGCATTGGCAGTCTTGAGATTGCAGTCTCAAGATTGTAGTCTTGAGCCAATGATTATTGCTCTCAGATCCCTCTTACCGTCAGTGGCATGTGTGCTCGTTTGCCTTATACATGCCGTAAAAGAAAGTCGTCCCGTCAACAACTCGGTGTTTTTCGAACAAATTGACTGCGTGTTCCAGAATCAAGTGGTTCTCGTTTAATATTTGATTTATTTGCGGTTCACATACTTGTACTTTTGTTCCAAGCCTAATAGGAAGTCTCGAGGCTTATAGCCTGGCCCTTTACGATTTATTTTTTCTTGCTCGTATCCTCGGGGAATAAATTTGTCTCACTTTTACGTCGCTTATGCGTCATTCCGTGGCCCTTTGACCTTATTTCGTCTGCAAAGTCAATTTGAAAAAAATAACCTGTGTCTTTACCGGCGCTATTTTTGTTCTTTGAACTTGGTTATGGGTATTATATTTTACAGATAATCTAAATGCATAAATAAATGTCAGGTGAAAATCTCACACAAATCACCCGTGTCTTAAACTGCGTTCTAGGCTTGTACTTATGGGTACTAGACAATGGTAAGCATACTGATATGGATACTTAAATATACATTATAATTATAGTAAACGTCCAAGACTGAACAAATATTCGCACTCATCACACAAATAGTTTCCTATACCAGGAACCAACTACACTAAAGGTGTTTTTCCGAGTGTGTATAATTCTTTGTTAAGTTGCTTTTACTCATACAACTGAACCCAAAAACTTAATTCCTCGAGTAATTTACGACATATAGTCTGTGCCAATAGAAATTGGCAAATATGTAAACACAACCAAACGAACCAATTTACCATTATTACTCGATAATCACTTGCTGTTAAAGACCAAGTGAGGTCATACTAATGATTTATACACCTGATCTTTACTTTCACATTAAGTTTAAAATTAAATAACTTTTCACTATAAGTAATTTTATATAAAAATACACGATTGATGAAAATTTGAGGTTATGTTTCAAACAATACTAACTTGTTTACATCTTTGGCAATTTCAATTGTCACAGGCTTTACAGTTGAATATTTGTGAATAGTTCCAATAAAATTTTACTACATTTAATGATTTCTTATGCACCAGGTTGCCCCATTTCTTGCGAAAAGATCAACGGTGAAACAAAACTATAAGGAGTTACTAGACTATTCACAAAGTAGCTTCTACATTAAAATGTAAAACACAGCTCTATAGGTTTCCAAGAATCGACAACGGTTATATTCTATGTGTTTATGTTAAAAGACGTCCATTGAAGTAGGTATTAGAAGTGCTCTTCCATAATATTACATTTTTCTTGAAGCTTTATCATGTTATTAATTTACTTTTAATACAACTGCATACGATTTTTATTATTTTGTTACGATAAACGGTTAAAGTGGTATTAGCCACTATTAAATAAGCAAAGTTACTTATACTACCAATACCTATGTATCTATAGGTATGTTTTGTACGAGTTGCGCCTAATTTATTCAAGTCATACAACGTTTACAGTGGTACGCTTTTTATATCGCCGTTTGTAAACAAATGCTGTAATTGTGTAAATCCGAATTAAACAAATCTTTCAGCAAAGCTATACTGTTTTTTTGATAAGTAACTCGTAATGACTCTTCTTCGACCCTGTGGGTAAATTTTACAGGTCAATAAGAGACCGTGTATCAGAATTGGATAGTACATAGCACTTACACTTTTAATTTTTAATTTAATTAGTTAAGTTTAATATTTAGATGCTACTTTTTTTTTATAAATAGTGCATGCGGTGTTCACCTTTAAGTAATTGTTGCATTTAACGAACATAAGTAACTTAAGTAACCATAATGTTGTATTAATGTAAACAATTGTTGGTGAACCATAATAAAATAAATAAATAAAATAAATAAATAAATAATGACCCTGGAGCATGTATTTAATAGTACCCGTGACCAAAAAAAGCGCCGCCAAATTATGACTAGGTTTAGGATGCAGATACGAAATATTTTATTTTTTTACTAATTAATCGGATTTAATAATTGTACTTTCTGATTTTTACAATAAAAAAATTAGGAATTTAATTATTTAATCGCGTCCGGTCGGCGCTCGAGAACCTCCTGATTTAATTTTGAAACAAACATCTGTTGTAACGAATAGATTAAAAACTTGTTGACGTTCCGACATTTTAATTGAAATCTAAATACACACAGCAAAAATTACGAAAGATCAAAAATATCTCAACACATTATTTTGACATTTCGCAATCGCAACGCAGTATATGGTTTTTGTGTGTAGAACGTCATATTAACACGAAAACCCAATATGTATTCGAGTTTTTTATTACACTGACTGCTTAAATACTGTCATATGCAGTCAAAGTCGCTGGTTTCATTGATTAAAGCGCACATCCAAACTTATAACATGTCACATCAAACGCATACGAGTATTCATTTAATTTGAATCTCAGATGATCAAAGAATCTCTTTCTGAGGAGACATCGGTGGAAATGACATGAAAACCTTAAGCGTATAAAAGAATATAAGTATTAAGAATTTTTACAGCAAAAACGCTTTCGTTGAAGTTAAAAACATTTTTATCGCAAAATAAGGCCAGGATTTTATTTTTTTAGAAACAATGTAGTGTTCAAAATTTAACAATTTTCGTATAGGAAAAATTCGTACTATTCTTTGTGCTACGTTAAAAATGTATGACCCGGTAGGTAACAGGACCTCTACAAAAGTTTCATAATCATTTATTTAGGAAAGGGTCGGTCGGGTGCCTATGTACGTCAAATTCAAACGCAACAAATCAAAGTAAGTATGAAATATGTTTTAGGGTTCCTATTAGCATACATATTTGGGAAAGAGCTTGAATAGCCTTCGAATGCCTAGATCGGTGAATAACTTTAGCCTAGGACAGTAGAAAGGGTTTCACCTGGGGACAGGGGGACCTATAACATTTTTAAGTGTGACAATACCATGTCACCTCGTTTTTGTTTGTTATTTCATATCGCTTAGTAGTCTTAGAAGTGATATTAAACATTATTAATTAGTTGGTTTCCAACCCGGGTAAAGAAATGTGGCAATGAGATTATACCGCTGCCCCTTTCTTTTACTAAGGACAAAGCAACCAAAAATGCAACTGCCAGAAAACTTTCTTTTAAGATTGAATAATCAATCACTTTCGAATCTGTTGTTTGATCAGTAGTTAACTCAACTAATTGTTAAAATTTGAAAAAGGAATCGAAATTTTTACACATTTCTTTGAGATTGACCATTAGTTACGGTTTGTTAAGGTTATTTATTTTAACTACTGATCAAACAATAGGCCCTTAAGTAGTTGCACAAAAAACCAAACAATATTATTAATGGCTTTTATAACTTGTGTCGAATGTATTTTGCCAACGTCAGTGTAGACATTCACAACTCCGTTAAAGAATGTTCGTTTTTTTTAAACAAATTGTGGAAGGAGCGGGCACGTTATTAACTATCAGTTTTATCCGTCAAAACACTAATCTGGGCTCAATCCATTTCTCTGCCGATTTTTTTTTTATCATCTATTTGTCGTGATTGGTCAACAAACAAACAGGCCAACCTACTTTCGAATTTAGAACTCTAAAACGCTCCCAATCCTATCTCATTGATAACAAAGCAGCTCCCATTTCCAAATTATCCGTGTTTAAAAGAGCTTAAGCCGCTTATCAAACAATCTCGTTCAAGCCTACAAAATGACTTTAAAATGTTTAAGACGTGGAAAATGCGTCACGTGTCAAACAAATGGGACTTTACGTTACAAATAGCCCTTCCGTGACCTCATTTAGAACTCGACAGCTTAGCCGGGTTAAGTCACTTCTTTAATGGAACTTGTGTTTCGAACAATAGCCAGCCTCATTCAGCCGCACCGAACTCCTGTTTAAAGATTAGCGGTATACAATGGCTGAGAAACAAAACGGCTGTTGATTCTCTTCTTACATCGGATTTTGCGGTTATTTGTTAAGTTTTATTGCCGTTTTGCTGTAGTTAATTGCCAACGATAACTAGTAAATAAATATTCCAATCAATTGAAAGTAAGTGGCTGTAACTCTTGGGCACAGTAAACACCGGCGAGCAAGGATAACTGGTCACTTTGTATAGAATTTCAACACACCATGACCCCGTTAATTTCGCCCGTGAACATACTCGTACTTTAAAGTCTTAAACGTTTTCAAAAACAACTTGCCTTATTCATCCATTTGATAGAATATTTTTATGATTTCTTTCCTTCCCAATCCTTAATTATGAGATATGACCAATAATAAAAAAAAACGGGTAGTATGACAAATTGGCCAATATCGTTTGCCTTACCATGACCATAAAAAAAACGAAAATACTCCTTACAAGTTCTTTACATAATTACCTATTTAATTTATCAAAGTGGCCCAATCAATCAAACATGCCTGTATTTCTCACGGATCTCTAACATACGTAAGTAGGTACATATAGATATCTACATTTTAGGACCGTATTAATATATTCCAGGTCCTACCCAATGTTATTTATAAATAACAAATAGATTTAGTTCGTTCTGCCCGGTTATTTAAATTATTCATACTAAGATGTCCTTCATAGAGGACATTGGGCAGAAATTAGAAATAGCTTGAAAATTATTGGACAGGAGGAGGATAGTGACCAGTCTTCATAAAAGGCTGTCACCTCAGACGCTACTTGACCGGCCCTGAGATAATATCGAATATAATCGTAGACCCAAGTTCGCACGATCACGTACGAGCATTACGCCCCGCACTCACGTGACTGATAATGATTACTCTCTCATTCCATAAAAAGCCATATTTTATAGCTCGTCATAAAAAACTTGATTATGCACGGCCCGGTCTCGGTATATCTACATCGACGTTTTCATACTTTTCTTGGTGTCAGGTGTAATTTTAATAACATTTAAATTTTAGCTGATTATGGTTTCCTGTAAAAAGCCTTCCTTATTGCACCCCTTGGGTACCCAATTCTCCCTCCAATTTCAAACTCCATAGGCCGTTGAGGCCGTGCGTTGGTCAGTTCTGTCATTTGACTCACGGCACTGTTTCATATATTTAGAACTATAAACAAAAAAAATGTTTTTCACACCACATGCTCGAAATTATCCAATTATTTATCATGTAAATCTCACCTAAAGTAATTAATACTGGCTAAATGAATCTCATGATAACCCGCTGGTTAATAATGAGATTTGAATTCCTGTGAAATAATCCGATTTAAACGTTTTTTTTTTGAGGGAGTTAAGTTTGGAGTATACTTTGCTTAGGATTCAACAATCTACTATTAGTCAGTCAGTTTTTGGGGTGACCTGTGATTCCAGGCCTAATTATAAGTAGCAATTAGGCTAAACATTCAGATTCTTATATATTCTGTGTGAGCCAAGCAGAGCACAAAGAAAAAACTACTTTATGTAATTAATAAAGCTATATTTTAATCTCTTTGGTCATGCTAAATGTAACTAGCAGCTTCCCTTAAATATTTTAGTTTAACTATCGCAGGCCATCTAGAACGAATACTAAACGTTCTTATAGACAAAACGGTTCCCCTATGAAATCCTTTAATCGTCATTTGTCATAATGCATCGTTTATCCGAATTTTCATTTATCCTAAAGCCATTTCCGGCTGAATTTTCAAAATATTTAGTGTTGTTTATAATACAACCCTATCTGAACCTAACCGCAGGTATTTTAGAGAACTTAAAAAGTTCTTAGCTGAAAACTAATTTAGGACAAATTATAATTCGGACAAACGATACGTTAGGACAAACTTTATTAGGGATTCCGAGGAACACCCGACAAAACATATCTGTTATAACCTAAATCTAGACTGAACGTTATGGTAACCAAACTCATAAAGGTTCATATCATTTCCAATATTTTCCATCTACGTTTGAAACGAATATGATCGTACTCGTATCACGCAAACACGCGAGCGAGGTATGTCATAGTCTTTATAAAAGATTCTCTTGCAAACATATTTATGATTTGGTACAAGGGCACTCTACATATTAAGTTGATTCAGTAAATATGTACCTGTAAAGACATGTTTGAATAGAAAATATGAGCGTATAGTAAATTCCACTACTTTTATTATTTTCACCTCCATTTCAGCAGAAATCGGAGGGTTTAGAAACGCATACAACATTGTAGGTTGAAAATTGGATTTCGTTTGCAAAATATTTTTAGTTTGACAAATATTTACACGGAAAAATCTATTTATGCTTTAAACCTATTGAATCCTGTGGTTTTCTTTCTAATAACACTAATGCAGTAACAACAAAATTGTAACACAGGTTAGAAATCATTTTTTTGTTATTTACGTCATTTATTTGAAAGCAATGTAATTCATTATTATAATTCCATAAATCATCTCCAATTTCATTTTTGGTGTAATTATTCGTTGTTATTTTGTTTAATTATGTTGTGGCTGAAAATAACCCTTTCGTTATTTTTCTGTTTCGTTTGATTTATAAATATAAATTTAATACTGAACTCAACGTCAACTTAACTAAAGCATTAACTCCTAAATCACAAAATGTCCTGTAATACTTACCTAATGACAATCTGCCGTACATTTAATTTTCGATAAACATTAATTAGGTATATCACATACACGAAACCACTAATTAAAATTATATTTATGATTGGCGTCAACCAACCAGCAGGCTAATTAATCGTACGATTTAGTAGACAACTTGTCGATGATTTAATTTTAATCGTTTCTCAAACCATTTTAGTTCTTTGTTATTTTTACACGACTGCCCGAAAAAAGGAGTATTTACGCTATGTAAATTATTAATTAATGTATGCAAAAAACTTTATAATACAATCAGGAAAACAAAAAAACAGACAGGTACATAATAGGTATGTACAAAGGCGAACTTTTCCCTTGAAGGTATTTCATCCAGTCAGCCTTTGAGCGATTCGAAAATGTTTGAAAAAGTTTAAAGTTAAAGGGACTAGAAGGGTAATCACGTTAGTATTAAATAGCGATTCATAATAATAATTAATTACTTATTTGAGTAAGCATAAAATGTTGATTCTTTAACAAATTTATACATAGGGATTATAGAAACGAAACTACCTAGGTAATATTAAAACTAAACGTATTAAAATAAAAAATATTTTAAATATGGTTTTGTTACCTACACTGTCATTTACCCGTTACCTTGCCTAATTTTTTTCTTTAGGATTATCTTTTTTTTGAGACGCTCAAGTGTGATACCAACACTGGTGCTAGTAAGGATTTGCACCGCCACCTTGTACCTTATTGTACCTACAGGATTATTAATATAAAATGAACGTACTCGAAGTGAAAAGTTACAGTTGACAAAGTTTATACATATTTTATGGAGTACACTACATAATTCCGAATGCATTCTTTTGAAAGAATACTTTATTTTTGATATCTCTTAAATCGCGCAATACATAACCTATTTAGATTAATTGTATTATGTATTACATCTAAAATAGCTCCAGCGCAATAGTATAGCGTTTAGAGAAATGAAAATTCGTACAAGTGAATCTTTGGAAAGAACTAATTCCTAATATTAAGGTGCTCCCATTTTATTGCAGTGCTTTGGGTTTCGACTAACTCCGATAAAATTTTATAAAATTATCTCACCTGGCATTAATCTAAATCGTTATCAGACTCTGTGGCAAATTTATACAAGTTAAGATTAACGGTGATGTGATGGGCGGTACGTCGATTCTCCCAAACAGCGAGATACTTAAAGTACAGTTAGTAAAGTTTTATAAGTGACTGTCAAAATTAGTTTTTGGGTTACTCTTCTACTTATACCACACGATTTTGTCCGGTCACGCAGGAGATAAAAGGATCACGTTTTGTTACGAAACGTGTTTTATAATACTTTTATTACTTATAAATTGTTTAAAATCGTCAGTTATAGTTCAGAAATATGTAAAAGTGGATCTTGTTTACGCAGGAGATAAAAGTCGTGGGGGTGTACACGTAAATTCAACCTTTTACCAAAATACTGAAACCTTTTACCAGTAGTATAGCCTTTTACCAGGAGTATAGAACTACTCTGTCTTGGCCTATCTTGCTTCTGTATTGAAATCATATTCTTGACAATATGTCAGCTCTTACTGTCAAATGAAAACAATATAGAAGGAATATGGGTTAACACCAACTGGAATAGAGCCCGAGCTTGTCAGCTTAGCTATTTCTGCTGCTCACTGTACTTAGCGACCTCGGCTCCTCCGCCTCGTCATTTCGCTACACTGCGCACAAAATATTTACCCACATTGCCGCACGTTGCCTAATCCATCTTCCGAATTATTTTCTTATATTTAACGTAGGTCTTTTTGTATAGTATACACCGACCTAACATTGGTCCTTGGTATCTTTTAACCGGTTTATCAAATTATGTTAACCACTATGAATAAGATTGACTATCTTTATAAAATTAGGCTGGCTTTTAACTCCAATAAAAACTTTTAAAAAAAACAATTTAAATGGCGCCCTGATGCATTCAGCGACGAAAACATCAGTAAATGTGGTGTGGTTTGAGTGTATTACGTTCCACGTATTTTTAGCTACGCGCTTGTCGAGAATTCTCGAAAACGAAACACAGCGCAACATGTTATCCTATTTCAAACTTTTATTCAATGACAGTTTCCAACAATTAATAAAATAAAAGCCGGACATCTTTTAAAATGATATCTACCCTCCCCGGAGGTTACCGGAAAACCTCAATAGACAATAAAAATTCGAAATGTTTTCGACAGATGTCTTGGATTTGCAATATTTTATCATACAATTCCAATTACTGAATCGATTCCGCTAGCGAACAAAACGTTAAACAAAATTCCATCATTTTTCCCCATGACCTGAGAATCGTTAACAAGTCTATCGAATCGTTTGGTTTATTTTCCTTCAAACGATTGAGCGACTATTTGAATTTCCCGCACACAAACGCCGCATTGAATCCAAAGTGGAGTTAAAGAGAACAAACGGTCTGCGTCACTTTTACCTACGTTTATCGACGCCACTTCAAACGGTAGGGCTTTTATTAAATTGTTATTTTATTTTGGTATCACCGCCGGCTTTCTAATCTCTTCGGTGACGGCTTACCCTTTGTTATTGGTAAGAAATAAAATCATATCGATACGGTTGTTGTTTTACCTTTAGAAAGTATTGTTGAACCTTTAGCCAGGGGTCCAATAGGGGACACATGTCGCTAGCGACGTCGGGTGAAGTCACGCAACGTTGCTGGATGGATACGCATCATAATTATATAAAGTTCAAAATACATAATGGGTCATAATACAATAATGGTCATAATATTATAATGGTTTTATTTCTGAAACCAGAAACTCTTCAGGATTGTTATAAAACAAAGCTAACCTAACCTAATGGGTTCTACACGATGGGCTTTTAAAAAATCCTGAAATATTTACAGATTCAGAAACAAAACCATTATGTATTATGACCATTATGAATTATGACCCATTATGTATTTTGAACTTTATATATTATGATACTTACCGTTGCTGGACATTTCTGGCGACGTCGCGCGATAGGTGTCGATCGCGATGTCGGGCAAATTCGAGCGACTTTGCGAGACGTCGCACTAAATGTTTGGCAACATCGCGCGACACGTGTCACTTTGGCGCAATCGACACCTGTCGCTCGATGTCGCCAGATATGTCTAGTGATGTCGCTGAAAATTAATAGTGCTGGATCAAAGCTTGTAATTTTAACATAACTAGACATTCTATCCCTAAGTATCCTGAATTGACTGGAATATGATGATGAAATCAAATGAAAATGAAAATGAAAAATGTTTATTTTTGTTAAAATTTAGGAACATAAAATTGTGCAAAGGGACCTCATAGTAAGTAAAAGAATACCTGTGACAGGAGACCCCGAAATCAACAAGATAACTGCTGTGGGGACGTAGATACAATTAAAACTCCTAGGGCCGAGTTCACCAACCAATTTAACAGGCGGCTAAGTCTTAATCAGCTGTTAGTCAATACATTTGACAACCGTCAAACCGCAAACGTCCGATAAATTTTTGGTGAACACTGCACCTAATACAATAAGTACCAATTTCCCCACACGATATTAACCACTTAAAAGACGATGAGAGCGTTAACAGCTGTCAAAATGTAAATATGTAATGATTTGTCCGTTAACAATGCAAATAAACTCAATTTGTGCTTCCACACCACAGTTATAACTTTTTTGATATAACCTCGAGCATCGAGCGACAAGCCGAATACCAAAGTATTCACCGTATACGTACTATGCCGCAAGCTATTTAAAATGGTACGTGTTTTAGAGAAGTATTTCAATCAACGCTCGTTTTCCTCTCAGCCAGCGCTCGGGGCTTTTCTATCCGGTTTATTTTATAAAGCGCCTTTTTTGCTCTCTAGTTTTTTAAATAAATGTTTTCTTATAGTTATCCTTGTTTTAGTATTAAGAAAGGCCGCAGTCGTTGGCGACTTATTAAAAAAATCGTTTAAAAATTATGTAAAAATTTACTGGAAAAATAATTTAAAATATCGGAATCGGTTTTAGTATTTCCATGTTTCCATGTTTGATTCGCCATGCAAAAGTAGTTTAAAAAAAATATTATTTTGACTAAATGGAATAACAACAATACTGCCGTGGAATGTAACAATCAAAAGAATTAGAATTCTGCAAATGAAAAAAAACATAGTTTCGAACGAATGTATGCATTAAGGGTTAAAAGTATTTTGAGTTTGGGTAAAATCGGTTAAACTATCGGCAAGATCGTAAGAGAGCAAATGAGAGAGAAGAGCAAATCTGAAGCACGTTTTAAGCTTATACCCTAATGCTCGAGTACTAGACAATCATGTAAAATTTAAAATAACACAAGCAATGAACGTTTTGTTATAGTATGTAAAGGTGTAGACTAAGTTAATAATAGTTAAGATTTGGTAATTGTGAGTTTCAGTTCTGGAATCAGTACCCTTACCATGAGTTACTATTACCGTACGCGCTAGCGAGTCGAATGCTCTGTCTCTCGCAGTACATATTCGTAATATTCTTATAGAGCGCGAGGAACAGAGCATTCGAATTGCTAGCGAGTACGGTAATTGTAACTCATGGTAAGGGTACTGATTCCAGAACTGAAACTCACAATTACCTAATCTTAACTATTATATACCTATAACAAAACGTTCATTGACCGTGTTATTTAAAATTTTACATGATTGTCTAGTACTCCAGTATTAAGTACATATTTTAGAACCTGTAGCAGAATAGCCAGAGAATGCAATCACATCAATATAAGTAGGTCACACGTCGCTTGTATAGAAACGAAGTAGGGTAGCTATAATTCATAAAAAAACTAATTTGGTTTCAACGCCTTTGACATCGTCCTTCTTAGAATACTTAAAATTATTGGATGGAATTACGGCTTAATTTGAAAACATCCTTTATGTTACCTACTGTTCGAAGGACTAATATTATTATGTTTATTTACAGAGTGTTTCGTGCCTGGAATCGAGTGACTTATTGAACTAATAAAAACAAACGGTTGGACGATGAAACAGTGTTAAAAATAAAATAAATAGTGATGTTTGGAGAGTACACAGTGGTTCAGAGAGTCGAGTGGAGGTGGCTCGCGCAGTGAGGTGTTTGTGGGACATGATGTGAAGCACGGGCACGATGTGGACGGCTGAGCTTAGCTGTATTTTCATACTGTTTGGTAAGTCACTTATTTGACGATACATTAGCCGATACATTATTATTAGGTGGTATTGACCCCGTCTATGAAGCTAGCGTTCCCGGGTTTGATATGCAGTAAGGGTAGGTATTTTTGTGTTCGTCTTGAGTCTTGAATGTTTCCTATGTATTTAAGTATATATTTCACTATAATAATGTAAGTTAATCATTGAATAGTACTCATACTTCAAGCCTAGAGCTTTGAGTGAGACTAGGTCAATTTGTGAGAGACGTTACTTAAACTGGCTATTAAAGTTTACACTTTGTTTTCCAATCACGGTGACCCAATTCTAGTTATGAATAACACAAAATGTAGTTAATTAGTTGAGACATCGATACTTAAAAAAATCAATGCCCATTGGTAGCGGTTTAGTGTAGTTTTAAGTAAGTTTGTAATAAATCTGAAATAAACGTTCTTAATGAGAAAAAAAACAATAATGATAATCATTAATCAATTAAACCGTAATTATAAAATAGGTACAATATAAAAAAAAATTGAGGATTATCTTTTAAATGAATTTCGATTCAACCCAAATTAAAAAAACGGGTCTTAATTGAATCACATACTATTTCATTTCTATTGCTAATTAAATCTTCCGAACATTAATGACTAATCCATACTGAGTAAAGAATTATGAATTAGAATTAAATAAAAATTTTGTTCATTACCAATTCATAACATAACATTACTAACAAAAATAATTAGGCAAAGCAGGGTGCACCTGAATTTTACTAATGAGATGACTAAAGCCGAATGAGTTCCAAAAAAACCTGTTACTTTTACCATGTTAACACAAACACAGTGGTCGTTCTCGCACGACTCGTACGAAACAATTAGTGGTTCTCAAATACCTGCATTAGTTGGGGCGTTGGTATGCACAGCAGTTGTGAGTTTAATTCCCTAAAGGATTTTCAGTTTCCACAATTGGGACTTTTACCACGTTAAACTAAATCCGCGTATGAAGAATCCTCTTATGTAAAACTCTTTTTTTTTCGTAAATGCTCCAGATGTTTTTTGGTAAATTGAGTGTTCAAAAGTAGAAAGTAAATACTAAAATGGCATCGGAATGATCGTCACTAGCAACCTTAAACTTTAAAAATTACCGCTTTACTCCATTTTGGAATTAAATGTTGGAATGTTCGATATTCAAAAATAGATCCGGCGGGGGTGTTATTCTCTCAAAAACAACGGACGGGCGGACGAACGAGCGAAATCGCAGCGGCGAGTTTAGGTAGCCCCGTCAGAGCGAACAAAACACATTTTAGTGCGTGCATTTTCAATTAAGCAGCCTTATAACTACGTTCGATCCATCGGCAGAAACCATGCTGCTAAATTGAAAATGCACGCGCTAAAATATATTTTGTTCGCACTGAAACTCGCCGCCTGGACATTCACCGTCCGTCCGACCGTCGTTGTTGAGAGAATCACTACCCAGCTCATTACTAACATCAAATTATGTTAACGTTTTTTTGTTCCAACTAGATTAATTTAGTTTAGTTTATTTATTCACCAATGTAATATAGCAATATTTAATGCATTGCATGTCAAACATACGAAATTACATTGAGATCGTCAAACATAAATACTAATAATCAAAGAATACAAAAATAAATAATAATTATAACTCGTCCGATGTCAATATAATGTACAACAATTAATAAAGTCAACACAATAATAACTTTACATTTCCAGTTCCATATATTCATCCACGGAGTACAATGGATTATACAATAAAGGTTTCTCAGCTGATGTTTAAATGCTTCGTTGGATTGTACTTTTTTTTTGTGCCCTTACGAGTACATTGTCATTATGTTTTAGTACAAGGCCCTTAATAAAAGCAGTTACACCAGGTAAGTATATAACCCGGGTACGGCTCAGTCCCACAACCCGAATTTATATGATTTGATGAGCCCCGATAAATAATGGCCGATGTAATTGAATCACATCTATTATATTCATAATTAAAGCAGCAAAGCCATTACCTAAAAAGCTATCATAATACAGTTAATAGCCAAAGCAATTTATTTTTACATCGTAAATGTTTGTTTACGATCATTTTGCTAGAGTATTTTCTTTTCTAACGGCACCGTGCACTGCTCAATATTACAAACCGTTTGATATTTTTTAACACTTTGTAAGTAAATTTAGGGAAACGTTTTTTTAATAAAAAGGCATTTGATGAATTTGTTAAGTAATACTAGACTAGATTGATTAGTTTGCGCTAATTATACTTTTACAAAATTATGATAGTTAGTTTTTATCTTAATCCCAGTTTTCCATTTATTGATTCTACGTCGTGTGTTCATAAGTCTTGAGACGAAATTAAATGGTCATAGACGATTTATTTTTAAGGGTAAAGAATATTTAAAAAAAAAATCAGTTAACAAATACAAGCAAAATATTACTTAAAATAACAGCCTTTTTTCTTTATACGAGCTCCTTGACTCCTTGTTGGCAAAAATGGAGCGTAGTGACACCTTCATACGAAACGCCCAACCATAGTACTAAATATCACACTCGCTGGATGATGGAAACATTTGACATAAACTTTATTGTTCTGTCGGTTGAACTTTTCTTCAAACGTGAAGTCTTTTCCAACGGTGAGCAGTATTTTTTTCGCATCGTTTCTCTTAAGCAGCATCGGACAATGTTCGCGTCGTATTTTACGAAGGCGATCATTAAGGAAGTGAACTTTCCTACGATTGTAACCCTTTACCTTGGGATTGTATTTCAGTATTTTGTTTACCACAATACGCGAAATGTTAGTCTACAGAGCGTTTTTTTTTCTGGGTTCGACATGAATTTCAGCAGTTGCCCTCTGATTATTTTGATGTTCGCATTCGTCCTTACAGACCGCGGGCGACCACTCCTTTGGCGATCTTTCAGAGAATCAGTCACCTTGTAACGTTTTCTGGTGTAATCTATAAAATTGCTTCTCATCCCAAAACATTTTAAGACACGGAAACTCTCTATTGGTTTTTTTCCCTCCATGCGAAATGATAGTCGCACGTAATTCTTTTTGCTCCCGCCATCAGAAGAAAATTAATTGAAATAGTTAATAAAAACATACAAAGAGAACACAAATATTCCAAATTCAAAATTTAGAAAAGAATTAGACAGATGCCAGTATTATTATGTTTGATATTTTAAAGTAAAAGTTTGTCTCAAAACTTATGAACACACGAGGTAGATTATATTTAGAGTTTTTAATCAAAAGTACTTTACATTTATTTTAAAGTATGTAGGTCGTAAAATTATGATTTAACTCGTAACTATATTGTATATTTGTTGTGCATTGTTCCGAAAATTCGTGCTTTAGAATGGAAATTAATTTGGTATCAAACTATTACTTTATAATTGCCTTTCAATCACATTATTAATTATTTGTTTCTACTCGCATCAAAACTGCTACACATTCGTAACCACTGAGTACATATTCTATTAAACGTACTCATTTTTAACACATAATAATGCAAACTAACTAAAATTTATTTAATAAAAAAATAAAAGATAATAATAATACTCAACACACAACTGTCAAACGAACACGCCCTCTAGCATGGTCCCTATGACTCTGGGTGTTTTACTTCTCTGGATAAATTACGCTTAAAGTATGCTTTGGTCTTGTCTTAGATTGAGACATTTGAATTTGACGGAGTGACACACAATATTTACTAAGATAGGTTTATTGTGTGTTTATGAATAAGGGTGTTAAACTATAAATCGGGATTGAATCGCATATTAAATAAAAATTTGCCGCGACGTTACAACTATGTTACAACAGCCGTGGCCACGAGAAGACTCAACGTTCAGTTTAACGTTTATTTATTACGCAATTAAGTCCCGATTTATAGTTTTATTATGAGTAACACTACGACGTCAAACACCCTGTATGTGAAAACGTAGATTGTATACAACAAAGAACGTTTATTTGGGACACCGTGATGATTTAATTACTTAAGGTACCTAATTAATAAAGCTAGCGGTCCTGGGTTCGAATCCCGGTAAGGGCAGATATTTGTGTGATGAGCGCGAATATTTGTTCCTGAGTCATGGATGTTTTCTAATGTATTTAAGTATATATTTCTCTATATAAGTATTTATATCGTTGTCTAGTACCCATAGTACAAGCCTAGAGCTTAGTTTGGGACTAGGTCAATTGGTGTGAGATTGTCCCCTTATATTTATTTATTTTATTTATTTTATGTATGTTTGGATATAAAAAAATAAACCAACAAAAAATACAGAATAGGAACAAATAAATTCAGACTTATCCATTCAAGGGGTCTCTTTCAGCCAAACTTTAGGTAATTGAGAAAAATAAGAAAGCAAAATGTGGCAACGAGTACACATATAAGTGCAAGTGTAAGTGTTTAAACAGCGTGAATTAAATTTTAGACTTAATATTTTAAGTCTAAAATTTATACTAACAGAGCATTATCAACATAAAATTAAAAGCAGGTAATTAATACGAGGGTACTCGTAAGCATATTATTTTTTAATTCAATGCTGAGTTTTTAAGTATTCAATTGTATGCATGTTAAATTCAATAAATCATTAAAATCCTTTCTAGTTGTGTACCTAGAAAAACTGTCACATATTTTTGTTAAAATTTCTCCTCATCCTTTTCTGGCCACCTCTTATATTTTGTAATCATCATTTATCTATATCTAAAGCGAAAGACTTCATACTAAATAATGAATGAAGCCAAAATATTAGCTCCGAGGTTTTAAAGCAACATCGCGGTCCCCGTCAACGCCACAATAGCCTGGTTAATCACTCCAATACCACTTTGTTACCCTTTCAAAGGCCAGCCAAAAGTCATGCCCGAAATGCAATTTTGTTTCAAATCCAGACAAATGAAACTCTTTTATCTCGTGAACAACAAAAAAATATTCAATAACCTGCAAAATGAAATATTTACAAAACGGCCCGGTTAATGTCCAAAAAGTGGGGGTGTAAAAAATAACGGGACGTGACGGGAAACAAAGTACGTTTTTATCGTTGAAAGGGATCGCTCTAATGGAAGCTGTGTTTGGACGTAATCGGCCAAAATCGGAATGCTTCGGAAACGCTCGGGATAATTCGAAAATGGAAGAAAAATGCCGTCAAATTTGGTGACGTAACGACATTTTAACAACTGCCCTATAAGTTACGCATAAAGCCCAAGAATACAATGGACCATGGCACTTAAATGATTGTCTCTTTGTTTATTGGTGTCGCCGCTTTTGTTTTGTTCTAAAGAATATAATACTGCATGAAATCAAGTAAAACACTTCTAAAAAAAGAGCAACATATTGAAATTGGAGAGGTCTTTAAATTGACCTTCGTTGTCTTTATAAACCTGCGATGATGTCATACGACTCAATCGTAACTTATTGTTAAATCTGACCAAATAATGTCACATTTTTTTAACCAATAGGTAGTTCATTTAAGTACTGATCATAATAGCGATTTTTCATGCACCAGTATTTTACAAAAAAAAACTGTGTCTTTAAGTTAACTTCTTTTATCGGCGACGTCAGGTGATCAGGTAGAAAAGAAAGTGATGAAAAGAAAGAGAGGAATAACTTATGCGTTGCTGAATATTTCAAGACATCCTTTAACAAAATACATATTAAATATCGCAGCAGGAAAATCTCACCGGAAACTCATTCTAAATCCTTATTGTACGCGCAAGAAACGTCCTCGTGCCGCTGCGTAGATGAGCGCAGGGACTCAAGGAGATAGGGGTGAACAACCTGAACTTAATATATTATTTATTTTGACGAAGAGCTTAGTACGTGTCCTTGCCTATGGATATTATGTGGTCCCAGGTTTGATCCTCCGTTAAAGCCGATTAGAATGCCTTTTTTATTAGTCATAGGGATTTTATTATTATGTCTTTAAGTTTTTATTTACATATCTACGAGTAAAACACCTTGTTTATCATTGCCTAGTACGGTCACAAGCCTTAATTTGGGACCCATTTCAAGAAAAATATGCTTGAAGTCGTCAATGTCATTAGAGATGTCAAGTCATTTGTAACTTTTAGGGAACTCAATCTTGTTGTTGTAGAATGTCAGATTGACTTTGGACCTAAGGTGGGTCCCAAATTTAATCTCGTGACTGTACCATAGTATAAGCCTAGAGATTAGTTTGGGACTATAGGTATGTCAATTCGTATGAAATTATTTCTCTGATGTTTATATACCCTCAATACTCATACATATGTTCACGCCTGTCTCCCAATGGGGTAGGGAAAAAAGATGGAACACCAGATGCATCGGTCTAAACATACAACTTTCAAATTCCTCTAGATTCATCAACCTCCACATGCACGTACGTCAAATTCGGGTACTTTAATAAAAAAGCTAAATAGGAGCAAGGTGCTAAGTAAAAATAATATTTAGAGATATTTTTGATATTTTCAAGGATATTTTATGTAACGGTCTATTGATAACCGTAATTAATTGTATTGTTGGATACTTTTCATTGATAATAAAGTAGTCATCTAACAAATTTTATGATCTTCAAAAGTTCTTCAAACATTCAATTCAACTAGTTATTTTCCTTATTTCGCATACCAGATCCTGGTGAAATGTGAGAAGCTATGTGTCACATTGTGAGCATTTATTCTTTTACCTAAATACAGTGCAAGAGGTTTTAAAAAACCTTAAGGGTTCTGGTAAATTCGGTTAAATCAGCATAAGAGCGTATAAGAGCAAGTGAGAGAAAAGTACAACCCCAAAGGTTGCTTAGCGAGCTATTGCACCGTACTAACGAATCGTGTTGTTTTTAGGTGTATCGGCGGACGGCGGAGGCTGGGAGCCGCTTGGGCAGCCCTATTTCGACAACAGCACCAAACGGGAAGCCACCGCCGCCGTCGGCCAGCCAGCCTACCTGCACTGCCGAGTGAGGAACCTGGCTGACAGAGCGGTGAGTCTTTTACAAGGTCTTCTATTGTTATCTACTATCATGTGGATAAAAGGGACCTATAAAAATATCATTATTTTATTAGTCCTAGTACTTCGTTAGCCCTTAATTTAACTTTCAGATTTGTTAATAAATAAAAAAAATAAAAAATAAAATAAAATAAAAATCATTTATTTCAGGCGTTGCCCATATAGTGCTAGTAACATTGGTCTTATAATTATATTAGTTAGTTAAAATTAAAATTTAATTAAATGTACATTAGACAGTTGCGTATCTTTTGAGAGTTAATACAACCCTAACATAAATTATCATTTTTGGGAACCCTAAGTTGTCAACTGTCAACTGTGTAGGACAACCTATAATTCAGACACGCATTACATAATGATGACCAAAAATGAGGACCAATAATTAAATTAGCTCCCACATGGAAGTCAACTAGTTTTACGTAGTTTTTCAGGGCAGAGTTTTATGGTGCCTGACTATTAAATGTCAGTGATGGTAAAGGGTAATTATTCAGTGTATTAGCTGAAGAGTACTTACGTGTAATGTTATCGTGTGCATCGAAAACGCCCAAATCACAAATCAACGTTTGCTAATCAACGCAACAACGCGTTAATTGCAAATAACTTTCAAACCAAATAGCAATTTAGCTGACTGTTTTAACAGAAAAGGTTCTCGTTTTAGCTAATCCGTTGAAAATGTGTACGTATTTTATAAAATTACAGGTGGCCAGTGAAATTCGAGCTGTCTGTTTAACTTACCAAGTAAAACTTTTCACTTTGTGTTAGTTTTTGTCGTCGCTATTTTTATTGTCACCCATATTATTATTTCATTTCTAGAAAAAATCACAATCATGATCTACAAATAGTTTATTCACAAAACTTAAACACATGTTAACAAATATCATTCAGTAACAGGCGATTTTGTAAATTTAAAAATATAATTACTACGCGCAAAAATAGCTTCAGAAAGAACGTCTCTCATTTCTTATTTAAAGAGTAAAGTAACCAAATTAATTGGAAAGTAAAGAAACTTCTATAACTGTTGTCAAAGGAATCTCCGCCCGTTTTCGTAATAATAAGTATTGACTGTTCCCCGTCGAAGTTCAAACAAAAGACGTGATCAATCATTTGGCTGTCAGAGTTTGTGATATTTTTATTTCCCATGTCACAAGTATTTTACCAATGCAAAGATAATTATGTAAAGTATCATTTCTTTATCATCTAGTACTAAACCAATCGCTTCCTGCTGTCTGTCCCTCTATGTGCACGCTTAGATCTTTCTAACTACGCAACGGATCTTATTTCATTCATATATAGATAAAGTGATTCAAAAGAAAGGTTGTATGTATAAAAAAAAACTGTATTATGCTCGAGTGTTCCAGAAATCCTTATAATAAATGAAAATTAAAGGGGGATCTTTGGTAAGAGCATCATTTGAGAACGGTTGAACAGTTTTGACAGCAAAAATGTTATGTTCGTAATCTGAATAAAGTTTTAAGGCGGGAAAATGGAGTTAAGTTAAAAGTTATCTTTATCTTTATATCTAAAACACTGCCATTTGCGTTACTACCCAACCCTTATAGTTCCTTTTGTACAAGTTTACTTATAAGGTAGTGTACACGATTCTGTATAAACAATAGGGAATATGCCAAAAGAGATCCCTAAAAGTGAAATTAAAATCGATCAAGACATACAGAAGATACAAGCATTTTAAACTGCTATTTAGAAGGAAAGATCCTAAGTGCATTGTGACGTCATTGTAACAGTTCGGCCATATAAACTCGACGTTAAGTTCTGTTTTGCTAGAAAGAAGTAGAAATAAATCTTGGTTATTTCTATAGCTATTCAAAAAAATTTTTTTTATCTCCCCTGTTTGTTACATGTAAGAGATTTTATTGTAGCTGTGAAAAAAAAAACGTGAATATTCCCTATTAGAGTGAGCTCAATACTAAGATCGCTGTTTTCCCAGCATGATAGTTCAAACAAGTTAGCCATGCGGATGAGGGAAAATTGAGAAAGTTTCACGTGCAAGTTGTAATTGAATGATGAGGCAATAACGCAACCGGTAGCTCGCCGCCCGCATGATTATTATGCAATTACGTGGATGATAACATCCAGCTTGTGGAGATACGTCAGCATCAGACGCTATTAAGCAGGGTAATGTCTATGCTCGCTTGTTAATCCTTGCTTTTTTGACGAATAATATAAATGCGAAAGTATACTCGTATATTTGTTGATTTGGTTTGGTTTGTTGAGTTTATAATTTTCCCGGAAACAATAGAATTTCTGGGTTGAAAGTATTCTACCTATAACTTTTTTTTTTTTTATGTTATAGAGAAGATAACTGTTTATTTCCAGCTAAAGCTTAGTAGTCATGAAGGCATAATGCACTTCCGCATTTATTTTAGTACCGATTTACCACTATTAAATGGTGGAAAGAAGTGAGAAGAAAATATTTTTTTAAAGATAAATCATCGTCTACTTAGCCTACTTTTACCTATGCCAGATATTCAAACATAATAGCAATGAAAAATCAAATTTAAGGCTTAACGATTAACGCGTCAGTATGATAGCCACCTAGAATGGACATGATATTATAACCACTAGGCTTTTGTGGTAGTGAATCGATCGTTGACGTGACAGTGCGTGTAACCTATTTATAATTTTCAGCTGCGACAATCGGTGTCACTTTTGACAATTTAATTTGTTTTTCATCCATTAGAAACACAAATAAATTCGATAACTATTTATAGGTTAGGATAGAAGTGAAGGTAAATCAAAATTTAACGGAAGTTTACATCATATAAAATGACGGTTTAAAATGATAAACGATTAATGTGATCAAATCATCATTTTTATTAATTTTATTTTTCCACAATTCAAGTTTTTGATAGTAAATAGTTAAACCTTAACAATTTCCTCGTAAAAGTATCGTATTGTTAAATATTTGGTAGCTCTTATTAAGTTGACAGTAATTGCGGTCGTCTTGTTAACGATATTTTTTAAAACCAGTCTTCATCCAAAACCCATCAAGTTTAGCTGCTTCTTCACGATAAGGCCGTCTTATGTGTATGGAGCTACCAAAATGATTAAAAATATGGTAACAATATGGTTAAGATAAAGTAAAAAGAAGGCAAGGTCTTGATAGAACATGTCAGTTTTTGATTTCAATGCAGTCCAACAAGTGATAAAATGTGGATAAAACGTCCGTCACTTTCTGACATGTATATAAGTACGAGCGTGACGGAAGCTTTATCCATATTTTGTCACGCGATAACCGCAACCATACTAGGCCCGCTGAAAAATATTTGTTTGAATTAATGTAAATATTAAATATCTATACATACATACATTACATTAAATCACGCCTGTTTCCCAGAGGGGTAGGCAGAGACCATTTCTTTCCACTTGCTACGATCCTGACAAATCTCTTTCGCTTCTTCCACATTCACACATCGAGTCATGCACGCACGTTGGTTTCGGATACTTAAGATTCAGTCCTTTTCCAGTATTTTTCCGATTTGATTCGAAAAAGTACGCCTAGGGCGGCCCCTTCCTAACCTTCCACTCACTTTCGATCTGTACGTCTGTTTCGTCTATCTTCTTTCATCCATTCTTTCCAAATAACCATTTAATGCTGAAAATGTTAAGTTTTGCAGAAAATAATCAACACATATGTACAATAATAATAAAAGCAGTAATGGAAAATTTGATTAAAACGAGACAATTTATGAGCAATTCAATGTTTATTTCGAATAACTTTTCAAATTCAGCTGCTATTTCAGATGCTCATGTTATTATCTTACCACTACGTGAATTTTAAATTATAGTTTATTTTCCACTTGTACCTAGATACTGGCAGGTACATAAAACTGACTAGTCAAGAGATTCCAAACTTGGCCTTATGAGGTCTAGGGGTGCACTAAGAAATTTTGTAGAAATTCATCCCCTTAGGGGTTAAAATAGCGGGAAACCAATTCTACGTGTACAAAGTCGCGGGCGTTCTCTAGTGTAAATAACTATATAAGTACAATAAAAAAAAATTAAAAAATATATCAGTATATTAACAAATATTTCAGCATAGTCCTCGAGCAAAAATAGCCCCTTTTAACATCGTAGCACTTTCATTAAATAATAGTGGTCTAAAAGATTGCCTTTTTAACTGTAAGTCACTATTCACGAGAGTGGGCAACCTTTTATGTGGTTTCCGATGCGAGCGGCGACTGAATAGTGGCCAAATTGCTAGTGAAGGGGCTGACTCATTCGCTCCGTAGATTGCGCCGATTCACCTTTACCCTGCCGATTCCATTTTGTCGCCACAAAAAATACATAAAAAGCATTTTATCCCCTACCAGCTTCTAGTTTTAAAAGCAATTCAATCAATACGTAAGTCTCCAGTTTTAAAATATATGAATTAACATTCATCAGCTTCAAATAGTGACGGTTTCATTTCGTTTTATTTCGCGATGAGTTCAATCCGGCCTGATCTCGGCTTGACCCATAAAACTCGAGCGTCGAGAAAGAATGGTTGGGATATCCAGTTATATCCAGTTAGTTCCGTCTCCGGCGCGCTTTAAACCGTGACCGAAGAAAGTTTTAAAACCCCGAGCGAAACGCCCTGAATACAAATTCAAATAGAACTCGTGATCCCGCCACATTAAATGGAAGTGTCACAAGTATACCCGCACTCACTTTGTAATGCAACTCGATCGTAAATTAAGAATACTGTCATCTTTATGGGACCTTTTACAGCTGCTGAGAAATTGAGTGCCGTTAAAAACGTCATTCAGCTACACTAGCTACAGGAATCTCATCAGATTTCAACTTTTTGGATGAGTTGGTTAGTTTTTAAATGTTTCTACCCTGAACTAAAACCTAACTTACCTACTGGTTGTAAAAGCGCATGCAATTTTTTTTTTCAATCATATTTTCTGTTTCTCCCCGTGCTAATTTATGACTTATTATATAATGTATAAAACAATTATTATGTGTGTTGCAGTAACCTTTCTTGGCTTCACCTGATGGTCCCAACGGATGACCAGGGATATCTTTAATCAAAAAAATATTTTTAACTTCTTTCTTTTGAACTGACATTGACTAGCAGTTTAACGTTTAGTTCACCCTTGATAACTTAAGATAATTAATATTGTTATAATTTGATTAATATTTTACTCATTACTTAAGTAAATTGTAAATAAAAAGTAAATAGATTAGGTACTCTAGAAATCGCATATGGGTGAAATATTTTGAATATTTTTGGCCGAATGTAAATCTTTTATCCATCATAACTGTTTTTTTACCCAACTGACTTTGCAAGCAAAAAATAGTTCAAGTAGCTTTTTTTGAAAATGGAAATTTGGAAAGTGATACATTTGAATTATTTCGGCCAAACGGCGCATGACTTTAGACTTCTACTTCAATTAAGCCTACTGAACCGCAGCTAACACAGTTCAATCGAACCAAACGTGCATACCTACAGAGAATACACGTTTACCAGTTTCTGACACATCCAACAAATTCCACCGTGTTTGCCAAATCCGAACGCAATGTTAACTTGGCGTCAATAACCGTTAATCGCATCTATTGGAAGCAAACGCTCGTGCACTTGATCAAGCGAAATTTTACCTAAACATTAACAGGTTTGCTTTAAGTTACGAGGGAGCTGAATAAATAGGACTTGCATGTTCCACAAAATACTTTGGCGTAGATTCGACGTGCTCGATGAAGCCGATACATCAATCAACTTGCATTAGTTGGGTTACAGCGGAGTCTCCGCAAAATTGTGTTTCGTAAAAATTAACAAAGTACCGTAAAACGGGGTGAGTAGGAATTAAGGGGTGAGTAGTGACACAACCTAAAATGAAGCATTATTATTATGTAACTAATTAAAAGACTGAAATTATTTCCAATAGACGTAACGTTATTGTCCATTTAGTATTTGTTCTTATTTGTAACAAGTTATGACTTATTTTAAGTTGTGTCCCTACTCACTCGTTAATCCCTACGCGTTTTACGGTACCGATTAAAAACTGTAATGTCTTATTTTGAACAACTTATTAAATAATTGTGAATTTTAGGATTAGTATGTTTAGGATTCCGTACCTAAAGGATGCCAACCGGACTTCATTACTAAAGCCTCCAATGTCCTTGCTCTGTCTATCAGTGGCACTATCGCATAAACCATAAATATCTAGAGACTTGCAATTCTTACAGACCGATAAATAAATAAAAGTATAAAATGAGAAGGGGGTCTCCATACACGGCAATTGGCTGGTTATTTTATTGAGCGTGACGTTGAATATAAACAGGACAAAACCAATACGTTGTCTTGGTAGGCATAGAATTCCCCACATGATGAAAGGAACGAACTCATAGTCTTGACTCAAATTTTGTACATCTTCGCACGACCTTAGATTATCGGAAACCTTCTTGCCATATTAACATAATAATATATTTATTATATATGACAAGACTTAATCGCGTAATATTAAGAAGTTCTAACTGAGCTAGATTTCCTTGTATTTAACAAGTCCAACAAAAACAAAGCCTTTAAAGTTCTTGAGTTACAGGCGACTAAAATGTTTAGTTTATACCTATTAAAAAGGTTAAAAAACCAAATAAGTTGAATAGAAAATCTGCTCGTTATTTGTGCTTATAATTGCGACCGAACCCTAAAAACACTGAGCGTGGTCTGACATGCGCTTGCCGGGATTTTGATATGAAAATAATCCCAAAGTACCCGGGCCCCATAGGGACTGAGAGACTAGTTTATAAAGGATAAGCCACTTTCTGGATTTGCATTACCAACTAACACCCCTGTGGTTTACCTCATCGCGTTATAGGCAGCTTTGAGACCAAAGCAACTAGCCAAAATTGGTTCTAATGCCCTAGACGAGGAATTAATATTGCAATGGTGAAGTGTGTTCACTGGTACTTGCATTGATCAATTCGTTGCTGCATACAGTTGCATCCAGTTTCTAATAAATAACTGAAAGATTTTTTTTTTTTTTTTTGATAGTAAGTAAGTAAGTTAGTAATGTGTGTGTCTATACGCATTACAACTACAAAGTATGCTCTCGTGAGATAAAACAATTGTAGTGACATTATTGCGGTTAAACATAATTAACTTATGTATGACTAGAGGATGCCCGGGATTTCGTACATAGATTTGGTTTCCCGCTACTCCCCCTATTTCTTTCCGTAGGGGGTCGATTTTCGGAAAATCTTTTTTTTTGTGCTCATTTACATCATGAAAGGAACCCCTGTACCAAATTTCCAGTTTCTAAGTACAGTAGTGTCGGCTCTGCATTGATACATATAAGTCTGTGAGTCAGGTTTGCCTTTTATATTATATAGATTTCCTTTTTTACATAGTGTCACTGTTGGATTGAACGGGCATATGAACTGTCAGAATCGTTATAAATTCGTGACTCGTGAGAAAAGCTTGACAAATAAGTGACAGATAAAAGGTACAAAATTAAAAAGTGTCGACTCGTCTATAAATGGTTTGCTAAGTCGAAATGAAGAATGAAACTACCTCACTATGTGACTACGTACCTTATCTATGCTATATTGCTTGACAATGCATCAATAAATCTTACATGCATATGATCACATTCGTTTTGGTTTTATCCATAAACGCCAAGTAAGTAATTTCCATTTTAAATGCACGACCGGCCGCCATATTGCATATTTATATTTATGTTTAAATTGGAAATGAATGTAACGAAAACCGTATTTTTTTTAATATTGGTACGAACAGTACTGCCTCGAATGTAGCAAAACTTGAGCAAAATGAATTGTTGAAGTAAAGTTGTCTCATGGATTATGGACTTAAAATTAATAGAAGGATGGATCATACAAAAAATTATGGATAAGCCAAAATTATTATAATGATGTGTGGAAAAATAAAGAAATACTAATACCAAAGTCACATTAAGTGAAGTTACTATTATTTAAGTAAAGTTACTGCTGTTTAAATCTAACTTATTTTTAATCTTATTTAATACAGTCTTAAAAGCAAAGATTACATTTAAGACTTAAGTCTTAAGTAAGTCTAAAATTAAACAATTTTTAAATATTTCTAAATAAACAGTTTTTATTTTAAATATGTACTTTAGAGCGACCCTATTATTGACTTTATAGAAACACGTGGAGCTAACCACATGTGCTTCCGTTAAATCTACAAAATAAAATTTTCTTTTACCAAAAAATTGTCCTCACTTCTCGCGTTATTGGCGAAATATACCTTAACAGGAGTGAACGCCATTAATTCAAATCAAAATTAGAATTAGCCCCTACTATTAGTGAACGAATTTTAAGGGTACATTTTCCTCCTCAGGTTTCGTGGATCCGCAAGCGTGACCTGCACATCCTGACAGTGGGGGTCCACACGTACAGCAGCGACGCGCGGTTCGCGGCGCTCCACGCCGACGGCTCTGACGAATGGACGCTGCGAGTGGCGCCCGCGCAGCCCCGGGACTCCGGCGCGTACGAGTGCCAAGTGTCCACGGAGCCCAAGATCAGTCTGTCCTTTCGACTCACCGTTGTTGGTATGTCCATTTACAAAAATATAATATTACAAAAATAATTTCACACACATAGTAGAGCTAGAAACACTGAGTAACTGATCTCAAAAAACATTTACGTTTACTGATTCAACATTACTATTCTAATTACATGATAAACACATTATTACACGCTTTATACACATTTAGTATTCCCAGCTGCTTAATAGCATTCGGCTGGCTATTGCTATCACGCTTACACTTGCATCTGACAGTATATTTATCACTCGTGTGTCATAGAAAAACGACGATTGCCGATCGCTATTAAGAAAATGGTCGCACTGTAAAGACTTGTCAAGACAGTGAAATTTGGCCGCAAGCTTTAACTGATTTTGGACCAGTAACAATTACCGTTTTGAGTGATAGGCTCAAAAAGTATGGTGCAAAGAAGTGAATGCTCATGTTTTTTCGGTTGAACAGTTTTAATTTTTTCAGTGTATGTGCTATTATCGCGACCGTAAAAATAATAATATCAGAGATTATGTTACACTAATTGACGGATTCCTAAACTATGCTCTAGTCTTCTGGTACTATGGGTAAGTATAGACATATAGTTTCTGTTTGTGGCGATGCAGTGTTTATTTTTAAATGAAATGTTCTTAGTTTTACTCACCACGCAAATAGTTATTTATCCCTAACGGGGAACTAAATCAGTACCGCTGCCTTTGTAGGCAGAGTCACTGCAAACTAAGCTAACTACGTGCTCTAAGTAGAGCTACTAAATTGTAGAACGGATCATTTAAAATATTTTTGACCGTAATTTACCAAATTACACTAAACTAAAAGTTTCGTAATGATAATAGCTATAAGTTCTGTCATTTACACGTAAAATTCGTAGAACCGTGTGACTTACAACATCAAAAACGCGCTTTAAATTATTCATCAATAAAAAATATTATACGCGATACAATGCCAAAACTAGTCCTTAAAAAGCTGAAATTTAGTTTATACCGAGATACACTACCCGAAAAAAGAACAAAGCCACTTTTAAGGCATGTTAATAAATTCAAACTTCATTTTTTTATAACAATGTAATGAAACAAAGCAGATTCAGAAAGTTTAATTAATTGCCTGAAACATAATAAATCATGTATAAATTCAAATAAAAAAAATGACGTCGTTTTAAACATTAGTCTTATTCATGTCGGTTATTCCGAACATTTTCATTTAGGTTTAAGGTTAAGCTAAGTCTGAATTATGTATTTCAACGGTCTGGTGGGATGCGAGATACAAACCTAACTTTGACGCATTAACGTACTTTCTTTAATTAAAGTAAAACCATAACCAATTGGGAGAACCGCTCAAGATGGTTTAATCTCTTATTGTTTCTACAAAAGTTCTTTAAAGAAATATCTTGTAAACAATATTCAAAGTTTTTGTTTCACCTGTAAATAATTCTGGAATTTATAAAAACTAACATGTCTGCTTTCCTAAACCGCTCTATGAAATAGGCATGCCTTTTCGCATGCCTGATACAAATGATTGTTTATCTTGGCAAGTACCCATGTCAAAAATAAAGCTTAAAATAAGATCGAATTTAAATAACTCTACTGACAAGAGCATACTCCTCACGTGGGTGATCTCAATTTTTATCTTTAATGTAATCAAATCTTAATTATATTTCAAGCTAAGCAATATAGCCTTAATTGCAGCCAATAACCGAAGTTAGTTTGCATAACTTCCGCTCATTTCACGATGCAAGGGATGCACGGTAATAAAGTGCAACCACGAGCTCAAGCTTTAATTATTTTATTGCAACTAAGTGTAGAATATTAAACGCGTCAGCTTCATCCGATGTGCATTATGCATTTTTAATGATCCGTTAATTATTGTTGTTATAGATAAGGGAAGTTGGAAGGGAACAGAAACTGACATCATGTAACGAGGAAGTAATCTGCTTAAAAAAGGAGAATGGGGAACTCAAAGAGTCTGTATCCGATCTATCCTTGCGGTTATCGCTGTTAGAGCAGCATACTCGTGAATGCAATGTAGAAATCACTTGTTTACCAGAATTTAACGGTGAATCCCTTCCAACCACAGTCCTTCAATTGGCCAAGGTAGTATCATTTCCTCTTCAAGAGACGGATCTACACGCATGCAAAAGGGTTGCAAAACTTAACCCAGATAATAACCGACCGCGAGCAGTCGTTGTCAAACTACGTTCTTCCCTACAGAGAGATGGACTTTTGACTGCGGTCGCCAAATTCAACAGGAATAACGCCACTGATAGGTTAAACTCCAACCACCTTGGTATATCTGGTCACAAGTCTTCAGTGTATGTCTCGGAACACTTGTCTCCCTGTGCTAAAAAATTACACTCCGCGACTAGATCGGCTGCCAAAGCCCACGCCTACAAATTTGTCTGGGTGCGAAATGGCCGCATCTACATTCGCAAAAATGAAGAGTCTCGGGCCATCCACATTCGGAAACTCCCGGATCTAAATAGCCTCTAGAAGTTGTCATAGTGGAGGAGGGCACAGTAACCGATGCGAGTGTTACACTGAAAATTTACTACCAAAATATGAGAGGTATTCGTACTAAACTTCAAGATTTACGCCTGGCGACGCTTGCATGTAATTATGACATAATTGTGGTAACTGAAACCTGGCTTCACGAAAACGTTCTGGATAGTGAGATTTTAGACCTCAGGTATGCAATATTTCGACGAGACCGATGTCCCATAGTGAGTAAGAAAAAGGATGGTGGAGGTTGCCTCATCGCAGTTTCGAACCGGTTTTCCTGTCGTCGACTAGTGTCATGGGAAAGTGAATGTGAGGACCTATGGGTGAGTGTGAGCGGTCCATCCAAAATTAATGTTAACATTGGTGCTGTGTATATACCTCCGAATGCTCCGTTACAGGTTTATAATAAGTACTTTGATAATTTAAGTGATAAAATTAATCGGTGTACGGATAAATGTATAACATTCGGGGATTACAATATTAATGCTATACAATGGAAGTCAGTCACATCTAACCTTTTTACTGAGCCGGACTCGTGTAACTTTCCAGCCGCTATTGCTTTATTTGACTTCATGTCTCTCTCAAGTATGTTTCAGTTGAACTGTGTATGTAATGATAATAACAAAATTCTTGATTTAGTTTTGTGTAACTTCCTTGGACCGTCGGTTTCTAGAGCCTCTGATACCTTAAGTAAAGTCGATGCCCATCACCCGCCACTGGAAACTAGTATTTATGCAGAACATGGTGTCAAATCTGAAAGGCTCAGGTGTTTCGCCACTCATAAGTTTAAAAAAGGTTCTTACATGGAAATAAATTCTTACTTGGCTAATATTGACTGGCGCTCGAAATTTTCAAGCTGTACTAATGTCAACGACATGGTTGTAGTTTTTTACGCCTCACTGCGTTCGGTCATTGACAACTATATCCCATTTTCTAAAACTAGGCCTTCCAACCGCCCAAAGTGGTTTAGTTTAACTCTGGTAGGGATGATGCGTGAAAAAGAGAAAAAAAGACTAACTTTCAAGAAAACCAAGAACCCAAGAGATTATTACGAATACGATATACTGCGCAAGAGGGTCAAGGTTAAAATGAGCAAAGATTATACTAAATACCTGGCTTCGGTTGAGGATAACTTAACCTGTAATCCTAAGCATTTTTGGTCATATATCAAAGAACGCAGGAAAAATCGCTCCACCTATCCATCTACCATGCATTTCGATAATGTGACCTCGGATAACCATGCGGAAATCTGTAGCTTTTTTGCTTCACATTTCTCTTCTGTTTACTCGAGCACTGGACCATCGGTTTTACTGTCGAGTTCAAGCCAACCTTTTCATCACAATGTGGCTGCTCTTTCACGTATTTATGTTTCTGAAACCTGTGTACTGAAGGCGATCAAGTCCCTGGATATTAATAAGGGCGCTGGGCCAGATGGCATACCACCGTTTTTCATAAAAAAATGTGCACCTAGTCTGGCTCTTCCACTGTCAATCATCTTTAATGAGTCTTTGAACTCGACAATTTTTCCTGACTTATGGAAGGAGGCTAACATTGTACCCGTGTTTAAGAAAGGCGACCAAGCCTCTGTAGAAAACTATCGACCCATTTCAATACTGAACACTTTTTCTAAACTGTTTGAGTGCTTGGTCTATCCAAAGCTTGCCTGGCATGTGAAGGAGTTGATTACTCCTTTACAACATGGTTTTGTTCCACGTAAGTCTACAACAACGAACCTTGTGTGCTTTGTGGATGATATCTCAAATTCAGTTGATTCCAGAGTGCAGGTTGACGCCGTGTATACGGATTTCAGCAGTGCTTTCGACAAGGTTGACCATAACATTCTATTGTCAAAGCTCTTGCAAGAATTCAACGTTGCTGGCGATATGTTAGCATGGTTTGGCTCCTATCTTAACGCTAGACGGCAGCGGGTGGTCAAAGATGGGTATTCATCAGACTATTACGTGGCGGCCTCAGGGGTACCGCAAGGATCACATCTGGGTCCCTTGCTTTTTATTATCTTTGTTAACGACATAGTTAAAGTGGTGAGGTACAGTAAGTGTCTACTGTACGCGGATGATTTGAAGTTGTTTAAGGAGATTAACGGTACAGTGGATGTTAATTTACTTCAAAGCGACTTATGTAATGTTAACACTTGGTGTGCTGAAAATAACATGGTGCTCAACGCTGCGAAATGTCAACACATAAAATTCACGAGGAATAAAAATATTGTTCGCAGCAGTTACGACATAGAGGGCGTTGTGCTGGAAGAAGTGGATACTGTCAGAGATCTCGGCGTTGTCCTTGACAAGAAACTCAGTTTTGTATCCCATAATGAGCAGGTGGCACAAAAGAGTTTGAAAATGCTTGGATTCATCAAGAGAGCTGCAAAGAGTTTTAAACGGGTACAGACATTCACCTTACTATATAATGCCTTAGTTCGCTCTCGCCTGGAATACTGTTGTCATGTATGGAACCCATCCTACCAAACTCACATAGACCGCCTTGAGAAGATACAACGCTCGTTCACCCGTTTCCTGGTTCACAAAAACCGAACGGGTCTTCCCCGACGTCCCAGCTACGAGGTTCGTTTGAACCGTTTCAAGATGTGCACACTTAAAAAGAGGAGGGACTTTTTGGGTCTCACTTTCTTACACAAAGTCGTGAATGGATACATCCATGAAAGCTATATCCTCGAAAATCTTCACTTTATAATTCCTAAAGTTAACACCAGACCATCTCGCATTACAACTTTTCGCCCAAAACCATGCAATAGCAACCTGGGTAAGTTTTCCGTTTTGCGTAGACTTCAGTCCCTGTATAATGATTACCACAAACTCTATAAATTAGATATATATAATGATAAGCCCGGAGTATGGAGGCGGAGACTGCTGCAGCCAGGTCGTTCACGAGAAAATGTCGAGTAGATTCAGTTGTACCTCGTAAAAAGCGTTTTTAGTGTGTTTTTATGTTAAGTTTTAAAACGTTTCGAAAATTAAATTTAAAAAAAAATTGTTTTTCTTATATAACTTTAGTTTATTAGGTAATTTATTAGGTTAACTATTCAAAAAGTATTTACTGTTTTTTGGTGAACGCTGTTGCACACCTGTAATTGGTATACAGGCTAGTCTAAAATCATCTGTTACTTATTTTTAAAATGTAAGCCATGTATATTGTTGGTGTGTCTATTTAAATAAATAAAAAAAAAAAAAAAAAGTTGATGTTTTTAACCATCACTAAAAAAACAATTTATTCAATACAACCATATCTTTAGTAGTTAAATAAAAAAAACACCGTGACCAAATGTCACAATTGACAACGAGAACGTTTAAGGGGTTCTGAAAAAAAGGCGTATAGTTTGTCTCTGGCTGAGAAAATAAATGAACAGATTTCTGCTAATGGCTAAAGAGTTTAAACGCCACATGGTCTTCTTAACGTCGTGCTAGAGCTAGACAATAGAAAAATCAAACTCATTTACAAATAAAATGATATCATTCCGACCACAAGTCCAAAGCTGTGTCAATATATTTTTCTCAGTAAATAATATCAAACTAAAGTTTTTTTGCAGAACACATTTTCAAAAAATACCTGGAGGGTTATTATGACGTGGCGTAAAGGACGAAGCTATAGCAGTTACTTAACTCTGTCCTTTTCTCTCAGCGTAAAATAAATTGCATAGATACGTCATAATAACCCCACTGTTGTCAGTTCAAAATGGCGGCACAAAATATTGGACACATGCTAGGGCTCACTGATGTGCGAGAAGGAGTCATCGAATTGCGTAGTGCCAGTTGATTCTTCGAAGATATTCGAAAATTCATTAAACCAATGTGATGCTGTAATATTAACCTTATGACACTCCTGCAGAAAAGAAAAGAAATAGCCATGAAAAGGCTGGCTGACATAATGCTAAAATTTAATTTCGTTTTTTTTTAAGCATAAGCATAAGGGTGTAGATAATTATAATAACGTTCTAAAAAGAATCTGTGCGCCAAAGGCGTCTTTTTAAAGCACTAGGCTACCGCTGCCTTGATTAATGCATTAATATTAAAAGAGTAGACAGACATCGAGAACTGTACCTCATAAAAAAATTAGAACATTTATAATTAAGGGATCAAGGCATTCTGCTTCTTGAAATATATTGTACCTACTCGTAAATCTTTAATGTTTTCGTAGTGGTTTTATTCTGTATTAAAAACTCAATGTTCGACCATAACGGTATTATAAATGGATATTTATTAAATTTAATACCTAAATGCATGTCATAAGAACTCATAACCACCCACGCAAGACCTGCTTTGTGCACAGACGAATAAAATTCACAAGAGTCATATTTTATCCCCCTTTGCAAACAAAGCAGGTTTTAAAGAGTGTATCCGCGAGGTTTAACCTCAATTAAAACCAAATATGAAAATCGAGCGGCGCAACCACGTCAAGAAGGCTAAAAGCTGCATGATAGATATACAGGCAGGAATCCAGGGGGCAAAACTTTATGACAGGTAGGGAGTTCCTATATCGATAAGCTCACTTATCGATGTTTTTCCATATACTAGTGATCGCCCCCAGCATTTGATTGTATATATTGTTTTGTAAGTATTGTTCTGAAGACGACTATGAACCGCGTGGTTGCCGGGTTAGAGTAGTGCCACTCCATGTCCTCCCGTGGATGTCGTAAGAGACGACTAAGGGAGTAAAGGCTGTGTAGTACTGTTAGGCGATGGGCTTGCAACCTGTCACTAATACACTAGTAAACATCTTAGCCTAATTGTGCAAAATGTGGTTACAGAATTATTAACAAGTTTTTAGAGTTGTTAGTAATTCTGTAGCTCTGCCTACCCCACTCTGGGAATAAACGCGTGAGCTTATGTATGTATGTATGTATGTATGTACGACTATGAAGTTCACACAGCATCATTATAAACAAATTGAAAAGTCATTTAGACACCTAAAACGGATTTATCAGCCAAGACGGAGACGTTAAACGCCCGACAATTTGGATAAAATTCTGATCGCTTATTGTAACAATTAGTAGACGGGACAGCAGTGAAGAAAAAAAATATGATGAGTAAAGTATAATAAAACGTTTTGAAACAAAAGAAGAGAATTACGTTGTTATTTTGATTACGTTGATTAAAAAAAAATATTTTTACTAACAAAACTTGGAGTGATTACTAATATATTGTATAGAAACCAGCATCGATAAGTGAGTTTATCGACATAGGAACTCCCTACCTGTCATAAAATGTTGCCTCCAGGATTCCTATGTCTGTAGATGTATCAATACTACCAATAGATTGACTGCCAAGAGAACGAGGCATTTCTCCAATCCCAACTCTTTCGTAACATCACGTCTGCACCGCACAAGAAGTAAACGAGCTTGTCGGTCTTGAATTGGTTTACAAAGCTACCAAAGCAAATGTCTTTGACATCAATCGGATATTGCATTGGATCGTCTGTTCCAGACATTACATATATACCTAGTGTCACAGTTAACAACGTTAATTGTCAAAGCAGTTAAACCCTGTCGTTGAAAGCTAATAATTGATTTTGACATTAAGTTCCTTATCGTGACTTAAAGCTGCCATTATGACAGTGTTCTTTGATGGCTCAACAATTAACGTAATTGACTGTAATGATATAAATAAAAAACAAAATAAAAACAAATTTTAAACGCCAACGTATTAATTCCTATAATAATGTTATTTTTGTTCGAGATCAAGGTTAAGCTATCCTGCGGACCTAGTATGGTTGCGTCTATATCGCGTGTCAAATGTGAATCCGTCACGTTTTGACACGTGTACTTATTTTCGTGTCAGAAGGTGACGAATGCCTTATCCTAAATTTGTCACTCGATAAATGCAGCCATATTAGACCCCCTGGTCACGTGAGAAATCACCAATAACTTTTGCCACCCTCGAATCTAGATAAACTAGAAGTAATTAGTTGCTTACTCGTACCTCTCAAACGCTAAAGCCACCGAATTAAAGTCTATCAAGATAAACGTTTCCTCAGATCGTTTTGTTATTTTTTAAATATAGATTTCTAAAAGTAATTGAGAAAAAAGTTTGTCGAAGGCTAAAAATATCTAAAAATACGATAAAGGAATTAAAACAGCCCAGCAACGAAGAGATCTAAATTAAACCTCAAGCTAAATGTTTATTCGGATCATTCCGTTCAGCCAAATTTTGTAATATTGGAGTTCTTGATATAAACGTAACGTACTTTTATTGCCAATATTCTATATAGAGATTTTCTTTTTAGCGATAATACTACCCTGTTAACCTACTAGGTTTTTGTCTTGTATCTTGTTTTAGTTTTGTTGTTGTTGTATTTTTCTATAATATGACTCATATTATAGAAAAATACAACAACAACAAAACTATAATTATATGAGTTATGCAAGTTGTTATTTTTTTTTATTATGGTTCACTTAACTTTATTTCTGTGGTAATTTTTTATTGGCTTACATTGGTATCATGTTTTATTTGTTTTCATAAAATGTATAGCTGTTGATGCCCCAAATAAATAAAATAAAATAAAATAAACCTTCCCTTGATTGGTGTTAAATAAAGAGTTTCTGAAAAAAACTATTATAATAAACGGTGGCACTTCATTTGGTTGTCATTTGTCATATGTTTTCGTTGTAACTCTTTCATCCGATTTATTGAAAGTAAGAGAAAGAGAAATATTGCTAGATACCTTGTTAGCTACATAAGCAATGTCAAATAAGGTTGTTAAAAATGTTGACTGTATTAGTATTTTACCATACATTCTGATTGTATGACAACGACTGTTCTGATAAGGTTTTCTGTTGGATGGATGACCACTCATGGATGGCAACTCCTTTAAATATTGAAAGTAGGAAATTCTATACAAAGAATACTTAATATATCTCCCTCCCTGTATAATCATTTTTATACGTTTTACTTTGTCCTCTAATACGCTACGCTATTCGATATTCGAATTGGAATCCAATAAAAGCACCTTGTAAGAACAATACAGTTGTAGGGCCGCACACCTTTCCCTTTTCCTCGTACATAGCTGATATTGCGTGTATTCTTATTAATTTCATGATTTCCTCCGTTTCTAGCAAAAAGGCAATAAAAGTAGACATGTTCATTACAGAACGATATTGTTATCTGTTTCTTGGAATCCGAATTTGTACAGTCACGAGATTTAATTTGGTACCCACCTTAGGTCATAAGTCAATATGACATTCTACAACAGGTTGAGTTTCCTAAAAGTCACAAATGACTTGACATCTCTAACGACATTGACGACTTCAAGCATATTTTTCTTGAAATGGGTCCCAAATTAACGCTCGTGACCGTACCTAATAAAGATATTTCATCCAAGTAACTGTGACACAGAACTGCGTTCGCAAATAGTTTAGAAACATTATGTTTCATGACATAAAAACTGAAAGCAAATAATATTAAAAATGTATTTGCGTTCTCTTATTTTAAACTAGCAACTAACCCTAGCTTGGCTTCGGTTTATCTGAGTTTTCTGTAATACCCGTACAAAAATAAGGATTATAAATAATAAATAAATAAATATCAGGGGACAATCTCACACCAATTGAACTAGTCCCAAACTAAGCTCTAGGCTTGTACTATGGGTACTAGACAACGATATAAATACTTATATAGAGAAATATATACTTAAATACATAGAAAACATCCATGACTCAGGAACAAATATTCGCGCTCATCACACAAATATCTGCCCTTACCGGGATTCGAACCCAGGACCACTAGCTTCGTAGGCAGGGTCACTACCCACTAGGCCAGCGCGTCGTCAAATTGATTGGTTGTACATTATATAAACCTCCCGTGAAAAATTATCTAACTGATGGTGAAATCACATGATATTCCGTTCAGCACTTTTTGAGATCATCGCAAACATACAGACAAACAGACGCGGCGGAGGACTTTGTTTTCTTATATGTAGTAAAGACTGTACACGATAAAATCTGGCCATGCATGATCTGGTGTATCTTTGCGATGAATGCATATTTTCAAGCAGTTTTTTTTTTAATATGTTGTATAATTATAATACTATATAATTAAATAAAATCGTATCATAATGTATGGGTATGTGTTAGTTTTCGCCAAATATATTCTATCATACCTTTCATCTCTTGTACAGCGTTTTTTGACAATATTCACTCACTTCCTGCTTCTACGCCACAACTGTATTTATATTGTTACAAGCAGTTTTACCCACAATAGAATGTCGTCTTACGAAAAAAATACTTTTTGAAACTCATTTCTATTTGTAGTAGTCAGGAAGACTTTTTACTCCAAGCACTGAAAGTTGTTTTTGTATGGGAGGCATTTATTTGTCAAAAAGTCAAATTCGCCAAAGTTAAAAAACCTCAGAACTATCTAAATCTGAATATAATCAGGAAAGTTTTAACTATTGTGGTAAGATAATTTAATAAGGTATAATTTGGCTTGTATAATTAATAATAATAAAATGTTTTAAAACGGAGAATTTGGTAAGACTGTCAGAAGATCGTGTACAAAAAAATAAAGGTACTGTGGATTATATAAGGGTCTAAGATACAGACGCTCTTACATTTTATTATGATTGTATTTTTATTATGTAGTTTCATAACCACTGACTATTACAAAAAAGTGCTGCTTGAAAATTAGCATTCATTAAAAAAATACACCAGATCATGCATGGCCAGATTTTATCGTGTACAGTCTTTATACCTATCTGTAAACCTAAAATAAACGTCAAATTCTCTTCTTGTTTGACTACAATCAAGTTTGACGTTTATATATTTAGGCTTACAGATATTTAGTACTTATTACATTCCGAATATCTTAAGTACCCGAAACCGACGTGCGTGCATGACTATGTATGAACGTGGAAGAAGCGAAAGAAATTTGTCATGATCTTAGCAAGTGGAAAGAATTGGTCTCTGCCTACCCCTCTGGAAAACAGGCGTGATTTAATGTATGTATGTACGAGGGCTGCCTTTTAAGTTCTGTCGTTTGCAAGCCTTCCGTGATTGCATAAAAAAGAACTAGTGTCATCTTAAAATATTTGAAATTAGAATTCGAAAACAAAAGAATGACTCGAAATCGGCCCAACCGTTTTAGTACAGCGCTCGTTCAAAGTTGACAAGTCAGTTGTGAAAATGGAAATTTCGAAGGAAAATTTACGTGCGATATTTTTTTACAACTTCAAAAGGGGCTTAACGCGACTTCAGTGCTTCGAAGAGTTGACTACGGTTTTCAATGATAAAGCACCATGCCTCCGGACTGTGGAACGCTGGTATTTAGAATTTCAACGTTGTTGCTCTAGTCTTGGTGATAGACATCGTGAAGGTCGACCAAAAACAGCCGTAACCCAGGAGAACATTGATGCTGTACGGCAACTGATCGTCGAAGATCGCCATGCGACATACCGTGAGATAGAAGCTTCCTTAAGTATTTCAGGGACCAGTGTTCACAGTATTTTGCATGATCACTTAGGCGTAAAAAAGTTGATCTCTCGCTGGATACCACATTTACTCAGTGAAGACCAAAAAACGGCTCGCGTTCGATGGTGTCGCAAAACTCTGCGGCAATTCAACCGAGGAAACTCGAAACATGTTTACGACATTATCAGTGGTGACGAATCTTGGATATATGCCTACGAACCCGATTCTAAACAGCAGTCGACTGTTTGGGTGTTCCAAGATGAGCCAAAACCGACCAAAGTAATACGCTCACGGAGCATTTCGAAAAAAATAGTCGCCACGTTTGTGGCGAAAAGTGGCCACGTGGCCAACATCGTGCTCGAGGATCGTAAAACGGTTAATGCTGACTGGTATACCACTGTCTGTTTACCAGAAGTCATCGGCGAGTTTCGAAAAAATAACCCAAGACGTCGTATAAGACTGCATCACGATAATGCGAGCTCGCACACCGCCCGGCAAACAATTGCGTTTTTAAAAGAGCAAAACGTCGAAATTCTGGAACACCCGCCGCACAGTCCAGACTTAAGCCCTAACGATTTTTTTACTTTTCCAAAAATCAAGCAACGACTTCGTGGTCAACGGTACCAGACGCCTGAAGAAGCCGTTGAGGCATACAAAACGGCCATTTTGGAGACCCCGACTTCGGACTGGAATAAGTGTTTCGAAAACTGGTTCGATCGAATGAAAAAGTGTATTACATATCACGGTGATTACTTTGAAAAACAATAAATACCATTTAACACTTAAATTGTCTTTAGTTTTTCCAAACGACACAACTTAAAAGGCAGCCCTCGTATGTGTTCCGAATTGCCCCATTATGTTAGTAGAATAGTAACATATTATAAGGCTGAAGAGTTTGTTTGTTTGTTTGTTTGCTTGAACGCGCTAATCTCAGGAACTACTGGTCCGATTTGAAAAATTATTTCAGTGTTAGATAGCCCATTTATATTATCAAACTCACATAAACCGAAGCGAAGCGAAGGCGGATCGCTAGTTTAGCAAAAAAGATAATGAATACCTACAAAAATGCATTTTAAAAACGAAATACGCGCGAGTATTTATTCACCGTGAGAGCAGTATTTAAGTCACTGTTTATTTGTATGCAGAATTATCAGCACTGCATAAATTTGGATACAAAAATATGAATACAACTCAAGTAAAATTAAACTTTAACGTCATTGTTCTAGAGTTAAAAATGGTAACCATCGCATGGAATATCGATGCAAAATTATTTGATTTCTGCTTTCGGTATTGACATTGATTTTTACTTAAGGGAACCACATACATTTATTAGGTCTCGACTTTCACTGCTTTAACTTAATATTTAATTAAAGTACTTTATACGGGCACTATTGGAAATTAAATTGTTTTGTTTAGTTAGAATTATTTATCACCATGTATCAAAAACTTTAGAAACTAAAAAAATGGGCTACCTTGCGTTTCTGATTTAAATAATTGCATTATTAAGGAAGCCTCAATCTTACTACTATTATAAATGCGAATGTTTTATATTTTGTTTTATTACTTATTTCATTTATTAATTAATTGTTTCATGTACAATATATACAGTATTACAATATATTGACGTGACAATGTACATGGTACCCTGTAAGGGTATTACAATGTCACAACAATTATAATTATTATTGATTATGATTAGTTATAGAACTAATAGACGTATGTTGCATTATATTTAGATGTTTGTTGCTCAAACCAAGACGAAATTTGACACAGAGATAGATTATAGTCTGGAATACTTGCATATAAACTACCTGCAGTCCAGTGATAATATTGAACCATTGTTGTTTTTGAAAATTACGACTTCTACGCGGACCAAGTTGCGGGCAGAAGCTAGTTATTCATAAAGAAACGTTGGCATCGCGGGAGCAAAAACAAACCTATTAAAAAACACATATAACAGAATGTCTGTTTAGTATAAACGGAATATTCTGCCTATACGAGTAGGTAAATTGTAAGCCTCTAAGACGTTGTTCATATCTAGCACGAAGTTTTCACTGGAAAAGGTGAATCAAACTTGTCTTGCACGGAGTAAGCGCTTACCTACTCGTATAAGTCAACGAGTCAACTTGAACTTTTTTTTTTTATATCGTAGTATCCAGTATATTTCTCCAAAACTATCTTATCAGTTTTCCATTTTCGCTCAAATTTAATTTAGATATATTTTTGAATGTTTTTTGTACATATTTATTATACAAACGTCTAAATGAGCAGGATAAGTGACTGAAGAGATAGACGTATAATGTTTTTAAATATGTAATACTAATCAAGTCGAGTACGGGGGTAAGATTTTAGGAAAAAATTTATATATTTTGAACTCGTAGGAATAAACGTTTCTCGATACGAGTGTCACTTCTGCTATTGCCTATTTGTCATAATCTTTAAAGGTCACGGCAAAAGCAATTTTTTATAAGTTAATATAATATGTTAGACACGTGACAATTAGTTGTATAAGTAAGAAAAACAAACATCAGCGTTTTTGCAAAAAAATCTGTAAAAAGTGAACTGCTGGATTAAAGTTTTTATTTTGTTTGGTTCGAACTTTGAAATAAGTTTTGTGATTTTCTCTTGGAAAGCGCTGGTAGATGTATAGCCAGTAGTCATTTTAGACGAGTAAAAGTGCCCACGTGGCCTACTTACTGAATAAACCCCTTTCATCTTTTTCATTTGATATAATATGAACTCGGGTGCATCATTCAATATTGTAAAGGCTAACAATATCGTACCAGCAAAGGGCTTGTTATCAATATAGTTCAATTCTTATCGCTTGCATCGTATGACAGTAGACTTGCGAGCAAAAATATCGGCGCACTCTGCATACTTGCTTTTTATTTTTTATATCATTGTACCTGTTTCAAATGTCCTGGAAAATAAAGCTAATTCGTATTGTACGCTATAAAAATGCAGCTTATTTTTAATAAAAACCACTACTATGATAAAAAAATATGAAAGGAAAACGTATTTATTTACTGATGCTACTGCGCAATGCTGCCATTCCTGGCTTATATTGCACAGCTAAAATGGCTTTTTATTGTCCTAATTTATTTACGTACTGTCAGCCTCATGTGTAGCTGCACTCTTTTGAACATTGTCATTTTAACACCTTTGACAGATTAGTGCAGGAGTTCAAACATGACGTTGAAGTGAAATAGCACTAAAGTGGCAACTTGTTAGGCCAAACGTACCTAGCCTTGAGCGCTGGCAACGCCTCTACTATACGCACTTTTAGCTGGCTTGCTTTTTGTTAAATAGAACTCTTTATTAACGTTGTGTTGTATAATGCGTACAACACAACGTATTACATTTTTCTGCTAAGGTATGCAAAAAAGAGTATAGTATATTGTACATATATAACATCTTTATTTGATGAGCGCGAGTGTTTGTTCCCCCTTCGAAACGCATTTTTTTTTTACGCGTAATCTGACATTGCAGAATTTAATAAACGTTTATTGTGTAAATAAAGTTAAGTTACATTAGGTTAGTTTTTTATAATAGTTACAATAAAACCCTTTCTATTGTAAAAAGCGTTTTAAAACATACGATTTTATGCGTAATAAACATTATGGATTCCGATATAGACCCGTTTGGTTCATTTACCATGAAAAAAAAACATGAATATTCCCTATTTTCCCCTCGTAATATACTTAATTATTCATTTCAAAAAACGTCTTAATATCTAGAAAAATGGTGAGTCGATTTGGTTGCTCGCCAGTGTAGTACAGCGTAGGAAAACGCTACGCAAACAGTAAGCGGGTTACGACCTATGCCGTAGCAGCTCCGTAGCGGCAGTCTACATGCTACAATAGAATATTATTGTGCAGTTAAAGTTACGGCTCATAAAATCTAAGTAGATAAAGACAAGAGCGTTTTATTGGAAGGTAACCTGAAATGTTATTAGATAATGTATCTCTTTAAAAGGTTTTGTTATTCGGGGATCCTTTTAATGGAGTTTGTATTACACTTTAAGCTCACCCAAACTTGGGAATAGCAGTGTAACGAGGTATAAAATGATATTGATTCTATAGGGAAGGGTTTAATTTGAGTTTACACGAGTATGGCGTTTAGGAAATTGTTTATTTATGCCACGTTAAAAAGCCAGAGATTTCATCAATATTTTTGATACTTAATTTATAACATGATTATGCGCATTATTATGTTCACAGCATTATTAGCACCGGTTTTTTCTTTATACTTGATGAAAAATAAGACATTAGTTATTGCACTACACTCAAAGTATGTGTTTTCTATACGCTTATAAAAAGGATATTCCTTCATTTATCTACTACTGACTAGTAATAAATTATACGTAACGCATAAAAAAACACATATTTACATTTCGAACTCAACATCACAGCCCTTAAAACAAAATGAAATGATTTACTACAATTCATTCTAATCATTATCACAAACCAACAATAAAAATAACCCCTAATCCCTAATAACATTTGTCCGAATTATTCTTTATCATAAATTGGTTTTCAGCTGAGTTAGATAACGTTTTAAGTTTTCCAAAAATACCTGCGGTTAGGCTAGGGTTGTTTTAAAATTCAGGCGAAAATGGTTTTAGGATAAACGAAAATTCGGACAAACGATGCATTGAATAAATGTTGATTAATGATTCCAATTTATACCCAAATTTTACTTAACATAGACAAGCACGAGTACACCCTTTTAAATACAAAAACAACACATTTAGATATTAACCAGTTATTTATTTATTTAATCTTCATTGGACCGGCAATTCCTCTGTTATTGTCGGTGTCTATGGGTCTGCCTCCCTTTACCCATAAAAAAATAAAATAAACGGTGGACCATATATTTATCAAGCACCTCAAACAAAATAAAATGACTGACTATACTGCCGTGCAAAATTAAAAAGCAGTAAGTGTAAAAAGCTACCACCATATCTTGGACTCCAACTTCTAACACCTCCACAAAGTTGGAGACCATGTTATGGCGCTCTTAGTGTTCACTTACTGGAGTTTAAATTTTGTTCGGCAGTAATAGGTCCAAACTACATCTTTAACAGTAACGTTCTGTTGCAGTGTCCAAAGCGGAGATTCTGTCGGGGCCCGAACTGTTCGTGCGCGCCGGCTCCGACATCAACCTGACGTGCGTCGCGAAATACGCGCCGGACCCGCCGAGGTAAGTGCATCATCAGCAATGGGCGGCTGACGAATGCAAATTACGTCAAAATAATGTCGAACGTTATACGTAATATGGATATCACTGCAAGAGGTTTAATAAAAAGAACGAAATTGTAAAATAGTTATATACCTAATTGTATTGTTGTAGTAAATAATCATAATTTTTTCTATATTGCATATTTTCATTCCATTCCTTTTATGGTTCACAACCCACTTATATAAGGAAAATGACCTCTCTACATCTACAGATGAAAGAGGTACGTATTCGTAATTATATATTATTATGTATTTACTAATAATGTATGATAAAGATAAAAGCTGCATAATTTTGTATTCATAAATATTTCTCGAAATTTTATAAAAGTCTTATCCATGTTCTGTTTACGTCCCTATTTTGCATCCGTCAGCCGCCCACTGATCATCAGGGAGCGAAACTTTGATGCCAGTGACAGCCGTATAACGTCAAGCTTCATACTTGTTTTTATTTATATTACAGATAATAACTAACAACTTATTGGCCTCTTTAGTTTACGGATATTTTATTGACACTTGTGACGGCCAGTACTTATAAAAAGTGACAGTTATGTCTTTGTCATATAAGTCAGAAAATTATCGGAGACAATAATAGACAATAATAGTCATTAAGGATGGATAAAAGTCATTCGGTTCCAAATTTATTACGAGACATTGCAACGGAGAGAACTGCCAACATATTGAATTGAAAACTTCTTCAGTACTTAGATGAGAAGGATGAATACGATTTTACCGTGAAAGTAAGTTAGGTATTATTAAAAGATAGACGTATCATAATAATATGAATCATCTATGTCACTATTTTAATATGTTGTGTATATTTTATAAAAACACCCTATATTTCAATTTACGTCATAATGACGTCACCGGCATCAAAGTTTCGCTCTCTGATCATCATACATACAGTAACGAGATTAAATTTGCTACCTACTTAGGTCCAAAGACAATCTGACATTCTACAACAATAAGGTTGAGTTTCCTAAAAGTTACAAATGACTTGACATCTCTAATGACATTGACGACTTCAAGCATATTTTTCTCGAAATGAGTACCAAATGAACGCTCGTGACCGTACAGTCAAGGGCAAAAATATGTATACACTTTAGTACCTTGTCTATTTTCGTCATATTTGAACTGCCATATATGAACTGTCACAAGTGGTTAAAGTGACAATTAGGTACTAAAGTGTATACATATTTCTGCCCTTGACTGTACATACATTAAATCACGCCGGTTTTCCAGAGGGGTAGGCAGGTAAGTTAATCTTAATTAATGAATCCTAGTTATATCACAAAGCGAAAGTTTTTGTTTGTTTGTACTCATTCACGTGGCAACGGCTGTACGGAATTAAATAAAATTTGAAACAGAGATAGCTTATAATTTGGATTATAGATAGGCCGAAAAATTTTCATTACGAAAAATTTAAAAATTCCTGTGGTAATGTCGATAATGGAAATCTATATATAATATATATCTACAATCAGAAGCTGGGCAGTGTCTCCTGTTAGTCTAAGAATTTATTCGTGATTTAGAGCGATAGTAAATAGTACAATACAAATGGTACATACGATTGAATTTTGTTTGGCTCGATTTATGTGCAAAGGTTTAAAGTCTTAGAAACGATATTTATTATGCTATAAAGAAACAGCTTTAATATACATACTTTTACCATTTTTTTTTTTACATAAATATTACCAGTTAAATTTGGCTTGTTTTATAATATTTAATTTAGCTATAAATTTTTTTTGAAAAACTCTATAGCTTAACAAATTGCGATAGCATAATAACTGCATTTCAGAGACCATTATAATCAAAATAACGTACAGGCAAATAAAACTAAGTATTAACCAAAAAACGTTTCCATAACATTACCCTAACACACGTCAACATTTACGTCAATTTTACCATCGGAAAAACATCCTCTATTGTCTCCGATATTAGATGCCAGAGATAGATACCGCGGCGATTTGCTTTATATCCGATGTGAGTCAGCCTTGTCTGCGACATCGTAACATGCTCACAAGGTCGTACTTACGGAGTCAATATACAGTATGTTCGCGTCTTGCAAGTAAATATGACAAGGGTTGTTAGTATAAAATCTTATGAACCAGCACAGAGAAAGGAAACATGTTAAGTGTCCGCAAGATGCTTCGGCAAATAGTAAACAGTGGAATTTGCAACGTGGATGCGGACATTTTGTGAAATGTGGAGAACAAAATAAAATCAGCGACAACAAGACAAATACACATAAATTTATTCGGGCTAACATGTCTATGTAATCAATTGATATTTTTTTCATACTAAAATAATAGAGTTTACTGTATATCACAAACCACTTTCTACGAGTGGACACGTAATAAAATGATTATAAATTGGTTTTGTAGCCGACTGTCAGAACAAGGGTTATGTTTTTCGAGTGAATTTATGTATTTTACGTGTTTTATGTATTTTATGTATATTTATTTGGTGAGCTCTGCAGCGTAAACGGCATGATGGATTTTATAACACATGCGTTAGATTTGTTTTGGTTATGGTAGTGACAAAGGCTATATTGTTTTAATCATATTAGTGATAGGGCGGGGGGGGTTATTGATTTAACGACTATATCAACGACAGTATCAAAAAGAAATTGTCGGGTTTTTAAAGCTTGCTTTTTATTATAATCTTTATTTAGTAGGATTAATACGCAACGTTTAGTTTAAATTCAATTGCTATTATATATTTTAAAGTAACATTTTACTATAACTAAAAGCTCAATCCCTTCGGAACCCAGTGTCATCAAAAAAAAAAAAAACCGTCTTTTTTTCATAATCCACACCACTAAAATCTTGATCTATTTCTACTAGAAGCGAACTCGCTGTGAACACCCTGTAGGGCTGAAGCTAGCAGCCGATGGCATGAGTCACCGACAGCCACGAGGTGAATAGGTCGCATCCCGTACACCGTATAATGGAAGTGTGTTATCGTGCACCTTCCCAACCGCAACCTACGTATACATTTAACCATCGCATCCATAAACATGATAAGCTTATTTCCAGATAAAAGGGTCGGCCGGGTCCCTAAGTGAGGCATTCTTTGCCTATCACCGTATAATGGTGTTCTGTGTCTGAGATCTTTCGGCGGAACCTTCAATTTGAATATTGATAGCGTGATACGCTCCTTGCGGCGCTGGGACATTTTTTTATTCCATCCACCTCGTGATGTAAAGCATCTTAACTTTATATGGGCTGTGAAATCAGGTCGAGCCAAAAACCATTTCGTTATGGAAGATATTTTATGAAGACATACGAAAATTATAAGTTTGTGTACAGAACTTGAATTAAAATGAGAAAATTAAAAGTTGTCATCACGTATATTTAACTATAGTAAATGATGGGACTTCCTGTTCCAGGAGACCCCGCTCTTCTATAAAAACGACGTGATTACTATTGTTTACTTTACTTTACTTACTTTTGTTTTTTTCATTTACCTTTGTGTGTGCATTTCTGTGTGTAGGTGCTTTTTATGACTGATTTATATTATTTGAAAATGCCGACGATTGTTACGTAAAGAGAAATTATTATACTTGTAGATTTAGCGTAAAATAATTTGCTGTAGAAATAGGCCAGAACCTACTTTAATTTATGTAGGTTCTTGGTGGTTATAAATTTACCGTGATCTCGAAATTTATAGATTCACCTGCTCCAGTATTTACACGTTAATTTGTGTTAGGTGGTATAGGGTGGGCCAATTTTTTTTGCAAATTAGCAAGAGTAAGCTATACTCGAAAATCTTCGCACATTTGCTGTGATTACTGTATTTTGGTGTAAGTGTAGTTATTTTTATCAATAAAACTTACCCTAATATTACTGGTTACACGAGTTCTCATTGATGTTTTTATGAAATAATGTTAAAATAACGAAATAATCAAGATGGAAACTGTCAGATTTTGGTCTTTAATAAGATGTTTTCGAGTAAAAAATCACATATTTCTGGCCCACCCTATGTATGCTCCCAGAGCAACAACAATCTTAAGCAACTTTATTTAAGCTGATCGCAGCGCAAACTTCTCATGAAATTATTATTTTTAATAAAACTTTGTATCTGTTGCGACCTGATACTTTTCGATTATGATTAAACTTGACTGGACAAAATAAAACAATTTCCTGAGACCGACGCCCTTGACGACATTGACCGATTTAGGCTTAGATCGAGGCTTATCGAATTTAAGACCTCCCGGCGGTATTGGATTATTAAAAATGATAAATTTATAATAAAATTAATATTTTACACTTGTTTGGGATACAATTACAATACATAAGGTCCAATGTAAAAATAAGAATACTCATTCTCATCATCAAATTAATTACCTTTACTGGAATCGAGCCCGGGACCGCTAATTCCGTAGGCAGGGTCACTATAATTTTCCACGTAACGACAAAGCAATCTTCATATTATCCTACTTATTTGACGACGCGTCACCCTAGTTGGTGGTGACCCTGCCTACGAAGCTAGCGGTCCTAGGTTCAATTCCCGGTATGAGTTAAATTTTGTGTGATGAGCGCGAGTACTTGTTTCTGAGTCTTGGATATTTTATATCCCCCTTATTTATAAACGTGGCATAAACTTGGAATAGTTTATGCCATGCTTTTATTTTCTGTCAGATGCAAGTGTCATAATTACAGATAAGGACAACGCAAGGCACTTATTCCACGTTTAAAATTAGGGGGTCCATGTTTAAGTATTTATTTCTCTCTATAAATATTTATATCGTTGTCTAGTACCCATAGTACAAGCAAGGAGCTTTGTTTGAGAGTAGGTCCCCTGATATTGATTCATTTATTAATATTGTAAGAACATTAACCTCGTCGCTTTATAACCATATTACTAAGCAGTACCTGGGTTTAAGCCAAAACAAACCACTTTAACCCAGCGTGCCACGGGGTGGGCTTATCATGGTTTATATTTACACCGCCAAGGAAATATCCTCGCTCCCCGAGTTGTTTTCTACAAAAAGCTAGCGATAAATTTTGTATGTACATAATTTGCTTCCGCTCCAAAAAAGTTAACTGAACGGGGACAGAAGTCGCTTACGAAGGCTTTTATTGCAAGTAGGTGAATCTGTATCAAACTCATTGTAAAGAGCGCTGGAACCTCTCGAATAAAAAATAAAATACGACGCGGCTAGTAATACATAACTTAATTTTGTTTGACTCTGCCAACGATGGTAGCTACTTAGTTCAATTCCCAGTATCCGCAAATATTGGCCACTTTGGTTTTTGGCTAAGAATTCTAAATTCAAATTGATTTCAAATTTTAGAGATCTTTTGTTTGGTTAAGAATTCTAAATTCAAATTTATTTAAAATTTTAGAAGTATTTGTGCTTCGAATTTTGCGATTCATTTGTTATCGCGTCATTTGTTTTTTTCTTTGATATCATTCTGTTCACAATATGGAGAACTTAAAATATCGCGTTATTTACGAATACGAGTACCACCGTGGCACCAGGGCTGCAGAAACGGCTCGAAGGATTAATGATGTGTATGAGGCAGCTACTGTAAAAGAAAACACGGTACGTTTTTTGTTCCAACGTTTTCGTTCTGGAAATTTTGACCTACAAAACAAGCCTCGTGGACGGCCGGAGACCCAAGTTAATAACGAAGAATTAAAAGTGATTGTGGAAACGGTCCGATCGTAAACTACGCAAAGTTAGCGGCAGGCTTCGGTGTGACTTATCAAACAGTTTTAATTCACCTGAAACAAATTGGAAAGGTGAAAAAGCTCGAAAAGTTTGTATTTCTTTGCCATATAAAACACCAATTTCATATGGACCTATAAGTCTAAGTAGGGTAACATCACCAGTGGTTAGCCAGAGACCGAGTTATATGAGTGCGAAGAGTGGCAAATATATCTTTCGTACTCCCCCCACTCATATAAAGTATAGGCAGAGGCTGACTATAGGTCTCTGGTTGACCACTGGTGACTTTACCCTATGTATTTATTTATATAATTATTTTAATCATTGCCTAGTACACATATATTATTATAGTACTAGTACAAGCGACTAGTTTACATGTAGTGTGCCTATGTTCCATGATATTTAATTATTTTAAACGTATTGAAGACCCCGTTGGCAGTAGCAACGTCTCACGTGTTGTGCCTACTAACAAATTCTCGAACGAATCGACCAAGCGCCCAATAAAGCAAGTTTGCCCGGTAAATTACATAATCACATTTATCTCTTGTGATTGGTTGGCCGAACAATCAGCAATGTCTATCCTTTGCGATCGCTCTATACAATATTCTTCGCTTCGTAGCACGATTTGTTTTTTTCCTTATACGGCTTGGATTGTTTTGGGTTCAATTTACCAGCATACGTATCATGTTAACGTACACGTTGAGTGTTCAATTTCTGTTTTTAGGGTTCCGTACCGAAATGGTAAAAAAGGAAGCCTTATGGTGAGACTTCTGTCTGTCTGGGTGTACGTCACGCAGTTTTTCTCTGAAACTATAGAAAAGAAAATAACAAATGTATTTTCGAGAACCTAATTACACTTCCTTACCCTAAAAACGGAACGTTCTTAGTACTTTTAGTTACGCCATCTCCTATCCAACTACCTTCTAGGTAGCACGCAGCACTTGACTGTTTTTTTGTTTGTAACAATCTTTGCCGTGGTCATGATTATTACTCTAATTTACGTAACTTTAGCCATTTTTTTTAGACACATCATTATGTATCTTATTGTTTTAACTAATTGCCAATGAAATAATAGTTTAAAGGTCAAGCAACACTGGCAAGTAGTAATGTCAGTATCACGTAACGGATTACTTCGTATAGAATTTCAATAAAACGTGACCCCGTTCATCTTGCTTAGTACTTACATGTAAACGCGGTTTGATTTTAATTTCCATCGTTGTCTCGTTAAATGATAATCAATTTAGGTATTCTAACATCAGTTTAAATTCATCCTATTAATATTAAAAATCTGGATATTCGTATGTTTGTTTGTAACTCCTTAACGCTGCAACGGCTAGACGGAATTGGAAGACATTTGAAATAGAGATGGCTTATAGGTACCATGGATTAACACATAGCCTACTTTTCATTCCGGAGAAATAAAATTGTCCGAGGGAATAACAATAATCGAAATCTACGTGGACGAAGTCGCGGGCAGTCGCCAGTAAACTAGAAAAAAATATGTCCGGGGATCTTAAGACTACATTTATCAAGACAAAGCGGTATTGCCGATTGTCTATGCACCTAGGTCGAACAATACGGGCAGTCAAAGCCAATGAGCAGTATCTTAAATTCAATCACCAAAGTACATTCAATTCTACGTCGTTAATAATAAGGTTGATATTACAACAAGAGGTTTATCTTAGTTATTGCGTTTTTGCTTACGATGGCAGAATAGTGGCCCTGGTCTGGCATACATATTAAATAATGGCCATCGAGAGCGGGAGACAGCAATGCGCCCCGATATTGACACAAATGCGACATGAATACTGCGCCGTGGGCTACTGCTCTTGGTGGAGTGGAATAAGCTACTGCATCTTATTATACTATACAGTGTGTTACCAGCACCCTGGCATTTTTTAAAGTAAGTTAAAATAACGTATATCTGTAACGTAACTATGACATTAATTTAATTAATAAACAACTTTTCAGGCTTTGTTAACTTTCTAACAAAATGTTAATTGCCAGCAATGTAAAGCACGGCAATTTGACAAGTGTAAATGACAGTCGCCGGCTACTTTGATTATTATGATCTGCCCCCGTACCACGACATGCCTTGTACCAAGCAACAGCGATACTGATAACGATGAACAAGCAGCACATGCGCTACATTAAAAATGGACAGTATCTAAGAAAATTTATTGTGAAGTTATTTTAATTATTTTTCAATTGTTAATACTTGCAAACAATTGCTAAAGCAACATATTATCGGCAGTTTTAATAAATGCCCGCATGCCGGTAACACACTGTATATACGCTACTGTGATCTTTACCTTTGTCTTAATATGATTACCACTTTTGAGAAGATTGTGAAGACCCGCTAAAATCACGTGGCTGTCAATAAAATTTCATACAAATGTAGCTCCGGGCGATAACGTTTCTCATCCCCTAAATCAAGTCCGATTTACATGATTTTTGAATATGTTGTAGATATTATAAAGGGATGTACGGTTCTGTTTTTTGTTTTTTAAAGTTTCATTCTAAGAAATATTTTCTTGTAAAGGAAAACATAGGATAGTTTTTCATGATCTCTACAACATATTCAATAGGTTTAAGGGGAGAAAAACTTTATCGCATTTTGTATGGAAACTTTTAGCTTTACAGTCACAATCCTCGAAATAAAATGATAAAAACCCGTTAAAAGAAGATAGAATGGCAACCTGTCTTTCACGGCCTTACCGATTTTTGAATCCTAGCTGAATACGAACCATTCCTAATAAACTATCTTTATTTTAATAAATCCATTTCCAAATCTAATATCCGTTTAGGAGCCACGATGCTATAGATAGACAAAGATACATAGACACACAGCAAAACACGGTAAGATTGAGATTTTTCTCAGGGCTTGAAAACCTTCTACCACATGTCACCTCATCGGCATACTGAACTTAACATAAAAATACTTTACTTTTCACGCTGTCTCGAACTGTACGTCCATAATTTTACATACGTTATTTTTCTCGAAAACAAACTAAAAAAAATGCACAAATGTTAATTTATTTTCTGTTTATTCTGCGGGTGGTAGGACCTTGTGTAGGGCCCGTCCGGATCGCTACCACCATCTTATCCATTAACCTACCGCCAAACAGCAGTGTTGGCATTGTTGTGTTCCGGTTTGGGGATAAGACAGCCGGTGAAATGACTAGCATAGAGGCCCATCTTAGTCCTCAGGGTTGGCAACGCATTTGCAGTCTTAGGATTGCATCGCAGTCCTGTGAATGCGAATGTCTATGGGTCACAGTTTCCACTTACCATCAGGTGGCCTGTGTGCTCGATTGTCTTCTCTATGGCATAAAAAAAAAACAAAAATTATTAGTTTCATAATTAATTTAAAGGTGTAATAGATTTAATAAACAGTCATAATACATTTCAGTGAAAATAATGTAAAATATTGAAAAGTATTGGTCCGCGGGTTGAATCAAAACGTCACTGTGAACCAGTCCTATGACGGGTCAGGGTTCCATTGGGCAGAGAGTACCTAACATAACATAATAACCCATTTTCTACAAAACATTGAATTTGAGTCTTAAGTACCCGAAACCGACGTGCCTGCATGACTCGATGTATGAATGTGGAAGAAGCGAAAGAAATTTGTCAAGATCGTAGCAAGTGGAAAGCAGTGGTCTCTGCCTACCCCTCTGGGAAACATTCATGATTTAATGTATGTATGTATGTCAGCTGCAGAGAAAAGTGACCCCCCCTGCATACAAGTTTCCTAGCAAAGGTGGTTACATATCTCTGACTGTACTCATAACTTTAGTTTAAATTTGTAATATTATAGAGATGGAGAAATAAATTGCAATTGTCCAACAATTTAACTTAAAGTTCTCTCTACATATGGACAATTCAAATATATTTGTCGTTTTCTTTAAAATCACAATTTTTACTATGGTTTACCAGCATTAAGAAACTATAAATACTCAACCATTGATTCCAATATCATCGTTAAACATCGTAGGGTTTCCAAGATTCAACTAAGATCACGCAAAAAATGTGTCAAATTTGAAAAATAATAATATCGAGGATTTGATTTTTAATCATGTTTTCACGTTTAACAGTCTCAAGGAAATATGATCAAGTTTAAAATATCCAAAAAACAGGCACATAGGTGTTATGATTATTGAGATCCAGACCGCGGAATACTTTAATTTGGCCTCTTAATAAATATAATAGAAAACAATAGAATAACTTTTCAGGCAATAGGGGCCATATTTACAAATACCTTACAGACTAACATACAGTACAATATATTATATCATGAAACTAAATAATTAGTAAAATACTTTTGCAATGTCTGCTAACCGGCGGCTACGAAATCGCCGAAATGTGACATAGGTACATCGGCCAGAATGTCACACCACAAAGGACTTAAAATTAACCGTGTTGCGGGGCTCCAACCACTCGACCCTCAGGGTAACTCAATAAATGTCATCATCAGATCTAGGAATATACGGGGCAAAAATAAATGACAGCTAGGGATTGCCTATATCGATAAACTTAATTATCGATGCTTTTCCCATATACTAGTGATCGCTCCATACATCGCCTTCACTGTATTTATTCTTCAGCTTCATCTACTGATATCGCGGTGACAAGGTAGTGAATAAATGTGTCGTTTCTGAATAAATGTCATTATACATCGCCGTTTTTGCCGGCAGTTTCATCTACTGGTACCGCGGCGACCAGGTAGTGAACTACGCGCAGCGCGGCGGCATCAGCGTGGAGACGGAGCAACGCACGCGCACCAGCCGGCTGCTCATCGCACGTGCCGCGCCTCACGACTCGGGGAACTATACATGTGCACCGAGCAGCTCAGGTTGGTCTTACAAATAGTATGCATACAGAAGGTCACTATTTAAAGGTCGTCGATATAGTTCTTTTGGGTCAAGCCAAACAAGCGTAATTTTTCGAGTTGCGTTTAGTTTTTTTAGTTAGCGTATTCTCGGTCGCGTAATTTCTGTTTTATACAAAAGTTCAACTCATTACATCGCCGTGTGAACCAAATAGGACTTTTGTATGAAACTCAATGCAGCACAGATATTACGCAACCGTAAATACGAAACTCACAACTCAAAAAATTACTCTTTTGGCTTCATCTTTATTTACACCTGGTGAATGAAGCCCTCGTGACTATGATATCACTCGTAAATTGAGAGCACCGAGTGACCTTATTTTCATTAAGTAAACATATCATCATCAGGGAGGCTCAAAAATTGACTTACGGGTTGCCTTGTAATAATAATAAATAAAATAAATAAATATCAAAAGACAAATCTTACGTAAATAGACGCAGTCCAAAACTAAGCGCGTTGAATCTTCAGATTGCAGTCTTAAGATTGCGGAGGTCTATGAGCTTCAACCATAAACTTAATACTCATTGATTGTCCATCGTTCTCACACTCGCACTTGCATCTGACTTTCTTATCCAACAATATTTTTGTATAAAAAACCGAGCAAGAGCATGTCGGAACATGTTTATTGTAGGGTTCCGAAGCCGTTACTACAAACGCCAAAAACTAACTCAAAGAACGAACAAAATATTCTATTTAAATGTCCCTTTGGTGCTGTCTTGGAAGATTTTTAGTAAGTATCAACACTGCTCGTATCTCAGGAACCAATCAAGTCTACTCAGTCGTGATAGTTTTCCTTATAAGTTCATTGTATGTTCTTTTGTTTAAGATATTTTTCAAATTTTATTACTTTTTTTAGTAGGTATTTCGTAGACATGTAACTCCAGCGGAAATTACACTTTTCGAGTGAAATATCTTCTAATCGGTCCCCAAATCTAAAAATTTATTATAACGTACATAATTATGATTATTTTTTAAGAGCTATTTAATGGTACAGTCAACGTCAAAAGTAAGAGATCAAAATCAACATTTCAAAATATCTATTGTCATGGCATCCCAAATATAACATGTTATATTAAAGTGCTAAATTAATTGATGTTTTAATTAGTCAAAAGAAAGTGATCATAACAGCTGTGCAAAACAGAAGCCTGACATGACATTTCTATCAAAAGCGTCAAACGTGAATTGAATACCAAAATAACGACATTCCAACAATATCGGCAAAAGAAGGATTTATGGCAAATAATTCCAAGATGTAATAAAAACTTATTTTAAATCTTGGCGTAAGGGAGATTGCTATTTTGTCACTTCGCATGTTTTTCGACGAACATAACCGATATTAACCGAAGTACTCCGAGGTTGTCCCAAAACCAAGATTTTATAGTTAAAACTTTAATTCGAAATGTTCAACGATGACTTAAACTGTCATTGAGTTTTCAAAAATCGAAATAATGGTGATCACTTATTATGACACGTTATTGAGCTCATTTACTTTTGATCAACTACAATAGTCCGTAGCATTTGACTTAATGTATTGTATAGATAATTTTGGGACCCTATTTCATCAGTTTCTTTTGCTGTTGACTGTACGTCACTCGATATTATAGGGTGCAAAATAGATTTTAATTGCCGAAATTATGTCGCGTCGAACGATATCCTCCTGTTTTTTGAAGTCTGTTAACAAATAAAGTATTTACTAATAAAAAGGCTCTCTATACATTCAAGACGTAGAAACAAATATAATATTCGGGATCTTCTCATAAACATTTGCCCTGTTTGTTCTTGTAAAATTGCTTTGCGTATCCAAGCATAACATTCAAAAGACGAACGTTCGTCTGTTGGTAACCATAGCTACTCACGTAAAGATGTAAACAAAACCAAACGAACCAATTTACCATGATTACTCAATAATCAATAATCACGTACTTTTAAAGATCAAGAGAGGTCTTTGCTATGATTTATACATTATATAATTATTTTTATATTAAGTTTAACATGAAAAAAGTATTCATAATACATTATTTTTAACAAAAACACGCTTGGTGAATATTTGAGGTTATGTGTCAAACAGTACTAATTTGTTTACATCGTTCACAAGTTCTATTGACGGTGACTGTAGGTAGGGTCACTACCAAATATATGAACCTCGTCTTTTGAATATGCTTTGATCCGTGAAGCAATTCTGGTAAGCGAGAGTTCCTGTTTTTGATCGACTCGGCTTGCACTCAAGCGTTTTGAAACCGTTTGCCAAGGCGGAGGGGGTTGCCGTAATAGAGTAAGATGTTTCATTAAAGATTCCAATAAATCAAACCGTCACAACTGACTCGTATATACTCGTGTATAGCAATACTATCAAACGCATCTTCAATGCGATCATACCTTAACGTGTATTGGTTAAATCGGGAATGTACCTATTAATCTTTCACGCTTGGTTAATGTAGTCACAAAACTATATATCGGAAAATATTCACAATTTTGTGAACCGCAACACATATTTTCACTCCAATATAAACCGTGGGTGAATTTATTGCATAGTGGTAATCCATAGGGATGCGACATAGGTAACAGGCGTAAAGGAGAAAAAAATACTGTTACATTCTCGCTTTTGGTTGCCTCTCATTCTCCAACAACAGAGGCGTGGGGACCTACCTAAATTCGCTAAAGTTTTCAATTCGAACTACTGACGTGGCTTTTGGTGGTTATCAGGGGTCTTATTCTCTCAAAAACAACGGACGGGCGGACGAACGAGCGAAATCGCAGCGGCGAGTTTAGGTAGTCCCGTCAGAGCGAACAAAACACATTTTAGCGCGTGCATTTTTAATGCAGCCTTAAACGTACGATCCATCGGCAGAAACCATGCTGCTAAATTGAAAATGCACGCGCTAAAATATGTTTTGTTCGCACTGACGGGACTACTTAAACTCGCCGCTTGGACATTCACTCGTCCGTCCGTCCGACCGTTGTTGTTCAGAGAATCATTACCCTGAGAGGCTGAGACGTAGACATACACATAGACATTTATTATCATTATGCTTATGTTTCATCAAAAAAATACGTAATTCTGCAAAATTTAAGTTTGGAGAACAAAGCTATTTAATATGTAGATAGACCAAGACTGTCTTGCGTTTTGCAGACTGTGACAAGGATATGACGACATGACTTAACGGCACTAACAAATGGCGGCCGCCATAGAGGATCAATCGAACTGACAGACCGAGAGGGACGCGGATATTTGATAGAATGAGAAAGTTGAATACGTCTCTCATTCTAACAAATAGCTGCGGCCCTCTCGGTCTATCAGTCCAACTGATCGTCTGTGGCAGCCCTAACACTCTGTCAGTTGATTTGGCCTGTCAGTTCATCGTATTAGACCATAGATTATCAGGTTATTTTTACGTTTCATACATTTCTGTATAGTCTTTGGACTGTCAGACAGCCTGATAAATTTGGGACCGATTGTCAACTGTTCGTCTGTAGGTGTCCTTGAGACCTTGGCATTTTGCTTAGGTTATCAGCTGAATATGGCAACACGAGTCTCCATCACACTCTACTGAATAGAATCGAAACATAGACGGTGGCTTTACGCTAACGTTGGGTGCTTGGACAAAGACCCTTACCATAGACACTGTTATAGATAAAAAAGATAAAAAGATAAAAGATGTTTATTCAGTAAGTAGGCCGCACGGGCACTTTTACACGTCAAAAATCTACCAATTATTTAGAAATAGCGGGACAAGTAGGAAATTTTAAAATAGAAACTAATTTAATAGAAATAGGCTAGAGTGATTTATTAATTTTTTTTAGTCTTATTGAATCATTTGTCCTGATTACCTATTATTAATAAAAAAACGGATACTTTTAAAAACCTAAAACGTAAAGGGACTTTATTGAAAACCGCAGTTAAATAATTAATCATTATTATTATTATTCTTTTGTTTTAGACAGGCAGTTGGCACTGATATGTCTAAATCCTTGATCACTGCACGAATTGTCACACTAATTTAGAATGTTTGTCAAACTTATTTTTGAACTGGTTAACACTTTAAGAGTTAGGTTTAGGTTTAGGTTTAGGTAGGTTTAGGTTTGTGTGTGTTTGTTACTTTAAAAGTTACCGAGGGAATGACGATAATAGAAATCAACGCGGACGAAGTCGCGGGCAGAAGCTAGTTAATTATAAAAGGCAGCCTGATTAATCCTAGGTGCTCGTAATTAAATTACGTTTTAATTATGTACACGTGTCGATATACTACAGTTACTAAAAAAACACATACTCCCTAGGTTTTATATTACTGATTCGAAGTGCTCTCTGATTTAAAATATCTGGAAACCTGGATGTATAAACGTCAAACTAAATTCCTGTTAGTATCGAGTGTCACGTTTGTAAATTCAGGTTTACCGATATTTATAATCAGAATAACTCTCCTGTATTCTACTGGCTAAAACAATTTTGCCTTTAACATGTTATCATATTGTGAACGTTACGAGAGCCTTTATGGGCCTATTATGACATGACTATGCAGTTCATTTTACGGTGAGCGAAAGGGACGGAGCTATAGCAGTTACATAACTCTGTCCTTTTCTCTCAGCGTAAAATGAATTGCACAGATACGTCATAATAACCCCACAGGGGGGTTATTATGACATAGCTATGCAGTTTATTTTACGGTGAGTGTAAAGGACGGACCTATAGCTGTTACATAACTCTGTCCTTTTCTTTCAGCTTAAAATGAATGGCACAGATACACTCGCGGTCAAATAATTCGGGTCAGAGTGCGTTTTTCATACAAACGAGGCTATTTCGAAGCCTTGGTCCCTAGCCAGGGGTTGTTTTGAGTGAGGTTTAATGGTGGATACTCCAAGGTTCAATAGAGGAGGTCAAAAGTTCTTAAGATACCTAACTGATAGCACAATCAGTTGACACCACAGCGAGAGAGTTTGGGTCAGCATTTGGATTTCCTTACATTTTATTGTCATTTTAGATGTTTTTCTGAACATGCACAATTCCGGCGTTAGCCGCAGATTCAATCAGTTGGGTGTCCTAGGCACTCTGGAAGTCCTGTATCGATGCTCGGGGTATCCATCATCAGATTTCACTACAAGCATCCCCTGGCGAGGAACCAAGGCTTCGAAATAGCCTCGTTTGTATGAAAAACGCACTCTGACCCGAATTATTTGACCGCGAGTGTAGGTCAAAATATCCCCACAGGTCTAAGGCAATATCGTTTTTTGTAGAAGCATAGAGGTCGCGATCCCAAATAGGCCCCTCAACCTACAACCTTAAAATGTACATCGTAGATGTCCTATACCAAACAGATGCGACACAACCACTACGTCATAAATACGGTGATATATAACTCACAGCATAAACCACACTAGCAAATTCAATGCCGGGTAGTGTACGAGTAAATAGGCAAAATATACGAAGCAATTAATAATGTCATGTTAACGGCCAGATTAGCCAGCAGCAGTTCGTTTGTAAACTAGATACCAATTAGTTGTAAAAACAAGTAGTACGATAATTAGATCCAACAGTTACTAGTTGTTAATACACTTATCGACTGAGATGGCCGTCAAGGACGGGTACAGTCGAGTTCATAAATATGTATACACTTTAATCGTTGTGACGACTCATAATATATGGCAGTTTCAACATGGCATATTAAATAAACAAGGTACTAAAGTGTATACATATTTATGAACTCGACTCTGTACCTTTTATCTTCTACCTAACATAGTCTTCAAACTCATTGTTACGAACATAGCATAATGGAAACTATTCTTATAAATAATAATCCAAACCCCTTTCAACGAACGTATTAGGTACGCAGAATTTTAATTTCATCGAAAGGCATTTCACGGCACAGAAGTATTTTTTTCTTGGTAGTCCTAGTCACAGATCCAACCTTACCCTACCTACGTAGGTAATTGGGATTGACCAAAAAAATTACTCACGGTTTTTACTTTCTAATTCGAAAGATTAGGAAATTTTAAGATACCAATTTCATTAATTTTGTATTTGACCCAATAGTTTTGTTTAAATATCCTTATTTATTTAGCAGACATTTTTGGATGACTTGATTATTTTAAATTTGGGGTGGCATTTTCTAATAAATTACAACAATTAAATGATATTTAATGAAAAAAAGTGATTGTTATAGTGTATTAAAACATACTATTTCAAGCTGTTTTCGCCTAACCCGTAAGATACACCTAGGAGGGCTTCAAGCCGAAAATGAAAGTCAAACAAAGGTTAAATATACTTTTGCCGTAATATCCAAAATAAATAAATAGGTATTACATACATACATACATACATAAACTCACGCCTTTATTCCCAGAGTGGGGTAGGCAGAGCTACAGAATTTCCAACAACTATAAAAACTTTTTGATAATTCTGTAACCACATTTTGCACACTTAAGCGAAGATGTTTAATAAATGGTAAATAGGTATTACAAAAACTTAATAATGCAGAACGGCTTTAAAACCCTATTCCTCGAAATGGTTTTCGAATTGGAGTAATTGTAAAAATATGGCCATCCCAATTAACGTTCAAGATATCGTTAAGGTTTCATAATAAAATAGCGTTTTATGAAAGAAATTCGACCAAATGATGACCTTCAAGAACACGTCAAAGATAACAGTTTCCTTTGAGTCGGTGTTTACTTAGACGTGTCTTGTCTTCTTGAGGATCTGCCATGTTATTCTCTTAAAGAACACGCCTTTCAACTGGACGGACTAAAATACTCAACAGAATTAATAACCGGCGAGTTTAAATAGTCCCGTCTCAGAGCGGACGAACAACATCTTAAGCAGTATCCAGACGACCAATCACAGACGACCAAACGACTATCGTCAGCCAACTGACAAGGATGCAGCTATTCGATCAAAATGAGATAGCGCGTTCATCTCTCTTCTAACAGATAGTTGCATCCATGTCGGTTGGTTAATGAAATCGGTAGTCTACTGGACCCTGCTTAAGGGCGCATTCTAATACATATGAGTACATACATCATACAATCACGCCTTTTTTCCGTAGTGGTAGGCAGAAACCACTTCCTTCCACTTGCCACGATCCAGACTGAATTTCCTCGCTTCCTCCACTCTCATAAGTCTCTCATACACGTGCGTTGGTTTAGGGTACTCCTGACCTGGCCTTTTCTTAATGCGTCCCCGATCTGATCGTGGAATGTTCGCCTTGCGCATTCTCAATTTGGTAGATTAACCGTTTACTAAGCTCTCCCGCTCGATCGACCGACAAGAAGCCATTTTAAAAACATTTATTTAACTTGCAATGTATGTAGGTATGTATGTAGGGGTCAAATCTTGCGAGTTAAATTTGACCCAGTTCCCGATTTTCGATGAAGCTGAAAATTTGCATACGCCTTTAATTCTGATGACAATACAATAATATAGTACCATCGAGCTGGTCTGATGATGGAGACTCGGAGTGGCCATAGGAACTCCCAAATTACACATGACAAACCCGTCGTGTTAGGGCTTGTTAGAATTGTCTTGACAAGTAGAAGATGTTGACTGTGCAAACAAAAGTACAGTCGGCAGTAAAAGCTTGTCCAAAAAATTATTTTTTTGGCAAATACTCTTTTAAAAGGATGCACATCTGTTGTTGCATACGGCCCAAGTTAGTAGGTGCAGTTTTGACGTAATGATAATGGGCTGTTTTTTACTAACCTTTAAATAGTTAATAAGTACATTCATTATAGTACGCGGTTGACTATTTATTATATTTATATCAAACTCTTATAAGGTTCTCCGCATGACCGCTAGCTGTTATCCTCGAAAAAGAACACTCCGTGTTCCTACTTCAAGGTATTACCCCCTTATTCAAATAATTTATCATATTATATGTTTCTTTCTGTCAAATTCAAATTTCATAACATCAAATAAGGACAAAGTAGGTTTAAAGTAGGTACACTTTACCGATTTCGTGTTAAGAGCGTTAGACCATAGAGGAAACTTGAAGGTTTTTTTAACTACCTTTACAATTCATTACTATTCTTCGTGTGTGTCCCTAATTTTTAATTATTTTCGTCTTTAATACTACTATAAAAAACAATTAGATTCAGGTTGTGCTAGTAACCAGATGCTAAAAGTCAAGCCGTGTTTTACAAACTAATGTTTGTTCATTTAAATTTTGCGGCTCGTTCCATTTCGGTTCCACTACTAGTAATTCTTTCACGATTTAGGTGTCAACCTAAATAAATAACACTTAAAAGAAACCTACATACTGAATAGAAACATTTATAATTGCTTCCATTCCATTTACGTTAACAGCTTAAGTTATTATTAGTAATGAATAAAAATTCAACGCTATTCGTAAAAATCGTCTAAATAAAAACTCTCCTTTTATAAAATTCCTTATTGAGCCGTAGCCTTCATACCGCTTAGATAACCTCAACAAAGGTCGAAATTTATCTCTTCAAGTTCAACCTCGTATTTATAAATGTTTTCTAAATTGACTTTTTCTTTTGTTGTTGAAGCGTAATAATACCTAGGGATTGATCTGTGTTGACTTATCACATTGGTTTAAGTTCTAGAGTTATCAAACGAACCAACTGCGCAGTCCACTTAAGTTGACTGCACGCCAAGTGTAAGCGGACTGCGCAGTTGGTTTGCAGTTTTTATGCGGTTCGTGTACTGCATCAGAACTGCCCTAGAACTACCATTTTGCAGTTGGGTTGCAGTTCAAATGCAGTCCATCTGTACTGGCCCTCGCTGTCATAATATGAGTTATCGTAACGTTGACGTAAGATAACACGTCAAAGGCCTTTTTACTCAGTAGAATAGTTTCTTTTATACCGGGTTAGTTTACCATAACAAAGGTTTCGTGACGCCATTACAACGTGTTAAATTCCATAATGGAGATGAATCAGATCAGTGTTCTCTAATTTTAAACATCTTTTAAACGTCAAACTCTATTCTGGTTAGACTACAGACAAAGTATTAAGTTTGACGTTTAAAATTTAAGGTGTTTATTATTAAAACAAACAATAATTTTAAATAATGTCGTCAATAAAACGTTTTCGTATCTTTTTCGCCGGGCAAAACCGGGTCAAACCAAACCAATATAGCTGTCGGTCACGTACAGGTATCTTCAATAGGTGATTTTTTGTTGCAGAGTCCGCGTCAGTAATAGTGCACGTACTGAGCGGGGAGAGACCAGCGGCTATGCAGAGCTCGGGGTCATCACCTCAAAAGGTCAACCGGGTGGTGCTGGCTGCCCTGGCTACCGCCACCACCGTCTCCAAGCCTCGACCCTGGCTGACGCTGGTTCTTTCCCTCATCGCCAACCATGTCTCCATACTCGTACTTCTCAGCGCAATCGCTCTCGTCAATCCAGTGGTAGAACTCCTCGCCTGCTTCACCGTAAGTCGGGCAGAGGTCGCCTCACACCGCTTACACTCAAGATGACCAATTTTCTTTCCAACCCCAAAATCTTCCGATCAATAATTGCGATCTAGTCGTTTTATGAGTAAGTTTAACTGATTTATTCGAAAACATTGTAATTTATTGTTCGATGTATTTAAATACAACGATTATAAAGTAGGTATTAACATTTTCGTGTTATTAAATAAATCGATGAAACTTTTATTGTCGTCAATTTTAGTGATAATTCTGCAAACTTTGTTGTAAAGAGCTGAGCCTGTTGAATTATTCAAATTGTGTAGAAACGGCTTTTATTAAAAATTGCAGCATAAAAAATTAAATATTTTATGATAGTTGGTTATAAAAGGCATAAATTTTATCCATTACACACTTTTTTGTGATTCATATCAATTTATTGTGTAAAATCTATCACATTGAGTCAGAACTTGATTTGTAATTTTTTTGTACAAGTATAAGAAATAATGTGCTGAAGCATTGAAAATGTACAGTTACAATAAAACTTTTATAATATGAGTAGAAACTTTGTGATCGAAACTATTTAAAGTTTAAACGTTACGGAGCGTTTTACGCCTCATTTCCTGAGTTATCCGTAACTGGGTCTCTTGTTCTTTTGTTTTTCCAACAAACAACGTCGGCCTAATCTGACTGGCGATTACGAACAAATCGATTCTGTTATTCTGATCCAAGACGAACAGAGATTCAAAGCAAGGGGCTTATCTGTGTAACGTACCTGAGCCGTTAGTTGCCCCAACACGAGAACCACCATCTGAACAATAGATGGGGATATATATTTAGTAAAAACAATGTTTTGTGTAAGTCAGAATATATTAGGCTTATTTTATAGACGGTGTAATTTAAATGACGTAATTAATTTCCTTTAACTGTATATGTTTTTGCATACCAGTAAGTAATTAAAACAATATTCAAGCACTGTTCTTTCTCATTATTCTATATACTGAAAACAGAAAGACGTCATTAGCATTACTTTGAACTGGATCCTCAAGGTAATATCCAACTACATTGAACGGACTATTCTTTTGTGCAAGTCGCGGAGAGCAAAGTTAAATACTTGGTCGTTTTTGCCTGCATTTGAACTCCGCTTCTCAACGGAAGCTAGTACCACCTGCATAATTATGTTTGCGGTGGACAATTTTACTTTGTCGATTTTTATCTTAGAAGTTGCAAAAATAAAAATGGCGTAGTAGAATAAAATATAGAGGACGTCATATCACAAGAGCTTTTTTTTAAAGCAATGCTAGTTAAAATACATTTTTTTTTCACTTTCCGACACATTTTTATCACCTGCTAGGTGACCAAAAATATAAACTGAACACTTGATGTTTTTCGAAATCATGCAAAAATGTTTCGCTTTAATTCTTCGAGAAAAACCTCGTGCTTAAAAAGGTTTGTCCAAGACAAATGGCTATTATTGTGTAAATTAAGGTTATTGCTAGTGTTAAAACTTATTGATATCAATAATTGTATCATATACTTAAGCTTAAAACCTACACTTGCGACTTGAGGCTATTCTCGGTTGGACAATACATTTAGTTACTAAGTATTATTTCTGTAACAATTAAAACCAACGAGGATGTTTTCATAAGAAATTTCTTGAAGATACATGTTGCTAAAATGTAGGTAAATTATTATTAACTTTGTCATTGGAGTGTCTACTTTGCCGGCATGAGACACATAAATTTTATGATCACTAAATTGACGAGTTTTCTTGTAAAATTGTATCAAGATAGAGATGACTGCCTCCAAAATTTCTGCTTAAATTTTGTGGATGGAGTATACGGATGTTTTTTTTTAAAGTGACAGAAAAAGTTTATTCAGCCACAACAGATATAAATAAAAAATATCAAATAATATTTAAATGTAATATTTTAACCTACCCCAAAAAAAGTTCCTCACTTTTATATCAAAGTTATATAGGACTAGATATGTTTTTTCACAAAGTATAGCGACATAGTTATTGCCCAATGACAAAGTTAATAGCTTGATGGAATTAAATGTTTCCTGATATATTAAAGGAAAATGAAATTGTTCAGGATTATCAAAACAATAAAATCCAGTGCATTGTAAATATTTGTACATAAATAGAAATAAAATGTAAATAGAAAGTGTAAAATGATAGAATAAAATATAATCATAGTAATCGGTAATTTCACGACAGCCAAATGTAATTTTGTGTATCCATTCAAAATTAATTTATATTTAGCGAACGTTTCGAACATCGCTGTCATTAAATACAAGTAGATAATGAAATGGGTTGTGTAATAAATTATCAAAGTGTAGTTGTATTTTAAAAATGTTATTTAATGATTTATAAGGATAATTACAGACTAGTAATAAAATTATTCGAAAGCAAAAAACACTTTTATTTAAATAACGTTTTATAATCAAATTATTTTTGTCACAATCATGAAAATGTACAATTTCAGTAATTGAATGGAGCAAAAGTTAGATTAAGCAAATTCGGTTTAAGTTGGCAAACAAAAATATAAGAAAAGTATTCATTCGAGCAAGTTAAACACGAGAAAACATTGTATTAAGTTAAGTAATGCGGTCGAGGGAGCCTAAAGATGAAGACGGCATTGAAGGAAGGGGATAAAGGGCCGAAACGGAGCGTATCTAAATGAAAAGAAGCAGAGAAAATGCTGTATTTTCTGCCTATCGCGCCCAGATATATGTGCCAGCGAACACGGAATCATTTAACTTGATATATGCGCGAGGGGTGCGCGCGCATTTTGGACCCCCTTCATCAACCGACTAGTTCACTTTTTGATTCTTTATTCGCATCCAATAACACTGGCCGATTGTGTGCGGTTCTTTGATAAAACAAGCCAAGCTTTCGCTTTGCTAATTTTGTCGCTTGTCACCTAGTAAGTACTTTTCTGTCGGCGCAAACCTAACATGTTTCATTAATTAATTGAATTGAATTTGAACGGTTCAAATCTCGTGACCATTTAAATATATTAACGTAGTAACAAAACACTAAAAATATAAAAGTAATTACATCAGCAAAAAATAAACCTCTTTCAGCAATCGCTTTTAGAAATACTAATTTGTATAAATCTCTCCTACTAAATCTAACCCATCAAATTGATTATATTATTTTACCCGGCTCACGGGTGATTTCATCCGTAATTCGATTGACGTGTCTTTCTATTTGATTCGACAAGATAATTTGATTATTCTTTACCAGACCCTAAAGAGATTAAAGAGCTTACCAATTGAATATTGGACAGATTTCAGAGGAACAACAAAGAACACTTGACATCTAATTAAAAATAGTCTGCGAAGTTAGCTTTGATCAAGTAAATATTTAAGCACAAAATGTGCTAGGTACTTTAGGAGCTGAGTAATGTTTTAATTTCCATTACGGGGCGTACAGTTAACACAACAAATGATTCATAAACTATAAAGGTTGTTATGGATCTGTAACGGCTTTCAATTAGTTTAATGTTTGTAATTTACTATACTTACCTGTATGTTGTTATAAGTATGCGAATAAAAACCGAGCTTATTTGAACTAAGCAGGCAAAAATAGGTAATCACTTATATTGTTGTACCGCTGCCATCCTTTTACTGATAAGAGAGATTGGACCTTGGGGGCCGGACCCAGAGAGGATTTGCTCCGTATAGAAAAGTAACTTTGTAATGTATATTATTTACCTAATTAGGTATACAAATAATGTGGATTTTAGTCAACGATAAAAGTATTTATATGTTTAATTTCCTAAGAGGAAACGCGGTCTAGGAGATCTTCTATATCGGTCGCTTACTGCTGAGGATCGCGACCACGGGTTATGTCACGCCAGTCTAGGCGGTCCCCAGTCACCAGGCCAGTCTGTGCTATAGGAGATAGGCGGATATTTAATTAAAATATTGCTGCGAGCGTTTAACGGTCGAAAGGAGCACGAAAATTGATTGTTGCAAAACAAATGAATAACCCTTATCTTCTGTAAAATAACAAACAAGTGTCCATTATTTGGTGCCTTCACTGGTTTCATCACACTAGTCCCTTTTTTTGGGTTCCGTACCTGAACGGTAACCCGGGGGGGCCCTATTAATATGCCTGCGCTGTTCGTCCGTTCGCCCGTCCAAACTTTGAAGAGCTTATTTTGAATTGAATTGATTGGTTATTTTTTCTTCAGCATGTGTTGTTAAGGCACATTTACTAACAAATAATAAAATAAGTAAAATAGTTAAGGGGTTAGATGCAAAGTTTTTTTTTATGTATTTTTTTTTAGTTGTATTCTAAAAACGGTCTAACATACAAGCGTCAAATTTGGTATGATTATAGTACGAACCTTTGAAAAAAACAACATACACTAAAAAAGCTACGAAAGAGATATCGCGAGCGAGAATGAGCGGAGATGTCGGTAGGGGACGTCCTAGACGGACGTACGGTGATCAGATTCGCGATGTAATGAAATAAGGGCCAAATCAAAAGCACCCGAAACCGACGTACGTGCATGAAGAGATTGATGAATGTAGAGGAAGCGAAAATTGTGTGTTTAGATCGGTGCACCTGGCATTCCATAATCTCTGCCTACCCCATTGGGAGACAGGTAAGTATGTATGTATACTAAAAAATGGTAAAGTGAAGGTTGTACTCGTACTGATTCCATTCGAAATCGAATTCAATTCGGATATAACAAGCAAAAAAAAATAAAGAAAGGAAGAAGTGGTCTCTGCCTACTCCTCTGGGAAACAGGCGTGATTTAATGTACGTATGTATGTATATAATAATACCTACTGTGCGGAGTCCGACTCGCACTTGACCGGTTTTTTAACCACATCATGAAACGGCCTTTAGCTACTACATGTTTTTTTTAATTTATTTTAATTTGATACATTGCTCAAAACGGAACTGGGTTTTTTGTGGTTTAAATAAGTTTATTTTTCTTTATATAATTAATTATAGGGAAAACATAGAAACATGGCAGTGATAGATATTCAAGACAATACAAAACCACATTGGGTACATAGATACAAAAAATAAGACACAGAGAAACAGTTGCGAAACGGTCCCAACTCAGCATTCGCTAGCCGTAAAGCCAGCACTTGTCTTACGCTGGAACCGCTTTGAGAAGAGACGGAAAGTGACACACTTAACATAAAATAACATAAAATGAAAAAAAACATCACGGATCAAAACTGCAATCATTGGTTCGAGATTATATTGATTGCATGGAAAGAAATTTATCTATTGTTATCATCCAGAGAATAAACAAAGGGGATACATTTGTGTGGATTAAATGCCGCCCGCATATCCTCTTATCAGCGTGGCCATGACTTTGCGCGAGAGCGATTGCGGGACGAGAAGCGGTGAGCGGTATAACGCAGGTCACGAGATGACGATTTCAGCGACACGACGACCGATTTTTGTAATTCTGATATGCTAACTAATAAAGAAAATAAAGACGGACGCTTAGTTAGCGATTTTTGAAGTTCGATAATATAGGATTGACGTAAGCTGAGGGCCCAGACAAGATGAATTACGCTAAATATCGTTTCTATTCGTTTAGTTTTAAACCAATCGTGCCACTGGCACATCACGTGACTTTTCGTATCACGTCACCTACCAGTGACGCGATTGGTTTAAAAACTAAACGAAGAGAAACGCTAGCTAGCGTAGTGCATCTTGTCTGGGCCCTCGATGACAGATCGCTCGACCGCTATGTCGACTCCATATGGCTATGCTCTCTGATGGCAAATGGGATCTGAACCCTAAACACATATGCAATCTCAAGACTTAATATTTACTAAAAGCCGGTCAAGTGCAAAACGGACTCGCGCGCGAAGGGTTCCGTACTTTTTTTTTTTTCGTTTATTTAGAGTTACCAACAAGTGATACATTGTAGCAATCATGTTAAGGTTTACAGTAAAAACTTACAATTAATGCTCACTTAATTATAGGCATCCACAGCATGCAAAGTAACACAATATTCATTAAGCTTAGAAGTTTAGAACAGTTACGTATTTCACGTTCTTAGATACCGCTTGGTGACAGACAGACAGACTGTGGAGTCTAAGTAATAGGCTCCTGCTTTTACCCTTTGGATACCGAACCCTGAAAATTGTTAAGAGAATATTTATTATGAGTGACCATCTGATTAGGTATTATGAATCACCGCTGGCTTTTATTTTGCTTCATTGTATTTTTTTGCATGTTGCGACAACCCCAAATGATTTGAGATAAGGGCAGGAAAATTATGATGTATTTTTCTACACTAAAAAAAGTCGTTTGATACATACTATCGTTTCACTCGTCTCGAGTCTTATCCGATTGATTGTTTAATGGGGATGCGGAGCGTTGTTCAGCCCGTTGTGTTGTGTGACGCGACCCGCAGGGAACTCATTTTTTTAGAGAAGATAGAGAAGACAAACGAGCACACAGGCCACCTGATGGTACGTTTGTGAAAACTGTGACCCATAGACATTCGCATTCACAAGACTGCAATGCAATCCTAAGACTGCAAATGCGTTGCCAACCCTGAGGACTAAGATGGAATGCCTCTATGCTAGTCATTTCACCGGCTGTCTTATCCCCAAACCGGAACACAACAATGCGAACACTGCTGTTTGGCGGTAGGTTAATGGATAAGATGGTGGTAGCGATCCGGACGGACCCTGCACAAGGTCCTACCACCCGCAAAATATATAAAATATGCAAATATATAGCGATGTATAAAGCGTTAAGGTAGAATGTAGAGGAAGCGTTGCAGTGGATGCAACACGCGACGCGCATTGCACCGCGTCTCCATTTTAGAGCCCTACGAGTAAAGTGAATTGCTGCAGCGGCGAATGAACAGGAACGTAACGGGAAGAAATAAAAAGAACAACAATACCAATTTATCTTTTGTTTGGCTTTACGGGCACCCTTTTTTTTGTAAGTTAAGAGTAGCTAAGCAAAATAATAAGCTGTATCGCTTAGTCAATGGTGAAAAGAAGTCGAGTATTAAGAGGTCAGATTTACATACATACATACCTGACTATGTTTTAGTCTCTGTTGTTATATCTATAGGTTTATATGTACCTATATTATTGTATTTATTTATGTATGTATTTATATAAATAATTATATATATGTATACTTAATGTTTAATTACTTTTTGCGTGAAGTATTATTATTTTGCAAATTATGTTTTTTGCGCTGTTTTCTGTCTTTCTTTTTCTGTGCACCAGTTTTGTTAGTTTCTGTATGATTATGTGGTTGACTGGTTGAGAATGCCATTAGGCATTAAGTTCGCCATTTGTACTTTTTATGTGCAATAAAGGTTAAATAAATAAATTAATAAATAAATACCTTCACGCCCGTCATCATAATGCGATTGTGAGTTTTCAGGATATTCTATATTAACCTAGACTTTTATTCTTTTATAGTTACACGAGTTCCAAAGATTTTAAGATGACAGGATTTTATCAAGCCCCACATACGTGTTTATAACATAAAAAAACCGGACCATGCTCAGTGTAGGGTTTCTGAAGCCGTCACGACCAACACAAAAATATCTCAATGAACAATATGTATGAACTAATTTTCTATTTAAAGTTATTTGGTGCCGTCTTAAATCATTTTTAGTAGGTATAAACACTTTAACGCCTGTATCTCAGAAACTAATTACGTCTACTTAGTCGTGATAGTTTTCCTTTTAAATTCGTTATATGCGCTTTCATTAAAGTTTTTTTTCTGATTTTTAGTATTTGTAGTTTTGGCTGTAGAGGGCTACATGACGGGGGGACACTTGTAACAAAAAATTGTGCTTTAATGCTTAATATTTCATAAACGGATCCCTTAATCGAAACATTGTCTTCAAAAACCCGTAATATTTATATTATAGTAATTGAAAGACCTATTCAACGACACCAGGGGTGTGATTCTCTCAAGAAGCAAAGGTGAACGAATGAATGAGTGATGTCCAAGCGGCGAGATTAAGTAGTCCCGTCAGTGCGAACAAAACACATTGTAGCGCGTGCATTTTCAATTTAGCAGCATGGTTCCTGTCGATGGGTCGAACGTATAAGGCTGCTTAATTGAAAATGCACGCGCTAAAATGTGTTTTGTTCGCTCCGACGGGACTACTTAAATTCGCCGCTTGGACATCACTCGTCCGTCCGTTCGACCGTCGTTGTTTAGAGAATCACTACCCAGGGGTATACGAGAATAAAAAATACATCTTCACGCTACGTGTAGGGGAGGCACACTAAAACATTTTTTTTTCAACATTTTGTTTTACCACTTTGCTGGCGTGACTAATATGTATGTATACATACATACATACATACATAAACTCACGCCTTTATTCCCAGAGTGGGGTAGGCAGAGCTACAGAATTACCAACAACTCTAAAAACTTGTTGATAATTCTGTAACCACATTTTGCACACTTAGGCTAAGATGTTTACCAGTGTATTAGTGACAGGTTGCAAGCCCATCGCCTAACAGTAACTACTATAAGTACGCCTATGTACGCGTATGTATGTATATTCATGCCAAATTATAGCTTTCTAGTACTAAGAATCTCTGAGCTAGGCTGCGGACAGACGGACATGAAGAATCTATAAGGGTTCCTAGTTTGACTGCGGAACCCTAAAAACCCGTAATGTTGGTCGAATTCATACGCCGTCGTTAAAAGCCTAGTTCGTACGAGTACAGGTTGCCAAATTCGAATAGTATTTTCGTTAGCGCGAGCCGTGTCATGTCCCAGCTCCCTCGAGTACACAAAGTTACGGTCACGTTTAGGGAATGTATGTATTTTTGCCATTCGCTTTGCGACCTCCCATTCGAGCCTTTCTCGCCAAATTGGAAAAATCTTTTACGTACGAATCACAGAATACTGTGTAAATAAGCGAGCGTTCACAACTACACCACCCTGTACCTACTTTGATTTATCCGAGGTAAATCTAAAGGAAAATACGATTGAATATCGCATTATCTTTATTTTATTTAACACTAGTCTAGCCAATTGTATTGAGAAGAAAAACAATTCATGAATTTGTAATACAAAGTCAAACTCTAAGCGCAAAGTAATATAAAAGAAAAGTTTTTTAGTATTAAATCAAATCTCTTGAGTTTAACGAGCTGTTAAAGACTTGTAGGTAAATTCACATGAGACTTATTTCTTAACTTAAGAAGCTTTTGAAGTCAATTCATGTGACACTTAGAAGTAAATTGATCATCAAAGTTGTAATTTTTCTGTAAATAAATATGCTATATATTTATTTTATTCTTTAGTTTGTTACAAAGATACAAAGTTACAAAGATGTTAAACGAACTGCTAGCATAAATAAATACATCATTTTTTAAACGGCTATTCTTCGAAAATTTTTGTTCTATTTTCATCAAATTTTATCTAAGAATTTCACCTTTGTGGCACCCTGGCCGGCTGAGAACGTGTACATTATGCGGGCGGTTTCCGCCAGTCAGCGGGCCGCTCATTTGTCACGCCGCCGGCCCATTGACGACCAAATTTCGACCTCTTGTCATCACCCTAACATTTTCATAACACCCTTTATACGCAGACTTTGATATCTTAGTAGCTTATCAGCAAACACGAGTAGTATGGATTGATATTTGTTTAGGATTTAACTGAAGTAAACAAACATTCGAACATGTAATGGGTATGATTCAAGTTGGAAAGAGTTTTCATGCGTAAATATGACTACTTACAAGAATGATTTTAGATTTGTATTAGAACATACATTGTAACCACTTTTAACTAGATACATATATATGTAGGTATATTATTTTATATTTTTTGAACTTGTTAAAAAAGACCAAACACAGTACCTATATAATTTAGTACTTTTATTTTCGTCATGGAAATGGGTAGATACGGATCAAAAAGTTTGACCATACCTATAGTTAAGCACAGTTAACCATACAAATAACGAAGTCAAAAAAAAATCCGTTGCGCGACGAAAACTATTCCTACAACAAAATTGTATGGCTATTTTCGTTTCACAACGGAAAAGTTTCATAGAAAATTTAATTGAGTGAGTTAGCGTGCCCAACTTTTTGGTCCTTACCCAAATAGTGTTTTTACATTAATATATGTGCGTAACTATGTGGATAATGTAGTGGACTATACATGGACTGTACTCAACTATGGTAATAGTATCTACCTAAATATGTTTTATCATACCTTGTAAAGTTGTCTACAATCATTAAAAAAAAGGCGAGCCTTTAGCTAAGGTGCTCTTAACATAAGTCTTAAACGAAAGCACTCTAATTTAATCGCAGTGCATGATGCAAGTTGAGTAATGAGGCGTCCCTCAAGTTAGGTCTCATGTTCTTCTAGTTATTTGTCTTTATCATCCAGATGCTACCTTTGTCGTTATTACTGTAACTTTTTAAAGTTAAAATGGATACTGAGAAAGATAAATAAATCATGACATACTTAGTATAAAACAAAGTCGCATCCCGCCGTGTGTACCTCTGTATGTACAGTCGAGTTCATAACTATGTGTACACTTTAGTACCTTGTCTATTTAATATCATGTTTAAACTGCCATGTATAAATTTGTCACAGCGATTAAAGTGACAAGGTACGAAAGTGTAAACTTATTTACAAACTCGACTTATGTACGGTTAGATCTTTCAAACTTCGCAACGGGTTTTAATGCAGTATTCATTAACAGATAGATATCTTAGTCCTCAGGGTTGGCAACGCATTTGCAGTCGTAGGATTGCATTGCAGTCTTGTGAATGCGAATGTCTATGGATCACAGTGTCCACTTACGATCAGGTGGCCTGTGTGCTCGTTTGTCTTCTCTATGCCATAAAAAAAAAAAGAGAGATTCAAGAGGAAGGTTTAAAAAAAAAAGACATTTATTCAGTAAGTAGGCCGTACGGGCACTTTTACACGTCAAGAATCTACCAGCGCTTCCCAAGAGGAGACACTGCTGAGAAGAATCGCCGCAAGAAACTCAGCAGTCAGTCATTTTTGAAACATATTACAATGGTACTAGTTAATCTAGCATTATATGTATAAAGCAATAAATATTAAATTCAATATAATATCAAATAACATGCGTAGATCAGCAGGAAAACATGCCAAAAATCTTACGTGAGAGATGTCTAATAAATTCTGGTTTATATGTACAGGTGTTACATTAAACTCACAATAAACCGAAGCGAAGCGAGGGCGGGTCTCTAGTAATATAATATGTCCCAAACTAAGCTCTAGGCTAGCACTATGGGTACTAGGCAATGATAAACATAGGTACTTATAAAGAGAAAATCATACTCAAAATCCACAGAAGACAAATACTCGTGTTCGAATACGATACGATTGTACACAAATATTTTTCAATACTGGGCTTAGTGGTGATAGCCTTATGCAAGGTCCATCTGCATTGTTGCCAAGCAGTAGTGTTCACATCGCTGTGTTCCGACGTAGGGATAAAACAACATTACTAGCATAGCGGCATTCTATCTTAGTCCAAAGGGTTGGCAACGCATTTGCGGTTTTAGGATTATGGTCAAAAGATTGTAGCCTTAAGAATGGAAATGTCTCACAGTTCCCACTTAACATCAAGTGATCTGAGCGCTTAGTATCTAACGCACTCGCAATCGCAATCGTTTTCATTTTGACAGCTCGAAGGCGAGCCTTCTTTTAAAAAGAAAACAATAGCTCCACTTTGAAGTCGATTGCGATGGCGATTGCGTTAAGGTGGGTCCACACTTGCGACAATTTACCGATCATTATCCCGTGACCGTATCATAAACACGTGTCAGTACGGTAATGTGGACGTGTTTTTGCTACGCGAATAATTGTCACACGCTGCAGTACGGTTCAATCCATTCCGAGCACTGGAAGAAACTGCTGGACACAGCGTAAACGACCGGACAATGTATGGAGTTACGATCTACTAGCCGAGCCCAGTGTGGACGTTGGTCTGTGTACTGTCACGCATCTAAGTCACGTGTTACGAGCCGATCCATAGAGAGTCGGTTTTTTCAAAGCATGTTCGCTATCGTCCGCGTGACCAGGAGACGTCCACACTTGCATTTATGACACGCGTCAAAGTAAGTCAGATGACACAGATACAGTCAAGGGGTAGGAGTGGATCACCATACGTCTACACTTGTAACATTTCATTGTACACGGTTTATGACTGTGTCAGCAGAACCCTTAGATCGTCTATATTTGGCGTAACATATTGTCCTGTACGATGCCACGTAGTCCGCTCCAACATCACGTCACAAGTGTGGACCCACCTTTAGGCAACAGGCTTTCTGTGCTCTGGTTTGTTTAATCCATACCATAAAAACAACGAACCTGGGTCCGCTAGCTTCGCAGGCAGGCAGGGTCACCGACAACAAGACTAACCACGTCGTCATGTGTTTATTATTTTGTCAAAGCGGTCCTATGGTGTTAAACGTGTGACAGTCATTAATCTTATCGCCTCCGCCCCTAGTCAAGGTGGTGAGTACTCGGTTATCACCTGTTATGTCACACTGACAAAAAATGACACAAGTTGTGCAACTTTTTAAGAGGGCAATTATCCAACATTGTGCTTTAAAATATCTAACACGCTCTTATGCATCTAGTAATTAAGACGTGTTAGATATTTTTTTCGTCCAATGTTGGATAATATATTATTGCTGGTGACTGCACTATAGGAATTAGGAATTAACTTTCTGCTGAGACTTTCCCAACTCCCGGCAACGTATTGGACACTGATTGATTGGTGGCGCTGTAAATCTCCATAGGTGGCGGTGACCACCAACTTCCCATCAGGCCGTCTGCTTGTTTGTCCGTCGATGGCAATAAAAAAGGTACCTTAATCTTAAAACTGTTTACCTCTAATTTTTACGAGATTTAACCGAATAGAGTTTGTTATCATAACATTACATTGGTCGGGTACAAATCAGACGTTTATTTTCTTACTATAAAGCATCAACAATTCTTCAGGAATTCTATTCTACTCAGTAAAACCTAATTGCTTTAACACATATTATCGTATTGCCGACGTTATTTCGCTCTCGCAGTGTAAAACAAAGAATCGTAACAATTGTATTATTGGAACGCACGGACACAATTTAACCGTAACCTAACCTAGGTTATGGAACCTTGTCACTTTAATAGTAAATGGAATTGAAAATTTGACACATTTCCTCGAGATTAAATCAAATGTTCGATTCCTTTTTCAAATTTTAACAGTTAGTTATTTTAACTACTGATCAAACAGGCCCTTAGAGCGGACGTAGGCACTGACACGCTAGCGGTTAGGTTAGGTTTAAGTTAGGTTTAAAAAAATATATTAGGTACATTAACTTTCAGATGAACCAACCGTCCAGTGGCGCCCTCATTACTGATATTGTGTTTTCTAATTAACTAAAGTATTGTCTTGAAATCGAAAGATAGCTACAAGTATAGGGTATATCGCATAACTTAATAACATTTGAAGTAATTAGTGAGTAACTTAATGGAAATAAGTGGCAATTTTTTTCGGTTAAGTTTACACGAAGGTAAAAGGTCATTAAAGTTTGTCATAGATGCTATACATTGTGAATTCATTGGTACAACCAAAAACATTCTTCGATTTCAAAAGAATACTATGGTTTAGAAAACACAAAAATAGTAAATGAGGACGCCACTTGACGCTCGGTGCAGACTTAAAAAAGGCCCCTCTGAGCACTTGTGCCGTGGCAGACCACAATACTCATGTTCAAAGGAAACCTAATTAAACACTAAACAAGTAGGCAACATCAAAATTACGAAAAAAAACAATGAGAACCTGGCAACAGACACATTACATTACTCTATATTTTGTATGGCAACACTTCATGAGCACCACCGTTTCCTGTTAGATCATTGTACGTTAGTATTTACGGATCAGTCCCAAGGGGTGCCAGGACCCTATTACTAAGCCTTCGCTGTTCGTCTGTATGTATGTCTGTAATCGGGCTGTATCTCATGAACCGAAATAGGTAGACAGTTGAAGAGAATGTGTATTTCTATTGCCACTATGAAAATAAATAAAATAAAAGACCGCCGCCGCGCGACGCGGCCGCGGTGGCCGTATGGTTGCCGGCTTAGAATAGTGCCACTCCATGTCTTCCCGTCGATTTCGTAAGAGGTGACTAAGGAAATAAAGGCTTGTAGTACTGTTAGGCGATGGGCTTGCAACCTGTCACCAATATACACTGGTTAACATCTTAGCGTGATTTGGGCAAAATGTGGTTACAGAATTAACTTCAGAGTAGTTTGTAATTCTGTAGCTCTGCGTACCCCACTCTGAGAATGAAGGCCCACTCTGGGTATGTGTAATAAGACGAAAATGTGATTCAATTAACCCCGAAAAAAACGCGTTTCTTTCAGCGGTTTTTGCTTAATTGTATCTCTTGAACTGTAATAGGCAGACACATGAAACTTTACACGTGTTTATGTATAACTATAGCACTTCAAGAAAAATTAAAAAAAATGTAGAACGTCTCCATACAAAAAACGTGGCGGTTATGCTTGATTGTACGGTGATACGGAACCCTTCGTGTGCGAGTTCGACTTGCACATGGCCGATTTTTTTTCAAAGCATCAATTATTTCCTTTGCTACATTTCTTCCCGTTCTCATCGGCATTGTCGGCTGCCGGCTACGTGCTTAGCGATGAGCTCAAGTTAATACCCCATTATCATAACAGCCTGTCAGATTGTTATTCGCGTAACGTTTTATCGACTAATACCCACTCCGTCGATAAGCATGTCGACGATAACCTCTGCATTATGGGATACAGGGAGTATCTATGAGGAGCAGCGTGTTATAACTGTCACTGTAATAATATAATAAAGACAAAGTATAACATATGGTGGTATTAGAGGAAATCATTTTATGTAGCCTTAATCACTATTATAAATTTGAAGGTGTAAAGCCGGAATATCATAGTGGCGTACGTAGGTATAATATCGCTTCATACTAAAATGGAACCTCGAAGACCGAGTGTCTCTCGGGTTGAAATCGAATGTTTCCAAAAATATTTCAACTTGACAAGATTTCATCGAAATTGTTTAAGTCGTTTTCGAGAACGTGATTAAAAGGCTAAATACATACATAAAAGAAGAAACGGACTGATACATCAAAGCACAGCCCAAACCGCTGGGTTTAGAGATTCCAAATTTAGGATGTAGATTCCTTATGTGGTCTAGGGGTGCACTAAGAAGCGATTTTTGGAAATTCATCCCCTAAGGGGTTCAAATAGGGGGAATTGCAGGGAACTAATTTTACGCGTACAAAGTCGCGGGTATTCTCTAATATACATGTATAGAGAGATTTTTATGTATTCACACAAATATTTCTCATTTAATAGTATAGGATAAAAATATTCCTACAGCGGCACACGCAATGACGTCAGTGACACGCGCCTAGAAAAAAAACACTATGGCTCACTTGTCGCACGTTGTGCGTGCTTATCGTACCCCACAGTGGAATTCCGGCTGTATTGTCCAGTCTTTACGGTTCAATGGCTCAACCGATCTAAGTAAAATTTTGATAGATAGATTATTTTTCGCGAATCGAACAGTTCAAGAATAATATCGGCAATGTAATGTTAGTTACCATGTGTGCTATTTTTATCCCGCCGTTATGTTTTAATGTACCTAGTGTCCTCCGCGACGCTAAGATAAATGTAACGACACTTCGCTTGTCAAAACCCGGCCATCCGTTCAGCCTTTACTAGAGAACTGAAAATAACCATGCTGACGTACAGGTTAAAAACATTACCTACCCTACGGCAGTTGAGTAAAAAAGAACACATTTTCTTTAGTGGTATTGCACCAATCGTTTAGATTGATAAAAACAATACACGTGACTATAGTAGGGTTAGTCTATGATGATCCTTATGATAGCTCAAAAGTATAAACACGTACGCACACTTGCTTCTTTGACTTCTCATAAACGACGCTCAGTAGTTCTAATGATAAATTGCCTCTTTTCATTATGCCTTGTTCGCGAGTGTAAAACAAGTATTTGTAATTTCGAAATACGGCTCTCAGAGGAATCATTCTACATTGACCAAGTCAGACTTTTATTCTCTTGACTCGTGTTGGGACTTGAGATTCTATTTGAGGATAAAAGCCAATTTCTCAGAAGTAATTTTCCCACCTTTTGAATTTTAGTATATGGCTTATTCGTGGGTGGAGAACATTTATTGTGAAATAACAAATAAAAAACCGGGCAAGAGCATGTCGGACCATGCTCAGTGTAGGGTTCCGAAGCCGTAACGACAAACACAAAAAACTATCTCAAAAATCAACATGTATGAAACAATTTTCTATTTAAAGTTATTTGGCGCTGTCTTAGATGATTTTTAGTAGGTATAAACCCGTTAATCGCCTGTATCTCAGGAACTAATCATGTCTACTTAGCCGTGATAGTTTTCCTTTAAAATTCGTTATATGCGCTTTCGTTGAAGATTTTTTTCAGATTTTTAGTACTTGTAGTTTTGGCTGTAGGGGGGGGGGGGGACACTTGACTCTAACAAAAAATAGCGCTTTAAAGCTTAATATTTCATAAACGGATCCCTTAATCGAAAAACTGTTTTCATAAACCCGCAATATTTTTGAAAGACCTATCCAACGACACCCCACACTATGGGGTAGGCAAGAAAAAAAAAAGACATCCCCACGTTACGTGTAGGGGAGGTGCATTAAAAAAAAATATTTTTCAAAATTTTATTTTACCACTTTGTTGGCGTGACTAATATGTACATTCATGCCAAATTACAGTTTTCTAGTACTATGAGTCTCTGAGCTAGATTGGGGACGGACGGACGGACGGACGGACGGACGGACGGACGGACATGGCGAAACTATAAGGGTTCCTAGTTTGACTACGGAACCCTAAAAAACGACTAGGCGTTTTTTTAGAAAGCTATTTCCGTCTTCATTATTGGTTAGGGTGATAAATAAGAGATAGGTATGTTTATAGAGGTATCCCGGGGAACTAACTATAAACAAACATATTGCATTAGAAGAAACCCTTATAAAAACAAGAAACACTTGAGACTGTAAATTATTATCCATACGAGTGAAAGAGAACGTCTAGATAACTACTAGTGTGAGTAGGACAGATTTATTTTTGTGAATTCCAACATTCATCTCTTTATTTGCATGCTTTACATAGAACGAAAGTAACCAAATAATGTTATGAAGAGATTGAAGCTTACATCGATCGCGTCATCATATTTATTTGATAATAGAGCTCCACCAAAACAAATGGGTGTATTGTGCGCGAGTACAACCGCACGTTAGTGCCTAACATCGTCGTTAAGGCGATTGTTTAGCAGGTCATGTCCGGCGAGGAATACCTACACAATTTGTCATGCGACAACGCGGTATTATGCTTGTCTGAATGGCGACCCGTGGACTCCTTGCCCATTGTCTCCGCATAATGACCGTCCTCAACTCCCCCGATTAGTGTAGCGAATATTCCGCAAATTAGATCAACTCAACAATATCTAGAAGCTCTGCACAAAGCGAGTTTTGAAACCTAATTTAAATTCGTAATTGCTTTAAATTATATCAACATTCAAAAACAATTTGTCACAGTACAACGAGAAAGTTTGAAGGAGATATATCAAGAATATAACAACGTTAACGAGGACATTTTTAGGATCAAGTGCGCAGCCATTAGTCACTCTTTAATGTCTGCCGCGAGACCAAGATAATTTTCATCAAGTCTCGGAACCAACCTCAAAATTAAAACATTAAAAAAAGGTTGCCTTGTTTTTTGTAACGCGCAAAGAAGATATTTCGAAGAGAATAACTTTTTCAAACCAATTAGACAGAAAAATACAGCCTGAATTAGAACTTTTTTGAAGTCAGTCAACGACGATTATTCGAGTTCGAGGTTTATTTGTAAGGAAATAACGGTTTTACTAAGTTAAATGCCAGCCTATTGTATCCACATAGCTTATTGTAATTACCGCCTTTATTAAAACCGAGATGAAACAGCCCTCTACTTGAATCTGCTGAAGTAAATTAATCAAGAACCGAAATTCGTCTTATTAAGGTGTTCACTATTTCTTAATTAGATCGTAAAATAAACAATCGCAAAGTTATGTCGTGATTTAAAACCAGTATTTAAATTATTTACGATATTTAACGTTAGAGTTAAGTAGTAAATACCCTCGGAGTGTGAATATAGTACGTTCAGTTAAAAATTATAATATTAAACGAGGTCGTAAAATTTCACTGTGAAAAAGTCAGTAAACCGAGCTAATTACCTACTTTAACGGTATTCCAACGAGACCCTCGTCACTCTTTTTCGTTGTTTTCTGTTTCATATTTACCCAGATGAGCATTCTCGCACCTCGAGTGAACAATTTTATGTGACGCAAAATTTTATTCACATTTCGTATCGTGTATGAAACGATGAACGCAACTATAGAACTGAAACGATTATTGTACGATTTCGTAGTGATTCTTCAAAATACTCGTGTCATAAAACATTGGTTTGTTTTGATTAGTTTTTATTTATTGTTGTTTATCATTAACACATAGGTAACTATTACTCTGAAAGAACATTTCGTATTGTCTAGAAACTATGTTCAAAATACTTAGGTAAAACGATTTATGAACGCAATTATAGAACTGAAACGATTGTTGTACGATTTCGTAGCGAGTCTTCAAAATAATTTTGTTATAAAAATATATTATTCTGGTTTGATCTGTTTTTATTTCATTAATACATAAATATAAGTCTGAAAGATCATCTAGTATTATCTAGAAATTATTTTCAATATACTAAAAACGATTTTTGAACGCAATTATAGAACTGAAACGATTGTTGTACGATTCCGTAGTAAGTCTTCAAAATCTTGTCATAAAAAATTGTGCTGGTTCAATCGGTGTTCATTTTATTGTCTTATTTCATTAACAAATAACGAATAGTCTGAGAGACTTATACCCAAATGCACAAACGTTAATTAGTAGGTACTAATGTCCCTACCACTTTAAGACACCTTATGTCACTTTCTAATTTACTAAGATACAAAGTGACAGTACCTACACAACTTAAGGCGACATTTAGTTCAATGAACACTAATGAGTAAATTGAATTCAATGCTGTAGGGAGTAGAATAGGACCATATTAAGTCCTGGAGACTGCGTCTTTGTCGTCAGTATAAACGTATTTTCAGATAGAAATGTCATACGCATACTTTTGACACTATACGACGCTGTAACTCAAGTTACTATTAAGTATATATTTTTGCTCCGATGTTAGATAGAATGGAAGCGCTCACAATCCTGAATAAATATTTTTGTACCGTGAATGGACAAAACACCTGGTAGGTAGATAAAAATAATATTTACGCTGTATTAAAAATAATTCCAGGAAATATTTTTTCCAGTTCCTCCGTCATAACATGTGGACTACCATTTTCAAATGAATATACCTATTGATTATTTTAAGTCTATAGCTAAATTAAAGTCGCTACATTTTAAAAGTTTTTTTCGTCTTCGACATGCCCAATCCGTCAACCTCATTTACCACCTTTTTAAGTGACTCCTTGACGGCTGGCAAGGCCATATCTATTTTCTATTGCAGGTGATCGTACACAGTATTTGCTTACCACCATGCATGCATCCCGTTCGGTCGTATGATATTTTACATAAGAGAATGCTAGCTAACCATCTTTCACTCTGATGAAATGTAAAGCAAGGTTAAAGCTGTGCGTCCACTGGGTCAGAATCGGAGCATACAAAGCGGGTTTGTTGCTTTGTATTGATTTCTATGAACCGATAAACCGATTCAGTTAACGCTGTACCATAGAAAACAAAACAAAGCAACACATCTAACCGCTCCGTACGCTCCGATGCCGACGCAGTGGACGCGACTAGCGATATAATTACAGAAATTTACTTGAAGACAGTAAAATTGTACTTCTAGCTCTAGAACTACAACTTCGGCATTTTTTATTGTCAGTCTAAACCAGGTTTAAGTCACTTCGTTGTATAGTTGCGCTGTGGCGTTATCGCGACACGTCTCTGGATGCTGAAACCCTCTCCGATGATAAATGGATGGCCTACGTGATTCACTGCTATTGTACAAAAAGAAACTGGCCGCCCGTGGGGGCTTTGAATTATTTTAATGCACTAAAAGAAAAGAAGGTCGACTTTGATCTATTGACTTGAAAATAACGAAGCGTTATCAGAACAATGGCACCAGCTTTATTGGCGTCACATACAATATTTTTTGGGTTTATAATATACAGCATTTTTTTTTATGAAAGTAGTAATAAGCCGGCTTTTATTACGACAACAGGGCCGAGATTCTAGGCGGTAAAAACTATATCGTCTTTGACCTTTTATCGTATAATCAACGTTTTCATAGCTTTTATTTACATGACAGTTATGGCGGCTGAATTAGAAACAATTCTATTACAGGTCAAAGACGATATGGCTTTTACCGCCTATAGTACTTGTACATATTTAAAAGCATCAGATCCAAAATAAATGTACAAAGTTAAAACATTGCTTAAAAATCACACAATTACCCTCGTCAACCTCCGTCTGCTTATAAAGGGATTAAATGACATTAATTAGTAATTTATTGTTTGTAACGCAGAAGTATAAAAGGCAATCAACTCGAAATTAATTTTAAATTACAATAGACTAATATATAACTAGGTAGGTACTCAAGATCTTCCACGATAACTATTGGGGAAGAAATCCCACGGAGGATGCCTAAACCCACAAAGTGCTCACTAAACTGTTGGAATTAAATAAGTCAAAAACCTTTTCACGCAACTTTTTACAAATGCTAACAAAACGCTCTGTCTTATTGCCTTGGAGAGTTATTTCTCAACTTTCCAATCCTCCCCGTACTTATAACTTTTCCCATCACAATGACTCCTCTTAAGGAGATACAAATAACAGAAGCCTTGCGAATAAATCTTGAAATCTATTATAATGCAGGTCTTATTGAATTCGATTTCTAGAATCGTTTTATAGGTTAATTTTTTAAGAATATCAATGATTATGTCTACTTTAATTGTTTGGTATTGTCGTCTCATCTCATTAATTTGATTGAAATGCCTATGTCAGTCTCACTACCAAGAGGAATCTACAGACACCTAATAGCTCCTCTGCGGGTGTCCCTCAGAATCCCTAACAACGTCTGTCCTAACACATCGTTTGTCCGAATTTTCATTTACCCTAAACTGGTTTTCAGATGACTGCGGCAACTTTTTACGTTTTCCAGCTATATCTGCGGTTCGGTTAGGTTAGGGTTGTAGTATTACAACGCTAAAAACTTTTAAAATTTAACCGGAAATGGCTTTAGGATAAACGAAAATTCGGACAAACGATGTATTAGGACAAATGACGGTTATGGATTCCATAGGGGAACCTTCCTCTGCACTATCGGCGATTACAGACGATTACGGGCGAGCACGATAGTGTAGAATACTAGGCTGTTTTCGCTGATCATCGTCTATGATCGCCGATGATTGCCTGCGACCCGTGATTTGTCGGTTTTTCAGGCACGCATCAAAGGGAATCTTGTACGCTTGCCGTTCGACAAACTACTACGGGCGACAGTGTGGATGCTCGCACGATGATCGTGGCGATTATAGACAATCATCGCCGATAGTCTAATGGAGTCATAATATCTATGTAAAACCCATCAAGCCGATTATCGTGCACTATAGTGTATTAAAAATATTGTGTATTGGCAACTTCTAATTTGGAGTAACATAAAGAAGCTAGAAGCAGATATTGTAGACGGCTTAGTAGAAAAAAACATTACGCGGCTTAAAATCTCGTGTCTTGAAAAGGGGCTACTTTAATTATTATCCCTGTGTTTAATATCACAATACCAAAGTGAACCCTGAAGCATGTAATAAATATTATTTTTTTTATTTCAATGTTTTTAGTTCCAATTTTGTCTGAAAATACTTGAAACATAAATTATGTAAGTTAGGTCGTGAAAGAGGCACCATAATAAATCAAACATTGCACAAAGCTGACGATTAAAAAAATTTACAACGTCGACTCACGTTTCTAAAGTGACTCCATTTTACGGTACATACATTACATACTGTCAAACAATCGAAAAACGTCCCTCCTTCTGACGCAGTCGTGTGATAAAAGTCCGTAGGGACTTACCTGTAATAATAATGCCTTTGGTCCCACAGTATTATACTGGGGTGTTATTCTTTCAAAAACAACATACTGTCGGACGAACGAGCGAAATCGCAGCGGCGAGTTTAAAATAATAGCACACATATTACACTTCATCATTTGTCCAGGAGTTACGGTTATGATCCACAGTACACTCGTCTCATTCACTTTACTTGTTCTGGTGGTACATGGGCCCAGTACCGATAAATTAAATTGGTCAAAAACTTACCCAGGCTCAATTGTAATTTAGTGGGATCGTTAAAAGTTTTACGAGCAATCTTCGGTTTTCCTGGCCGTAATCTGTTTTAGCGGCTGCCATTAAACTTGCCTATCTGATTGTTCCTCAAGACCCAACTGATGGCTTCGTTTAGGTTATTATTAATCAAACAATTAAATGTTATTTTATACTAGCGACCCGCCCTCGCTTCGCTTCGGTTTATAAAATATTTTTTCAAATCGGGCCAGTATTTCCTGAGATAAGCGCGTTCAAACAAACAAACAAACAAACAAACAAACATACAAACTCTTCAGCTTTATAATATTAGTATAGATTTAGAATAACGCCTATAAATTCTTCATTTTAAATAAGGATATTGTTACTTTTCTAAAGTCTTTGAATACTTATTACAGTTGTATTACAAAAAAGATTTGTTTCTTAATAAATACTAACAATCCATAATTTCTACAAAAGTTATACGTCTTAGTCTCTGATTAATACGTAAATTAAGTTAGATTTTACAAAAGTAGCGTGATAATTATGGACTCGACGTATGCAGAACTCTTTACAGCAACAGTGCCGCTCAAATATTTCTACAGGCTTAGCTCTAAATAATAATTGGAGGCTCTGGAGATGGGTGAGCCTGAGGGCTTAGGTCCCTGACATTTGGAATAGGAGCATAGTGACAGGGCTCGGTGATTTGCCGAGCCCCTGCCTTTAGTCTTCGATTTCTCTTGATTGATCATATTTTTATATAAAATCAATGATAAATTAGGTAACCCATATTTTTATCGAATTTAATTTCATCGAACGCTTACCGCTGAAACCATGATGTTTTCAGGATAATTTCGCTTCGTCAATTGTATCATTCATCGAATTAAATTTCATCGAACGCTATATGTATACCTACCGCTGAAACCATGATGTTTTCAGCATAACTTCACTTCGTCAGTTGTATCACTCATCGAACGCTATATATCTACCGCTGGAGCCATGATGTTTTCAGGATAATTTCACTTCGTCAATTGTATTATTCATCGAATTTAATTTCATCAAACGCTATATACCACTGAAACCATAATGACTTCAGGATAATTTTTCACTTCGTCAGTTGTATCATTTATCGAACGCTATATACCGCTGGAATCATGATATTTTCAGGATAATTTCACTTTGTCAACTGTATTATTCATCGAATCTCATTTCATCAAAAGCTATATACCACTAAAACCATGATGTTTTCAGGATATCTTAAACATGAATTACGTAAATAGGTTAGGTTAGGTTACACCTTGTAAGAAAAATTAAGATATGCCACGAGAAATGCCTTTCGATGGAATGAAGCTTCTTCGATGCGTTCCTTGAAGGTATTTCGAAAAAATAATAGGTATGCTACAAATTAATAAAGTGGCGTAAAATAATAAAAGTTAATGCTTCTGACAGACTCGTTTTAAAGTAAATATAAAAAGTAGGGATTCATCTCAATTTACGCAGAGAATTCTAATGTAGAATGCTTCAAAATTTTCTGGTTCAACAAACATTGGAACAACACTTGCGTGAAATAAACCAGATGTACCAGTTCCTTTATCCCTTGTTAGAACGAATAAAATGCTAATACGAATCTGACTAGTTCTGCAGGTGGGGCTTGTAAATGCCAATGATCTAAATATAGGTACAATACAATACAGTGCAATACAAATACTCTTTATTGAACACCAAAAAAACAAAACACGGAACAACGGTCTTACCGCTAAATAGCGAGTAATCTAGGTTACCCATAATATAACTAACACAAGAGAAAGAAAAAAAATACTTACATGTATACACACGAGTGCATAAGGACAAATCAACAAACAAAAACATAAACACTACACCAACAAATGGTTCCTTCTCATCATGTTACTGGATTTTAGTTTTTCCGCATGAATATTTATTTACGCAAGGATGTTTCATTCGTACTCTTATATTCATCAAAAATTAAACCATACAACAAATAAATATACGATGCATTTTTAGGAAGCGTAATAAATGTCCGCCAAGTTAACATCTTTTGTCCCACGCTTATAGAAGCAAATTGATTAACAAAGCGCGAGATAATCCCGCGGGGTCGGGTTTTTTCGTCTGTAGCTACAACGATAACAGCGGAATGAAACATGGAACAGTTTTACCTTACCCGGCTAGCTGCAAAACGGGCAGTGGACGCCAGGCTCAGCCCAATTTATGTGAGAGACGTCGCTGAATAAAAATGTTACGAGAGCAAACCGTTTGCGAACCGAAATGAGCGCAATGATAATGGAAGTATCGCTTACACAGGCAAAATTGTGTTTGACGTTTATACAAAGACAGACCTGTTAGCTATAACCTTTCTCCGGGCAGACTCGGCAATGGGACGTTTTTATTTTAACTTCATTTCGCAGGGAACTTCTCGAATCGACAAAAGCCAGGCTACTCGGAATAAACGGAATTTTTACGTCGCTGAGAGGTAAACTTAGAAATAATTGAGCTTCTTAAGCTTGTTAAAAACGTCCACGTTTGAGTTCGTTATATTGCGCATTGGAGAAATAAAATAGGAATCGAATGATGTTGGTTTCAACTGAAATGAATTTTATTTAAGCCGACAGGTTTAAATGAGATCTCTGTCGGGAAACATGGCGGTGAAACAAAGGTGTATATAAATTGGTTAAATTATATTACTGGTAACGCCACTGTTATTAATATTGTTCAATTTTAATTGGTACCGTATCAATAACTCTCTTACACGGTTAATTAATTTGGTAGATTATTGAAACGTGAAACGAAAAGTACAGCAAGAGAAAACGTGAACTGACGAACGTGAAAATCGGTTCAGTAAAAACGCTGTGAAACAAAGAAAAAAATGGAGTTACTTCCGCATTTACAACATTAGAATTAAAGTATGAACAACAAGTTTTTTTTTTAAATAAATACACACACAGTTTCTGGTGGATTCCAAACTAGGCTGGTAAAACGCGCAGAATAAATAAATATCAGGGGACAATGTCTTACCAATGGACCTAGTCCTAAACTTAGCTCTAGGGTTGTACTATGGGTAGTAGACTACTATATAAATACTTACCCATAATAGAGAAACATATACTTTCTACTTGTACTACTTGCGGTCTTCACATAAATACATGGATTTAAACCCAGGACCACTAGCTTCATACGAAGGGTCACTACCAACTAGGCCAGCGCGTCGACAAAGAAATGTCTACCAATTCACTATACAAAAGATGTCACTTTTTTAGCGTTGACTTTAATACGTGGGTTGTGGGTTTATTAATGGCACAGGTTTTACAGACAAAATTGTAGACGAACGGATAGGTATGGATATGAATGGATTATACCCTTGTGTAAGTATGTACTCGTCATATATTAGCATCAGTCAATGCAAAATCTGTTTTAAGGAGATGCACCAGTTCGCTTAGTCACGTGCCCCCCTCGTATCACTATCGCTTTTATTGAAATGCACGCGATCTGTGGGGCTAGACAAGTTGCCATCGTTCACGAACGCTAGCGTTAGGTGATCACTGGCGACATGTGTTGTCATTGAAAAATGTATGGGAATGACGTAAGTCACGTGATATATCACTCGTTACAACTGACACGCTGAAAAGTGATCACTATCACTCGATAGGTTTGACGACTACGGTCGTTACGCGGTACTATTTTGATACAAAGGCTAGACAAGTTGCCCTTTTGACAGGTCGAATAGAACACGAGCACTATCATGGCACTATCACCATGTCGCACTGCTAGATCAAAACAGTATTAACTCAAAATCATGGCTAGTTTGGTTTTAAGTTCAAAGAAGTTGAATTAAAGTTGATTTTGACATGCATTGTATTTTGAGTTACTACTATTTTCATCTAGCAGTGCGATATAAACGTCGGTATCTAAGGGCGGTATCTAAGGACGGCCGTAACGACCAAGAAACTGTCAACTGAGTCCGTGTCATCACTGTCATCATCGCTTCGCGGTCGCATAAAATATATTGTTTGAACTTTGATTTCTTATTAAAAATGCTTCCGCTGAGACTTTTACGCTGCTCACAACAGTACGAGCTTATCCAGGCGCCGACCCTGAGAAATCTCTCGTGCGAGCCTGGAGGCCGCGGACGGGATGCATGAAATGCTGTTCAGGAACATTTTACGTTAAGGTCTCATTAAGAGTTCTTTGCAGCCTTTTGCGTTCCCTGACTTCGTTGAGGAGATCGAAGGAGGTTCCCCTTGAACTGAAGGTAAGCATCATTTTCATTTTAACATGTATAAATTGGTACGTGCATTATATAAACAATACGTACAATGAGACTTGTCAGTCCCATTAAAGATATTTATTACGATTGTTTCAGGTGCTGTGTGCTCTCAGCTTTCTGGCGATAAGGTCGGATCAGAGGATCACGGGGTTTCCAACCAATTAACGCAACGGACCGCTAGTAGGTGCATCCGTCAAGTGGTGGATGCTCTCAACAACGACACAGTCTTGAAGAGGTGGATGTCTTCCTACAGTCGGATCTAGCTAGGTCCCGTATAAGACAAGAGTAAGTTATGACATATATTTAATGTAAGTATTGGATTTTTCATTCCCTGAATATGTGTAATGTTTTTTATCCACGAGGTCCCGCCCAAGGTTCAAATTAACCGAGGGAACGCTTTTACTTTTATTGAAAACTTTTTATAAATATACATATAGTAGTATGGTTTTCGGAAAAAAATAGTAGTTACTTATATTATAACGAGGTCAAGTAAGTATACCTAACCGATATCATACAATTTATTGATAAAATAACTTTTGTGTGTTTAAGGCAATAAAGAAAATCCTTCAGACGGTTGGTTGACGATGCCGGATGTCCATATACTATTATCAACGCAGAATTACACACTCCGGTGTTTCATTTTTACACGGAGCCTGCAGCCTGTATGGAAGGAGTATCTCAACTTCTATTCAATGTCTCAAAGGTGTCGCCCTCTAGGTTATATTGTGGTGCGGAGCAGTCCTTTTATAATTGGAGCCAAAGCCAGGATGAGACCTACTAATTAGAGGCAGGATTTTACTTAATTGTTTGGTGAAATGAGTTTGAATTACTATTAATTTATTATGTTTAAAACCACATAAAAAAAATGCTATGAATCAAAAAATGATTTATTTCAAGTATTAAACACTCAAAACAATATCGAAGTACATTATTTTAGTAAAGTTTCATTGCTTGGAGATACACCAGGCTATATAATTAGGAACGCTTGCGTTTTTCCCGTACGATTGCCTACAATTATGACTTGAATTTTGACCACCAATCAAAATTTTCTTGACCAATTTTAATTTTAGTTTACACTTATCATTATATAATAATCTAAGGTTTAAATGTATGTACAGTTTGTCGCTGTTAAAAACGAATATTTTATCAATTTCATGTTAAAAAACTTTGTATGGACACGTCAGCACAAATTTGAGCCTTAGTTTATTAATTAACGATAAGTGTTACTAAAAATAAAATAGGTCTAGAACTTTTTGATTTGTTGTCATAATTGAAAGTATATTTGTAGGCAATTATATGGGAAACATGCAAGCGTTCCTAATTAGGTATGTGGCCACCACTGTTATTACAGGAGGTCACTACTAATTTGGTTACGATCTCGGAAATGGATTATTCTGGCCTGACAGGATAGAGGGCAAATCCCTGATGCCAAATATATGTCGTTCTGCCTGCGCATAGGGGTCGCATTAACTAATATGGCGGCTGAAAGACGTGTTATCGTTCCCAAAAAAAAGCGATAAAGGAAATGGCTGAATTTTGTACATAAAGTAAGTACCTACTATGGCAACTTAGTACATTTGATATGGTGCGCTTTTCCATTTTTTTTGACATTATTAATATGGCGCGTGGATTAAAGAATAATAGACTCTTGGTCAACGGTGTAAGCGCTTCAACGAGCGCCTTATGATTGTAGCGCCATCTTCAAGATCTGACGAGTTTTATTTAGTATTTCTTTTAAGTCAGTGTTGCTGATGGATTAATAAAATGCACTGTAGGAACCAAACAAAAATGTAACATTAATGCAAAAAAGGAAATTGTTGTGTTAGGTTTGTTATTTAGAAAAATATATTATGCTTTATAAAAATGCAAAAATATATAACATATGACAATTTGTATTGAATCAATGTGGCCACACAATAAGTAGCTGTCTTGTCATTTTTTGACATTGTTAAAATTTTTGGTTGCCCTTTATCCTGACAGCCTAGCATAATCCATTCATTCATTCATTCATTTTTCATTTTTTCATTTAGATCATTCCCATTTATGTTGTGACCTCCTAGTCTTTGTATATATTTTCTGCTTCGTTCTTAGACGGTGCCTCATGGCCACGAATGCCTTAACGTCATCTTAACAAAACTCGTACAGTCACGAGATTAAATTTAATTTGGTACCCACCTTAGGTCCAAAGTCAATGTGACATTCTACAATAATAAGGTTGAGTTTCCTAAAAGTTACAAATGACTTGACATCTGTAATGAAATTGACGACTTCAAGCATATTTTTCTTGAAATGGGTGTCAAATTAACGCTCGTGACCGTACAGTCACCATCAAATATTGGAGTAGGCGTTCAAAAATATCCGCACTCAACTCAATTAATTAAGCAGTGTATGTAGAGTGTGTTGAGATATTTTTGCACACTTTGTTTGCTGCGATGTGTTTAAAGTCGTACCTACTTTAGTTGCTTACATTTACTTCAACCGACCTACGACATCCGACATTATGGGAAAACGAGCATGTTTGGAAGGTATTATAGGAATGAAGGCAACATGAATTGATTATTTTATTGAGCAGAAATTATGGAAAAGTACATAATTGTATTAACGCAGACATCACAGGAACATCGGATAGTACGGATCCAGTGAATCAGCACTGCAGTCCTTCTAGACAATGTATACTGTGTGGTAATATTGGTGGGCGAAGTGGCTGGAGACAGTGGTGTTGATTTTTCTGAAATTAAACAAATGAGTTATCATAATTTTCGTCTTGAATATAAACTATAACTTTGTATCAACATTTTTTTACATTTAAGTACAATATTCGTAAGGGCGCTAAAATACTGAAATATTGTTGGACAAAGGTTAAGAAAGATTATGTACTCGCTGTCTCCAACAATAATATATTACGTACAGTTTCCTCAATCATGGTCAGGTTAACTGGAAGAGATCCCTTAAAGGGATAAGTTCGCCTTTGTACATGTTAATCTTAAGTTTATGTACGAATTTACTTGTAATTGTTTTTTTTATTGTGCAATAAAGAGTTTACATACATACATACATACATATTATCCAATATAGGGCTGAAACTATTGGACACGTCTAGAGGCAGAGAGCGTGTCAGATAATTTTGAGCGTAACGCAATGTGAAATATAAATTATTATTGGCGACTGTGCTTATTCTCATTTAGTTTATAGTGGTTTTGCAGACACTTTAGAGAGATCCAATAACTTATATGAATAATTAGCAAATTATTTACATAGATTTAATGCTTAATCTTTGGCCAAAGTAGCTGGTCACCCGATCATTTAGGCATGAGGAAATTTCCTTAATGAGTTATCTCACGCCTCCCCCAATGCCCGGCACAAACATGTAGACTTGGCTAAAAGCAGACATATTTACGCCGTTTCACTGGTTTGAATGATGTAGCCGCCGTTCTCAGTTTGACAGAGGAAGTTTGAAGTGGGACCTAGCCAGCGTATCCAGGCAGGTAACGTCCGCCAGGTTAGGTAAAATACTGAAAATACGGATTAAAACTGTATACACACCATGATCTGCATTTGCGTATATGATTATAGGTATTCAGTGGACTTCATAAATATTTTCTTAGTTCCAATCACGTGTAAGTAGTCTAGGTCCCTGTAAATTAAAAATTAACTGTATATCTATATCACAAACACGCTGCTCCAGTTAATTGTATCGAGTACAGGCTAGTGTACTATTCTGCCCACGTCATTACGATTAGTATAGTACCGCAATTTTAGCAAATGTTATCCGATTTTAAGGTGTAGCTGAAAGAAAGTCAAACACAACTACACTAAATACCTAAATAAAGAATCGTGCATACATACATACGTTAACCCTGAAAGCATTACACTCCTTATTTTAGGCGGTCATGTAAAAATAGTTGGGTATGCCTGTGAGCCCCTGCTGCGCGCAACCCGCTTTCACGTGATTTGAACATAAACCTGTATCTAATCTTCATTATTGATTTAAATAGGGAAACTGTTTAACAAGTGCCTGGGAGACTTGTAACTTTTCTTACATGTTACAAGAATTCATAACACATACATACACGTACATATTTACCTTAGAATAACACACAACACAATCTCATAACATTTTATGAAAAACAACATGTAAATAAATAAGTTAACAAATACAACATGATACGTACCTAGATATTTTTTTTTTTTTTTTTTTGCCCCGCGGCGACTTCAACAGCTACTACCGCCGGGCTATGGCGTTTCCACGAATTAGTGATTTCGCCAGTGTCAAGTGTATATAAGTATAAATCAATATAGCAATAAAATACAATCCAATCTTCTCTGGGAAAATTTGGAGCAACGTTGTTCGGTAGTTTGTAGGACAGAGGTCAAGATAGTTTTAACCTATGTACCACTTCGAGTCCACTTGTAACGAGAAGAAAGATTCCAGATACGCGAAATAAGTCCAAGATTTCAATCACTGTGCAACACAATGGCATAAAAAGTACAAATCACTATCAGAAAAGAACTTTGAACACCTAAATACACAAAAAAATAAAACTAAAACAAATTACACATCCGCCATCTTTTAACGTTGCAAATGGCCTCCGTACCTAGATATGTTTATTTCCAATGCACATCTGCGACAGCGTCAACTTGACTTTTAAGGTCGAAAAGTATAGACAAACTTATCATTTTTAGAAAAAAAAACTAGACTGTCGAGCGAGGTTGTATTCATCGTGGGCATACACCTTGGCTAGATTTTTCATTTTTGACAACGCATGTCGACAGTGATCGCCTAACGCTAGCGTTACATTCGATGGCAACTTGTCTAGCCTATTTAATTTTGACAACGCCAAGTGACAGGTGATCACCAAAGTGATCGCCTAACGCTAGCGTTCGTGAACGATGGCAACTTGTCTAACCCCACTGAATACTAAAGGAGTTCAAGGCCAACACTACATGTGTTTAACACAATTGGTTGAAAATCTGTGAATATTAATGCATTGACATACTAAATGTTTGATACCAAATTATGTGGCGCTAGAAAGGAAGGATACGCGTCTTCCGAGGTTCGAGTATACGGTATGAGTCTAGTATACTCTTTACAATCCGTAATAGATAGCGGGCTGTTTTTTATTTTCAGAATATTTATTATTACAGATACAGATTTACTAACAAATAAAAAAACCCGGCAAGAGCATGTCTGACTATGCTCAGGGTAGGGTTCCAAAGTTTCTACACAAAAACCTACCTTAAAACAACCAGTATGAACTGATTCTCTATTTAAAGTTATTTGGTGCTGTCTTAGGTGATTTTATTTGGTATAAACACTTTAGTCGCCTGTATCACAGGATCCAATCAAGTCTACTTAGTCGTGATTTGTTCTTTGAAATTCGTTATAAGTACTATATGCTTTCATTTAAGATATTTTTTTCAGTTTTGTAGTATTTTTAATTATGGCTGTAGCGGGGACACATGACACCTAAAAAAATAGCACTTTAAATCTTAATATTTCACAAAGGAAACACATAATCGTTTTTTTTTTACAAATCTGCAATATTTTCGAAAGAACTTTGCAACGACACCCCACATAGTGGGGTTGTCGGCGTGATTACTATGTATATTCATGCCAAATTACAGCTTTCTAGAACTAATGATCTCTGAACAACGCTGCCGCCGGATGGACATGGTGAAACTACGGAACCCCAGTTTAGCTGCAAAAAAGTCAGGAATTCGGTGAGTTGGCTTGCGCTTGATTTATTTTCACTGACATTACTACTCTCGCTTTCGTAATAATTTCGCGGACGACTGACTAGCTGGTACACAAAAATATAATAACATTTCGGAACAAACGTGCCCGTTGTAAAATGAGTCCATATTGACCAGTTACGTTCTGGTTCCCTGGTGGGCCGGTGTCTAATAATAATCGCAAAATTAAATTTTACGGTAACAAAAGTAATGAAGGTAGAAATTAACCTCTCAAATTTTTAAAATGTGGATTTTCCAGCCAGCCTTTGGGAGAACAAATTTCTTTAGGGTAAAAAGAAAATTTAATAAGCTAAATTTTACCAGCCCTTGTTTGGCTAGGCTCAGATTTCAGTGTTTTTGCTCATAATACGATGTTTTTTCATTTAGGAACAATACAGCCCTATGAACGGTTTTTGCGGAGCTATTGTTAACAACTATTACCTTTCTAAGGAACATTTTCATAGGTACAACAAATTAATTAGTGATTTACTTGTATTTGCCTGCCCTGGGTAAATTTAATAAAAATGGTAAACTGGGGTTTGATTCCTCTTTGGATCGGAAAGAAAACATTGTTACGAGTAGCGTCTTCGATATTGGCATATAAATAACTATATTTTTTCCATTCTCTGCATTTATGATAAGTAAGTTTCCATACTATTTTTCTAGGTACTGGGGAGTTATTATGACATAGCTATGCAGTTCATTTTACGGCGAGCGTAAAGGACAGAGCTATAGCAGTTACATAGCTCTGTCCTTTTCTCTCTGCGTAAACTGAACTGCATAGCTGTCATAATACTCGTAACCCCCCTGAGCGCTTAACAACCTAAGTACATTAAAAGAAGACAAATACAAAATAAAACATGTACAAATTGGAGTCATAAGCAATTTGTGAAGCTAAACCATATTTTTAAAAACAAATTTTCATTTTCATTTTTATTCATTTTTATTTACGAGCCATATTTCATCCAATTCATTTTACGTATGTACTTTCTTCCCGCTCTGGGGATCAAAATGTCCCAATCAAAAATCCCGGTCAAATGCCATTCTCCTGTCGAATTACTTATTCTGAAAAAACCGTTGACCCGCACCATTCCTCGGGGCGCGAACTTAAAATGGATGGAGAGGAGACAATCATTATTTTTAATCACACTCGTGCTTTGGCCTCGTTTTCTTGATTAGGTTTTCATTAATTATGTTTTAATAAAAAATATAGGTTTATTAATACCATCTCATTTGTTTCTTTTCATTCGTTGGTGTTTTAAGCAGTTTAATAAAAAATAAGTAAGAAGATAAAGAAAATTGTGATCCGTTAAAAACATCCCTCTACTTTATTTGGTAATGTTGAGCCGGTTTAACATTTTTTTTTTTTATCTTTTTGTGCTTATATCCTTTTAAGTTTAGGATGTTTGAATGTTTGACTCTCAATCATGCATGAACGGCAAAACGATTTACATAATTGGGATGAATTCACAACACAGAACCATTTAAATAACTATAAATAATAGTTATTTTCCCGGCAAAAGTATTGGTTAGTAAAGTAATAAGTAATAACGATAAACGAAACCACATGGACAGTATCGCAACCAAAGACTTATATTCTACCCACCGTGCCCGTGACGTACCCAAAGGATTTTAACAGCGCATTCCTGAAGGTATAATGATTTAAAATGTTTAATATTACATTAGGTCTAAAACGGCTTCTTTAACTTATCAATTTTTCTTTCGAAATAAATGGAATATTTTCTCTTAACCAATAAACAAAGCCTTAGCACGAGCTGGCAACACTTTTCTTCTTTGTTAAGTACGGGATTTATTTAAAAAAAAACGGCACATTTTTTTACATATAACTGCATTAAATCTTAAAAACTAGACCGAATCGAGCCTACTTTTTATGCCATTTTTAATATCAAATTAACTCGGAAACACGCTGATAAAATCAGTATCAGTATCTTAAAATGGCATTGGTTTCCTCCGTACATTTTATAGGGTTAGGGTTATTTATTACAGAGTTGAGATATCTGCCAACTGTGTCGAAAGTCATTGATTCGAACCCCGCAAGGAGCAAACTTTGCGTGATGAGCGCAAATGTTTGGACCCGTGTGTATAAAGTTAGTCTAGACACAGCACAGAGAACCACAATTTGCCAGAAGATCAATGTTTAAATGATTCTCCATCGTTAACAACCAAATTACCGTTAAAAAAAGTTTAATGTGTTTATTGCCGACATTATTTCAGGGGTTACATCAGAATACACTGAAAAAAATGATTCCTACTAGCCCTACTACACACAGTAGAGTAAAAAACACAGAGTAACTTATCACAAAAAGTATTCAACATTATCAAGTTCTTGAAAAAAAGTAAAAGACGAAACATTCACGTTTACTGATCTAATTGATCATTACTATGTAATTATTTTACAAAATTAACAATGCCGTTTACATTTCAATTTATTGTGAAGACTGTAAAATTTGGCCGCAATGTTTAACTGTTTTAATAACAGGAACAATTACCGTTTCGAACGTTACACTCATATAATAGTGCAATCTTAGGTTTATTCGGATTTTTATACTGTTTTTATTTTATGTACAAATTGTTCCTATCTTTATGTGTATTTAAACTAAAAGCATGCAACAGATATAAGAAGACAAAAGATTAATTCAGAAATGTTGTTCACTTTACTGTACCGCGGTAATATTTTCTTAAACCAGCAATGCGCGACTGGGCAGGTGGTCGACAATTTCAGCGCGCGTCGACGCGGACATTTCCGATTCCGGCCGATATTATTACTGCCCCAACATAACTCATAAATACACGGCGGCCGACTCCTCCAAATTTTACACTTATTTGCACCTGATGTGTTTACGTTGCCCAGTTACTTTGTAATGTTTAATATTGTATGCTATTTGTACAATATTGCATGCTACAATATGGTATGCTGCTCTCGGATAACTGCGGGAACAATAAAATTGTAAAATTTTAAGCGACAAATCAATTAACTAACAGGACGCTGAATGCTTGGATTTTTATATTTTGTAGTGCACGATCTTATTCGTATATAGAAAAAACAAATATCTGAATTCACATCGCACGATAAGATTTAGATGAATACCTCTAGGTTACAGGTAGCAAGGTAGGCCTAAGTCCATTAATGGACGTCTTTCGGCTGCTAAGTGCCTTACCGTAAATATAATATATTTATTGACATCAAGTTAATTTGTAACATACCAGTAAATTAAGCTTTTAAACTTCCCTCTACCCTACAAAGCTGGTCCAGAACCGTCTGACAGCCTTAATTAAACGTTACTCTTCAACTTTTAACGATTGTTATATGGATTAAAATTAAACATTTTGTAGACAAAAGAAAAGCTGTTCTTTTTAATAATTTGATCGGTCTCTTCAATAAGCTATGTTCTTCGTCAAAACTTTTTGGACGGCACTTTTAATTTTAAGGGAGAGTTCCAAATTTTTCAAATATTCTCACGAAGAAATTGTCTGGCAGCCAGTAAGTTGAATATTAAATATTTCGTCTCACTTCCCTGCTCGTTTGTCATTTCAAAGTGAGATCCGGAATACATCTTGGCCGGCCGAACGGGGAGCTCGCAGACTGCCAGGAAAATTATCACAGTCATGAAATGAAATTTAAACGTACATTTGCATGGCTTTTGTAGCACTTACTGCGAATGCTATCACAGTCGGCAAAGTGACGCTTAAAGTGACGTTTAAAATAATACGAAGGATAATCCGTTAAGGCACAAAAACGTAGTAAAATGATCGCGGGATAAAACCTAGTGGTCGTTTCGCAACAATAATTTTAACTTGATTAAATTTTTGTTTCGACCCGTAGGCGAGTATCCTTTGGTTCCGTACCCGCGGTAACGATCGCGTCGGAACCGCCCGAAGTTACCTAAACTTGAGTAAATAAACGTTGTTTAAACTTGTTTCTGTTTGTTTGCTGAATTGCGATTAGCAAATTTAAGTCCTCCATTAACCGATAGATCCGGGACCGGACGCGGTACTGTCGCTGATTATTCGCTCGCATTCATCTCGAGTTGGTAGATATCATTTCCTTAAGAGTTGGTACCAAATTGAGTTTTCAACTCAATTGATTTATGCGTGGAGTCTGGAGCGTTATCCTGTTAGGCTCGGCATACTAAATATTCTTCGATGTGTGAATATTTTTATCGCGTCACCGACACACGCATGGCTGCGGTGGAACAATAAAAAGCAATTTATTTTTTCCCGCGTTCTATTTTCATTAGCAAACAAGAATGACGTGTAAAACAAGCGCTCACTGACGAGGGTCTCCGTAAATAACTGAAGGGAAGTAATTATCTTGCCGTTTGTATGGAAACATTTAAAAATCTGAGGAATTAACTCTAGACAATTGTATCTATTGAAAGCAATAGCGTATCTGTAAGTGGCCCATGAAATGACTGCTTTCGATCGAACAACTACAAAAGGAAGCCTTGCTAGAGGGAAGCCTTCGATTTTCAATTGTGCACTACACTGGTTAGACAAGTCTGCAAGTTTTGTTGTTGAGCTATTGCGTGGAATTTGTTAGCGGTATTTGTTCTTCATATTGTGACGTAGTATTTGTTCGGATAAAATGCTGATAGCTCCTCTTGGACAGCATGGTAAATAGTTATTTCATTTTATTATAGTATTTATTTAGGAGTATTTATTAGGAGTATTTTTTCATTTTATTTTTTATTTTATTTTTATTTTTTTAAATGTTTATGGCCTGGACTCTGGTCCTTTAAGCCACATATTATGTAATGTTTTTTATTTAAGTTGTAAATTGTTTGTGTCACCTTCCGTGCTGCCACCAAGCGGTCTCAACGGAAGACCAGCGCTGGCTTAACAGCTGGCACATGCTGAGTTGGGACCGTTTCTTTTTTTCTTTGTTGTGTGTTGTTGTGAATAAATATTTTTATTATTATTATTATTATTATTATTATTAACATTTTTATTAACTCTTGACACAAAGTTATACCTACAATAAGAAAATATGACGCCGTTAACTTAGTTGTGACCCTGCCCGCTCGTTTGATTCCCGGTATAGGCAAATATTTTTTTATCGTTGTCTAGTACCCATAGTACAAACTTAGAGCTTAATTTGTGACTAGGCCAGAGATTAAGTGAGATGGTTTACTATGTGTTTAAATAAAAAATGGATTTAATTATCATAGTAAATTATATCGATACATTTATTTGATTTTATTTAAAAAATAGAATATTAAAGGAAATTAAAAAATACTCGTTACAGAAATATTCACCTTTACCGGAGATAAACCTGAGGGGCTATTGCCTAACGCACTCGCAATCGCAATCGTCTTCAAAGCGTAACAATTGTTTTCATTTTGTATGCAGACAAGCCTTCAATTTTCAAAATGAAAACTATTGCGATTGCGTTTTAGGCAATAGCCCCTCAGGTTTATCTCCGGTAAAGGTGAATATTTCTGTAACGAGTATTTTTGCTTGATTCTTAGAAGCTTTCTGTATACATAGTTCTGTATTTATTAATCTACGATGGTGCAGTAAGCCTAGTTGTTATTGACCCTGCTTACAAAACGATTTGTATGATGAACGCGAGTCTTTTGTTTCTGAGTCACGCTCATGTGTGTTCCATGTATATAATCTACTAGCTGTTGCGTGCGACTCCGTCCACGCAGAAAAATAAAATATAGCCTATGTCACTTAAGGTGAATGTAGCCTTCCAATGGTGAAAGAATTTTTGAAATCGGCACAGTAGTATTTGAGTTTATTCATTACAAACATACACACACACACACACAAAAATACAAATCTTTCCTCTTTATAATATTAGTGTAGATTTATTTCTCTATCCTCGTGGGTACTTTTAGGCCTTAATTGCGTTGAAATAGAGTCAAAAAGTGACGAACCTTCTCTTATCGTGACAAAATACATAACAATTAGGTATTATAGAGCCTTAATTATAATTTAATAGAATTGTAATTATAACTTGATTTCTAGATATATGGTAGGCACCCAGCTATATAAAGTATGTTTGTCGTTGTTTGTACAAGCTTAGAGCTTAGTTTGGGACTAGGTAAGCCTAGAGCTTCATTGGTTGTCAATTTGTGTGAGCAATCCCCGATATATATTTTATTTTATTGGTATGTAATGTACACATAATACACCTAGAGCATGATCAGTTTACTTTGGAACTAGGTAAAATGGCGTGTTTAATAACGATTACGTCGTTCCTTAGTGATAATTTTTAATTTTCAAATGTTTGAAAAAGGAACGAGTTAATTGTCTGTAAAATGTCTTTGAGTACGGCTGTTACACCTATATTTATTTTAGCTGTTGACTTTTATCAGTCTTCGATTGTTATATAAAAGTATTCTTTATTTACTGTGTAGTAAGGATCCTGGTGACGTAGCCCAGGACGGCGGTGTCCAGGGGACACGGGGGAGTTCTGGCACATTATATCACGTACAAGACGCATTTATCATCCCAAACCCTCGGCCGAGAGACATGTCGTATGGCCCTTATTAAATATGTCCAACTTATAATTGCTTTCGTTGATATATGATAAAAGGACAACACTAGAGTAAAAAGTTGGTTAAAGTTCCTCAAAATTTGGCCTTTAATGACTTTGATTATAAAAGTGGCTCAAGAGTTCTTTTAAAAACGTGCTTACAATTTAGTTGACGAAGTATTAACCGGCAAACAAACTGCCCACACGCTCGTTTGGCCGAGCTATTCCATTAGCTAAACCTGCAACCAAATTTAAAAAAAGACATACACTAAAATATCAAAAATCATGCACTAGTAGGAACACAGGCACGCAGGTTAATAACTCATCGACGAAGGGAAAAGTGAGTAATTTAAAAGAAGATTCCCAGCAGCAGACTTATGTTTGTTCCCAATATCCGGAACGCCGATAGATTTATCGCACTAAGGTTATTAACTGGAAGAGATGCCTTTAAAATCTTCTTATTGGCACTATAATAAACGGGAAAAGCAAGCAAGCCAGTAAGCAAGCAAGTGGAAAGAAGTTTTTTTTTTATGGCATCGAGTAGACAAACGAGCACACAGGCCACCTGATGGTAAGTGTAAACTGTGACCCATAGACATTCGCAATCACAAGACTGCAATGCAATCCTAAGACTGCGAATGCGTTGCCAACCCTGAGGCTGAGATGGAATGCCTCTATGCTAGTCATTTCACCGGCTGTCTTATCCCCAAACCGGAACACAACAATGCGAACACTGCTGTTTAGCGGTAGTTTAATGAATAAGATGGTGGTAGCGATCCGGACGGACCCTGCACAAGGTCCTACCACCCGCCTCTACCCCTCTGGGAAACAGGCGTGATTTAATGTATGTATGTATGTAATAAACGGGATACCTATAAATTATCTTCTTTTTACGTTCTGGCTTTATTCATATCTATTTTTATAACTGTTACGTCATTTGTTTGTACAATGAAGTGCTTACATAAATTTTAATATTGTTTTGCAATGAAATCATTTAGACCTATAAGGGGAAATATTTTTTCTTTGTTTTTTTTTATTAAGTATCCCTACATAAAAATGTGTTGCACGTATTATATGCGATAAGGTATCTCTGAATTCAACGAACATGTCCTTGAAGCGCGTTCAGCCTGTCCCATGTGATTTATTATAAAGAGCACTCTGGTAAATAAATGTTTTAATGTCAATAAATGCCTATAAGATTGTCTCTTATGCCAAGAAATACAGTCAATTGAGTCTCATTAATATACTTTATTGCTATATATTAAATCCCTTACTCCCACGGGTTTTGACCGAGAGGTATTTGTAGAACGGCTTTTTCTGACTGTATTAAGACTAGTACCAAGTATGAGATCTTTTTCATAACGACATTTTACACAAATACAAAAAATACCATTCATTAATTCATTCATTCATTTACCTGTGTTATCTCAGTAAATATTGTTCAAAGGAAGTAATAAATGTTCATTTCAGTAAGCTAGTACCTCTTAATTGGAAAGTAGAAATATAAGTACTTCAAATTGCTATTGTTGTTTCATATTTTTTATGCCACATCCCTCCCTGTCCATGAAACCTTATCAACATTGCATAAAAGAAACATTTCATACTTATTTTATGTTATGAAAAAATCCTTTTTTGAAGTTAAATATCAGTAGTAAGCGTGTCCTTGAGAAGGGAGTTTCGCGTGATAATTGGACAACATTTTGTAAGGCTGCCGACGGCGGCAAATATGTCACAAGTCCGCGGATGAAATATGAATGTACTTCTCAGAACACACAGTCATTGTTTACGTACGGTACCTATTCCTGAGAAGCTCTTTCACTTTACCTAGAATTTAACTATAATAATCAAATAAAATGAACAACAGGAAATACTAGCATAGAGGCGTTTCAATCTCAGTCCTCAGGTTTAGCAATCCATTTACGATCTTAGGATTGCAGTCTTGAGATGCTAACGTCTATATACAACTCCCACTTGTGCCCGTTTAAAAAAGGGACCGATGCAAAGTATAATTATACGCATAATACTTATAAGCATAACTTTGTTACTGAAGTAAATGTTATGCGCCAAATTGCTTCCAGAACAAGGCAATTAGTTTTCACGCTTCCAGTTTTATATCTTTTTGATTACGAAACACATACCGCCAACAAAGATAATTGTTTTCATAAAGGCTTTGTTCGTACCTACAGTAATTTATCTGGCGGACTATCAAAGGCAAATGAGCGGCATGGATGTGACAACAATGCCTACCCGATTTGAATCTGAAAGATCAGAAACCCAGCTTCCAAAAACAAACAGTCAATTATTCGTGTTTAGATGTCTTTTTTTAAATCAATTACTTTCAACCTTTAATTTAACAGGTTCAGATAATAGGGATGGTAGATTGAAATTATCCATTAGATTGCTCTATTAATTTGTTGCTGGAAATCCTTTTTCATTATCGCTTTCGGGAAATCGAAAATTGTTTTAATCCGATAGAATTTGAAAATAGAGGAGACCGAAAAGACTCATCTTTCTGCGAACAATTTGCGTATAGCTCAAATTATTTAATGAATAAAGTTGCTTGCAAATAGATTTTATATACAGAAGAACTTTTATTACCATCCTACTTCACAATTACCTTTTCCTTGGTTTTACCAACAACAGTTAAATTACAAATAAAGTAGGACACTTCTTACAGGTTTGTATGAAGACACTACAAAAATAAATCTTCATAATTAACCCATAAATACCCGGGTATTTTTGAGGACCGTCACTTAAACACAAGTCTATAGAACAGCGAGGATAAAAACAGAACACAACAAGGGCTTTAGGTAATGCGAATCATATTTCACCCCACGGGCGGGATATCCGAGTCCTTCCCACGGGCCCCGGCGCTGTGTTTTCGACTGCTAGAGTACATTAAAACAAATAATTTAATGAAGCTGTTTTTAGCAGAATTCCGGGGAAACTCGGTTAGCAATCCATTTGCAAAACTCACAAACTTTATTTCCTTATTTATTTTAACCACAACAACAAATTACAAGCGTTAAATGAAACTATAATCACTTAACGCAACATCGCGAATTGCGACGCGTTATTGCGAATTATGTGTCGTGATTTCGTAATTTTGATAGCGATTTTATTTATAAATATTTATCAAAACTCTTAACTCAAAGTTTAATAAGAATTAACGCAAATGACTGTGAAATGGTCAAATCAAAAAATAACATCCAACAAAACATGAATTTATAGAAAAATAAGTTATAAAGACGTTATAGAGAAAATGAATTTGTTTGTAATGTAGTATACAAATAACTAGCATATAAACTGCTTGTAAACTTCCTGCATTGCGAAAATCACATTAATACCAATGTCAAGAAGGGAACCCTACGCAAATTAAACTGAAAGCTGGGCAGCTGCATGGTAACCACTCAAAGAGAAAAGAAATGCGAACAAGTTTTCCGCACCTGCTCACTCTTGATCTTAGCCGTTTTTCATTTATTTTTACCAGAATACGTTTATGTTTTGATACTTGTTTCGTTTTAAGAACATGTCACACGTCAGTCATTGAAAGATAAGTCGTTCGCGAGAGAATTCACAACGTCTGTAAACTTAGTGAAAGTTTACCGAAGTTACCCTCTTTATTATAGTCTGAAACATCACGCCTCAGCCATTTCAAACACAGTTCATCTCGCTGAAGTCTGTCATATAATCAGATGAATGGTCTTCAAATGAAAAATATGACAACACTTGAACTTTCGTCGTTCTTTTGTTAGTCAGAGCCCACTTCAGCTGGCATAGTGATTTAGGGGACTACAAAAGATGGTCGTAGCTCTCACAAAGGGTACACGTAAAGGTTGGTTTAAGAATGGTAATTTTTCACGTTGTTTCCATTTTGGTGCGGCCCGGGCCTGCGGGCTTGTATAATGTATTAAATAAACGGTCCGTTATTTAGGAACTTCAACTTCACAATATAGACGCACAAATCACGTTGGGAACAAATCGGGTTCGGCAGCCGGAATCGTATTGCGCACGACGTTAATGGGATACGAGTCATTCTTCACATCTCGGCTTTATTGGACTATACATCAGTGCGCGGTGTCATTGCGTCACCATTATGACTTTTTTTGGGTATAGAAAGCCGAGGGAAATCGTGATTTGGGCTTTTCATGTATTTCCAACGCGGATTCCAATTTGTTAAACTTTGAGTATTATTCTCTTACTTAATTAAGAACACACTACTACACAAGTGACAGTTTTTGAGGATCTTAAGATGTGTGGATTTCTTCCAATCACTCATGAGCGGCCTAATGGATTTGAATAAAATTTGAGATACAGTTAGTCCATGTTTTAGATCAAACTAAAGGATACTTTTCATTTCGAAAAACGTAATAGATCCCAGAGAAACGCTATAAGAGTCGCAAGTGCGTTAACAAAAACTGTCGTCGCTAGGTTTAAAGTTACCCAACTTCGAATTTAAAGCTAACACAGACATTGCAAGTTCGATGGAAAGTTATATCAAGCTAACCGACCGATGTAAGATAATAGTGAGAGCATAATATGCTCATATTCCTGTACCGCGTGATTTAGGTTCCAAAACTAACCATCTGATGGAATGGAGTTCGACAACAAAGTTAAACAAATAACGTGGATGGGATCGGCGCGGCCTCTTAAAATTTTGTCTACAAAATGAGATAAGTAATATTTTATTTTAAAGTTATTTCCGCTATTGTATTTGGAGTTTCTCGATATAGATACTGGAACAAACGATTAAACTGGCTGGGTGGTAGCCTATAATTTTACCGAATTTCACTTCATTGATAGTATCATTTCATGGAATGAGGGGCTGTAGGCTCAGTACCGAATTGTCTATGTAGCAAAATGTCCAGCGACGTAAATTTTGACCAAGAAACGAAATGTCAGACGTCCTATTAGCATTTTGCCCCATTAGCACAACATCCGTGACACAGAATAGCAATTAGTACGTGTAGCATAATGTCCAATTTAGGTACATATTGTCAAAAATGCTATCACCCATAGAAGCAAATCGTCAAATCTAATGAGTCGGTTAGCCGGAGTAGCAGAATAACCAAAAAGCAAAGCGTAAAACATCAGTGGGTAAAATATCTTATTTAAAATCAAAAAATGACAAGCAGAAACAAAGTCAATTGTTGTCATTATTGAAAGATAATAATGTACTCGTGTTTCAATTTGGTAATATTATCAAGTTAGATTTTACCTATTAAACGTGACGTATCGTGACATACTTGACATGCGATTTTGGCGTTCAGCTTTATATGGGCGACATAAAGTAATTTACATTTTGGACTATTTAAACGGATTTTTTACATCCTTAGACTTGTTGCTCTCTGGCCGTGACTCTTCATGGACGTTATGCGAGTTAGGTATTTTACAAATTGGACATTTGCTTTTTAGACCTTCTGAAGTCGTAATTTTGATTCTTAGACGATTCGGTACTGAGGGACGCTGTACACCGCCATCACAATCTCTGCTTTGCCCAAAGGTTAACTGGTACACCTATTGTATATTAAGAGTATTCTTTAATGAAAAATAGACTAAAAAATGTACTAAACGAAAATTCTGCTGAAAACAGAATGTTTTCAGGATATTTTAAACATTCATCACGAAGTTTAGGTAAGGTTGAAAGACCAACAAAAAAAAATGTGGCGGAAAATGCCTTTCGATGATATGAAAATTCAGCGCAGTGATACGTTTGTCGAAATGTATATCGATAAAACAATAGGTACCCCATATTAGTCTACGAATAAGCCGTATTTTACAAAAAAAAAGCAAATATATCAAAGCGAAAACGTAACACCTGGTAGATACAAATCTGCATAGAGCAGAAAAGGTAAAGAATGAAACAAACCATTTATATTCCTAAAAGAAATCTCCTGGAGGTACTAACTCGTAAGTTAAAATGTTGCGAAAACTGAAAAACGCAGCACTATTTGTCACAGCGACTTTGCGTCACAGACAATAACTTCACGTTGAAAAATCCCGCACCACCTCTTTGTCACATTTTGCAAAGAAAAGTATTTTCCTTTATTCATTTTGTCGCTTGCTCTTTACTTGGATTATGGAAAACCAGACACTTTTTTGAATGCGGAAGATAATCAGTTAACTTGCAGCACTGAAACTAATTCCATTTTTAACTTCACCGTATTATATTTGTCCCGTGTGGTTGCTGGGTTAGATTAGTGCAATTTCGTAAGAGGTGACTAATGTCCGGTTCCTATATTCAAGAAACGAATCGTTTTCCTTACGTCCCGTTAAAATTTGACACATTTTGTACGTAGCAAATGTCAAATTTTAACGAGGCGTAAGGAAAACATTTCTTTTCTTGAATATAGGAACCGGACATTAGAAAATAAAGGCTTGTAGCACTGTTAGGCGATGGGCTTGCAATCTGTCACCAATACGCTAGTAAACATCTTGGCCTAATTGTGCAAAATAAGGTTACATAATTATCAACAACTTTTTAGAGTTGTAGTTAATTCTGTAGCTCTGCCTAGGTTACTCTGGGATTACAGGCGTAAACGTATTTATGTGTATGTATAATTTTCATGATAGCCGCTGCCATTTGCACATATATAGCGCCGGAGAAGTTATTAAAATCATACAAAGAAATCTAGGGACACATTTTTCTTTCACATAGCAAAATCCATGTGTCAAAAGCATTGATTTGATGCCTCGCTTCGCTTGCGTGTACTTATCAGTGTATAATACAAATTCACAACACAAAGAACAAGCCCGTTAACATTTATTTGAGTCAATCAAGAAATTCACTTTCGATTCTCTTTCAATACATTCAGTGGATAACAGAGAAAAGTAATCTCACGGATTGGGCTCGAACACGCGAAAAAGATATTGGAAGACGTCCGCGAAATAAGAACAAGTCGCCTTTATGCTGTAAGGGATTATCTCTCGCCTGTCATACTACTTTCAAATACGCTTGAAATTTGACTTCGCCGCATCACCTTCAAGAAACTATAAACAATCTAACTTCGTCCGCGTAAAACTCAGATCCAAGTAAAAAGTATTCTATGTATCCTTCAAAAAGTATCCTTCTTCGGAGATTAAGCTATCTCCAAACCAAATTTCATCGAAATCGGTTCAGCGGTTTAACCGTGAAAGCGTTACAAACAATCAGACAAAGTTACTTTCACACTAATAATACAAGTGTTGATAAATATAAACGTCGGAGGTGATTACTCTATTACGGCCAAACATATTTTCATCTCGTATAAAAACCAAACATGTTACCTGCTTTCTGTTTTAAAAGTGCGTCTGAATCGGCTTATCCGTTTGGAAACTACGACGCCACATTTATACTCGAAAATCTAATTCAAGACCAAAATCTGACAGTTCCCATCTTGATTATTTAGTCATTTTAACATTATTTCATAAAAAAATAATGAAAACTCGTGTAAACAGTAATATTCGGGTAAGTTTTATTGACAAAAATACCTATCTTCATTTTAGCCAAAATGCAGCAATCACAGCCAATGTGCGCCCGTTGAGGTTAGGATTTTGATCTTGAATTCGATTTTCGAGTTTAGACATAGACGTCCAACTTATAACACCACGTCTATGCGTCGGCGTCGGTGTTATATAGTATCATAATTTAAACAACTAGATTCATGCGAACAAAAGTGTCTTATTATAGTTATTATGTTTGGACAAGCCACAAAAGCGCCATCTCTCAGATTTCTAACAAACTAATAGCACTAAATAGGAGCCTCACAGATTTTAAAACAACACAATTCAGCAATTCGAATTTTAAATAATTGACGACGTCGCGAGTTACTTTGACGTCATGGAGTCACGGTTATAGATTTTACACCAAATTAACTGTCCATACAAAGTAATTTAAAAGTCTACCTATGTAAAATGTACAGCAAACCGACACTTAAAGTTAAACGCGTACTTTGAATATGTAATTTTTACTTTTACATTATACCTACTTATTGTTCTGTTTCTGATTGTAAATAATAAGATCACAGTCAATTTTTCCCAATATTTTCATTCGGTTCACCTATTTGTATTCATAGGGAAATTTCTTTGAATAGATAAACGGATAGTGAGGGTTCTTCCGTATTAAATTTGGGCGGATCTGACGAATTGAAAACAAACCGAAAACTATTCTATTTTGACCAAGGCGAAGGTTGAAGCGTTGGAAATAAAACATAAATCAATTAATTAATGAATCAATTATTTTAGAAATTTACATGAGTATCAGAAGTGCCCTGTTTTGATTACGCCGGCTGTTATTTAATGTAAGTTTCTACTGCAAAAGTAGCGATTGATCAGTTAGTGGCATAAACATAAAACTCGTGTTGGGAAAAGCAAGCATCCCAAACTAACAGCCAAATCTGTAAAGGGAACTACTCCAACTATTATTGTGTTGAGGCTAAAAAGCACTTTTGTGTGGATGGGGAAATAGGCTCCTGTTTAGAATTACTCATACATGACGTAAACTTAAGTTTGGATACATCAATTACTCCCAAATATGAACATATGCTGCACATTATGAATCTCATACAATATGACACTTTTCCGTAATTGACTGGCTCACTGACTGAAAGAAAATAAAATTGAAAAGAACTTTTATGGTCAATGCGAAAGTGTTTTGTTAAAATTATTCTGTTGTTAATTTTTATTTAACGTATGGATTTTTTTCGGGTCTTGTTTGTCTGCCATATGAAATTTAGTCATAATTTAGTATTGTGAGGCATAATGTATTTTTTAAAACAAACAGTTACTTTTTTAAGTCTTTTTTAATTAAACCCGAAATACCTTACCTAAACCTAAGCTACCTTATCTACGCGTTAGACACATAAGAAATCTAGAAATAGACAAACCATGTAAAAATTATAACTATTAATAATTACGTAAAAAAAGACATCATAAAAATAATATCGGAAACAAATGGTTCCCTTATTTTTACTTAATAAATGTCAGCTATAACAGTTTTTAAAAATACACGTCAGAACTAATTGCTAAAGCCATAATGACCCCGTTTTATGGTCTTTATTAATTTTAACCGATTTAGAATAAAGAGAAGGATATATCGATACCTTAGTGCACAATCGTACTAAATGTTTTTATTTTGCCAGTCAAGTAACGAACTTATTATTTGTGCACAAACATACTAATTACAATAACTTTTCAAATGTAATTAGTACAAGGTGTGAACTAAGGTATCGATATGTTCGACCGTAGGGTGATGGAACTAGTTGGACAAGGACCAATATGGAGGACACTTGATTCTTATTTTACAGAGGATAAGGGTTATTAATTTGTTTTGCAAAAGTCAATTTAGGACCGTATGAAATTTGCATTAAGAGTGAAGTGTCCATTGCTGGTACTTGACAGCTAAAAGTATCCATCATTTGTGCCTTCACCCTACCTATTTTTATATAAGATGACCTTCCTCCCCTCCTCCGGAAATTTCAAATGTATTCTCCAACACCGGCGACGAAAAAGACCGTTCTGAAACTAAAATGGTTTCCTCGTAAATCAGAGCTGTACAGTCACTTGCAACAGTTGCTATCCTGTAATTATCTTGTTGAAACATTGCAAAGCCTTCCTAGATAGAGCCTAGTGCGATTTTTCGCGGTCGTCGGAGAGCCACGCAAGAATTTATATTCCGCACTGCGACTCATAAATTTGAGTGAGCGTCCTCCACGCCGCTAGTTGCTCTACTCGTACATCGGAATTTATGACGTACTGTTTAAGATTTAGCTACTAATAAAAGTCAATCTACTTTCCCAACCAAAATGTCGCTTGTCGCCCACAGACTTGATAAAATAGGCAATGTTTTTCTCTGTCAATCGAGTGGGAGCAAAAAGTTTCTTTATTGTCCAATTTTTTTTATGCGATGCATAGTATAGGTAAACAAGGTTGTCAACAAATAAGATATTTCAATTATTTTTATTTAATCATATTCAACAATACCATATCATGTCATGCAACCTGCCACTAATTATACATTAGTAAACATCTCCCTTTTTGTGCGAAATATGGTAACAGAATTAACAACAAGTTTTTATAATTGTTGTTCATTCTGTAGCTCTACCTACCCAATCTGGGAATGAAGGCGTGAAGGTATACATGAATGCAAATCAATATCATAGTTAATGTTGACAAGACGATAACAGTAGGTGTAAATACAAAGTAGAATCGAGCCCCTGGCAAAGAATTTTCATGCCGGCGGCACCGACGGCGATTAGGCAATTTCGATGCATTTGCTTCCCCTCCCACCCTTCACTCCGGCACCGCATTCGCCCCGCTTGCTTAGTGTTCAGCCATGTTTTTTTTACACTTTAAGTCCCTGATAATAGGTTCAGTTTTTTTCAACACCGTTACCTTCGTAACTGTGGCAATGATTTGTTTAAAACCAAAGAAAAAAACAAAATAATATCTAATCTTAAACTAAGCTCTTATAAGACGGTCATATTAATAAGGCCGATTCTCACTTATGGGTGTGAGACTTGGACGCTGACACAAGAAGAAGAGCACAAGCTTTTGGTAGCCGAGAGAAAGGTGCTCCGTAAAATATTGGGACCGGTGAAGAGAGAAGACGGAAGCTTCAGAGTCCGGCAGAACGCCGAAATAGAAGACCTGGTGGCCGAGCCCAACATTATTGGCGAAACTAAAGCTCACCGCCTGCGATGGCTCGGCCATGTCCAGAGAATGGGTGAAGATCGCGGCGCCAAAAGAGCGTACCTGGGCCAACCAGTGGGACGATGACCGGTCGGCCGGCCTAGGTACCGCTGGAGCGATGCCGTGGAGTCGGATCTGCGTGATCTTCAAGCCGTCAACTGGCTAGAGACGGCGGAGGACCGGGACAAGTGGCGCAATCTCGTGTCGGAGGCCAAGACTCACTTTGGGTCCCTGAGCCGCAGCAGTAAGTAAGTAAGTAAACTAAGCTCTTGACTTAGTACTATTTTTTTAGTACTATGGAAACTAAACAACGATTAATTCTACTACGAGTAATAGTTTGTATCTTTTATCTTTACTCTTTCACGCTGCAACGGCTAGTTGAAATTTTAAAATATATAGATATAGGCTACTCTTAATTAACAAATAGGCTACCTTTTATCACGAAAAAGTTTTAAAGTTTCCCACGTTTCGTTATTACCTCGTATATCGTTAGCCTCATAGGCTCTTGCCCTCTCCCTTAATCTAACGTACAATCATTGTAAAAGTAGCTGATCACTTTTGTACTTTATTACAATAACACATTTAAAAAATCTTGTTTAACATTACTTGCCACAGTAAAGCGAATAGATATAAAAATGATCAGCAGCTTTTACCTACCACTATTTAATTTACTGATTCATTTTCAAAAATAAATGTTTATTTTCCGTCCCATACAATTATCATACACGTCACACGTGTCGATTGCTGTCGATTTTTCGGGTCTGAGGACCTTTTTTATTTCCGTATTTTCTTTTTTTTATTCGCTTTTCAGGCTGTCACAAACATGTCGGATCTTAAGGATTTTTCGGATTACACAACGGAAATGTATTTCAACGAAAAAAGGATTAATATACACGACTTAGTTGCCAGATGGCAAAGTAAAACAGTCTTTTTAATTTTCTTATTATATTTAGGTCGTGACGACAATTACATATTTACGGCTTACTGGCTTAAAAAAATCAGCTCGTGAGGACAATTACAACGCAGGTCGTGTAAGTGCGTATTTAAAGTTAGCCTAGTAACTAGGCAAACTTTAAATTTCTAAGGACTAGTTCTAGCTCTGCTTACGAAGTTACCTGTTCCGGGTTCGGTTCCCAGTATCTGCAAATAAATATATCTGAGTTTATCATTGCCTGGTATAAGCCTAGACCTTAGTTTATTACTAGGTAAATTTGTGTGAGATCGCTTCCTGATTTATTATCATACACCGGATTGACGGGCAAAAATGTACCAGTGCTACGATTCATTATATCGACTAAGGTTATCGACAACTTTTTTCGTCACATATGGATCTTACTTTTCTTGCGATAGTAAGTCGTACCGTTGTCTTCTATATCTGAATCACCAGCTTTCCATGAAAACGGAGCTTTTTTCTTTCGAGGCATTTTTAACCGACTTAAAAAACAAAAATGTTTTTCTATTTGTCGGAATGCTAAAGATTATTATAACGTAATTTCAATGGTTGTTAAAAGTGACTCGAGTCCAGAGTCAATGTCAGACAGCGGTTGATTATAGTTGCGATAAGTATAAATAAAAGAGGTTTGCACATTATTAAAAGGTATTTATTCAAACTTGGCCATTACTTATGATAATGATGATTAAAAATTGATTTTTATCGATGTCGATAAACTTAGTCGACATTTAATGAATCACTAGCACTGGTACATTTTTGCCCCCGTCAATCCGGTGTATGTTTATTATTTATTTTTAATTTCGGGTCGTCTATAAATTCTAGGTGGTACAAAGAACATTGTCTTTGAAGTGTTATGGTATTGTTTGTTACTCAGCCGCCATTACTGTTAAGTGAATAAGAGTCATCAAAACGTTGACAATACGATAACAGTAGGTTAAAGATAATATTATTTTTCCCGCCTAGAATCTCAGTCCAGTATGCTTACCACTGGACAAGACTAATGCAAGTTTTAAATTATTTTGTCTAGTGTTGTGTAATTGTGTGGGCGTGTAGGTAGGTACTCACAAGATTACCGTAGCGAACCGATGTTGACTGTGCTGTCCTTACGAATATGTTTCCGGATAAGATTTGACGTTCGGTTTCCTTAACGAATCCATCGAAGCGCAGCAGGCACTGACGCGAGCGTACCGTATTGGATTGAATAGGACTATCCGTGTACTCCTCGCTACGTAAATCCGTTCCTTACGGATCACAGCCTCCCACGTGCTTTGGTTAACGACAGGTTTATTAACTACTGCGTTCAGTTGCGCAGAAATGTAATGTAAGGTAAAAGCTCCTATTATGGACAGTGCTCCAGTTATGAACAATTCCATAAATATAAGTCTCTGAGATTGATAATCCTTTTAGTGCTACAATTAGATTATATTAAATTATTCGGGATTACTACTATTAGAATAAAATGTTTAGTATTGATATGTTTTCATTAAAAAAAATGATAATGTTCATCACTGGAGCCTTGTCCATAATAGGTGCTTTTACCTTAATTTGTACAATTATACAAATTACATTAATGTTCTGCGTTCTGCGTTAAAGTCTATTGACAATAGTATTTTCTCAATGAAAACGGTCGATTTGTATCATACTCGGTTCGATTTGGTTTTGGAAAGTGTTGAATAGAGGCCCTGCTCTCGCTTCGCTTCAGTTAATGTGAGTACCTATTCTGTAACACCCGTACATAATGAGTTTTTTTTATACATAGAGCCTTCATCTTGAATCACTTTATCTATTGCTGAAGATTGCATTAAAATCTTACGCAACGGATTTGATGAAAGATATAATCATGCATACAGAGGGACAGGCGACGGAAAGCGACTTTGTTTTATACTATGTAAAAAACTAGGTACAGGGTAGTAAGAACATTTCTAACTAATGATACCCTCATCATCATCAGCATGTTTATATTTTAAATTGCAAGAAAATGGCAGAATTTTCATTAAAACTTTGCTGACCATACTTATAAAATAAGTCAAAAACAAAATTGAACTTTCAGAAAGGCGCAGATTTCTTTTCATTTTGTAAAAGTTTTCATTGAATACCAACTAACAAGTTCTACGTGACGGGCAACCAAATATCGAGTTTTATAAAGGCCAATGTTCACACTAGATTAATAACTATAGTGTCCTCTACTGTATTAAATCTCAAATGGGACTTAATTGTGTAAAAACATAATAAATGTGTGTACCGTGCGGTGCGCACGGCGCGGTTGGTGGGTATTCCGCAAAAAAAACAAAATCAAGACCAAGTTCGGGTAGTTCGAAAAACTCGCACGCTACATAAACAAGCACAAGCCCTCTTCAGTCTGCTCGTGACCACGACCGTTGCAACACGATCGAAACGTCAAGGTATATATAATGTTTTTACGCAATTAAGTCCCGTCACAGATCTTCATTTTCTAGCCTAGACGCTAACGACCATCACCAGTTATCTAGCCTAGGCCAAACCGGGGCAGTGAATAAATGGGTGCATTACAAAAAATCTCATCACAGTGACAGTACAACATTAATTAGGTCAAGCACGAGCCTCAGAGCCCGGCGCCCTCTCAATGAACTGCTCTAACGAAACAAGTTTTTTTTAGCGCTATTGTACAGACAAGAGCATTATTTCAGCCGAAACGTTAGCGTTGTAAGCTCGTAATTAAGCCACTTGTAGCGAACATTCCGAGGCTACGTTGAGGTTACTGACTTAATCTCAAGTATAGTAGATAATTGATTTTAATTAAATAGAAATTGAAAATATTTCATTTGCTTAAACGTGTTACAATCTATATTTTCAGCATGCTTAAACGTAACAATAATAATATTTAGAACACATTCAATTAATACTTATTAACATAGTACTTAATACTAAGGCCAGCAAATAAACTAGCATTTGATTACTGAACGACACCAAATACTTAGCATGAGTTAATTTACTTATTTTAATAATCTTTATTGCACAAAAGAATATACTTAATAGTAAATATAAGGCGGACTCAATGCCGTTAAGGCGCGTACAGATTATGCGCGGCAAACACTCGAACATTGGATCACGCGGCGGCCGGCAATGGAGACGGGGTTTCCGCGCGCGGCAACTCGAACATGCCGCGCTCGAACGAGCGCTGTCGGTTTTTGAGCCCGTATCAAGAAGTTTGGACGGTTGTGTGAATTAAATCTATTTTTTCACGCGCTGATCGAGCTGGATTGGTTGCCTCGCGCAACCGCCGCGGTCTACCTAAATTCCATCGAATATTTGCCGCGCATAATCTGTACACACCTTAAGGCATTCTCAACCAGTTAATCTGAGATTGTATTGGCGGTTCAACATAGGGTCTAACTATCCATATACACCGACATATTAATATATTATATTAATACAAACTTTTAGGTAAATAAATGAAAATAAGCACAAAACCATTCAGATAACGCAAGCTATCGTAAATTAAGATTATCAATAAGATAATGTAAACTTTATATACCTGCAAAATAATTCGCCAACTTTCTTTTTAAAGGCAAACTTATTCGGCGCTTGCTTGATTTTGCAAACCGAGGTTATTTTCATAGGCTTTCTAGGGATGGTTAAAACGGTAAAGAACTGAATAAGCTGTATAATTTAAGGTAAACGTACATAACTAATAAATTTAAACGTTAATTAAGTATCACATTGAGATTGACCATATTTTTGTAATCTACCCTTATTCGAAAACCATTTCGACGAATAAATTTTAAACTTTAGTTAATTACCTACCCTTTGAAAAATACTCGCATTCATTCAAGGGATCCGTTTCTCATACGTACAACGTAAAAGGATGTATATTTTTAAATACCACCCAACTTAGACCCTTAAATTTATAGAGATTGTATGGAATTATTATGCTGGATATATTTTCTTTAAAACTTGTTGACATAATATCTCGTTCAATTTTCACACTTCAACTTGATGTTGCACATATTTTTTTACATTTTATAATATAACATTATGACCGTTCTCTTATTGTCATGGAAATAAAATATATTTTAACGTCAACAGTATGATTACGATATCGAAGCAAGGTAGGCTCATCCGAAGTAGATTATAGGCCCAGCGGTTAAAAAAAATCACCTACCTACTAGGGAATGCAAATAACCGGTTATAACCAGCTTTAACCAATTATTTTCATACAGAAGCTTCTAATAACCGGTTAAATTGCATTCCCTACCACCTACCTGCTAAATTTCAGCGATATAGAATAAAATCTGTGTAAAATGGCTGAAATAAGGACTGATGTTTTTGGGTTTCTGTACGCAAACGCGTCCTCTTGGGAAGCGCTGGTAGATTCTTGACGTGTAAAAGTGCCCGTACGGCCTACTTACTGAATAAATGTCTTTTATCTTTTTTATCTTTTATCAAAGGATTAATATTTGTACAAGACAGCAAAGTTGGCTTTTGCTGCGAGTGTTGATTTTGAATCCCGAGTAGGTAAGCAATGGATTCAAAGACACGAGATGCAAATAACTTTGGTCTCGTATTGCACATCCAACTTATCACCGCTGCAGCGTGAACATAATACCTCAAAATAAAGAAATACAACGTGGTAAAACTAAAAGCACATGTATATTTAACCACCCAACTACCCATTTATATTGACACAGCACTGTTCTCAGCATTTTTTTAAAATTAAAAAGTTTATTTGTCTCGCGCTCGCAGCAAAATCGAATTTTTGCTCAATGTCTTTTCGAGTTTTGCCTACTATATTTAAACAGCAAAACCTGCCTTTTTGAGGAGCTGTGGGGTTATTATGACCTATCTGTGCCATTCATTTTATGCTGAGAGAAAAGGACAGAGTTATGTAACTGCTATAGCTCCGTCCTTTACGCTCACCGTAAAATGAACTGCATAGCTATGTCATGCCCTGAGCTGAAAAAAAACAAAATTAATCGGAGCCCAAAAAACCGTCTTTGTACCGTAAATATCAGCTTAAGTATGTTGACATTGCCAGTACAGCGAGCTTGTAGTTTGTCGATGGTCCGGAGCTGCCCCCCGAGAATCAGCGAAGCGGAGCTGTCTCGAGTTATGTGAGCGGTCTTTCCTACAAGTTTAATGAATATGGGGCTAAGTGCACCGGGCCCGATCAATTGCCTTTATCGATTCCTAGAGGAAACTAGAAAGTCTAGAAACTATACTTTCCTTTGTCTATTTCTACGCTGTCATCAATAACTTTCGTCGAAACGGTTTTACACGCGATGAAAATAACCAGTAGGTACTATGATCTTTTTTACCGCGTTGGATAAAGCTTTCGTCACTTTCGCACTTGCATACAGGTCAGAAAGTGACAGGTGTTTTATCCACGCTTATCCAGATCGATAAACACGACCATAATAGGCCCGCAGACGGGATTCAATTGCCGCGCGGGGATAAATCGTAATTATTCCGTCTTTTTTAATCATACCGCTGCGGAAATCTCAATAATAGCATGAAATTGGAAAAACTTCAAGCTGGTTATGTGGTAAGCTAACTTATTGGCTTTTGCTACTAGGGCTGCGATAGAGATTTGACGAATGTTAAATGTTGAAGAATATTAAGTTTTTTGAGTCTATGCTATAAGAGAAATATCAGGTAAAATATTAGGTATTGACTGTTCAGACGTTTTTTTATGTATTGCGCACTTTAGATATACTTAACTGAAAAATGCAACGAAACAAAACATATTAAAACGTTAGATAGATTCGGTTACTAAGATTGTAGGTACCTAAGTTAAAATTCAATTGATCTCGTGAGTGGTTTAACTAATATTATACCTATATTTTTGATGTTTTTGGTATCTTTTGAATGGCCCTAATTTTTTTGATGCGTTTTTAAAATGTACCATACAATACTCTTTATTGTTCACCACAATACCAATGGGTTACAAACGAAACAAATAATAGAAATTAAAATAATTACATCATGTTCTCTTTTATAAAACTATTTTTTGTAATGCCTATAGACATATTTACCTACTAACCTAACCTAATAATAAAAAAAACACCTCGATTTATTAAAAGGCGCAAACAATTTTAAACACTTAAAAGTCAAAAAAGTAAGCTTAGCAAAACCTGCCTTACTATATTGCCGTGTAACTTTTCCTAAAATTTCAAGCCTAAGGGTCCCGTGGTTAAAAAAAATAAAAAAATATATAAATATTCAGCCTTCATACGAGTAGTATAGGTCATAACTGCTTACAAAATAGTTACAAAATTTCTTGTAGCAAGTAGGTAGTTTAATACAGTGAATAAGCGTCCTCTGTTCCCCGTACTAAGTAGTAAAAACTGTATCACGGTGGAATAAGATTCCGCTCCTCTCGCTGCTGTTTACAATTTACGTGTATAAGTATTTAATGTTAAATCCAAATTTCATCACAAGATATGTGGGTAAAGTTAAACAGAGATAAGTTAAAACGCGGTTGGTTGGTTAAGGCTGTGTGTTGTCTGTAACTCAGTCCGTCACGAGTTATATGTACCTATAAATTGTATCCGCTGATGTTTGTTTCATTCAAATATTACGCCAGAAAACTCAGAAAACAAAGACGTAGAGCGAACAGTAGAACCTTTCGATGCTATCTATCGTGTTTGAAATCCTGTTAAGTCTGGTTAGGACTTACCCGGCGCGGGGGCGGTCAAACTCGCCAACAACGTAGAACTGTGAGAGGACGCTTGTTAAAGATATAGAGAGGCTTCGATTTTATTGCGTTTTATAGGATTTTTTTAAGACACTGGTTCTGTGATTTTTACCTTTATACAAATATCAAACATGAATGCTATGATAACAATGGGTGCCACGTATTTGGCATAATTTTTACTGTCCGAAATGTATATGATGTCCGAGATATATAATAGTTATAGTATTTTTACGAATGTTGACAACGTAGAAAACATATTTAGATAGGTAGTAGAATAGATCAAGATCCGAATAATTGTTTGATCGATTTTTAAATAATGATATCGTTAGATTGCATACCTAATGAGAGCGAAGCGAGCAAGCAACATAGATCGGGACAAAAGTTCGCTGAATAGTTTAGGTTGTTAGGTCTTTTTTACACGACTTCCCAAAAAAAGGAGTGTAATGTTTTCAGGATTCATGTATGTATGTATGCACGATTCTTTACTTACAAATTGTATCCCGGGAACATGTGGCTGCCTTGCTATCATGATCATATTGTTTCACACGTTTATGCTGTAACATTATTCTGCTAAATAAGTCAATGCGTTCCATTGTTTATTTCAAGATTTTTTTACCAACTAAAGGAGAATGGGCAGAAATGTATGAACACTGGCCTAGAAACCCATAACAATAAGCATCGTAACATCGAATATCCTTTTTAATTCTACAACGATATTGTGTAGCGGGGAACCTCAAATAACTGTGAGAAATATTTAAAAAATGTGGAACATCGGGACGCCTACATAGACGACGTTAGAATAATTACTTTGAAATACCGCTGTCTTTGCATGGCGATAAAAATTTTCACACCAACATTTCGAACCACCTGCCATAGTAATAGTTTTACAACTTAGAATTACCTATTCGGGGATATATCGCTAGTCCTTATTGGTCATTAGACCAATTAGCAAAACCTCAAAATAAGAATTATTATGCTTTATACAATTATTCCGACAAAAACGACCTATCCGTTTTTTTAATGTGGCTTTTTGTATGCTGTACGACCGCGACTTCGCAAATTTTTAAATAAACTTATTTTACAGTAAGACAACTCATTTGCATAATGCTTTGTGTTGGCGAGTCTTTGAAACACAAAGCACCGGCAAAAATAAGGTTAAAAAAGTCAGCCTTCTTTTGTACCTGGCCAGTCACTTCATTGGCAATATTTTATCGCAAACCGCGATTTTATTTAAAGACGGCGATTGATGGCGCGACCGTTCGAGCGCGCTCAATGTGCTTTAATTAAAAAAAGTTAATTATCGCCCTCAGTCGAAGAGCCGATCCTAACCCGATTTGTTTAACATTCCCAAACAGAATCTTCTCACCAATTTTAACGAATGAATTTTATTTTCGTCTCGGGGAAGTTCCACCGAGAACTTTTCCATCAGGCCTTCTGAGAGACCAACTTTGCACTTAAAATTCCACTTAGTAAACGGGAACAAAATATTCCTTTCATTGGACTCCGCAATGTACTCACTAATTATTTCATTCGCAAACATAATTAAGGTTTTGCTTTAGCTTGTTCTTTTTCGATTCACATAATTTTGCATATTTTTTTGCTTTGTGTGTTGACTGAAGTTAGTCACAGAGCACGGACAATAAAAAAAACCAGCCAAGCGCCAGTCAGACCTGCGCACCGAGGTTTCCGTACCACTGTTGTTATTATAATTATTTGGTAAACACTTCAATCGAAATGTAATAATATTAATCATACCCACTGTTCGCCGGTACCCGAGTTCGACCCGCAACTGACCAGTTTCAGTTTATGTTGCATTTCTTTAGGTCTTCTGTCTACTGTAATCACCATATACCAAATTGAACTCTTGTATGTTATACCCTTTTTTCAGTACAATAGAAAAAAAAATACGCTGTAAAATACTCTTCCAACCAAACCAAGCTCTCTCCCTAATCCGTGTGAACTACCAAGTTCCGCTTTTAGGTCACGAACTGAACGACAAGTAAAAGATAAGTACTATCTGGTATCTAGTCGCAAACTTATAATCCTGAACATGGCAATGGCTTTTAAACTAAAATGAAGCGAATGAGACCTCATATGTAAAGAACCGTCAAGCCTTTTATGGTGCAGTGCGTGCCCAGAAATAGACTAACGTACATCCAACATACATACGCTGGAAAAACATAACCCTACGGGCATTCGGGTAAAAATGTAGTCAGATTTTTAAAGCTTCTTTTTATTAGACTCTTTAATATGCGTATTTCCTAGCTTTAAAGATTTAAGTAACTAGTAGAAATAAAAGCTACAATTGAAAGTAAGTCGACGCGGCGGGCGGCGGCGAGCGAGGCCTGCGATATATCAACCGGCCGCTTTTAATCTCGCCAGCCCTATTTATTTACATTTATTTCAAAGATATTTCCCCACCGGAATTTCCCCCTTGGAATTGGTGGCATTTCCCTTTCTTAGCTGATTTGTAAGGTTTCTGTTGTTATGGTTTATTTGCAAAACAAATCGGCGTTTTATTTATTGCGCCCTATAAGCTTGTTTGTACTTATTATTTATTTAAATCCATTACGGTGGGCACGTAATAATAATAAGAGCGGTAGGATTTTTCGCTTTATTATTTTCGTTTCAAATGTATTTTTATTTATAAACCGACATAGTACCTAATAGGTACTTTAGTAATACTTCGAAGTATTTCTTTATTTCCCGTGTTAACATATCTTGGTAAAAGAATATTATGTTAGACATTAAAAACACCACTGAACGGGTGAAGAACGAGTAATTTTGAAGTATTTTCACATACATTCCTCACTATCATTAGTAGTTTCGGATGACAATGACACTTCTCTTATTGTGTAAGAGGAGAATAATTACAAACAAAAACACACACACTGGTAAACATCTTCGCCTAAGTGTGCAAAATGTAGTTACAGAATTATCAAAAAGTTTTTATACCTAGTTGTTGGAAATTCTGTACCCCACTCTGGGAATAAAGGCGTGAGTTTATGTATGTATGTATGTAGGAGAATAATTTTCTACATATATACATACTTTCATGCCTGTCTCCCACATGGGGTTGGCGGAGACTATGGATCTTCATGTACGTCGGTTTCGGGTGCTTTAATTTGGTGGTCATGAATCTGATCATTGTGTTTGCGCCTAGAGAGTCCCCCACTGACATCTCCACTCACTCTCGCTAGCCATACCCCTTCAGTATCTCTTCTTTCATCCATCATTTCTAAAGGACCAAACCATTTTCGACGCTTTTAGATCTTCGTCACTTCATATTTTGATGATCTCAGATCTCGCTATTTCTAACTATATCAACCTAAATACTACACATACTTTTCAAAATGTTCTGTATTATTGAATTAAGTTGATCTTAGATTTACTTTTATTTTAGCTTAGACATACACATACATACATAAGCTCACGCCTTTATTGCCAGAGTGGGGTAGGCAGAGCTACAGAATTACTAACAACTCTAAAAACTTGTTAATAATTCTGTAACCACATTTTGCACAATTAGGCTAAGATGTTTACCAGTGAATTAGTGACAGGTTGCAAGCCCATCGCCTAACAGTACTACACACACTACACCTAACAGTACTAACAGTAGCTTAGATTTAGTTTCAATTTTTAATTATTGTAACCTATGTGGTTGGGGTCGGGGTGGGGAAAGTGTGCCAAGAGCGACCAACCATATAATATTTTAGGATATATTCTTGACTTACCCCGCCTTACCTTATGTCAATGCGCAATATGATATTGCGCGATATTGTCAATATCCTTATAACTATTATTCGTAAGTATCCACTCAAACCTACCTACCTACATTACTAGCGACTCATTCTCGCTTTGTTTCGGTTTATATGAGTTTTTCTGTAACACAATGTACTTATACATAAACCAGAATGTATTACACATTGCATCCTTAACGTTTTTTTTTTTAATGATAGTAAAATCTCATCAGAGCACTAGTTGTAAGCAGAAACCATTTTATACTATTCAAAGAAGAGAGTAACATTTTCACCGTTACTTCATCTTAAAAGACCGTCGTTTACAGTGCCTCTTAAAACTTTGGACTTGAGTTTAATGCAATTTGCAAGTGGCGGCTGACTTACCACGGCTGATGGCGGATAAATGGCGAGAAGGAGACGCTAGGACATTACTGAAATCATAGTTTCATCCACTTTAGTTATTCTGCCACGCCCAGACAAAAATCAAAATGGATGTCTTTATTTATGTACTTCCGCGCGATGAACGTGTCTCGATAGCAGCGTCAAATTCACATAATTGTTGTTAAAGTTGTTGTATGACTCAAAAACAACCACACACATAATATTTATGAAAAAATGTTTATCAGGATTAAGAAGTTATAAATACTCAACTATTCGATCAAAAATCTTCGTTAAAGATTGTAGGATTTCGAGGATAGAACTAATAATATGCGAAAAAGTTGTCATATTTAAAAAATAAAGCTCTAAATATTTTTGTTTGCGAATCATGTTTTTACGTTTAACGGTTTTAAGGAGAAATTATCAAATTTAATATTTCCAAATGTCAGACACAAGCGATATGGTTAATGAGATCCAGATCTCGGAACAGCGACAGGGTTTTCACAACATCATCATCATCATCAGCCGCAAGACGTCCACTGCTGGACAAACACCTTCCCCAAGATTTTCCACAATGATCGGTCCTCTGCTGCTGTCATCCAGCTGTTGCCCGCAACCTTTATCAGATCGCCGGTCCACCTTGTGGAAGGCCTGCCGACACTATGACAGCGTATTCGTAAATACCAGTTCCTTAAACTGAGCTGCAGAACCATGTCATTGCAATCGAACCATGAACATTATTTTCGTTTTTAGTATATCAGCTTCAAAACGAAATATAAAATCAATCCATATAAGTTCACGGTAGTAAAAGAGACATAAGTATTGTTCAATTTTGTTACGCTGGTACCCTGCCAAACTACTAAGTTGGTACAATACAGTTCATATTAAAATAATGTTCCATTGTTTCACTATAACTGGTCGTTTAGAGAATGAAAAAATCTTCTCGCTGATGTCTTGCGACCGATGTACGTATCAATTCTAAAACCCAATTCACTTAAACCCAGTCTTAACCCTAAAATAGATACAGTAGGTAAGCATATAGATGTCTCTTTCACTGCCTGGAACTAAGATGGATTCGTAATTGACGGTCCCAGGTGAGAAATCTCCCCTGCATCAAGTTCCTTGTTCCATAAATCATCACGCCGTAAGCGAGTACTTCTTTAATAATGTTCCATAGAGATGATTTGTCAAACCGCGAACAATAGTTGAAATGGCACCAATTTTTCTAACGTGGAACCAACGTGGAACCGAACAAAGCATCTTTGTGTTATTATCTATAAGAACAACTCGAGTTCGCCATCGAACCATTACATTTAGGACTCCAGATTCATACCAACGTTCTGAAGTAAAGATCAAATACTGTGTTTCGCTCGACAGATTGCTATCCAGCGTGTAAGGAGCTCCGATATCTAACAGTTGCTATGAGTTTAGGGGTAAACATTTCGTGGCTTTGTTAGAGAATAGTAGCACAGCTCGTTGATTTATCATGCCGACGCGACGAGGGGAAAGTTTTGAGCAAACGTCGCGTACAGCTGCGATACATAGCTATACCAATCTATTACACTCACAACTACCCTGCCGCGCAACTTTGCCTGTGGCCGTTGATACAGCATGACTATATTAATTCAAACCTTGTAACGTCTGTGTGTATCTTTGAACTATTAGCTCTAGTGGTGCTAGAGCCGTCGTGTTTGCCCATGTCATACAGTACCTTCGCATCTCGGCCCTGGTGTACTGTCACGTTGTCACGTTATCACGTTTAATGGAATGTTAAGTATAAACACTGGTAAACTGCAACGTTGGTTAACATACTATGCCCTTGTTAATAAGCGTGTAGTGATCGTGGTGTAGCTAAGTCATGCTTAGTCTTTATGTATCACTATGACAAGGAACATTGAAGGACAAAGCATGGCTCCTCGGCTACTCCACGTTTATTAATAAGGGCACTGCTGGTTTATTTTGTTCAAATATATGCAATTGTGAAGTAAACCTTGTATTTTTTTTTTGTACTTAGAGGTAATCTTCAAAATTGGCTGTCCCGAGTATAAAATAAAATTAAAGATTGAATGTATTCTTTACGTTTATTCTTAGTCACGTTTGTCTTCCTCTACGAGAATGTTCTTTGTTACGTCTTGGCTGTATATGGTTCGTTACGTGTTCATTATCGGTAACCATCGTTTTATCGAATTTTACTTCTTCGGTTGTATAATTTAATCGAAAGCTATTTTCTGCATATCTTAAGCATTAATTACGTAGGTTAGATTTGTGGTTACCCCAAAAAATTAACTCAAGCGGCGAGAAAAGCCTTTCAATGAAATGTAAATTCTGCATATACTTTCGTGAAAAGGTGTTTCGATACAATAATAGGCACCAGTTTAGTCACGGTTTGTTACTTCCGAAAGCTGAGGTCTATTTTAGAATATTCAGTTTGTTGCTATCATCGTTGCCATCATCACAGAATGCCATTTTCGAAGTGAAGTGACCAGACACACAGCTGGTGAAATGTATCGCGATCTTAAGCCGGTATTTTGTTTAGTGGCTACTCCAATAAAGCTCAGTCAATATTCTTGCTCCATTTTCCATCCATTAACTCGAATAAAATGCAGCTTCTCGGAGTTTATCTAAATCTTTAGCAAATAAAGCGCAGAAGAACGCTCTTGAAATAGAACTAACATGGCAAGCACTTAGCTCGCATCTATGTCAAGGGGGGCGGCGTAGAGACGCGACCCACGCGGATGCTAATACTTTATATCTGTTTCTTGCAACAGATACTAAAAATGCCTGTTCCGAGTATACGCATATTGACGCCCTAGTGTTATTTCTCACATATTAATCTGTCAAATGTCCAAAAGCCACACTGGGCCAGCGTGGGGCTCACCAAGAGATACTAAACAGTGGATCATTTTTTTTTTGTACTTCTTTAATAACAGACAGCTTAGTATTGATGGCGGGCTTAAAGTCTTCATGCATTTTCTATGTCAACTTTATGAGACAAGCAGACTATTTGACTTTAGGTTGGCACTAAACTATAGTAATCGTAGAAATTTAGTCACAATTAACTTGATAATAAATACTTGTTGATAAATCACTACGTACTATAAAACTGTGTGTCTGTCTGTAGGTATATTCGTAATGATCTCAAAAACTCACAAAAACCAAAGTGAAGCGAGAGCGGGTCGCGAGTACATATAATATTACACGAGCAGCCTGCCTTCGCTTCACTTTGGATTGAATAAGTTTTCCGTAACACCAGTACATAAAGTAGAATTTATTAAATGTAAAAAACTTCCGTGAAAATATATGATGAAAACCGCATTAAAATCCGTTGTGTAGTTTGTAAGATCTAAAGTACCCATACAGAGAGACAGACAACGGGAAGCGACTTTGTTTAATACTATGTAGAGATGTGTAATGTATGGTACCTTTTGACGGTTGAGATTTTATGACCAAGCTTAAGTGGTTAAAATCTTTAAAATAAAAATTTAAAGACTCCTCAGAGCCTCAACCTTTTCTGTTCTCAAATCGTCAGTTTCCCTCGAATTGTTGCACCGATTTTTTTAAAGACTCAAATACTAAGTAAGAATACCTGTTACACCTAATACCACGTCTAATCTCTAACTATGTACATAGTTTCAACTGCATTGCTGGCCGTGATCACGCCGCCCTTTGTCATATATTGACGACAAACTCATACCCGGCTGATCAAACATCAAACAGTTGTGGGGAAATGGGATGAGAAACTTGATTCATATATTTTGCAGGATCCGTCCGGATCGCTACCACCATCTTATCCATTAACCTACTGCCAAACAGCAGTGTTCGCATTGTTGTGTTCCGGTTTGGGGATAAGACAGCCGGTGAAATGACTAGCAAAGAGGCATTCCATCTTAGCCTCAGGGTTGGCAACGCATTTGCAGTCTTAGGATTGCATTGCAGTCTTGTGATTGCGAATGTCTATGGGTCACAGTTTCCACTTACCATCAGGTGGCCTGTGTGCTCGTTTGTCTACTCGACGCCATAAAAAAAAAAAAAAAAATAAGTTAGTACTTTTGAAGACTAATTCAGGGTTCCGTACCCATTTATTGCAAACCCTATTACTAAGCATTTTTCCATCCGCGCGCCCGTGCATCCGTCCTTCTTAACTTTAAAGACATGTATCTTTTGAACCATAATAAATAGCTAGTTGATTTTTTTCGCGGCTGAATTCATAACAAATAATAAAAATTAAAAAGTTATATAATAGGGTAGGCGTTCCATAGTAGAAAAGTTTTTATGTTTTTGTTTTATTATTGTTAAATTCATGGATGTTGTTCACGAAACAATACTAAGTCTTATGGAGACATCGTATATTAAATTAAAACAAATACGAGGCACTTTGTCACACGCGTGGGCTTTAGTTAGTTTAGGCCGACTGACGCCATCTTCGTCTCGGTGTTGCCAGTATCTTTTATATTAAAAAAACATGGAAACAGTAATATTTACATACGTACAAGCTTCATATTTGGAGAGATTACAGTGTAAACCCTAAAGAAATTCGTTACGGAGTTAGTCGGGAGTTACGGAATCCGCGGTACACAAATCCGACTCTTACTTAACCATTTTCCTACACAAAAAGACGGTTATATGTTTAAAACTTTTTAAAAAGCCAGCGCCTGCTATACAACGTGTTACAAAATACCCCGTAAAAAATCTAATAAATTATCAAAGCCTAAAATATTGTCAACCCTAGTAAGCTGTCATGTCAGGGAACCGGAGTTAGCATAGATTATTTTAACAGAGAGGCCTACCTACCAATTTAATAATTTTTCATCTTAAATGGGTTTAAAACCATATCCCGACGAGCGAGGTTGTGCATTGTACAAGGCAGAGCTCACTTTGAGCCGTTCCTGTAATTTTGACGTTCTTTACGAAAAAGTAAGTGCTAGTTTAGGTTTCTTCGTAAGTAGTTTAGGTCTTTTAAAGTCTTCCAAAACTCGATTTGTAATATCTATCTAATCGAATTCTGTACATTTTGTTAGTATGTCTCTTAATCGTTTCACGAATTAGGTAAAAATGTACATAAACAATCTGCGTAGTTTACTCTTTAATTTTACTGAAATAGGGGTTGCACATCAATGAAAGCAATAATGGTTTTCTTTTTTTTGCCGATAAGTCATGCGGTGATAGTACGGTTCTCAAATATTGTAAATGGACTTATTATAAGGTACCATTTAACCCCCTTTCGGCTTTACGGGTATTTTTGTAACACCTTGTATAAATACATTTCCGTGTACCTACATGCGAAAACCGACGGGATTGAGCTCGATAATCACGAGTCACCGGAAAAACCAAATGCCAATGAATCTCAAAGCAATAACAGTTAATACAAAAATATATTCGCCACAATACCCGGGCGGGTAGACATTGCAGAATGATAGGTGTGTTTGTAGGCTGCGGAATCCGCAATTTTTCCACGCAATTAACTTTCACGAAGCATTTGATAATACTCATGTATGTAGAGGAGCTGTATTTATATTCGGCAGTAACGGTGCGTTACTCTTGCCCGTTTTTCTTCGCCCTTGATTTACTTTTGTGCGTACAATGGAAATAAAACCGGGCGACATTTATCGCGATGGCGTTGAATGTAATTGAATTGCATGCGAGAAGTTTTTAGAGAAGTCGCACGACGCGTGAATAATGAAATTCTATAAATGTACGGCGTTATTTAATTTATAATAAATAAAGTAATATAATAATACGAATTTTAGTTTGACACAATATTCCCTACTAAAATTGTCTGAAAGAGATCACTATTCAGCGATAAGACCTCTTCTCTATTTCCTTTTCCTTCGGGATGTAAACTATCTTTTATCTCTATCTAAGTCAAAGAAAAATGCGGGATAAAAGAACATGTATTAAGATTGAAAAGGGCATGCTTCGATGGTTCGGTCATTTGGAAAGGATGGATGAAAGAAGATTGACGAAAGAGATATACAGATCGAAAGTGAGTGGAAGGGTCGGAAGGGGCCGCCCTAGGCGTACTTTTTCGAATCAAATCGGAGAAATGCTAGAAAAGGGGCGAATCGTAAGTACCCGAAACCGATGTGCATGCATGACTCGATGTATGAAAGTGGAAGAAGCGAAACAAATTTGTCATGATCGTAGCAAGTGGAAAGAAGTGGTCTCTACCTACCCCTCTGGGAAACAGGCGTGATTTAATGTATGTATATGTATGTATGTAAACTATCTTCATTGGTACCTACCAAATTTCATTAAAATTATTTAAGCGGTTTCGTTGGGTAATCAGACTACTAACTTAAATACTTGAACTGAGTGTATATTTTACATATTTAAATAACCTTTTCCTATTACACTAACGCATTCGATTCCAACCCCTTGCGCGTCCTCTTCCTTCAGCTGCCGAAAAGTTTGTTATTCCATGGTTCCAACTGCAAAGATGCATATTTGTGTTTAAGGCACCACCGGGTGAAAGACAGGGCAATGTTTATATGTATATTTGATGATTGCTACCACTTATCTAAATCATAAATTGATAAAAATCTCCGAAATAATGTTCCAACCAATTTTCACCAAACCTAGCTAAATCCACTCCAGTTAAACCAGCTGTCTATTTAAAAAAACCGAGTCAAAATCAGTCCATCGTTTGGGAGCTACGATACTACATACAGCTACGCACTTTATACGGATACATACTTTACACTTACAAAACCCCTCTGTTTGCATCATGGGTTAAAAATAGGACACCATTGTGACTTCAGCAGGCAAACTCAAGTTGCGACCACTTAGCCCAAAGCGATAGCCATTGCGAGGGGATGGGAAATATTTGTCACTCTCATTTTAGTATAAATTTTCACACTCCAAACACCTTCACATTAATGTAGTCGAGTGAAACGCGTCCTTAGCGTTAATGAAGATTGATGACCGGGCCTTTGTGACGTCACACCCTCTTCCTTGTCTCTTTTCTACTTAAAATTCCGATTCCACAAAGAAACCTGCAAAAAACCCATTTGGTATCGTTTGTTTTGAGATAAACGTTGAAACAAATTATGAAATATGAGGCGAGGTTTCGGAAGTATCGTAAACCAAGACATGGAATACGAACACTCTTCCTCAGGTCTCGATTAATAGAAATAATTTGAATTTTCAGCGGGATTGAAAACATAAGTGGTCTAAATCGTCTACATAAAAATACATATTTTTATATTGGAAATTGCTTCAATGGTTCAAGTTAAAAACTAATAACAAAATGAAATGCCGTTACGAATCAAACATTTTAAAGATTCATGGGTAAGTGCTAACGAATAAATAAGCACCTTAGGATTTGCAGGATTTTTCAGTGATCAAATTGCCAGAAATGTAAAGGTAATGAAATACTTGAATAATATAATACAATTCACGCAAAACAAGTTCTTAAAATGATCCGAAAATGGAGGTAATATTAATTATTATAAACAATTTTAATTTTCAGTTTTTAATAAACAACTCAAATAAAATATTTGCAATTTTACTCGACTTTAAAGACACCATTTTAGTAAATTAAGTTTTATAACATTGATGTTATTCCCCAGCAAACTGGCTGTGATACATTAATGGATAATTTGAAAGGTTGTATTCCCCTTGAGCAATGTTATCCCTTAATAAAGCTAAATCCGTTCAGAGGATTATTCAGTTGGCAAAACACCGAAGTGTTCCCTCGAAGAGTGAAACTGAGTTGTAAATAAAGGTCATATCTACGGCGCTACTCAAGCGGTAAAGGAGAGAGAAACTTCCGGAGTTTCTCGCCAACTCGACTCTTTATATCCGATCTACGGAAGTAACTAGCAGCCGCCCGTTTCATTATTTCTCCTCGGAACCTATTCTTCCGTTTTGTCTATTATTATTTACATGCCAATATCTCTTTGAGAAAGATTCAAGGGTTATTAATTGCAGAAAGAAGTTGGTGGTGTTACGTAGAAAGTGTAGAAATAAATCCAATTTGATTTGATTATAATTATACGAGTTGATGTCAAGTCCCAACTTTCAATTATCAGGCTGGAGATCAAACGGGAAAGCGAGATTTGGACTGAACAACTAGGTACTCAAAGGGACTAAACAAGTGGCGGTATTAACTAGCGATGCTTGAACAAAAGCAGATACAGATACGGTTTGTTTCCATTCATGCAAAACTAAGCGGCTCTTTTGCTCCTCTGAGCGAAAGCGACCAATCAGATTGTACGGCACACACGTAGATTAGTCAAACAATCTGATTAGGGAAACCCAACCTTAAAGATAGGTTCTTGACTATTTCGATGGGTCCGTGCTCCTTACTTAGTAGTAGGTAGAGAATGTAATAGAGAATAGTTTCCTAATATTTAGTAAGTATCTCGTTTCTTGTCCCAAACAACAAAGTAGTCTGCGTTTTTTAGCAAAGTCAATTAGTCTTTAATTAGTCTTTTTACACGTAGTTTTATGCTTGACCTTATTTTCAAAGCTAAATAATCTTTAGTGATTAAAGATTTTCTGTATTCCATAAAATGTACATTTCCAGTTATTTACTTTTCCTACATTGTAAACCGACCTTAATTCAGGTCTGCCCCTGGAGGTTTTATCAAGTTAACAATATTTAAACGGCAGTAATTTCAAAAAAATACATTTTTCTCGAATCCGAACTGTAAAATAACGATTGTTTGTTTAACATGTCTCATTAGTTGTTTACTTTATTCAAGTTAATTAGTACCCTAGAGGCCAGGAAGTCGACGTGAGACAGACAATCCCACCGGGTGCATCGCAATGCATCGCTGATGCGACTCTTGTATTAACACCACTAATAACAAAAGTTTATAATTACTTCTGCGCTTTTGGTTTCAGAGTGGATAAAAGTTAGCAGACGGTGGAGTGCTGTCAGTTACGCCCGCGCTGTACTTAATCAGGTAAATAAGCAATGGCTTTGTTTTCTTGAGATTTATTTTACTTGGAATTAAATGTAAAGAATGCAGTAAGAGCAAGTTTTGAACTTAACAGTGCATCCCACCTTAAGTTAATTTTATTTACAAAATCCAAAACATTTTCGTTTGAATATTTTTAGAATAACACAATGGTCACGCACGATATCCTTTTTATTGGGAATGTCAGGTACCATCAGGTGGCCTGTGTGGTCATTTGCCATCGCCATGCAAAAAAAAGTATTCGAGACAGAATACGTTAAGGTCATTGCAGAAGTTGGAAATTGAATGGTGTTCTATTGGTCAAAATTATGATTCGAGATTACAACTAGGTACCAACTTTGTGTTATTTTAAGGTTCCTCGTTCACGATTAAAACTCTAATTAATACTCTCACATTTCGTTTGTTAAGTCAGAGTCGGCAGAGAAGATGTTTAACGCTCTCGTAAACGATTTTCGAATACAGTCATCAATATCTACTACATCTGGCATCAATAACTACTATACATTTTCAATCACGATAACAAACTCACAGTGCATCTTGTCTACAGCAACCAGAGGCTGGTAAGGATATGGAACTAATGTTTCATTGAAAAAGCTGACCCACTATCTTTTCACATTTGTATTACTTTGTGTTACTGAAACTCTATTCTCTCGTATGCACGTGCTTCGTTATCTCTATCGTTTCCATATCACTGGAGTTCCAATGTTACTCGACACCCGATGTAATAGAAACACTAGTAAAATTGTATGGGCTTTCAAAGTGTTGTTATTCTGTTATGATCACAAGCTGAGTTCTGGCAATCGTAAAAGTGCTTGAATTTTACAATATACCTACGCCGCGATAACTTGAAAGAGATTTTGCTTTTTTTCGCTTGCTCAATATACGTACACGTGACATTATAGGAAAGTCCCTAGTGTAAAGAGAGCAGATTGAATTGATGTAAATAGATGTTGGGTGAAGAAGTGCAGAACTGCGTCGTTATTGCCCAACGCACTTCCAAACCCAAATTTAATACGAGGTACCCAGCTCGTCTTGTCAATTGTACGGCAAGAACACTTTCTGCATGTCTATCAATATTTTTAATCGCTTGCATAATGATATCAAGGAGTTGCCAGTCAGTTTGTTCAAAAATAAACTGAAAAATTGGTTATTATAAGAGTGTTTTTATTCTATTGATGAATATTTTGACTACTTTAAATATTGACTGTGACATGCATGATTTAAGATCCGCTAGTAAGATTAAGTTAATGTTTTATATTGACATAGTTTTAATAGGGAATCACTAATATGTTTCTTAGTGTGTTTAGGTTTTGTGAACCATTTTTTATTTCTGTCATTTTTTTTTGTTACATGCCTTCTATTGGTAAAATGTGTGTGACTATACGCTTTGACTAGCATCATCTGTACCACATTTTAAGCAAATAAGTATATTTGACTGCGACCTTGACAACCAATCGCAGCACTGTAAGATCACGTGACTTTTCGTATTACGTTATCTACCAGTGACCCGATTGGTTTAAAAACGAAATGAATATAAACGCTAGTTCGCGTAATGCATCTTGGTAAGGGCCTCAGTTGTACGAATAGTCATCCACAAGTGCACCTTTCTAGATTAATTTGACGTTGGCACTACTCTGTCACGTAAGATATTATCCGTGCAACAGTGCACACAAGTAACCACTATAGCGCTGGTAAGATTAAGTATTGAGCGGAGTGCGGGCGCGGAGTCATCAATCTCTGGTAATTAGGAGGTGACGCTTGCCTCTAATGAGGAATAGCGGAGTGCTTGTACGGGAGCTCATTCTGGGCTTATAATGACCAGGGAGACGGATTTATACGTGTTACAAAAGAAACGGCGAGGCATTATCGTTACTATTACACATCTATTTTGTAGTATTACTAGATAGTATAAAACAAAGTCGCTTCCCGCTGTCTGTCTGTCTGTCCCAATGTATGCTTAGATTTATAAAACTACGCAACGGATTTTGATGCGTTTTTTTTAATAGATAGAGTGATTCAAGAGGAAGTTTTTATGTATAATAAATTCTGTTTTATGCACGGGTGTTACAGAAAACTCATATAAACCGAAGCGAAGCGATATACTAAAATGTACTTATTTCTGTACGCATTGATATATGTAAAACATCACTTTTGACAGCTGGCTTCTCATCCTCTTCCTACCGATTTTGCAAAATATGTTCTTCACATTTTAAATAAATAATCAAATACTAAAATATTACACAAATATAAATAAATACTCAATCATATTTCATTTATACATTGCTTGGCGTAGTTTGTAGGATAAGAAGTTAAGTACTAACCTATTTAGAATTGGTTAAAATATTAGCTAGTTCCCTGTATAGTTGACGAGTTAGAATATTGCCACTCCATGTCTTCCCATGTCGTAAGAGGCAACTAAGGGAATAAAGGCTTGTTGTACTCTTAGGCAATGGGCTTGCAACCTGTCACTGGTAAACTGTTACTTATCTTAGCCTGATTGTGCAAAATATGGGTACAGAATTATCAACCAGTTTTTACAGTTGTTGGTAATTCTGTAGCTCTGCCTACACACTCTGGAAATGAAGGCCTACAGATTAAAAAAGAACGTATAGTCTAACAAGTTAATAAGTGATCGTCCCTCGATTGCGTGGGAGAAGTTGGGGGAGGCAAGTCGAATGTCAGTGGGCGGCGCTCGCCAACACGTAGGGCTAGCGATTGTTCGGTATAATTTATTGTATAGTCCAGAATAGTCTATGACAAGCCATGGGTCTGACCAGCTTTGGTGCGTAGCCTGTTTTAAGGTAGGTTCCTAATTATTAAACTCCAGCCATAGTTTAAGTTTAATATCAAAAACTCTTTTGCATTTCGTTCAACAACAAAAGTAACGACATAAACGAACATAACTTCGACGCTTAAACACTTTCCTACTCCTAAACGACCTTACTTCGAAACTACCGAAACTTACTCGTGATTCATTAATAACGAAAAATGTTCGCAGTATTCCCATTCAACTTAATTAAACGCCCTGTTAATTTTAATTTAGTTGCGCCAGTGTTGAGCGTTGAAGATGTTTTGTGCGGACACGAGAGCGCGGCACGACACGATCAGATGGGCCAGATCAATCTTCATTAATCAGCCCGATTGGCGTTCACGACTTCTAATGACCCGTTATTAGGTCGACAGAGAGAAAATCTACTGGTATCAATTTTGAACGCCTATCGAGATAGGCAAGCCCTATAATATTGAATAGCGCGCTTTATTATGTAATTAACTGTTAGTGCAAGTTGAATCTGTAGTACAACTTATTTAATTAAGCAAATTTATTTAACGTGCCAACTTTATTCATTCGGAATAACGAGGTGCTACTTTTGATTTAACTAAAGTCATTTCAGAATGTATGTTTCAGTCAAGTCTGGACTAATGATGATAAAGTCAGTTTTCAAGTTTAACTAAACCTACTGAATACATCGATCTTGAGAATTAAAACTGGGCAGTTTATTTCGATGATATATTTTTATTTTATCCGTTTAAAGACAACTTTATTTTTCTCAAATATAACATTACCATTACTCGGGCACTTGGCAAATCTTTAGACACAATTGAAAGTGCAGCAAAGCTCTGCTTTACTGTTTGAAAGTTTATCTGTAACTCGAGTTGCGAGCGAATTTAATTCTACTTTGTAACACGTTCAGACTCTTGTCAAAGTAGAAGCTAAGTAGGTACCACTTCCGCTGGTTGTCGAAAGCATAGCGGTAATGCGGCGTGTGTCAAGCTCTATCATATGATTCATATGATTCATATGTGATAGGAACAATGCCTAAAAAACGTAGACCCAGTTTATTTTAAATAACCATCTTTAAAGGTTTTTTACCCTTCATTTGGTTAAATTCTAAATAAGCATAATATTTTATATTTTCGCAGCACTACTTTTCACATACTATAAAAATATGTAAAAATTAAACAAAATAAATGTATTGTATTCTATTCTATTCTATTCTATTCTAAAAAATGCAACACAAAAAACAAAAAAAAGTTAATAGCATGGTGTGTTCCCTGTGAGATACACCGCTAATTGAAGGATTAATCCATTTGACATTCAAGATTCATTGGACTTTTAAATATTGATCAAATTTTAAATACAGCTAGTGCGTTTACTAATTAACGTGTCTAAGATTTGTATTTTAATAAATAGACAGTTGATTGCTACTTACCTCCCAAAGGTTTTTTGAAATAGGAACCTAACATTTAAAAAATATTTGTTATTCAAATGTTAAATGCATTTCACAATGTTAGTTTATGGTGTATCCTATTTAGAAGAAACTTTTTGCCAATTAATGGTGAACTGCTGATCTGCTAACAAATGGTGGTGATTTAGGTCAAACGTTTGCCCAAACTAAACGCATTGTTTTCTTGCATTTGGTACTAATGTTAATTCTGTGAAAGGAAACTTTAGCAATAATACATTAACCACCTGAAAAAAACACCACATACGCTTAGCCCTCGATATTTTCCGAGTCCATGAACATTCTCAGGATTGTTGATATACGAAAATCACCTCGTGCATTTTGCAATAGCTCATATGCTTTGCATAGCCACTTACGGCCACTTAATTCTCAAGCAAGTTCATTACATAAAGTAAAAACCCTAAAAAATAACAAGTACTAGCTTGCAGCACGTAAAGCTTATCTTATGCATATTTAAAAGGCTAAATAAACATAACACTTGCAGCAGCGAAAAATACCAGATGTAGATACATTTAAATGCAAACCCATAACCAAAGTAGAACACTGCACTCGCTATTCTATTTCTAAATTCCCTAAAGCAAATCGTTCCAGCGTAGCGTAATAAGTTCGCAAAATGCGCTATTCTGTTTTAATGTGGTCTGTAAATACCATTCATTATTTGGTGGTCAGAGGTTCGACAATTCTACCACATTGTCAATAAAATCCCGAGCTTATTGTGTGCTCGCACCTTGGGCTGACACATATTGCAGCAGTAATAACAAAAATAAGTTATTATAAGAACGCTCCCAACTTTGTCAGGAACCGCAGTTGTAGGTATTTACTTATTTCAAGGTGTTTTTTAGGGTTCCGTAGTCAAACTAGGAACCCTTATAGTTTCGCCATGTCCGTCCGTCCGTCCGTCCGTCCGTCCCCAGTCTAGCTCAGAGACTCATAGTACTAGAAAGCTGTAATTTGGCATGAATATACATATTAGTCACGCCAACCAAGTGGTAAAATAAAATTTTGAAAAATATTTTTTTTTAACGCACCTCCCCTACACGTAACGTGGGGATGCCTTTTTTTTTTCTTGCCTACCCCTTAGTGTGGGGTGTCGTTGGATAGGTCTTTCAAAAATATTGCGGGTTTATGCAAACAATTTTTCGATTAAGGGATCCGTTTATGAAATATTAAGCTTTAAAGCGCTATTTTTTGTTAGAGTCAAGTGTCCCCCTACAGCCAAAACTACAAATACTAAAAATCTGAAAAATATCTTCAACGAAAGCGCATATAACGAATTTTAAAGGAAAACTATCACGGCTAAGTAGACATGATTAGTTCCTGAGATACAGCCGACTAAAGTGTTTATACCTATCAAAATCGCCTATGATAACTTTGATAGAAAAATTGTTAACGGGGGGGGGCCTGCACGCGCGGGGGGAGTCGAACTGTGCAAGTAACAAATCGAGCGACAGACGCGTTCATAAGCGCGAGCGCCTAGATGCTGTTCGGACGTGCCCCGAAATGCTACCTACAAGTTTGCGATTTGCGATCTGAAAGTTTACAAATAATCGATTAGATTATTGATTTGAGTCGAGTATCGTTTAGAAAACTTAAAATTCTATTTACTGGCCCTTGTTTTTTTTCAATTTCTATTAATTACTTTATAAAAGATTAAACTTTTATTGTAATTTAAAGTCGGTTTGAAGCAGTTTAGATACCTAACTACCTACATAGGTAGGTATACTGATCTCACACTTAAAAGCTTGGCTCTTGTTTGAGATATTATATACGAATTTATAAGAAAAAGACTCATTACTTAGGGCCTGTTGTTTGATCAGTAGTTAAACTAACTAAATGTTTTTTTTTTTTAAAAGGAATTGAAAATTTGACACATTTCCTTGAGATTACTTCAAATTTTCGATTCCTTTTTCAAATTTTAACAATTACTTAGTTAGTTTAACTACTGATCAAACAACAGGGCCTTAGTAGACTTAATTAGTTCCTGAGATACAGGCGACTAACGGGTTTATACCTACTAAAAATCATCTAAGATAGCGCCTAATAACTTTAAATAGAAAATTGGTTCATACATGTTGATTTTTGAGATAGTTTTTTGTGTTTGTCGTTACGGCTTCGGAACCCTACACTGAGCATGGTCCGACATGCTCTTGCCCGGTTTTTATGATATGAATAAGGCAAGGAATCTCATGGGTAAGTGGGCTTTAAGGCCTAGAAACATTGCCGCAAATGCTTGACCGTCAAACGTCGATACTCGGGACAGCCTGAGTACTTGGGTCAGTTTAGAAAGGACGCTAGCAGCACTGAGCTCTAGAGTATTAGTAATTTCTAAAAGCAATCCACACTGTTCGAAATATCCACGTATAACGGTAACCCAGTTAATAATGGTTGGTGCGAATTACGTAAAAATATGGAAAAGTCGATAAATAAACCAATAGTAATCGCGGTCAAGATCCTGTTCTTCTTATACAAATGCGTTACCATTCATGAGGACTGATGAAATAAGTATTTCTATGATAGCTATTTCACCCGTTGTCTTACCTTTACACACGAACACAAAAATACCCGCACAACTCCTAAACGGCAGTCTAAACGAAATAATATGTTTCTTTTTTAATGCACAGTACCTTAAGCTGTATTCTCTCTTTCACTTGCTCTCATAATACTCTTATGCTCGTCCAACCGACCTTAAACGAACTCGAAAGACTTTTCAGAACTCCGTATATCTCTTTAGACGGTAACTCTCAGCAGGGTGCTGGCAGCGTGCCTAGGGGGCTATTGGTAGACCCTCCGGTGTGCTGTGCAGTCGCGTGCCCGCTGACAGATAGCAATCAAACTAAGGCGAGCACGCGTTATTCCTAATTAATGGCGGCCTATCGCGTGAAAACGAGCCATTTGTCTGCCCCGGCGTCGGATGTTCACAGAAGAATTGTAAGCGATACAAATACCTTGAATGTTCTCAAACACTTACCGCTGCCGCTGTTTCCACAATCTACAATTATAACAAACGAGCGCTAGATTATACGTGTGGAGAACGCAGGTTGAATGAATTAACGATAACATCTTTGAATATGTTTTTGTTTAACTTAGCTGCAATGAAAGCCGCAGTGTTTTTCAAATCTAAATTAGAACAAGAGAATGTAACATTTTGTTTGTCTACAATATCTATTAGACCGCCTTTTGTAGTAATATTTAGTCTTTGTGTAATAAATTAGTTCACTAAATAGTATATTACCACAGTTTACAGCGAGTTGTCAGCGTTTGGGCATATTTAAAATTTAAGGGATTATTTCAAATGAAAAAAACTATAGAAATGTCATTTTAATTTAATTTTCACATGCCGTAATGAGTCCGTTGGCCTGTTTATTTCTCCGCCACATTTAATTGTGTCACTCACCAGTTTCCCACCTCACAAACCTGGTTTTAAATTGAAAATAAACAGAGTAAGTAATTGACATATGCGTGTTTCCAATTTTACATTCAGCGGTTTTGGCTGACTAAATAATTAGCTAGTGAACATTCGATTTTAAATTGCCCTGTTACTTGGTGATGTGATGAGTAAATAATTGCAGAATCATTTCAATTTCATTTTGTGAACGTGTTAAAAACTTTAAAAAAAAGCAGGATAAAGCTGCAAAAATGGTTTGAGATAATTTTTTTGAGTATCTACGAAAAAACGTGGTTAGAAAATTAGCTTGTTTCGCCTACGGATAGATGGCGTTAGTGTCATATCTGTACTTATTGATAAAGTTTAACAAGTCAAGATAATTTATCTGTGAAGTCATGTCATTTTCGGTGGGAATTTTAGATTTGACAGTAGTTGAAACAAAAGTGATCGGAGTAACGCGGCAAAATGGAGAAAATTGCAATTCGAGGTGTAATTCAGTTCTTTTTTTTGGAAGGTAAAACTGCCAAAGAAATCCATGAGAGGATTTTACCTACGTTGGGTAGCTCGTGCCCTTCCTACGAAACAGTTCGACTTTGGGTAAATGAGTTTAAGCGAGGCAGGACGAGCATTGAAGATGCACCTCGCCCTGGAGCCCCAAAAACGGCAGTCATACCCGAAACCGTCGAAAAAATTCGTGATTTGGTTTTAACCGACAGAAGATTGAAGATACGCGAATTAGCTGAAGCCTCAAACATCTCTTCTGAGCGGGTGCATTTTATTTTGCACAACGAATTGCACATGAAAAAGCTATGTGCAAGATGGGGGCCGCGGTTACTCACTCCAGAACAAATGCGTATTCGCATGCGAACATCTGCTGACAATCTCCAGGTGTTTGAAAGAAATCCTACGGAGTTCATTCGCCGTTTTGTTACAATGGATGAAACCTGGATCCATCACTATATCCCGGAGACGAAAAAACAGTCCAGACAATGGATTAGTCGTGGTGAGCCAGCTCCAAAGAAAGCCAAGGTCATTCCTTCTGCTGGAAAGGTGATGGCGTCTGTCTTTTGGGATGCAAAGGAAATTCTCTTAATCGACTACCTTGCGAAGGGAAAAACCATCACTAGGGCATACTATGCATCACTTTTAGACCAATTACAGGCGGCGATAACCGAGAAACGGCCAGGTATGGCAAAAAAAAAAGTGATGTTTCACCATGACAATACTCCGGTGCATTCAAGCCGTGTCGCTGTACAAAAATTGTCGGAGTTACGATTTGAACTGCTTCCTCACCCCGCTTATTCGCCGGATTTGGCTCCTTCGGACTATCACCTATTTCCGAAAATGAAAAAATATTTGTCTGAGCAAAAATTTAACTCGAACGAAGAGGTGATACAGGAGGTAAACGCATATTTCGAGGGCCTTGAAGAAACACATTTCCGTGAAGGCGTCGAGAAGTTGCAGAAACGTTGGGGCAAGTGCGTCGAAATACGAGGGGACTATGTGGAAAAATAAAATAAAAACATTCGCAATTTTTTTTTTTTCGTATCAAACCAAGTTACTTCTCAAACCACCCTCGTAGGTAGGTACGGTGGGGTGTAGTGCTTTGTAGTGCTAGTCTAAACTTTATAAGAACTAGTTTACTATTTATTTTATTCTAGCAATCATCGTGTCTTCAAGCCAAATATTCGAGAGAGGTCGAATACTGACCACAATACTATTTTGTTGTGTAATAGATAGACGGAAGCACGGCTAAACCCCAAGCGGCCATTTTGCGTATTTTATCAAGTAACAAACAGCAATGGGATGCAGTATCTCGCCGGCTACATCGCGATGCAAGCAAATAGAAGCATTTTCACTTGTTTTAGCTAGGCATTGTTTGTGAGAGATCACGTATTTCATTTCTGAGCGGCCTCGACGAACGGTGATTATGCAAATTCGACCGCCCCCGTGCGAATCACATAAATCGTTTCATATTTTATCACTTTTTTGCATTTTTGTGTAAGCTAGCGATCAGTCAGCGGCTGTCAGCGCTGAACGCGGGACCTCATTTGATGCGTGATTTCCTAAATGCGCTTGACATTTTAATAACGGTTACATATTTTTAAATGACTGAAGCTAGAACAATTTTATGGTGACAAAAATAATGATAGGCTTTTAGATTAGTTTGTGGATGGACAAAAGCAAAAATCAAAACTGTAATGATTATAGTAAAGCAAAATATTGAACAGAACCTCCTGTATTGCTTGAATAAACTGCATCACTTATTACTAACCAGTAGAGTTATTATCTACCACTTAACTCTATAGACGTTTATTGTAGCTATAATGTGATTGATAGAGCGAGGGGCAACGAGGGGAAAACGTATCGGGACACCTCGGAAAGGTCACCGTGTGAGGCCATAATGAAACAAAGTGAGCAGCTAAGTGACAGCTCGGGGTCCTTTCCTAACCTAGAGAGCTCAGGAGTCAACGGGCAAGGACTTATTACCTAATTCAAATTCAGAAGGTAAGATTATTCGACAAATTTAGGTGTATTTTTTGCTTGGTTTTTATTACCTACGTCATATATCAAATATAAATACATATTACAATATCACAAACATTGACCTAGTCCCTTTTACTTTTAGTTTGCTTTTACTATGGATACTAGACAACGAAAATCATACTTATATAGGGAAATACATAGGTACTTACCTAAATACATAGAAACCATCCAACATTTAGAACAAATACTCGCGCTGATAAATAACACAAATGTTTGCCTATATCGAAATCGAACCTGGGACCACTAGCTTCGTAGGCGGGGTAACTAGCGACCAGGCTAACGCGTTGTCAAAGCAATTTACTTACTGAACCTCTATTTCTATTTTGTTTAGCTTTTGAATTCATATTGCGATAAAGCAGATACTGTGTACCTAATAAAAGTTACCACAACGCTAATAATATGATACTGATTTGATGGAAGACAAAGTGGAGTAGAGTCCCTGATTTAACAATTAAAAAGCACCAGAGGTTCTAAGGGTACAATCAAATTAAATGCTCAACGCTCTTTCTTTAGTTACTTAGTCAAACAACATAATATATAGTGTTTAAAGCAGATTTAGCCAATTTATTTTGGGGACGGAACAGAATGTAAAGAGGATATATATTTAAATACAAAATATATTTTACATAAGCAGGAAACAGAAATAATAAACACTACTTTCGTAGAGGAAATGCACAATAAAAGATTTTTGCCTAAAATAAGAAATGGTATAATGTAGTTCTTCCCCTGTTCACTCTATTCCACTTAATATCCACAATTAAAAACCTTTTTAGCCAGTACTTTCTGAACTCTGTAGGTACCCACTTAAATATTCGCAAAGAAGAAACGTTGCTAGCTACAAATTATAATAGCAGAGACTCTTTGAAAACAATTATACGCAGTTAGAAGACGGGTCCTTTTCTTGAAAACGTAATTACTTCGCTTTAGTAATTATTGTAATTGGTATCGGCGATATATTAAACAAACACTTAAGGGGAGACCTCTGATCCAAAATCCATGGTGGCGAAAGGGAAATATTTTTGTCTATGTCAAGTCGATAAATTAATAAATGCATGTCACTTAACCGGCCTAGCGCAAAATTAAGTCGACCCCCGAGTTAATTCTAACGAAGTCACACGTGAGATTTGGCAAAAAAAAAAATGCTTTTTAGATTTCTTGTCGAATAAGTATTTTCAATTTCTTGCCTAGTTATTAGCTAAGTAAAGAGAGGGACGGATTTGGACGCATTTTTTTTCTGACATATTTTTTTTTGCCATACGAATCATTCACATAATATCATGTCGCATACAAATGAACCACGATAAAGTGATTATCCTGAATCTTTTGTGCACATTGTAGGTTAAAGTTATATTTACCACACTTTAAAGTACACAGTTACCTTTAGTCATTATATATCTTCGTCTATCTATCGTCAGTGATAGAGCAATACTGCGTAAGTGACAAATTCAATAAGTTGCATTATCACCGACACTACAATACTAGTCCACTGCTGGACATGGCGTCTCCGTTGTTCGCCACCGAGCACGACCCGCGACCACTCTTATCCAGCTCTTGCCAGCCATGCACCTTGCGAAGGTTATCACTCCATCTAGTCTGAGGACGTCCTCCACTTATGCCCTTTATACCAAACACTATTATTATTCTTGCCAGTATTCATAATACTGTCAAGATTCTTTTATTTCTAAAGCTTCCAATACAAGCACGAATGTGTTTTAAAACAAAAAACCGAAGTAACGTTTATTTATGCTTATCTTATTTACCTATTACGATTTGTGAAAATATTCTTGGACAAAAAAGTTAAGGAAAGTGACTACTATCGGCCACCGGGCAATAGGCATCCATGATGTAATTCTCATACTTAGCTAGTTATATTATGGAACTCTGTTTACGTTAAATACAGTGGCATCAACAACTCTTGCTTAGTTTAGGTTCAACTTACGAATATAACCTATAAACCATAAGATTGACTTACACTTAACAAACGGCTTGCTGCTAACAAAATAATGTATAATACCCACTTAATGTCGCTCCGTTTCAGCTTTACGAAGTAGCATTAGAAGCGTTTCAAAAGACATTCTTAAATTGCTCGTGCAAGGCTTCGCTTCGATTTCAAAATAAGCGGAATAATGAAAATTCTTAACGAATACATGACGGAAAAATTGTCCTTTCTTACGCCGTTCCTCCCGTACGGAGTTTTAGAGTCGTGGGAGGATCTCAATCCGCGGCTCTATCTGGCCGTGCACATTTATTGGCTCAAGTTTTACGGGTTGTGGTACAATACGTTCTCGAAACGCAGCGTACTCTACTGGGTCCATATTGTATACGGGATGATAGTGCTGTGGCTCGTTTGTTTCCTCCCCGGCATCGGCGAAGTCGTCTATTTGCTGAGACGGCGGGATAACGTCGGGGAAGTCGCTGAAGGGTGACTACATATTTTCCCTCATTTATAAAGTATTATATTTGACATGCTCGTTGAATAAACAAAATTACGGGCATATTTACTCCGAGGATATTATGTTTTTGCTGTTTGTGCTTCATAAATTAATAGCGTACAATATTTTCAGATTGTATTTATTCATAAGTGAAATGTATACGTACATTAAGTTGTCCGCTTTTTGGTTGAACAAGGACAAAATCATCTATCTTCTTGAATATTTGCATCGCGAAGAATTCAAGCCGACGGAGGTGGAGCACAGAGACATTGTGCTTAAAAGTATTAAGACGGCTCGTTTTGTGATGACTTACTATTCCGCTATGTGTGTGGGCGCTGTAACGGGTAATGCAACTTCATTTTCATAATCATAAACATGAGAACAGTGTTTTCCTCCAAGGAAGACTTATTCCACCACTTAATTAAATGTTGCACAATATAATAAATGTGTGTTAAATGTAGAAGTTATACGAGGCTTTATGAATTAAAAACTATATCATTATACCTACCCACTTTGAAATACGAACACAAAAGTATTCACAAATCTGTGGCACTGCTAATCATGCAGTGTGAGCATTTTTTACGTGAACAATATATTTTTAACATGACCAAAATTGAACCAGCTTTTTTATAAAAAATAAACAATTTTACAGTGGGAATAATAATGCCCCTCGCAGAGCAGTTCGAGGTCCTGCCGACGAACGTTGAATATCCATATTTTGATGTTTATAAATCGCCTTCCTACGGAATATTTTACATTCACCACGTGAGTCCGTTTTTTACACGATGCGCAATGTTTTATAAAAAAACACAAACAGAATGCTTAAAGCTGTTAACGTACATTTAACAAATGTAATTGTTGAGCCTGTATAGGATCCTGTCATGATAACAGCGTCAAGTCACGACAAAGAACTTGCGTCAAAATTAATCATTGGCTTTCTGAGACAGGGTTCTATAAAGGCTCGTAAATTTTAGTTGTTGGCAGAACATAATTTTTATTACACCCCTTCACAGATCTACTACAAGCCAGCAACTTGTATTATTGACGGAGTAATGGATACTATATTGGCTGCATTCATCGCCTCAGCCAGTAAGATAAAGACCAATAGTGTATATATCGCAAAGAGAAAGAGCTCAGCACTCAGATGTTGCTTTTCTCCCAGGAGACCTCACTAGCTAGACTGGAACAGGGGATTTTACTAACCACTATATATATCTCAAAGCCTGGTTACTCAAGGCCCTAATATTTTCCCCTTCGTATCTATTGATATTGTAGTAACAAGAAGAATAATTGAACGAAACGTTATTTAGACCATTTAAGTTTTATTTTGTTACAAACAAAAAGGTCTAACTGGCTACCGTAGACCTTTAAAATATCTTCATTGTAAATGTTTGCTGCCCTGAGATATCTGAATCATTTCTTATTGAAACAAACAAAATGTTAACATTTTTTTACTCGACGGCGCGAAACCCAAAAGAAATGAGTTTAAAAGTCTTTGTATAGCTAACTAGTTGGATTTAGGATTTTACCTTTGAGATTTATTTAAATTTTGGAAATATTGAAAGCCTAAGAAGTTTGTCTTACCAAGCCGAGAATATTTCTAGGAGAGATGAATAATTCATACCAATGATATTAGGACAAGTAATAATGATCTTAAAATAACAATTACCTAGGTTTTCTTATGATTTCAGTCGGGCAGATCGAGATTTTAGCATTTAATCTTCGGAATTTCAATTTACTTGCCGAGCGCCGTCGCTGGAGGTTGTCCCGTAAAGGCGACATGAGCGAAGACGAGTCTCATCGGTATTATGTACGGTCTGTGCTTAGAGATGCCATCAAGCACCACAACTGCATAGTCAGGTTATTTTTTATTTTATTTAATACTAGCTTTTGTCTGTGACTCCTTCTGCGTAGAATTCGTTTTTGTTAGTATTAGGTTTTGGAAAAAAAAACATAGTGTCTATTGAATAAAAAATAAATAAATAGGGAACTATCTCGCACCATTTAACCTAGATCCAAACTAAGTTACCCTAGATCCAAGCTAAGAAATAAATACGTTTATACATAGAACTAAGACTAAGGATCAAATACCTGCGCTCATCACACATATATTTGCCCATACCGGGTATCGCACCCGGGACCGCCAGCTTCGTAGGCAGGGTACCAACTAGGCTCAAGCTAAACTATCTCTGTACCAAAATTTCACGTTCAACAGCAAACAGGAAACAAACAAACACACCCTCGGATGTTTATTATCTCATATTTTTTTTCCTTTACCAACATGTAATAAGACTACTTATCTACTCCTTTTTCTATAACACATAATTGTATTGACAAAAACACGAACGAATTCACATCGCGTGAAATATTGATACGAAATGTAACTGTCTGATCATCTTGTTAATGTTCACTATTACATTAACGTTTGCCGCTTCGTAAAAAAAGGTAACGGCTGTTGGATAAATCTATTACCTTTGTGAAAACGAATACAAGTCGACTTCGCTCGTAATAATAAAGGTACATGTGATGTACGGAGTATACTAGACTTGTACCGTTTTTCACTTGAACCTCGGAAGACTTGTATCCTTTTTTACTAAGGCTAGAGAAATATATTCAAGCTCCGTTTAACCTTTCGCGAGAATTACGATATTATGCCGGTATACTTCGGCCGATCACATCTCGACTGGCTTCAGGGGCCTCTAGAGGCCTGTTACTCCTCTGCGGTTATTTTTGATGTTGATTTGTTGGTCTAGTAGTAACGCAACTTGCTTACTGTGCGGTCCTGGGTTTAAATCAAGGGGGGAAATCAGCATGAAGAGCACGGATGTGCATACTTGAATCGGTTCGTATTTTTATTCATATTTATTACGTATTTTTATATTTAATAAGTTTGACTAAAGAATTCCTGATCGGTAAGTTTTGATTGACACAACACATTGCCACCTTACTGTTGGATTGATTTCAGACAGTCAGTTTTAAGTAGTTTGGTAACCGGGCGTTTGTTAAAAAGTTTGTATCTAGCTAATTCAAAAATTAAGAAACGTTAACTTTTCTGCTGAGTTACGAAAATAAGCTATGTTATAAGACAAATGGTGGTTATCTCAGACAAAACTCCTGTAGCAAGTGCAGGCATATTACTAACGGGTGAGGATTGAATCTGCTTCATTTACTGAATTTGAGATACTGCTAATTGGGGTTGAGAAAAGTATATATTAAATGTACGACAAATTTTCGTAACTCAGCGGAAAAGTTAACATTTCTTAATTTTAGTCCTTAACTAGGTACAATAAACTTTCTAAGTAATGCCCCACTGTGGGTTAGTACTTTATTGACGACGCTATTAACCTAGTTGGTTGTAGTCCTACGAAAATAGCAATGATATGACAAGTATTTGTTTTTTAGTCTTGGGTGTTTTCAATGTGCTTTAGTATTGTATTTCTCTAGATAGATACGATCATCATTCCCTAGTACCCATGGTTCAAGCCTAGAGCTTAGTTTGAGTAAGTACCTAATAGAACGTATAACAACCAATTATGTATTACTCATAAAATGTACAAATATAATATAATTTTGTTTGATATAAAATTCAGTTAGATTAAGATTTTGCATGCCAAAATATGGCAGAGCATTCATGTAAAACATCTATGTTCTTTCAAATAAATGATTTTATTTTTAATTTCAATTTCAGTTGATATAATGAACGAAATGTATAACGATAAAATATATAGTCCCATAACATGTATGGACCTAGCTGTGGACTTATCAACTTTTTTTATAACGACTAAATGATATAATATTCACATCATCTAATAACCAAAACACATAACATACATTTCGTATAACAACGAAAAACATAACGCTGAAACAATGTATTTATTATTTATTTATTTATAATTCGGTTCTTGCAGTTATGCTCACAATTCTCACCTAATCTAAAGGGGCGGTAGTAACATGAAATAGGCCAGAGGGGACCCTAAGTATGTTAAAATTATTTAATGAATGTTTTTTCATATACAATGATAAAAGAGTGTTTTACTAATTACTCGTTATACTAAGTGAAATTATTAAGTTTTATTTTCAAATCTATCGTTTTTATAAACGTTTTTAATACGAAATTATATCAAACGTTGTTATATGTTACGGGACGCAGCCATTTGGGACTAAGTAGCTCAGTAGAAGTGAGACAGCAAACACTTGTAAACAATTGCTAAAGCAATATATTATCGGCAGTTTTAATAAATGCCCGCATGCCGGTAACACACTGTATATATGTCTCAAAAAGTGACGGATGTTTTATCCACATTTCGTCAGGCGATAAACGCAGCCATATTAGGGCTTGATTGAGTTACAAAAATCCAAACTTTCGCATTTATAATAATAGTAAGATTTATTTCAGATACGTGTCACTAATCGAGAGCGCGTTTAGCCTGGCATCCGCTTTGCAATTAATGCTGAGCGCTATGGTCCTCTGTTTGGTTGGGATTCAATTTCTCTCGGTAAATATGTCTTATTTACTTTTAAATTCACTCACTGACTACGCAATTAACAGGGAAAACCTCGGTCAGGTGCGAGTTGGACTCGAATACCGAGGGTTCCGAGCCTACGTCTTATTTGTATGAAATGTTAGAAACTTAAAGTCCTGGGTAGTGATTCTGTAAACAACGCCGGTCGTGCGGACTATCGAGTGATACCAAGCGGCGAGATTAAGTAGTCCCGTCAGTGTGAACAAAACACATTGTAGCGCGTGCATTTTCAATTAAGCAGCCTTATACGTTCGAGCCATCATGCTGCTAAATTGAAAATGCACGCGCTACAATGTGTTTTGTTCGCACTGACAGGACTACTTAATCTCGCCGCTTTGTATCACTCGACAGTCCGCACGACCGGCGTTGTTTACAGAATCACTACCCAGCTTGTTTGTGCCATTGGAAGCCACACGACATCGGACATATCTACCTACTGCTCTTTGTAAATAGAAACTCTAATTGTCATTTCTCTACATTTTCGCTTGTTTGACGACCGACAAGACAAAGAAAGACAAAGTTTGTATTAAGACAACAGTTACCTTTTTCTTAAAAATATGTGGTATAAAGTGACTAACAAAGTTATTTTATAAGGCTTTTGTTTCTTAGTACGGAACCTTAAGAATGATATTTATGTATGACAAATCAATACCAATTTTTTGGTTGTGTTCTGTGAATTGGTATTGGTTTCTAAGTACCAAGATCTTATTACTTTTCTGCAAGTACTTACGAGGCAATATCAAACCAAATACAATATCGGGTTGATACAATGAATTAATAAATACTCTTACAAAGCATTATCTACTTTCGTATTCATATTATTGAATTTGTAAGTAACAAAGTGTCCCTCAAAATCCCTAACAACGTTTGTCCTAACTCATCATTTGTTCAAATTTTCATTTGTCCTAAATTGGTTTTCAGCTGAGTCAGACCACTTTTAAATTTTTTAAATCATGTATGCGGTTTGGTTAGGTTAGGGTTGTATTGACAAAACTAAAAAGTTTTAAAATTTAAGCAGAAATGGTTTTAGGATAAACGAAAATTCGGATAAACGATGCAGAAGAACAAATGACGATTAGGGATTCCATAGGCGAACCAACAAATACGTTTAAAGGATAGTTTCTTTTCTTTACTTTTTATTATTTTTAGTTAGTTTTTAATCATTAAAATCGGCGTTTTGGCCGGCCAGGGACTCTTTATAATACGATGTTTGTGTTTTTCTTGTTGTACAGTCAGCGTCAAAAGTAAGTGAACAAAAACGAGGTACCAAAAGTAATAGTCATGTGTAGTACCTAAAGAAACACAACATTTAAAATTTCAGAATTATCTGACATGTTTGAAATTTTTAATAAATACTTAAGGTAATTATGCAAAAGAAAATACCTGGATTTTTCCAAAAGAATAGAAAACAATGTAATTTAAAATTAACGGAAAGTGCAAAGGTTCATAATAGAATGAACGTATTTGATGCCTTACGCATTGTTGTGTCGGTCGTGACAAATCCATACCGAGATTATAGAGGGGCTACCACCAAAATCGAACGTCTAAAATATGTTAATTCATAATATAGCCATCTGTGACACTCGAATACATTATGAACAAAGACGGCCATATCATATTATCTCACAGCAGTTTTTTCGAAGTTCGATATGTGGTAGCTCTCCCTTGCAGAGTTGTTTATAAGTAAATATTGAAATAAAATCAATCAATCAATCAAATAAAAAAGTCAGAAATTATAAATATTTCAAATAATTTTATTTACTAAAGCTATTCACATATTCGACGCAATCACAATTGGTTGTATGACGACATTCTATAAAGCAGGGACTAGCACATAATTTACAAAATAAAAATACGGCGTCAAATTCGTCTTCTTCATAAATGCCTTCATCGTCCAAAAATACATTATCAAGGCAGTTAGTGCATATGCCAATAAATAATACCATTTCTTTATCGAAGTCTAACTTAAAGTTTAGGTCCTGGATTACATCAAGGAAAACATCACGTAATACGCATTTTGGCAGAGGCAGCTGAAAAATCTTTGTTTGCCATGTTTTGATAACGGTCCAGGATATATCTTGCATATTATCGTTTACGATAGCTGTGATTTTTGTTAAACACAGTGAATATAGAGAATCGACAACAAAAGCCATGTTTTGCACGTGTCAACACTTCACATTGAAGTGAATGAAGATAAAGATGTTTAGACTAAAGACTACCTATTTGTAACTTCAGATAGGTACTATTACTGACAGGACCTGTCAAGGACTTTAATTGTCATACCACTATAGAACCCTGTTATAATGACAGCGTCAAGTGACGAGATAGAAATGACATGGGATTTTATCGTAAGTTTTATACGACAAGGTTCTATAGTGGTATATCATTTAAAGTCCGTGACTGTACATACTCTTTTCAGTGATTTCTTTCGATGCATTCCAAAGAGTTTTTAAATCTTTCAGGTGCTTATGAAAAAATATTTTTTAGATAATTATGAAATGATACATGGTCAAATAATTATGATATCTATGTAATGATCTACTTTTGAAATTTATATGTTAGTTTATTTTGACGTTGGTGATGGTCATATACTTTTGACTCAACAGCTATTTCAGACAATTCTGGCCATTTAAACCGTAACACTAATTAGAGAATTTCATATGCTAAGTTACATTTGATGCTGACTGTACCTACTTGTGTTAGATGTCTTTCCTTGTCTTTCCAAAACCAATCAGAATGTAAAGCGTGTTTTTTTTTTCAATTGAAGATTGAAGAGCCGACCAGTCATCCCATACAAATAGCGTGGATGGCAATCTACCTCACTTGTATGCTCATTGAAGTTTTCATTATTTGCTGGTTTGGAGATGAACTCATATGGAAGGTAAACAAAGTATAATATAAAGCAAAGTATAGTACGGCCTTTGGATTAAGCTACAAAATATCAATATCAGTATATGCTGGGTCCACATTGGCTCACAGTAAAATTCGTAGTGCGAATCGAAAAGATCTGCAGTATATTTTACTGGAACCGTTTTTATTACCAGTTTTTTTATAAAGTTATTTTACACAACCTCATTTAGATATTTACGATAGCAGTTACGATTACGATAAGGGTTTCTGTAAAAAATACTATCAGACTGGCGCTCATTATGATTTAAAATACAGGTGAAATTCTAACTCAAGCGGTCATCACAGCATCCTGCCGCATGTAGGAATGTAACGCTTTAAGTAGAACTGTGGGGTTAGACAAGTTGCCATCGTTCACGAACGCTAGCGTTAAGCGATCACTTTGGTGATCACCTGTCACTTGGCGAAATAGGCTAGACAAGTTGCCATCGAATGTAACGCTAGCGTTAGGCGATCACTGTCGACATGCGTTGTCAAAAATGAAAAATCTAGCCAAAGTGTATGCCCACGATGGATACAACCTCGCTCGACAGTCTAGTTTTTTTTTCTAAAAATGATAAATTTGTCTATACTTTTCGACCTTAAAAGTCAAGTTGACGCTGTCGCAGATGTGCATTGGAAATAAACATATTTAGGTACGTATTAGGAAATATGTAATTGGACGGGGCCATTTGCAACGTTAAAAGATGGCGGATGTGTAATTTGTTTTAGTTTTATTTTTTTGTGTATTTCGGTGTTCAAAGTTCTTTTCTGATAGTGATTTGTACTTTTTATGCCATTGTGTTGCACAGTGATTGAAAACTTGGACTTATTTCGCGTATCTGGCATCTTTCTTCTCGTTACAAGTGGACTCGAAGTGGTACATAGGTTAAAACTATCTTGACCTCTGTCCTACAAACTACCGAACAACGTTGCCCCCAATCTTCCCAGAGAAGATTGGATTGTATTTTATTGCTATATTGATTTATACTTATATACACTTGACACTGGCGAAATCACTGATTATATTCGTGGAAACGCCATAGCCCGGCGGTAGTAGCTGTTGAAGTCGCCGCGGGGCAAAAAGAAGAAGAAGAAGGTACGTATTATGTTGTATTTGTTACATTATTTATTTACATGTGGTTTTTCATAAAATGTTATGAGATTATGATAGTGTTGTGTGTTGTGTGTTATTCTAAGGTAAATATGTACGTGTATGTATGTGTTATGAATTCTTGTAACATGTAAGAAAAGTTACTTCCTTTATTTATTTATTTATTTAAAATAATTACACAGCATAACAATGTATGAACGCGTCTCCCAGGCATTGTTAAATAGTTTCCCTATTTAAATCAATAATGAAGATCAGATACAGGTTTATGTTCAAATCACGTGAAAGCGCAGGGGCGCACAGGCATACCCAACTATTTTTACATGACTGCCTAAAATGAGGAGTGTAATGTTCTTAGGGTTAATGTATGTATGTATGTACGATTTTTTATTTATTTAGTGTAGTTGTGTTTGACTTTCTTTCAGCTACACCTTAAAATCGGATAACATTTGCTAAAATTGCGGTACTAATCGTAATGACATGGACAGAATAGTACAGAAGCCTGTACTCGATAAAATTAACTAGAGCAGCGTGTTTGTGATAAAGATATACCTACAGTTAATTTTTAATTTACAGGGACCTAGACTACACGTGATTGGAACTAAGAAAATATTTATGAAGTCCACTGGATACCTATAATGATATTCGCAAATGCAGATCATGGTGTGTATACAGTTTTATTCCGTATTTTCAGTATTTTACCTAACCTGGCGGACGTTACCTGCATGCATACGCTGCCTAGGTCCCACTTCAAACTTCCTCTGTCAAACTGAGAACGGCGGCTGCATCAGTCAAACCAGTGAAATGGCATAAATATGTCTGCTTTTAGCCAAGTCTTTATGTTTTGGGGGAGGCGTGAGATAACTCATTCATTAAGGAAATTTCCTCATGCCTAAATGACGTTTCGGGTGACCAGCTACTTTGGCCAAAGATTAAGCATTAAATCTATGTAAATAATTTGCTTTTTATTCATATAAGTTATTTGATCTCTCTAAAGTGTCTGCAAAACCAATATAAACTAAATGAGAATAAGTACAGTCGCCAATAATAATTTATATTTCACATTGCGTTACGCTCAAAATTATCTGACACGCTCTCTGTCCAATAGTTTCAGCCCTATATTGGATAATATATTATTGTTGGAGACAGCGAGTACATAACCTTTCTTAACCTTTTTCCAACAATATCTCAGTGTTTTAACGCCCTTAGCCCCTTACGGATATTTGACTTGAATGTAAAAAAAATGTAGAAACAAAGTTATAGTTTATATTCATGACAAAAATTATGATAAGTCATTTTATTTTAATTTCAGAAAAAACCAACACCACTGTCTTCAGCCACTTCACCCACCAATTTAACCACATAGTATGCATTGTCTAGAAGGACTGCAATGCAGATTAACTGGATCCGTGCACTCCGATGTTCCTGTGATGTCTGCGTTAATACAATTATGTACTTTTCCATAATTTCTGCTCAGTAAAATAATCAATTCATGTTGTCTTCATTCCTATAATACCTTCCAAATATGCTCGTTTTCCCATAATGTCGGATGTTGTAGGTCGGTTGAAGTAAATGTAAGCAACTAAAGTAGGAACGACTTTAAACACATCGCAGCAAACAAAGTGTACAAAAATATATCAACACACTCTACATACACTGCTTAATTAATTGAGTTGAGTGCGGGTATTTTTGAACGCCTACTCCGATATTTGATGGTGACTGTACGGTCACGAGCGTTAATTTGACACCCATTTCAAGAAAAATATGCTTGAAGTCGTCAATTTCCTTTCGTCCACTTTCACAAGTAAGATTTCATAACTGGTTATGATTAATGATTTTTTTTCACTGTTTCTTAACCTGTTATTAAACAAGACTTTTTTTCCATTTTCATAACCAGAAACTAGGTAGGTTTAGGTAATATTAGTTTTGCAGCAAGCCCGGAGGGCCAAACCACCCAGAAATTGGAGCTCCGCGTCAGCGGAGCTCCGTCGACACTGTCTGATTGATTTGAAATAAGAGTGTCGACGGAGCTCCGCTCAGGCGGAGCTCCTATTTCTGGGTGGTTTGGCCCTCCGGGCCTGCTGCAAAACTAACATAACCTAAACCTACCTCATTTTAAACAACTCGTTTTGTACACATCGTGTAGGTGTATGACTAGACAGAACAAAAAAGTACCATTTTACGTGTTCAAAGAAGTCATACATGGATATAGAACTAAGCGGTTATTAATTTTATTCAGCTGAACAAACGAGAAAAAAAATCTGACTAGTTCAGTTATAACTTATTTTATTTTCAACTGAACAAACGAGTAAAAAAATCTCACTTGTTCAGTCAACTGAACTAGTGGGAATAGAGGAACCTGACTACAAATTTGTCAGACTGCCTGCGCACAGTGGTCGCATTATATGCGTGTGGTATCGTTCCCAAAACAAAACGATAAGGGAAATGGCTGAATACTGTAAATAAAGTAAGTACTAATTGTACTCATGTCCAATATGCAAAATCTGTCAAAAATGTTGGTCACGTTATGGCGTTATATACTTTCGAAGTATCTTTAAAAGGTCCTAGTGCCCTAACGCGACCAAAATTTTGGTCAGTTTTTACATATTTGGCATTGGTACAACTAATACTTACTTTGCTCATAATATTCAACCATTTCCCATATCGTTTTTTTTGGTAACAACTATCGGCCGTTGAAAGTACAGTCAGCTGCAGAGAAAAGTGACCCCCTCTGCATACAAGTTTCCTAGCAAAGGTGGTTACATTTCTCTGCAGCTGACTGTACTTTCAACGGCCGATAGTTGTTACCAAAAAAAACGATAAGGGAAATGGTTGAATATTATGAGCAAAGTAAGTATTAGTTGTACCAATGCCAAATATGTAAAAACTGACCAAAATTTTGGTCGCGTTAGGGCACTAGGACCTTTTAAAGATACTTCGAAAGTATAATAACGCCATAACGTGACCAACATTTTTGACAGATTTTGCATATTGGACATGAGTACAATTAGTACTTACTTTATTTACAGTATTCAGCCATTTCCCTTATCGTTTTGTTTTGGGAACGATACCACACGCATATAACGCGACCACTGTGCGCAGGCAGTCTGACAAATTTGTAGTCAGGTTCCTCTATTCCCACTAGTTCAGTTGACTGAACAAGTGAGATTTTACATAACGCCATAACTATTTTTGAACAGTTTTTGCATAGGTATTTGACATGAGTACTACTAGTACTTACTTTATGTACAAAATTCAGCCATTTCCTTTATCTCTTTTTTTTGGGAACGATAACACGTCTTTCAGCCGCCATATTAGTTAATGCGACCGCTGTGCGTAGGCAGAACGACATATTTGGCATCAGGGAGTTGCTCTCTATCCTGTCAGGCCAGAATAATACATTTCCGAGATCGTAACCAAATTAGTCGTGACCTCCTGTAATAACAGTGGTGGCTAAATAATTAGGAACGCTTGCATTTTTCCCATGTAATTGCCTACAAATATACTTTCAATTTTGACAACTAATCAAAAAGTTCTAGACCTATTTTATTTTTAGTTACACTTATCGTTAATTAATAAACTAAGCCTCAAATTTTTGTACAGTTTACCGCTATTAAAAACGAATATTTTTTAAAGGGATTTAAAAACTTAGTGCTGACGTATCCATACAAAGTTTTTTAACATGAAATTGATGAAATATTCGATTTTAGCAGCGACAAACTGTACATACATTTAAACAGATTATTATATAATGATAAGTGTAAACTAAAAATAAAATTGGTCAAGAAATTTTTGATTGGTGGTCAAAATTTAAGTCATAATTGTATTAAGTATATCTTACGAGAAAAACGCAAGCGTTCGGTTCCTAATTATATGGCCATCAGTGTAACTTCGAGTAATGAAACTTTACTAAAATAATGTACTTCGATTTTGTTTTGAACGTTTAATACTTGAAATCAATAATTTTTTGATTCATAGCATTTTTTGGATGAGGTTTTAAACATAATAAATTAATAGTAATTCAAACTCATTTCACCAAACAATTAAGTATAATCCTGCCTCTAATTAGTAGGGCTTATCCTGGATTTGGCTCCAATTATAAAAGGACTGCTCCGCACTACAATATAACCTAGGGGGCGACCTTTGAGACATTGAATGGAAGTTGAGATACTCCTTCCATACAGGCTGCAGGCTCCGTGTAAAAATGAAACACCGGAGTTTGTAATTCTGCGACAAGGGGTTGATAATAGTATATGGACATCCGGCATCGTCAACCAGCCGTCTGTAGGATTTTCTTTGTTGCCTAAAACACACAAAAGTTATTTTATCAATAAATTGTATGATATCGGTTAAGTATATTTACTTGACCTCGCTATAAGTAACTAAGTACTATTTTTTTCCGAAAACCATACCACTATATAAAAAACGCTCCCTCGGTTAATTTAAACGTTGGGCGGGACCTTGTGAATAAAAAACATTACACATATTCAGGGAATGAAACATTCAATACTTTCATTAAATATATGTCATAACTTACTCTTGTCTTATACGAGACCTAGCTTCATCCGATTGTAGGAAGACGATCCTCCTCTTCAAGACTGTGTCGTTGTTGAGAGCATCCCCCACTTGACGGATGCATCTACTAGCAGCGGTCCGTTGCGTTAATTGGTTGGATACCCCGTGATCCTCTGATCCGACCTTGTCGCCAGAAAGCTGAGAGCACACAGCACCTGAAATAATCGTAATAAATATCTTTATTGTTACTGACAAGTTTCATTGTAGGTATTGTTTATATAATGCACATACCAACTTATACATGTTAAAATCAAAATGATGCTTACCTTCAGTTCAAGGAGAACCTCCTTCAATCTCCTCAACGAAGTCAGGGAACGCAAAAGGCTGCAAAGAACTCTAAATGAGACCTTGCTTAACGTAAAATGTTCCTGAACTGCATTTCATGCATCCCGTCCGCGGCCTCCAGGCTCGCACGAGAGATTTCTCTGGGTCGGCGCCTGGATAAGCTCGTACTGTTGTGAGCAGGATATATGTAAGTCTCAGCGGAAGCATTTTTAATAAGAAATCAAAGTTCAAACAATATAATTTTATGCGACCGCGAAGCAATGATGACAGTGATGACACGGACTCAGTTGACAGTTTCTTGGTCGTTACGGCCGTCCATAGATACCGCCCTTAGATACCGACGTTTATATCGCACTGCTAGATGAAAATAGTAGTAACTCAAAATACAATGCATGTCAAAATCAACTTTAATTCAACTTCTTTGAAGTTTTAAGTTCAAACTAGCCATGATTTTGAGTTAATACTGTTTTGATCTAGCAGTGCGACATGGTGATTGTGCTCGTGTTCTATTCGACCTGTCAAAAGGGCAACTTGTCTAGCCTTTGTGTCAAAATAGTACCGCGTATCGACCGTAGTCGTCAAACCTATCGAGTGATAGTGATCACTTTTCAGCGTGTCAGTTAACGAGTGATATATCACGTGACTTACGTCATTCCCATACATTTTTCAATGACAACACATGTCGCCAGTGATCACCTAACGCTAGCGTTCGTGAACGATGGCAACTTGTCTAGCCCCACTGAATAGTGTTTCAGTTATAATAAAACTTCTTCGACGTTGTCAGGATTTTAAAACCGGAATGCCTAAAATAAAGCGACACAATTGTTTTCACTTTGAATGCAAACAAGGCTTCTATTTTCAACATTAAAACGATGTAATTGCGAGTGCGTTAGGCAATAGTCCTCTGGTACTCACTAGATAGCCGTAACTGTTACTGTAGCACATAATTGCAGTCTTGTGAATGCGAATGTCTATGGGTCACAGTTACCACTTACCATCAGGTGGCCTGTGTGCTCGTTTGTCTTCTCTATGCCATAAAAAAAAAAAAAAAAAAAAAAAAAAAAAACTGCTCATTAGTAAGTATCCGGCTTAAGGTGTGATCGGATTCCAGAGCCGTGCGCTCAGCCAGGCCGCGTTCGACGCGCCGTGGCCCACCACCGACCCCAGGACCGCCATGTTCCTCGTCATCTTCATGGAGCGCTGCAAGCATCCCCTGCGCGTCACCGCGGGAACAATATTCACTTTATCACTCGACACTTACACTAATGTAAGCATTTCATTTGTCTACTTTAGGTAATGGCGCATAAAAACTTTGTCCAAAGTTTTTTTGAGTAACAGCCGCTTTGTTTCTTTGTTTGCAAATCGTAGCGGAATTCACAAATTCTTTTTCCCTTTATTTCTTGTTCCGTTGGAAAACATCAACCTTATTCCTCAGTCTTTTACAAATTTACTTTTCTATAATCTTTTAGAGGATAAAATTTTGCTCGTTCAACTGTACGTAATTAGAACTCGGAGTTTTTTCCGCGATCCTCTTCAAATGTGCAGACATGAGTCTTCTTGAATCGTAATTACACTCGTGCAAGAAGTGCACTAAAAAGTCCTAATCACTCGAGAGAAGCGTTCTTGCCTTGATCATTTTGTGCTACCTAGTTCTCGCTATTAAGCACGTTCATTTCAGAACCTCTTTATATGAATAGTCAGTACTAAGTGTTCAGGCAGTTGTTACGCTAAATTTAAGTTTAATCAAAAATAATTTCCCTTTCTTTTACAGCTTATCAACTGGGCGTACAAAGCCTTCGCAGTTATGAGGAGAATGAAGAAATAAATAATATTAGACGAAAAGAAATTAATAACATAATAACTCATTTTAGCGATACTCAGCGTAACAAGCTCTTAGAGTGGTTATCAAGGGTACTCAATAAGGCTATAAATTAACGACCTAATGCATCGAATAGTGACTGCGATATAGACTGTGAAAATGGGCTACGCAACTAGTGAATTCGCAAAACCACTAAGTAGAAATGAATGCCAATGAAATATTTAAGGCATCTATTAAAGCTCAGCCTAACAGGTATAATTGACGGCGGCGGCAAACGAACGCCTATCAAACATGCAACGACCGTCGCAGCGTTTAGCGTCACTTTCAGCTTGGGTTTACAGCGTAATTTTTAGTAAGTTTTATTAGTTGTCTTTTTGGTGTTATAAAATAAATTTGATTTACGAAAATATCTTTTTTTCTAGGTTAAATAAGAAATATAAGCTCGCCTTAGTTCTTGAATAATTTTGAAATATTTACCTGTCGATACCTTGCCTATCCTAACCCTGGGTATTTGTTTTTTATTTGTGTTAAAGACACGATTTACTTTTCGTGCTGTGTGTTTTAGTGTTAAACAAATGTCTATTTTTTCATATTTTAATGAAAGTTTTATATATTACAACGAAAAGTTTCCTACGCAACTCTCCGGTTTCTCCCACTATGTCTCTACAAATTATCACAAAAACGTGTGTGAACAAACAAGCAACTAAATCTACTTGTACTAACAACCTATACACTTATTAGGGATACTATCTCGTTTCGTTCATTAGCGTTTCCTTTAAGTATAACATATCCCTAGTCAGCTTATTGAAGTTTCCTAAGCCAACGAACAATCAGACTTCACAGAACAGAACAGAGGGAACAGAGCAATAGACGTAACAACTTTCTCTTTAGTCAAACAGAAACAGATTAAAGGAGACTATTCAAAATATTGTTATAACGCTGCATACCTCAAAATCCTTTGATATTCCAGTAAACAAAAGAAACGCGAATTGATTACATTCCTATGCAAATTGGCGACGCCGCGTGGGGATGACGTAGGTCGAAGCACCCAATAAATTTCATCAGGTTTTATAGGAAATTCCTTCTGTTTCATTGAAACGCTGTAAAGGTACTTTCTGTCATGTGATTTAATATTTAAATAACATAACAGTACATTCAATCTAAAAAAATTAATTGGAAATTACATAAAAAAATACAACAAAACACAATAACTGAAAAAGAAAACTAAAATTAAATAAAACTAACTCTAAATATACTCGTATAAATTAACTAAAACATTAAATCTAAGAATGGCCCCTGCGGCATTGTACCAAAGATGCTGGCAGCATTTCCTCGCTGGATGGTTAAACTTATACGTTGAGCGAGGAAACTGCCAGCTCTTCGGTCTCCCGTGACGTCAATGAGCCTCTTCGAAACTTCTTTGAAGAGGCTCCGAGCGCTAGGACCCCACGGACCAAGGGTCTCGACGCCGAATGGAATAAAAGCAAAAACAATCAATTTGAGAAATGCTAATTTGGAGGCCATTGGACGTAATCAAATTGATGGGAGGCTACGTGACTCGGCGTAATACAGACACGGAAACGGCGCAGCAGTGTGGGAGATTCAGTCTCGGATGCCTTTTTCAAAACACATTACGTATATTACTGTGAGGTTTATATGAGCCGACGTCGACGTTTCAATTACTCTACACATCACACTAGACTAACAAAAGCAGGCTTTGAAAAACTCTGTCGTTGTTTTGATAGTTTTGTATAGAGGTATTCTAGTCAGTGACGAAAAATGGAGCTTAAGACACTTAAAATGTAACTACCAACAAGCTCCTTTTTGTACTTTATTTAGTATTGTTTTTATTTTAGATAATTAAGTAAGGTTTTAAGTCAGGGTCCCTCTGAAAACCAGCCTTTCAACGTCATGTTAAAGTTTTTTGTTTTAATATGCGTTGAATACACTATTTCTATTCTATTCTATTCTATTATATACGACCCCGCATTTCTTAATTGATCTAGCCGATTGGCCAATAGGAGATCATAAACTTTTTTTGGTAACTCCTGATCTCCACACACACGTACCAAACATACAAAAATCAAGAGTACTTGGATAGCGAGCGTTCAATTTATTCTCGTAGTAAATTATAGAATCTTAAAGTAGTTAATCGATATTTCTCGACTGTTCTCGAACGGGTATTTAAAGTCATTTGGTAATTAAACCTTTCCTCAAACACGAAGCTCTAACAATGTTATTGATTTAATAATCAATTCAAACTCCAACTGCAGACTTGTAATGTCTAGAACGTTCTTGAAACAAATCTTGAAAGGTATCGCGGTCAGTATCTAACGCAATAGTCGCTTTAGTGAAAAAGGATACAAGTCTTCTGAAGTTTAAGTGAAAATAGGCTTATGTCAATTAGAGTCTTTATATGAATTATACCCTTTTTATGGCAGGCATAGTTGATGTCTCCATTTTCACTAGTGCTATAATAATATAACCCGTGAGGTAAAGATTTAAAATTCTTCTGTAACGTTTTGTTTTGGGCGAACGAGGCGGTTATTAAGACAATGCTATACAGTTCATTTTACGGTGAGCGTATAGGACAGAGCTATAGCAGTTATATAGCTCTATCCTTTTCTTTCAGCGTAAACTAAATTGCAAAGTTATGTCATAAAGTCATAATAACCCCCCTGAGGACAGAAAAAGCTGTCTTTCTTTCATTTTATCATCTTAACAAACTTGTCACTAATCAAATCATAATAAAGTCGAAACTATAGTATACGTAGAACTTATTTATCTATCATTTCGATTTTAATATATCTTTGATTCTGATACAATATCGGGATAGATATATCTTTGATAAGATTTAATGATGAATAGCCCTGAAGAATCATGTTATATGTGCACTTAATCGAAGGTTGGCTAAAGTTTGATCAAATATATTGTAACAAATACAAATCACTAATTGTACAAATACAACACAACTCACAATTGAACATTTATGTACGAGTACTTTTTCATATTTGTACACGGAATAGTGTACACATAGTAATCATCTTGTTTGAATTGTTCTTACTTAAACTTTGTTTAACATAATCTAGCTAGCTATTCCTATATTGGATTTGCGATGACGTCATCATAATTAAGGCAAAACCGCACCTCGTTTATCAAAATGCAGGGAGAGCGTTTGGAGTTACGAGCTTAGGAAACCGATAATCTTACATCCCAAATTCTGGCAGGTATTTGGTTTAATCTCCTATAGCGTCCCACCCACGTTTCGGTCGGGTTTAAATAAAAAACCGGTCAAGGGCGAGACGTTCTCGCGCACCAAGAGTTCAGTACCGCCACACTGTAGGTAAGTATTATATTCCGATTGTACCAACTCACACTTGACCACTTTTTAGTATTTGTTATGCTTAAAAGATAGTTGTTTAAAATTGGTACGGACGGACAGCGGAGGCATATTAATAAGGCCCCAATTGGCTCCTCAATTGTCGCCACGGTTGAAGAGCTGTTCCGTTTGGCGAGAGATAGGAAGTTGAATGCAGAGCTGACTGCCAACCTCCAGTAGTGGAGAGGAATTTGAAGAAGAAGAAGAAGAATTGCTCCTTACGGGCATCCGGAATAATGTATCTTTTGGGTGCCCTTAGCATGATCTAAAATTGTTTGTGCTAAAATTTTTTGGTCGAAAATATTTGGTGTAATATAAACGGCATACTTTCTTTTTTAGGCTAAAAAGTTTTTTAGCACACATATTTTTTGTTCAAAAGCACTTTTGGTATAAAATTGTATAGTCTTCATTTTTAATTACTAAAAACCTAAATCCATAATATTGTTAGGTCGCATTTTTATTTGGCATAACATACAATGTCCTAAAATTAAAATCATATGATTGCTCAACTAATCTATGGGTTAGGTTAGGTTAGGTTAATTCATTCTTAGGTTAGAACTATGTCAAAGCGCGAAGCACCATAACTAGGCAGAATAGGAGCTCCATCGTCTTCGCCTCAGGGTCAGAGTTAATTCCATATAGATATTATCATGACAGGTAACAGTAAATTTAAAAAATAATAAGTGGTAACAATATTTGGAATAAGAACCTTCACATGACATGCAATGACTACCCAATAATTCATTCAACAAAATAACGTTATTCCATACAAATATAATACCAAACAATTTTTCGACCAAACAATACTATGCAAAACAATTTCGATTAAACAATTTTCGTCATTTTAATCATTCGATGAATTGCAAAATTGTATGCTAAAAAATGCATATGCGAAACAAAAAAGACCAAACAATTTTCGACCATCCGATATACACCAGTATCTTTCAAACAGTGAAAGATTTTTCCAAATTGGTTTCGTCGTTCCGGAAATTACCTGTCGAATAGACACAAACCCGTTTTAGTATTATAGATCTAGACATAACATTTCTAGGCATATGCATCGTTGCAAGTTCCGTATATCCTACAATCTGACATATAAACTGATGCCAGTTTCTATGTCAGAGTATAAAATTTAATATTATTTATCTCTCGTAAATGCACCGAACGGTGCACGATGCATTGTGGAAAGTTAAAAATATTTTTCCATACGTATACGCTTAACACACTACTATTACAAAAACGAAAACTCTGTGAGTTCGTATGTTTGTTATACACTAGCTGGACGGATTTGTATGTATATTGGAAATAAGATAGCTTTTTATTTCGATTACACATAGGTTGCCTTGTATTCCGAAAAAAAATAACGTGAACGAAGTTGCGAGCAGAAGCTAATATTATAATAAATGCCAAAACATGTTTGTTTGTATGTTCAGTCTTCAAGGTTTAACGCCTTAACTGATCGATGTAAATAAATAAATATCAAGGGACGACTTCACACAAATTGACCTAAGCCCAAACTAGCTATAAAATTTCACCAAACGATGTTACATTTTAATCAATGTTAAAACAGCTGATGTACCATATCATTTGTTTACGTAATATATTTTGACAGCTGTTTACGCCCCAATGGTCTGTTAGGTGGTTAACATCGTTTGGTGAAATTGGTACTAAGCCTTAGGCTTGTACTATGTGTGCTTGAAAACGATATAAATACTTATATAGATTATTATAGAGAAATAAATACATAAAATACAAGGAATCATCCAAGGCTCCGAAAATCGCGCTCATCACACAAATACTTGCCCATACCGGAAATAAATGTGAAAGGTACATTTTGCAGCTCGGAACTGGATTTATTATACAGTATTTAAACTGTTTCCTAGGGCAAAGCAAAACACAAACTCTGCGCAAACAATCTCAAAAAAAAGTTACAATCGATAAATTGTTAGCCGAGCTAACCTATTATTTTATCTTGATTTTATCCAATCACCTTTCAACAAACGTAGCATTACGCAGAATTTACACCGCATGAGTAAACTTTTTTTGGTAGTTACTTAGTATTAAATCATCCTGAACACTGATGAAATGAAATGCCATGAAATGTTACAATCGATGAAGTGAAAATTCGATAAGTTGATAGGTTAGCACACCAATACACTAAGTTAGAATACCTTTCATAACTCAGCGCGCGAGCCGGGTAAACGTCTCAACTCACGCCACATTACAATTGGGATATACACCGCCGTGACAGACGACGGCTCGTCGAAGTTAGCCCACACAACTTTACCCTAATGAATGAAGACTTGGCGAACTAATTTGCCCCCGCACAGTGACAGCGTGCCTTAAATTTAATTACGACTTGTCGAGTATGAATGCGGGTAAGTACTCGTATAAGGATTATTCCAATTAGCGTAGCCGTGAAATAATGGATTGTGCCCACTAGGCATTCTAAAATAGCATCGCAAAATTAAGCTCATTAAATCTAAAATTGCACAAATTAAACTTAGAGTTGAAAAAAAAAATGATTTTAACTTAGTAACAACAATTATGAAAATTATACACCGTTTAACCCTGTAACTGCTGAAATAAAAACATTACCAGACAGGAATCCCTGGGGCAAAATTTTATGACAGGTAGGGAGTTCCTATATCGATAAACCTAATTATCGATGCTTGTTCTAGGTATAGGTAGGAAAGAAGTGGTCTCTGCCTACCCCTCTAGGAAACAGGCGTGATTTAATGTATGTATGTATGTATGTATGTTCTAGGTATAAACTAGTGATCTCTCCAAGTTTTGTTTTTAAAATTGTAATAACGTAAGTTAGTAATGCTCATCTTCTTTTTGTTTAAATAAACGATCAGAATTTGTTCCAAATACTCGGGCGTTCAAAGTCTCCAACTTGGCTGTTAAATCCATTTCAGATGGCTAAATGATTTTTGAATTTCTGTGGAGGTCATAGGGGCATATATTTTTTTTTAAATATGCTGTGTGAACTTCATACTCGTCTTCAGAACAATACTTACAAAAAGATACCTACAATGTTGGGGTCGATCACTAGTATATGGAAAAAGCATCGATACCTAATTTAATTTACCGATGTAGGAATTCCCTACCTGTTATAAAATTTTGCCCCCTGGATTCAAATGTCTGAACATTACTTTTTAGATATGTACCAACTGAATTGAATTAAATACTTAAAGGCAGCTTAAATACTACTTATAAATAATTGCTGAATGTTTGTGCGGTCACACTAAGCTGGGGATCGAAAATTCTGAGATAATTGTCAAAAAAAGACAGTAAAAAAATCCTTTTGTGATCAAAGTTACTTCCTTGGGCGCTGAAATGCGTCGAGAATGTCGAGATCGTATTGGCAATTGTTTCACTGTGAGTCAATCCACGTAATTAACATAATTGGCAAAATGCTTTCCATGTTACATCCGAATCACAAGTAACAAGTATTTATACAGTGTGTAAATGGTATACGGGCGTTTATTAAAACTGGACATAGATTAAGACTCTACTAATCATTAACAGAAATAATTATTTTGATTACGTTAACGTTGTATATACATACTTACGACCGTTATTAATTTTTAAACATACTATCGACCCGCAATGTACATCGAAGTTCATCTGTCAGGTAAGTACGTAATGTTTAATTAATTTCATTTTTCGTTATACATTGCGTGTTAAATTATTTTGTATGGTTTTTTTTTTAATTTAATTTTAACAAAAGCTGCCTAAATGTGCTCAGTAGGGGTTATACTAACCACAGTTAAAAGGAACGCCCGTATACCATTTACACACTGTATATGTTACAATACCTTGCACATATTGAAGAAAACTTGTATTGTTGGCTGGATTTAACCTTTAATATAAAGTTGTTTTTAAATAGAAAAGGTAAACGACAACGTAAGCCGTCTGATGGTAAGTGGGCAAGGTAATTTAATTAAAAAACATTGAATGTTTTAGTTATCTCGAGGTTCATTTTAATTATTGTGCTTCGCACGTAAATATGATTAATATAATGATCAGGTATTTACTATCTATTATTATAACCAGAGGTAGATACCAATAACCACCTAACTCTAGTGACACTATAATAACAATAATAACTGCATTATCCACCAGTCAAAGACCCCAGGGGTTCACTATTGGTAGATTTTTTTGCTACAAAACGGAATAACACTGTTACGTGCTACGACGTTGTTACGTGCTACGCTCGTAGCACGTAGCAAAGCTGGCCAGGGCCGAGATTCTAGCCAGTAAAAACTATATCGTCTTTGACCTGTTATCGTATTATCAACTTTTTGATAGCTCTTATTTACTTGACATTAATGGTGGCCGAAACCATATCGACTTTGACCAGCACGCTTATTGCCTAGCGCACACGCAATGGCAGTTGGCTACAAAGTGGAACAATTTTCATTTTGTATGCAGACAAGCCTTCGATTTTCAAAATGCAAACGGTAGCAATTGCGACTGCGTTAGGCAATAGCCCCTCTGTTATGGTATTGTTGTTAACTCAGCCGTCCTTAATGTCAAGTACGAGTAAATAAGAGATATCAAAATGTGGACAATACGATAGCAGGTCGAAGACGATTTTTTTTTACCGCCTAGAATCTCGGCCCAGTAAAAGTGTGTAAAGAATACCAGATAAACACAAGAAAAGCAATGAAACAAAAATGCAATGCCCTATAAAGGACATCATCCGGGTTTCATACATTTTTGGTCCAAACATAAAAGTGCCGGCCAAAAAAAAAGAAGCTATATTCTGTTATCTTGTTCGCCTGAGCATTTGTTATTATGGCACCAAGCTGTAGTATCAATATCCATAGTTTTATTCTAGTTAGAAAATAAATATTTCGGTGAATTGAACTAACAAAAACAAATGAATTATTCTACCATACTTTACATTTAAACATATTTTGGTAAGATACGGTGGTTTGGTGCCATAGTAAGAAATGCTTAGGCGGGTAAATTGTATCAGAATAAACCATTTTTTTTTGGCCGGCACTTTCACTTTTGGACCAAAATGGATGATGTCCTTTGATTAATAAAAGAACTCAACCTAACATATTCTCTATGCGAATTAACCAGAGGTGTTCCAGATGCTCAGTTCATAAATCGCTCATAACTTACTTGAGAATATAGTATACCAGCGACACTCATACTTGCCAGAGTTACTCAACTCGTCTTATATAAGTTCCTTTAATGAATGAGAACTTCCCGGTCGTCACGTGATGGTACCGTTGCCGACTAATGAAATAGCTCCGGGTGTAGGGCTGTATGACTAAGCTCCTGGATCGTAATAAGGAAATTCATGTGTGAACTTGGGCTATAATCCAGCGTTAAGGAATGAAGGTTAAATAAAGGGCTTTTTACACCTTCGTAAATCAGTCACTAACAAGAGGGATGCCGCAATACTTTAGATACGTATGGATGGCTTCATCTCGTTCCAACGTTTTTCTGCTTCCCTCTTGTTAGTGACTAATTTAGGAAGGTGTAATAAGCGCATCACTTTGTGACCCTGCCTACGAAGCTAGCGGTCACGGGTTCGATTCCCGGTATGGGTAAATATAAATATGAATGAGTCTTGGATGTTTTCTTTGTATTTAAATATTTATTACTGTGCATAAGGATATATCGTTGTCTAGTACCCATAGTATAGGTAAGCCTAGAGCTAAATTTGTGTGAAATCGTCCTCTGATATTAATTTATTTTAGACTACGACTTAAAAAAAGGATGAGTATATTAGTTAGCATGAATGTATGTTCATCTGTACCCTCGTAGCTCATAGAACATCTATCTTATTTTGGCAAATTATGCGTTGTTGGCTTCATCTCAATGTAATAGATTAGGTGACGTCATATTAAATCCATCATGGCGTATTTCACATGCATAAAATGCTAATCGTAAATATATTTTTTATTTCAAATGTTTGGATTTTTGTATCAAATTAAAGGTTTAATGCATTTATCTAGAAAAGTTATAATTTATAAATAAGAAATGTCCTATTACTTGGTAACATAGGACGTGATAACAATTAGTGTATTATTATAGTTTTTTTAGGGTTCCGTACCCTAGTGGAATCAAACGAGACGCTATTAATATGCTGATGATGTCTGTCCGTTCGTCCTAACTTCAAAGACCTGTATTTTTTATGTTATTGTACGAGTAAGTATTATGTTTGCGCTGGTTAGATTTGAAATCGGATTTAAAACGGAATATAGTAATACCTGTAATACCTGTGCGGCGGTACGGAACCCTCGATGCGCGAGTCTGACTCGTACACTTGATTACTCGTTTACAAGTCGCTTCTGAAGTCACAATTATAACGACGTAATTTCTCAAGCTAAAACCAAACACACATGAAAATTTCAATGCTACGCCCAGTTGCCCTAACAATGCAGTTATGGGTTTTCCTACAGTAAAGGAAGGTATTGTTTTTTGCTTTGTTTAAAAAATTGGTGCCTATTGTAACATAATTAAATTAACAGGTCACGTGTTTTCTGGTTTTAATTTTCACGTTTTGTTTTCAAAACAAAACTTGAAGTGAGATTGAATTTGGGGCATGGGGCCTTAAGTTTACGGCTTTATGGAATGGAATCCCTAATAACATTTGTCCTAACGCATCGTTTGTCCTAATAATTGTTTGTCCTAAATCTGAATTTCAGCTACGTGGGATAACTTCTTAAGATTCACAAAGACATCTGCGGTTAGGTTAGGTTAGGGTTGCATTATAACCACACTAAAAAAAATGGCGGAAATGGCTTTAGAGCTCGTTCCCACTATGTCGTATGTCGGATTTCGATTATAATCGGGTGTCGGCGGCTCTGTTCACACTAGTCGGCTGTAGGTGACCAGCGGCAGCGACGCGCGGGCGGCACAGGGGGTGCGGCGCGGGCGGAGTCGGCCCGGCATCCGGCAAATTTGAACAGCACCATATGCGATCATATACGAGCGTTGATCCAACACGATTTTTTTCCGAACGGGGGGGCTGACAAAACACACGATATTTTTTGCCGGATCCGACTCAAAATCGTTGTCGGATAGTCGTGAATAGCTTCATATAAAACGTTCTGCCACGACCGATTAAAATCCGGAAAGACACACGACACAACAAAGTGGGAACGAGCTCTTAGGATAAACGAAAATTCGGACAAACGATGAATTAGGACAAATGACGATTAGGGATTCCAATATAGACACTTTATTCATTTATTAATTTTTTACACTTTTTTTTTTTTTATGGCATCGAGTAGACAAACGAGCACACAGGCCACCTGATGGTAAGTGGAAACTGTGACCCATAGACATTCGCAATCACAATCCTAAGACTGCAAATGCGTTGCCAACCCTGAGGCTAAGATGGAATGCCTCAATGCTAGTCATTTCACCGGCTGTCTTATCCCCAAACCGGAACACAACAATGCGAACACTGCTGTTTGGCGGTAGGTTAATGGATAAGATGGTGGTAGCGATCCGGACGGACCCTGCACAAGGTCCTACCACCCGCAACCACTATAACAGGCTTATAGTGCAAACCAAATCACCTATTATGCTAATTACAATTTTAAACCATAAAACACTACTTATATACTAACAACCCATGTCATACAAAATAAACATATCAATATGAATAAGTAACAATGACCACTTACCATCAAATACGTCAGCATCTTTCTATACGTGGTCGTGTCCCAAGCCCTCACGCCAAGCTTACATTTACACACCACCTACCCAGTACCATTACCAACTCTCCTTTAAACCAATAAAAAGCTTTTAGAGAAACAAATATGTAAAACGAATTTTGGGCGAAACTCTGAAATCCTGAATCTTTTTTTAGTTTACCGGTGGGCGGGATTGCACTGCTAGTAGCTCGGCGCCCGATTGTTTTACTTTTATTCCAACTACAAAGGGGAAGTGAGTTGTTAAGATATATTTGTTTAGGAACAACGTACTTACCAAGTATTTGAGAAGGTTTTTTAGGTTCTTAGAACTCTTCGAATAGGCAGGATAGAGTTAATGTGTTTGGAGAGTCTCTGGCGGAAAGTGATAGTATATCTAGGTGAAATTATTCGGGCGAACACGGGAAAGCCTAATAGGAATAGATTTATTGGAAGTTTTAATTTAGAAAATATAAAGACGTTAAAATACAAAATGAACGAAATGAGTGACTTAGAATGTAACCCCCTTACTTATTTAAACGTGGAATGATCGTAGGATAGGTAAATCATGCTTTGTCCTTATCTGTCAAATTCAAATGTCACAGCGACAGGTAAGGACAAATTATGGTTCAGCTGCCCCACGGTGATTCCACGTTTATAAGTAACGCGGTGAGCCTATTAAAATTACCTACACAGTACGTCTTTGTTAACGGTATTCTCTAGTAAAAACAAACGACAAGTCCATAGTTAAAAAAAAAAGACACTAGCTGATTCAAGTGACGCATTAGCTTAACAAAAGTAGCGCATTGCAGGTTCAATAAATTGCTTTAACACTCGGCAACAAAATTAAATCAAAACCAGCGCTTCTGTATGAGTAAATCTGTATAAATAATTTATTTCGCAGTCCCAAACGTCCCTGCTAAGTTCAAACGGTTCCGTGGTACTACTTTCCACATCCTTGTGTTTAAGGAGCGTAAAATTTATCTAGTTGAAATAATCGTGGGCAGACGGCGAGTTACGTCTGGCCTGGAGCCAGCTGGGCTGGCATGCAGTTACTGCCAACGATTTTACAGAAAAATGTATAATTAAGCATAATAATACAGATATGACGGCTAAATAATAACCTCTAGCATTTAACTAAGTAATTCTTCATTAAGTAATTTTGTGGCAAGCTGTAATGTTACAATAATTTCATTTCGCAAAATGGCCGCCGCAGAATTGTTTTAGTGATCACAAACCAGTCTTGCTTAATGTATCCTACATAGTAAGTCTATGTAAACAGCTTAAGGATGAATTTATTTTGTGAATACAATTCAAATTCAAATCTTGTAAAATGATATACGTTTTTTACGTTTTATATACGAACGAACTTATAATCTATAATCTATAATCTGTCATCTATCATCTAATAAACATGACAAGGTATAATCTATAATCTATCATCTATCATCTAATAAAAATGACAAGGTTTTGAGCTGTTTTTTTTAGTTTTCTTTTGAAAGATTATGCCTGCCAGTGTTAATGCCATTATTCTTAAAAAGGTGTTACAAATAGTTTTTTAAAAGGTCTTCTCAAACAGCGCTCGTGTTGAAGTTCGGTTGCTGAATAAAGTTTTTTTAAGTTATACTATGAAGGTATTAATGCTGTTGATGATATTGTAAGACTGCGCCGAGCGTACGCCGGGTGTACAGTGGCGCCTTCATTACTAATTATTGTGTTTTCTAATAAACTAAAGTATTTTCTTGAAATTGCACGGTGGTTTTTGTACTACAAATGAAAACACAACTTATAGGGTATATCACATAGTTTAATAACAATTCATCTTCGAGTTATCAATTAACGGAAAAAGTGGCCACCTTTACCCGTTAAGCTGACTACTCAAAGGGTAATTGTTATTAAAGTTTGTTACGTATCCCATAATTAGTGTTTTTACTTGCGCTAAAAAAACGTATCGTCTGATTGCAAGGAAATTCTTTAGTTAATTAGAAAACACAATAATAGTAATGAGGGCGCCACTCGACGCTCGACGTTTGCTCGGTGCCGTATTAAGTAGACTAATAGTATTAAGTAGTATTTAAAGTAATGGTATTGGTCCGAGCAAAGCCCCGTTTCTCGAAACTCACTATAATATTAGTTCACATAATATTTTCTATAAGCATAGGTACTAATGTAATATACCGCATGGACTAATGCTATTAGTCTTTGTTCGTTGTTGTTTCGAGAAACGGGTCCCAGCACTTTATACGATGGACATGACATTGCTTAGGGAAATTTTATTAGTCAAGCCAATTTTAATGATTAGGGCCCATCTGTCTTAAGATGTTAAAAAGATATAGATAACAGATATTTATTCAGTAAGTAGGCCGCAAGGGCACTTTTACACGTCAAGAATCTACCAGCGCTTCCCAAGAGGAGACCACTGCCGAGAAGAAACGCCGCAAGAAACTCAGCAGTCAGTCGTTTTTTAACCATATTTAATACTACAATGATACTACTTAGTCTAGCATTATACATATAAAGCTATAAATATTAAATTACATATAATATCAAAAATCATGCGTAGTTCAGCAGGAGAACATGTCAAAAATATTACGAGTGAGATACAGGGAGAAAAAGGAAAATACAAAAAAAAACCACAAGACAACCAAATAAATGTTTGATATGTTTTCCTACATCAACGGTGTCCCCTAGACAAACAACTTGTTTGCAAATTAATTCTTTGGAAGCGATAATCTCAAAAATAAGCTTCGCTTAGGGCCTGCTGTTTGATCAGTGGTTAAAATAACTAGTTGTTAAAAATCGTAACTAATGGTTAAATCTCAACGAAATGTGTACAATTTTAGATTCCTTTTTAGAATTTTAACTAGTCCAGGTAACTACTGATCAAACAACGAGCCCTTAAGCTTATACCGCAGCGTTAAGTTACGATTATCAGTATTATCGGTCTAATAGTTTTTTAGACACGTTCATATAGGCGACTTATCGTCGGTGATCGCGCAATACAACGTAACAAACCAATTAAATAAAGTGCGAAATACATCTCAGCAAGTAAGCCAGTAAGGTATATTATGCAACTTATTGAATTTGTTAGTTACGCGGTATTGCACGATCACCAACGTTATGTGATAAATTAAAGCGGCAAGTTAAATAATTAAGCACTGTACATCTACATACACAAGCAAATAAAATTTACCCTTTAGTCCCATCTTGTAGCCAGATGTTTGGGAAACTATATGTTTCTTTGCGAAGGTACACTTATTTCAAAGATAGTCTAATTTAAAAATTATTAGCAGGACCTTTTCGACCTCCAACAAGTATTCTTGAATAGGCCTAGCCTTAAGGACTAAAAGTTTTTATAGGCTTTTAACTTATCAGGCCCCTTTATTCCGAGTCTAGCCACCAAAAAAAGGCTACAAGCCTAGTCCTCGGGAACACTAGTGGCTACCAAACCCGGCTACGATATGGGAAAACCGTTCCCTTTTCATATCTGGCTACGGGACGGGAAAATGTATTTCCCAATTTGAAGCTGGCTACCAAACCCGGCTAAGAGATGGGACTAAAGAATTCCCTTTTCGTAGTTAGGTTCCAATTGAGATTATTTTTCCCATGTCGAAGCCTGGTTACGAAATGGGACTAAAGGAAATTTACGCCGCCCTTGCAGAAGCTAAGACCCGTTTCCTAACCCACTGTTTCCCAATTTTACCTTGATGACCTTATTGCCTTATTCATAAACGCTCTATAAACCATTTTTAGTAAAAGTGTGCTTTGTCTCTTTCTGTCATACTCAAATGTCACAATGATGGATAAGGACAAAATATATCTAAAACATATTTTAGGTGTTTTGTGTTTATGAAAGAAATTTGTCAGTGTCGTAGCAGGTGGAAAGAAGTGGCCTCTGAAACAGGTGTGATTTAATGTATGTATGTATGTATGAATGAAGAAATAGGGTTAATCGGTACTGTATTTTCATCAGTAAGCGTATCACTCGATCTAGGCGTTTCATCGCAATTACCTTAAAAGGTCATCCAATACACAGCAAGAGATAAACAGTTTCAGCTGTCAAAAATAAAAATGCAAAAGGAAAATAATGAATCAATCTCATACAGAAACCAACATCCATAAGTACAATTAAATTGTACATTTCACTTTGCAATACGTTGGGTATTCGCCATTTTTGGCCATGTTTTACAGGGTGCTGCCGCAGGCTTTATTATGCCTATGTAACCACAAAACATTTACCGTTTTCTATCATTTAATATACCGTACACTATTGAGTTGCACAGGAAAAATGTACTGTAGAGAAATTAACTATTTTAGGCAATCAATATTTATTTCAACCGAAAAGTTAACCTTAAATTATACAGATTTACTATCCAAACATCTTAAACGTATTTTTTTTAACCTTTTAATGTAGGGCGCAGTAGTGTGATTTCGATATCCCCACTCAGCATTGTGTTGCTACTACTAATTACACAAACAAATGAACCAATTTACCATTATTACTCGATAATCACGCTTTTAAAGATCAAGTTAGGTCTTAGCAATAATTTATACATTTGATATTTACTTTCACTTTACGTTTAAGATTAAATAACTATTAATTATACGTTATTTTAAATAATTGAGGATATTTGAGGTTATGTGTCACACAGTACTCATTTGTTTACATCTTTGGCAATTTCAATTGACACAAACTACCTCTATAACGCTGCAATGCTGGTATTCTGTGAACCCCAGATCGTATGCGACGACATGTAGGTACCGTAAAGGTTCGCAACTTGTAGCATGCTGGCTGCATTTAAATTATACTGGCTGGCTATTACGTCAGTTATATTCAAATGCCTTCGTGAAATTTTTAAGAATGATTCTGTTTGTAAAAATATGAGTCACTTATGGTTAACCGTGTAGATAGTTCCCTGCAGGAAAGTATGTTTATAAAATAGGGACAGTTTAAAATAAAGTCTATATCAGCCATATTATGTTATTTTAAATGTGAGTGAATCAAGAAAAAGGAGAACCGGCCCAGCCTGATCCCCACAGTACCTAACGCAATGAACGTATAGACGCAATGAGTTAAAGAGGATATACAAGCAGTACATTGCAAGATATCTCAAAATATTTTATCTTTTTACTTGATACATCTTGGCAATTTCACTCGTAGAAATCCTTCTTTAGTGAGAACCTTGTTACGAAAATAGCGAGATGTCACTGTCTCATATGTTTACACACATTCACCGTGTCGCAATAATTAGGTCCTTTATTGTTAGGTTCACCCACGCATCGAGACTTTTATGAACCCCTTATTTCCAGCCAGTTTACGCCGTAAATAGAATTGTCTAAATAATTTGTATAATGAGTTCGCAAAAAGACAGCCTGTTTCCAGTCACCCGATTTTAGCCACTCAGTGACGCTGCCTTGATTTAAATTGTAATTCATTCATTCATAATAAACCCGCAGAATTGAGTCCCTGGTTGCATTATAGATATTACAGCACTGCGATAACGGTAGCGTAAACATCCTAAACATTACAATTAGTCATGTCTATTCGATCTATGTCATTATCCTACGTTGCAGAACGCATGCTGCTAATGGCCTGTACAGTCAGCTCCAATCATTCTTGGAAAACGAAAGGAAAATGAATCTAAATACGAATAGGTACCGAGTGCCTTTGAAAACTTTTTTAATGATGCAATGAAACAGTAATACAGGGTAAATTCGACTTAGACTAAACCAATTTTTGAACTTTATTCGACATTGACTATACGATATTTCATATTATTTTGCTACGATATTGCAGCTCAACTACGTTCAATTTCATATTCAATTGGCATTCCAGGCTACTCTTATCTCTTCCAAATAAACGCTCTATAAATACTTTTAAATATAAAAATAAATACTTTTTGGCTTCATTCGGCGTTCGCAACTAAACTTTAAATGTTGCTTGAAGTGGGCCTTTCAGCTTTTAAGAAGCACTTATTACAAGCACTAAGCAATTACGTTCCTTTTAACATTGTCGTGTCCCATGTTCCTGTGATGAGGGAAGTTATATGTTTATTAAATACCTACTTTTAACACGGCAATTATCTAGTTAAGGTTAAAAACTCATTATTTTATTGTAACATTGTGGCATAGTAATAACTGAGTGGCTATTGCCTAACGCACTCGTAATCGTTCTCATTTTGAAAATCGAAGCCTTGTCTGCAAACAATAAGAAAACAATCGTTCCGTTTTGAAGCCGACTGCGATTGCGAATGCGTTAGGCAATAGGCACTTTCTAAATACATATTCTCTTTGCACTACTTTAATTTTAACCAACTTTTGTTTGGCCGAAGGCTAGCTAGTTTGGAGTAGACCCTTACAGGTTCTAAACGCCTGGTAATATAAGGTGACTAAACACCTTGGTCTGAATTATAGTCATATTAGAATAGCTTGGCCAACTGGATTTCTACAAGGAGACTTGTCTACTACCTACCTACTCATACTTTAAAGTTATTGGTTTGTTCATTCTTTATTTGTATCCTATTTTTAATTATAAATAGATACATTAAAAGAATACTTACAGATGTATTAACATCTGTACAAGTTTCAACAACATGTTATCAACGGTTGTTAGTTAATCTAGCAAAGTAGTCTTAATTGAAGCTACAGCAATGCTGCATTAAACAAAACAATACACTGGCGTGCATAAATAACGGAACACTTTGAAAAAAGCCAGCACCATCTGTTATTATTAAACGTGAATATTTTTAAGTGGTCTCCGTAACTTAGCGGTACCTACCGCCAAACGTATTCGCATTGATGTGTTCCGGTTCGGGGATAAGACAGCCGGTGAAATGATTAGCATAACGGCATTCCATCTTAGTCCTCATGGTTGTCAACGCATTAGGATTGCATTGCAGTCTTGTGAATGCGAATGTCTATGGGTCACAGTTTCCACTTACCATCAGATAGCCTGTGTGCTCGTTTGTCTTATCTATGCCATTAAAATAAAAATAAAAACATCAGTATGCAGCATTTATTTATTTTTAATTTACTTACATTCTTGACTGGGTTCTTTTTTTCATTCATGTTTATCGTCTCCATGCCTTTATCTTAATCATTGTGGAGTCGGCGCAGCATATTGTAGTTGATTTTGTGTTGTTATGAAACCACCATAACTTGACCTACACATATTGTTTTAAAACAATAGAAAAATCAGTAGTTCATAATAACGAATTTCTATCTTGTAAAATTCGGTCAAAAAAAACATTTGGGAAACAAAACTTTGGACTTGCTATACGTCACCAGTCAGGGCCGAGATTCTAGGCGACCAAAACCATGTCGACTTTGACGTGATATGGTTTGGTTTTCGACTCGGCCGCCATTACTGTCAAGTAAATAAGAGCTATCAAAACGTTGACAATGCGAAACAGTGGGGTTATTATGACGTATCTCTGCAATTCATTTTACGCTGAGAGAACAGGGGGGTTATTATGACATAGTTATGCAATTCTGTTTACGCTGAGAGAAAAGGACAGGGGGGTTATTATGACATAGCAATGCAGTTCTGTTTACGCTGAGAGAAAAGGACATGGCTATATAACTGCTATAGCTCCGTCCTTTACGCTCACCGTAAAATAAACGGCATAGCCACGTCATAATAACCCCCCAGAACTATATAACTGCCATAGCTCTGTCCCTTACACTCACCGTAAAATGAACTGCATAGTTATGTCATAATAACCCCTCTGGACAGAGTTATGTAACTGCTATAGCTCCGTCCTTTACGATCGCCGTAAAATGAACTGCATATCGATGTCATAATAACCCCCCAGGTCAAAGACGATATGGTTTTTACAGCCTAGAATAGAACCCCAGTTACGATACAGTTTTTAACTCGACCGCCATTACTATCAAGTAAATATGAGCTATCAAAACGGTGACAATACAAAACTGGTCAAAGACGATATAGTTTTTACCGCCAAGAATCTTAGCATATTCTAATTGTTTACGGTCACGGCATACGAATATTCGCCGATAGTTTGGCAGCAGACTATACCCGATCCGGACAACACAATGTCCGCATATCGCAATTATTACCGTCAATCCAATAGACATATCGATGCACATACCGCAATCAAGTCAGCTATCTTGCAATGATGAAGTCGTCCCGTACTGCCAACCGTTTTCCAATATTCCCCATTTTGGACGTGAGCCAGTTAACATTACTTATTCCAGCAAATTCCCGATTAAGCATGCCTTGGCCACCACCTGACTCTAATTTAGCTTTATGTAACGTTTATATTAATATCGGTTTCGTATTAGGTTTTGTTGCTGAGCTTGAGTTTGTTCTGATATTTTATCTCAGAGAAGAACAAAATAGTGTCAAAGATAAATTTGAAATAAAAGATAATCTAGTCAAAAACTAAGCTCTAGTACTAGAGGTACCGGAAAATGTTCCTACTTTGCTCCTCTATGGGTAACTATGCTCCATAGTTACTTTATAAGTACAGTAGATGACAAAGCTGAAAAGAATTGATGTACCTACACATCCAGCCACGAAGTAAATGAAAGCAATATTATCATTTAAAATACAGATTACCTCAATATAACCATTGAGCATAATCACCTGTGGGGGAGCAAAGTAGGAACAGTTTACGGTACTTATAGAACATACTATAATATAGAAATAAGTACCCAAATACATAAAAAATGCTCAGCATTAAATATTTGTACTCATCACAAAGACCTCTGCCCATACTGGGAATCAAACCCCGGACCGTTAGCTTCGTAGGCAGGACCACTACCGACTAGGCTAACCACGTCAACAAAAGCAAGTATACATTCTGTTTGAGCCATCATAGACTTCAAGTTCAATGAATCCCTTTAATTACTTTCTGTGACAAGGTTCGACGGCTTTAAATTTTATGTGGATGACCGCACGACTCGTAGTATGCATACGACTCCAATATGCTGCAGCGTCGTTATAAGCGCATGCGTGGGAACCCGAGCCCTGGCTAATTTCCAACTGGTCCCACTGACGGGTCGAACAATAATTTTACAAAATGCCATCTAAATCAAACGTTTTGGCATACACACTGCGATCACCCAATCGATTATAGACTTTACTACTATTATTATCCTAGTATTATTGTTAAATACTTAGGTACGCGGGTAGAGGTCTAGTGAAACGCTCGCTGGTTGGTAACGCACTGCTTTAATACATCAAAGCTAATACATTAATACCCGTTGCTGGAACGTACCTACACAACTATAGCTACGATGCATATACAACAATTATAATTTGGGAGACCTTTTTTTAACCTCCGACGCAAAAATCAAATATTAAAACAATGTATATGATTGTGTATCTGTGTGTTTATCTGTGGTATCGTAGCTCGCAAACGGAAAGACCGACTCAAACGCGATTTATTTTTAAAAATAAACTTGTATAGTCCAGATGGTTCTTAGATAGGTTTCACAAAACTCAGTTAACCCGTTAAAGATTCATCCGGTATAAAAAAAGAAGTCGGTACTTTATCAGTGTATTTTATCTGTATAGTAGGTACCTAGTTATCGTTCAAGTTTACAATTTACGGCGTCATAACAAACCGTAATTTTTAGACAAAGACCAGTTCATTATACAAGGGTGGATATAAGTACTCATAGTTCAACTTTTATTCTGAAAAATGCCGCCAACTTAAAAAGAACAACGAAAAACTATTTCTAGCGAAACCTAGGAAATACATCGTTCCGTTTTCACTTACAATTTTCTCTCTTGAGCTTTACGCGCGTAGCGATTAGCAGGGTTTTTCCGCTACGAAGCTCGAAAAAATCTGCTACGATCGCGGGCCCGCTACGAGAGTCCTTTGCAGTATATTGACTCGTAGGGAATGGCTTTGATACGTCGCCCACGTTGTTCTGCCCAGACATAAACTGGGAGATATTTTTGATCTAACGGGCTTACTACTCTGTCAATGAGTACCTAAATGACAGATCTTGTTGACGTGTTTGTTAGTTTCGTCTTTACCCCAAAAATACCGACAGGTTCAGAAGTATTAATGATAGTCGAATCTTTTTTATTCAAGCATTTTACTCGTATCCCAAAATTACTTTTGGATATCCTTATTTAAGTAATTATGCGATATTTAAACTATCAAACACTAACTAAATAAATAATTTTATACCAGTAAAACTCAAATAAATATAGCTGACTGAGCAATTAATCTCAGCTGATGCTAAAATTATAATGAAACTCATTTCAACATGTCATTCAGAATGCTCATTATGACGTTTAACCGTTAACCTCATTGTATAATTCCAAGATGTTATTATCAAGCGGAATTAATCCGATCACGGCGGATGCGATTGCTTTATTTGATAATAGAATACCTGAATACCTTTGTCTGAAACGGACCCTATACAGATTAAAATTAAGACGTTGGGTCTTCGGTCTAACAACTTAATGAATAAGAAATACCCCCACTAAAGAGATTGGAGCGACATGAGAGCCATGAGGGTCGGGCACATATTCAATTAGGATTAACTAATCTATGGCGAAGTTCACTTGTTTCATAGAGTGCGTTTAAACCAAGGAAAGTTTATGTTAGTTTATTTAGGGTGTTTACAGCAACAACATAAAGGGCAGTAATGACGGTTTAAATTTTATGATGGTTGACGCTTAGCGCTTTAAGTGTGGTACGGACCGTTACCGCTCCCGCTTGCTGCGCACTTTGTGTTTGTATACAACTCTTTGCTGTGGATATGATAGGGTTAACTTTTGTTAGTAACGGTAATTTAAAGCAATGATTTTTATTTTATGAATACTTCACTAATTTTTAAGCAATTTACCAAGATGGTGATAAAGTAAGATCTTTTGGAAAAAAATTGTCGTGACCCTTTTTAGGGTTCCGTAGTCAAACTAGGAAGTAGGATCTCTTATAGTTTCGCCATGTCCGTCCGTCCGTCCGTCCGTCCGCAACCTAGCTCGGAGATTCTTAGTACTAGAAAGCTGTAATTTGGCATTAATATACATATTAGTCACGCCAACAAAGTGGTAAAATAAAACTTTTTTTTTACTGTTTTCCCCTACACGTAACGCGGGGATGAATGTTTTTCCCCGGCTACACCATAGTGTGGGGTGCCGTTGGATACGCAAACGACATCGTACTTTATTATGTTTACAAATAATACATACACATGCGAAGCATATAATTTACATTAAATCAGTAGACAATCGAAAAGACGAAACATTCCACCTATTTATGGGTAAAAAGTTCTGTTTCTACAGGTTTCATGTGTTTTCGCTGGATACTGGCAAGCTAGCTATAACTGAATGTAAAAACGTTTCAATAGATTCAAAATTAGAATTTATGAACAAAACATTTATTTCATATCTAATTGATTTCTTGGTTTTACTGTTTATTTACAAGTCACTTTCTTCCTTTATGTACTACTGGGGGGGTTATTATGACGTAACAATGCAGTTCAATTTACGCTGAGAGAAAAGGACAGAGCTATATAACTACTATAGCGCTGTCCTTCACGCTCACCTTAAAATGAATTGCAAAGCCATGTCATAATAACCCCGTTCATCGCTAGCTAAAATACCCCTAACGGTACATGTACGGTACGTAATAACCGACCATGTTCGACTTTCTCAATTTCGATGCAACACACACACACACACACACACACAAAACACACATCACACACATACAACATAAACGACTACCAATTTTTCCAATCAATATAATGCGAGTCATTTTACACAGTCGGATTCATAGACAGTGGAATTGGCCGGTCGCCAGAGGCTTCGTGGCCGACGAAATTGTTACCGACAACGGTCAGCGGTGGTATTCTCTTATAGCGCCTGATAATCTGTCTCTTATCTTAACATTTTGTAATGCATAAGCATTCAGAAGAAGAAAATAGGTGGTTCTTGTTTTGAGATTGTTTTTTTAATAGCTTAGCTTACACTTTAGGAAAATGAAAAAGAGAATATGGTTGGAAATATGTTCCTTTTTCTTCTACCTTGTTAAAGATGCATAGCAATCCATGTCGTCTTTGAGATGTAAAATGAAAGGCAGAGCTGTCTATGTCTTCAGTACCAAATCAGTATATACACTCAGGGGCAAAAATAACGGGTCAGAGTGCGTTTTTCATACAAACGAGGCTATTTCGAATCCTTGGTTCCTAGCCAGCGTTTGTTTTGAGTGAGGTTTAATGGTGGATACACCAAGGTTCAATAGAGGAGGTCAAAAGTTCTTAAGATACCTAACTGATCGCACAATCAGTTGACACCACAGCAAGAGAGTTTGAGTCAGCATTTGGATTTCCTTACATTTTATGGTCATTTTAGATGTTTTTTTCAACATGCACAATTCCGGCGTTAGCCGCAGATTCAATCAGTTGGGTGTCCTAGGCACTCTGGACGTCCTGTATTGATGCTCGGGGTATCCATCATCAGATTTCACTACAAGCATCCCCTGGCGAGGAACCAAGGCTTCGAAATAGCCTCGTTTGTATGAAAAACGCACTCTGTCCCGTTATTTTTGCCCCTGAGTGTAGATTGATAAAAAAGATAAAAGATAAAATATAAAAGACATTTATTCAGTAAGTAGGCCGTACGGGCACTTTTACACGTCAAGAATCTATCAGCGCTTCCCAAGAGGAGACACTGCTGAGAAGAAACGCCGCAAGAAACTCAGCAGTCAGTAATTTTTTAAACATATTACAATGGTACTACTTAATCTAGCATTATATAAAGCAATAAATATTAAATTCAATATACCTATGCCAAAAATCTTACGTGAGAGATAAAGGAAGGATTGAGTATTAGAACTCTGTTAGGAGTAAAAAAATACAATATAAAACAGTACCTACATAAGTAATTCGTCTCTATACTTACGTTGTAGACACGATGACTGATGCCCGATTTCAGCTGCGAGTGAAGCGTGCCCCGTACGGCTTTTGTTTAGCTTACAACGGTGCCTTCAAGTGTTTCCACCTCGAGCAACTCTTGAAGAGACACCGTTGTAAGCCAAACGGAGACGGTACGGGGCCCGTCCCGCTCGCAGTGCAACGCGGGCATAAACAGCGCAGTCGTCCAAATAAACGAGTAGTAAAATCGCTCGTATGGTTTTGTTATGAGACACGAAGCAAATCCTATGGATACGTTTTCTCTAACATAACTACCTGTAGAACTAGACAAGGAATCACCCACACACATTACATACAACACACGACTGCTTAGACTTTAAAATATTTAGCGATTTGTGCAATCGTCTATTTTATGATTACGACGAGACCACCAGAAGACAGAGAAGTAAATGTTTGCCCTACTTCGTCAGAAGGAGGGTTATGTTTTTCAAGTGTCTTGTACTGCAAAACCAGGCTTGATGGACTTAAGCGTATGAGGTGTCGTTAGATTCATCTCTGGTGTGTGGTATTTTAATCAAGCTAGGCTAGTTTTTAAACTTGTAACCTCTCATAGGTTTCCGAATCGCGTCTTAATGTAAGGGGTTATGATTGCTGTTTGAGATGGCCGTATTGAAAACTGTTAATACTTACCAATTCCCAATCAGTGGGGTTATTATGACCTATCTGTGCCATTCATTTTACGCTGAGAGAAAAGGACAGAGTTATGTAACTGCCATAGCTCCGTCCTTTACGCTGACCGTAAAATGAACTGCATAGCTATGTCATAATAACCCCATGACCTATCTGTGCCATTCATTTTACGCTGAGAGAAAAGGACAGAGTTATGTAACTGCCATAGCTCTATCCTTTACGCTCACCGTAAAATGAACTGCTTAGCTATGTCATAATAACCTCCCAAACAAAAGAGATAACTGTCTTCTTTAAAGTGTCTAGAATCTGTCAGGTCTTGACATTTCAGTATACGATCAAATCGACAGACCCAGGTCGCCTTTACTACTTACGGTAATAACACCAGTGGACGGGGACGGCGGAGCGGCCATGCCCGACACGTGTGCGACTTGATTGAAACATACGGCTCTCATTGTGGTCGGGAACTTTTTTCCGTTTATTTCATGTGGCTGTACTGTACTGGCCTTTGCGTGGGTCACGCGGCCTTTTCATAACCAAAACGTAGATTATTAAGGTCCGCAATATTGTTTATCGCTATTTCTTACGCTACATAACATTTTGGGATAAAAACAAAAAAAACTTAAGTGCATGAGTATGAATACGTTGGACTAGTTTAATTCTTTTTGGTTTAGTCTGCGTACAGTTTGTTGGTAGATATTCTATGATAAAAGGTATCATGTAAAGTCACGGTAAAATAATGTTCGTCAATTTTCGACTCTATTTCAACGCTCTTAAGTGACGATCCTTTTCTCACCCTTAGTATATATACATAACTCACCGATTACCCAATTTGCATAAGTAGTTAAATATCAGGACAGGACCATCTTACACAAATTGACCGAGTCGCAAACTCAACTAAATATATCGTTTATCTCTCAATTCTCTCACGTAACAAAATAAGGTCCGTAGATGAAGACTACATGAAACTGGGCCAACTTAACTTCTTTCCAACAGTACTTTACAAATACACAATTAAAGAAAATAAGTTTTCCTTGGGAATAGTTAACATAACTTAGTGTTACGGACATGTGTCGCCGCGCCGCTCGCGCACGACCGCTCTACAGTACCCATACCATGAGTCACAATTACCGTACTCGCTACGCTAGAGAGTCGAATGCTCTGTCCCTCGCAGACCTCGCAGTATTTTTATCGCGTGCGAGGGACAGAGCATTCAACTCGCTAGCGGGTACAGTAATTGTAACTCATGGTAAGGGTCACTGGTCACTGGTTCAAAGACTTCTATCCACATCTACTTAAATTCTGTGGAAGATGCACTAAGTGTGTTTTCCAATCCACAGCTCTAGGGAATTGTGTTTCGTAGGGTTGTACTTTCGAATTCTATCCTTGGTGTATTTGAGACAAGAGAAACTATATATTTTCTGAGTAAATTCGTCGAATTGGTCGCCACTTTCCGTTGTTTGAGTCATTGGTAATAATAATGAAGTAAACCCTTTTGAATCATTATAAATTAACAATAAATACTTTTAAATCATTTCCTAATATGAATACCTAACACTATTTACCTACCTTTCATTCATAAGTATAAATGGCCTAACCGAATAAAAGATGTATTGATATAAAATATTTCCGATCATCCCGGCCCACTGACATCTTTATTGATATAACAAGTTATCGGCGTAATCAATTGCCTTTAATTACACAACTAATATTGAAATTGTGTCGCAGAGCAACAGCCTCCTAATAATTAAGATCTCCATTGAGATGTGGTAATATATTAATAGAGCATGGGCGAATAGATTTGGTCCCTCGATGTAAACGTTGTTGAACATTGTAGAAATAAACGTTAGGTCTTGTTAAAAACAGAATTATTTCAGCTATGGGTGTTCAAAGGCTGTTTTAATTAATTGGGCTTGGAACGATCACATTCAACGGGTTATTCTCAAACATTATCAAACGGTTTTTGTACATAGGTAGAAATTCTGACATCGTTTAATATGATTTTACCGGCTTACGGCATTTTCCAATTTCCAATGTTTCTCTTTAGACCTAAATACTTGACAATACTAATATTTGGTTTACAACCAATTTAGAAAACATGTCACTATTAATATGTTTAACTTACTTAATTAGTAAGGATTTCGTATCTTTTTTTTGGTCTCAAAGACATGAAGATGCCTAATGACTAAACAATACTGTTTATACTGTAGATAAGATTAAATATTGAAACCAGTTAGAGTGTAACTTGTCAACACCCTTGTAAAAAATAAACAAAAATGTGTGTTAATCTGAAGTAACTAAACATTATATCTATTTTATCTTTTATACACTGCAAAGGGCGCCTGCGGTGGGGCTCAAGCTCAACCTCAATCTCGCAGCTGCAAATTTAAACCTAGTGTATGTAGAGCAGACTGGTTGATAAACTGGTCGAGTTACATATCCGCTGACGCCTCTAAGATGTCCTTAACGCCTTCCAAACGTGCCGACGGTAAAATATCGGCTACAAAACTGTCACCGATGGCTACTGATCCATTTTGACGCAGTCCGAACTTTATTCTACATTAATGACGGCCATATCTCACCGACCCTACGAATGGACCTTCGTATTTGTCATATAGATTACCTACTTTTTACTTGAGGGAACGCTCGTAATGTGACGTGGAATTTATTATCATATTCGTTTGTCTTTTATCATGTACTATCGTATTATATTTTGTGGGCCGTTGTCCTTGTGGTGTGATGTGTAGGACTGTTTGTTTGCCAAATATAAAAATTATGAAGTGGTGGCAACAGGATCTCGGTTAACGTTCTCAACTTATTCCTCTGTTCTTACGGACCACTAATGCGTAGTAGAAGTATCTACCTAGGGCGACATATCATGGACCCACAAGAGATACAACTCCTCACTGCCCAAAGCATCTGGAAATTCCTGGACGCAACGGGCCTTTGCGGTGAACTCTAAACAAAGAGCTGTCACAAAAACGCTGGGCTCAAAAAACTCTCATGACTAAGTTATGCCGATTCATAATAAAAATAAAACAGGCCACATGGGATCTGCGAGCTATCTCAAGACCGCAATCCTAACACTAAGGAATCGAGTATCATACAAATAAAAAAAGATTAAAACATACAGATGAACCTCTCTTTTGAGGTCAGTAGATAAATTCTTAAAATCGCCCTTGCTCTTGCATAAAATGAAAAAAGCGTGAACAGACAAAACGACAAAAAATATACTTCCAAACCGCCTCCATTAAAATGACCTAAAACAGATTTGGTCGAACTCGGAAAGTAAATTCGCGTTGCTGTTTGTTACCCGAACGAGCGATTTCAAATATATTTTGAATATTTAATACTGGAAAGTGAACGTTGTAAAATAAAACCTATTTGGAAGAGTTTAAGGAGTGTTTGAGGTTGTTTTTATTCTGATGTAGGAAAAATGGAAGGTATACGCCTGACGCCATGAAAAATTTATCCTCAATGATAGGGAGGTTAACGAGGTGTAGGTGTTCCTCGTTTAACCTGCCATAAACTGTGCTAATGTGACGCGCGCTCCGAGGCTATAGACTCCTCGAAATCACCCAAATTACGGAATAAACACGTAAATGGTGTAGAAGAGGCTAATTCTATAGGTTTATAATGGGTACGTATCATAATATATAAAGTTCAAAATAAATAATGGGTCATAATACATAATGATCATAATATAAAATGGATTTATTTCTGAAACCGTATACTTTTCAGGATTGTTATGAAACAAACCTAACCTAACCTAATGAGTTCTATACGATGGGCTTTTAAAAAATCCTGAAATATTTACGGATTCAGAAATAAAACCGTTATGTATTATGACCATTATGTATTATGACCCATTATGTACTTTATATATTATGATACGTACCCGTTTATAGTTTAGTCTGTAGCTATACAAGGAGGATTTATATAATTAATCGTATGGCATATTTACATAAACATTCAAATTAAAACGTTTATTTCGCCTTGACGTTTGTCACTCTTTAGCACCACCCAGGGGACACGTGCAGGGTGGTGGTAGGTACTTCCTGCGGACGCGAGTAACAGTTGCCCTCTGTTGTCTGTTGTGTCTGTGAAAGGACGATAAGAGCGACCTCAATGCGACTAACAGATTATTGTGATCAGATAAACTTCAAAAACTTCTTATAGAACACACGTGACTTCTTTCACGTAGATTTCGATTACCGTTACTCCCTCGGGAACTTAAAAAAATTCTGCAACAAAAAGTAGTCTATGTGTTAAATCCAGGGTATTTCTCGCTGCAACTGCAGGTTATCCAGGCATTGCAGCGTGAAGAAGTAATAAACACACACAAAGTTTTGCATTTATAATATTAGGATTAGTAGGATACTAGGATTATCGAGTACAGTACTGCGCCGAGCATACGCCGGATGTACAGTGGCGCCCTCACTACTTTTATTGTGTTTTACAATAAACTAAAGTATTTTCTTGAAATTGGTCGGTAGGTTTTTGTACTACAAATAAAAACACAACTTAAAGGGTATATCACATAGTTTAATAACAATTCACCTTCCAGTTATCAACTTAACGGAAAAAAGTGGCCACCTTTTCCCGTTAAGCTGACTACTCAAAGGGTAATTGTTATCAAAGTTTGTTACGTATCCCATAAATTGTGTTTTTACTTGCGCTACAAAAACGTATCGTCTGATTGCAAGGAAATTCTTTGGTTAATTAGAAATCACAATAAAAGTAATGAGGGCGCCACTGGACGCTCGACGTTTGCTCGGTGCAGTCTTAATCGGAAGCCTTCCAAACAAACAAAAAATATTGTCAGTTGCGAGAAGAAGCTGGCAATAGCTACTATAAGTATTTATTCCTCCGTTTTAGTTGTATAAACTACTAACTAGGTACCTTGTGATGTGATATTTATACATCTATCATCTGGCTAAAGCCACGCCGGAAGAGGTTCTCATAGCAGCAAGCGCCTCGCTAGGTTTGATGACATAAATTCTCGCCTGGCTACACCGCACGGTTAGTGTTACACTTGGATCCTCGATAGTGGTACAGTCACCAGCATTAATACATTATCCTAGAGTCTTTATTACTAGAGGTATAAGAGCGTGTCAGATATTTTTAAGCGCAATGATGGATCATATTTTATTGCTGGTGACTGTACCAAACGTTTTAAACCAGCCTATATAAGTATACGTAATAATTATAAGCGAGTCTCCTTCTGTGTGGCCTTTGCAGACCTTCATAACGTAATGAAAATATCGTTATCATAACGCTAATTTGTTAGTGCTTACAACGTCGTTTAACCTCGTAAAGCCCAACCTCCTACAAGTAGGTCTTTGTCAAAGTGACTTTTGACTTTTGTTGACTGACACAAGATTATTTTTCGAACTAACGAAATTTGACGTGGGCCTTACGAGGTTAAATATATCGATATTTTTTGATAACTTCTGCTACATCACAAGTATCACAACGAAAACAAAATCGTAACAAAACCAGGGTAGCGTTATAATGGAAGCTACGTTTATGTAATACATGAAAAATCAAAGCCCCCTGAAGTACTTTCAGCATTGATAGTAATAAAGTAAAGACCGAGTAAGACAATGGCGGACCATGTTTAGTGCAAGGATCCGTCGCCGTTACTTGGCGAAACTATAAAGGTTTAGTTCTACTTCACAACCCTAAAAATTGATCTTAACATAGCCTCGCAATAAGAGCTAACGAACCCAATGAAATATTTAGGGTGTCCCACGGAATCCCTAATAACGTTCGTCCTAACGCGTCGTTTGTCCGAATTATTGTTTAATTTGTCATAAACTGGTATTTTACTGACTTAGATAACTTTTGAAGTTTCCCAAAAATAACTACGGTTAAGTTAGAGTTCCATTACAACACAAAAAAAACAGAAGGAAATTATTTAGATAAACAAAAATTCGGACAAACGATGCATTAGGACAAATAACGATTAGGGATTCCAATATCGACCCGAAAATAGAATCATTAAACGCGTCGCAACACGCCCTTCGATCTTATCCAAATTGGTTGTCGCTAAACGTTACTTTAATAATGAAAGACGTATAATTAATTCAAGTTCGATCAACATTTAATTCACGGTTTTGCAATTCAGAGCAATTGTTTATGATACTTATTGAATTTGACTGTGCGTGAAGAAGCGAGGCCTCTTATCGAGTAAGAAGGCTTATCTTAGAATTAATAAAACGTTTTGCATTCTTCGTTCATCCGTTTGTCTACAATGTGGTCTGCAAAGCCTGCGATCTTAAAAAATGCACTACCCACAAAGTCAAGGTATCGTTGAAAAAGTGGATTGCCACACTCTCATATAAGGAAACGGAGGACATTCTGCGCGTCTATACGTAGGGGCTTCTCAAACAAGTACATAACCGGTATTTCTTCAAGCTCGCACACACACGCACACACACACACACACACACACACACACACACACACACACACACACACACACACACACAGTTGTTAATAAAACCTTTAATTTATATTACATTCTTTAAAAAAAATTGTTAAAATTGTATTCATTAAGTACTTTGTTTTATATCGCTTTACATGTCCGTGTGAACTCTTTTGTGATTGTGATTTCTCTGTGTAAAGTCAACCGACTCCATGGGTTTCAAGGTACAGGCTCAGCCTAGTTTGAAATCCACCGGATACTGCTTTATTTGTAACTATGTGAATTGTGAAAATAAATTATTATTATTATTATTATATTATTATTAATTATATTAATGTATATGTTTTTGTAATATCGTTTTAATCCACATGCAAAACAGAAACGTTAAGACGCTGTTAGGGCTCTAATCTACTCGGTAAATTTACGGACCTAAACACAATACGGACGTAAACTCGTCTAATCATGAGTGAAGCATGCAAAATGGCCGTCCGTTTTTGTGTGTGCGTGCTTTGATAGTTGCCATATTAATCGTCAATTTGCCCATTTCGAAGCCCTTAAAAAAGCTATCGAGAAGTTTCTAACACCACCTGTCTCCATCATCATAACAGATCGATAGTACCATATTATTGAATTGTCATCGCAATTACGGAAGTACCTATGCAAATTTCAAAACAATCTATCAAATTAAAAGTATGGTCATAATGGTTCAAGTAAAATATGCTTGAAGTCGTCAATGTCATTAGAGATGTCAAGTCATTTATAACTTTTACTCAGCCTTATTGTCGTAGAATGTCAGATTGACTTTCTACCTAAAGTGGGTACCAAATTAAATCTCGTGACTGTACCTAAGCCATAACAGATTTCTAAAATTTGACAACTGTTAGTTTCTTACATTGTTTGTGACGTATAACTAGCGGTGTTATATTTTACTACAGATTTCCCCACTTACGGAAATTTTCCCGTAAAAAAACTGCCAACACTGTTGTCATTTTTGTTTGAAAGTAAATAAAACAGATTTATGCAAAATTAACTAGTTAAATTTAGTTATTAGTAGACATTCAAAAAGTATTTAGAAGAATTAACTTAACTTACCCACATTAAATACCCAAGTTTTCTAATACACACAGTCATTGCATTTTAACTATGTTGATACCTAATTACTTACCTACCTACTAGGCCAACGCGTCGTCAAACATATATTACATACATACTCACGCCTTTGTTCCCAGAGTGGTGTAGGCAGAGCTACATAATGTACTACAACTCTACAAGATTGTTAATGATTCGGTACTATATTTTTCACAAGGCTAAGATGTTTAACAAGTCAAAAACAACACAGTTTTCCCTAGTAGAATAGATTTTCTGCCTTTAGCCCTTTACACACGAAATATGTGACTCGCAATACATTCTCAAGTCCGTAAAATTTAGATTAAGGCTTTAAAAGAGAGAAAAAGGAAGGGATAGCTGAATGAGCCATTCCACACGATCGCTGAACTGCTAATGGGGAGGCGCACTCTCGCTTTTATTGGGACCCTTGCAACTCGTAAAAGATGATAGTTTTCAGTTTATTGGCGTAGTTAAGCTTTATGTGGACACGCCGTTTTTAGAGATCGGTCGGGGTAATATGTTAAAAAAAGTGACAGTATTATATTGTAGTTGTATTTTATTATGATTAATTAAGATTTATGAGCAGTAAATATTACCGGCCTACTAAAAAATAAATAATAACAGTTTGCGATAGTAGCGAAAATAAAGTCTGCGGTTTTAACTCTCTTAAGAACCTGACGTCTTTTGTTTATTTTCTTCCGTATCTAAACTTAAAAAGTAACCCTTATATTTAGCAGTGAGATTTCGGTGTCTGTTGTCTTTAAGTCTCGGGGTGACATTCAAATTCAGTACAGTAGCTCAGGGATACAACATTACAAAAAAGGAATTTTAATTTTTACAATATATAAATAAATTTTTTAGGGTTCTTAACACTGCATTCTAACCTATACACATTACGAACTGCTTTAAAGTATTGAATGTTCAGTATTTTAGAAGTTCCGTTGTTGAGAATCATTATTTATTAGTGCTATCATAAATTGCCAAGGCGAACCTGAAACTGAATTGAAAAAGGGTACAAAAATACCTACGTGTTTTTTAAAGTTATCAAGTATTTACTACACATGCTACGCTTTATAAAATGCAACTTATGCAGGACAAATGCTTTATAAATCACACACAAAGCACATCCCCTAAAAAGGTTCCCGGGTGATTCATCACCGTGACAAATACGCGATGAATCAATTCGCGAGTTCAAAGGATTACTTAACGCTGTAAAGTACTTCAGGCGGATCCCAGATCTATCATTCTTTGTCCTCATGCGCCGATACTAGGGGTTATTCCGACTAGTTATCACCCAACGTTTTTATGTTGCCACTTTGATCTTTACTCCACTGTAATAAGCCAGCGTGTGCGGGTAACAGATGGGAATACCCCCATACTCGGGCGGTCCGCTGTCGCTGGGAATGGAGCTTCCTCTCGGGTGTTAGGACAGAGTTTTGTATTTAAGGGTACGTTTTTATAAGCCTTTTAAATGTTTAAATTTTTTAAAAATACTTTTCATTGCCAGTTATGTTTTATAATACTACTAGCGGACTCCCGCGACTTCGTACGCGTGGAATTAGTCTTCCGTCACTCCCCCTAATTTAAATAAATAATAAATAAATAAATATCAGGGGACAATGTCACACCAATTGACCTAGTCCCAAACTAAGACAACTACTAGACAACGATATAAATACTTATATAGAGAAATATATACTTAAAAATATATAGATAACATCCATGACTCAGGAACAAATACTCGCGCTCATCACACAAATATCTGCCCTTACCGGGATTTGAACCCAGGGTCACTACCAACTAGGCCAGCACGTTGTCAAAATTTAACCTCTTAGGAGATGAATTTCCAAAAATCCTTTCTTAGTGCACCCTTCGGCCTCATGAGGAACCTACGTGCCAAATTTCGAATCTCTAGACCCCGCGGTTTGGGCTGTGCGTTGATATATACATAACTTGTTCAACATTTTGAATGCCTTACGTCGAATACAAAATATCATTCATGCGTCAAACATGTTTGCCAATGCTATACAAATCAAATTACACTTTATTGATACGAAACAAATGACGGCTGTGGCAGTCTTGCCGTCAGTGGCACGACATTCAGTAGTCGGTCAGGGCCATCAATGGCGTTTAAAAGATTAAAAGATGCGCTGAACTGAACGCGTGCTAGACTTAGATGAATGGTCATGGTTTATTATTTTGTTTCAGTACTATTTACGACGTGGTTAGCCTTATAATTCCCAGTGACAAATTCACCTGCAGAACTTCCTTCCCCCTTCGCTGCAAGATTACTCTTGCGCAATCCTTTCTTCCTCTTCTTGACTACGGCGAAATTATAATCTCGACGCAACCGAGGAGCTGCTAGATAAACTGGAGCGCCTACAGATCGTATGCATTCGGTTTATATTCGGCTTGCGAAAATTTGATCACGTGTTCGAATTCCGCTCCCAGCTCAATCGTTGCCCATTAGATTTCGTAGAAACATTCATATCCTGTCGTTGCTTTTTAACGTTATTTTCTATCCTCATTCCCCTCCTTACCTTTCTGAACGGTTCAGTTTTATGCAACTAGTTTCCAGCATCGATTACGGTCGAGTGCCAACCGAATTCCCTTGTTTTTCCTTCTAACAAATCTAAGATTTATTCTTAATCATTTTCAGAGCACTCTGTGCGTTTGTGGAATCTGCTCTTAGTTGATATGAGGCAGTCCAAATCTGTTGCATCGCTTAAATCAAGACTGAAAAAGAATTGGTCTAACTCTTGTCCTTGAACGAAGACTATATTTATTATGTCCTTTCATCTTTGTCTATTCATATACAGGATGAAATCTAAGTCGTGAATCGAATGATCACCTCTGTGTTCTACCCACGAATATGAACCACTTTCACTATGGAACCTAACCTGAAATCAAGAAAAAAAAACAGCTGCTTCATATATGCATGGTCGAGTAGTATTGAACTTTTCTATGAAACAGCTGATATTTTTTTCATGATTTCAGAGTTGGTCCCATAGTGAAAGTTGTTTATATTCGGGGGTGGAACACAGAGGTGATCGTTTGATTCATGGGTTAGATTACACCCTGTATAATTATATAAATACATGCATAAACTCACGCCTTCATTCCCAAAGTAGGGTACGCAGAGCTACAGAATGACCAAAACTTGTTAATAGTACCTATTATAAGCCTTTATTCTTAGTTTAGTTTAGTTTAGTTTATTTATTCATCAATGTAATATTACAATATTAGTAGCATTGCATGTCAAAAAATACGAAATTACATTGAGATCGTCAAACATAAATACTAATAATCAAAGAATACAAAAAAAAACAATAATTATAACAACAACAATTACACATCTTACTCTTTTACTTCTTACTATTATCATTTTTTTTTTTTTTTTTTTTATTAAAATCTCAGTTATAACAAAAAACTTAATATCTAATTACAAGCTTCGCCAAACTGCGAAGCAGTTTGTTGGCGAATAGATTTTGCACACTTTTCCTTAACCTATGTGACCGTTTATAAGAATAAAATAAAAAAAAACAAAACAAAAACAAAAGGAACGCTAAAAGGTTGATAAAGTCCAACAATAAGGACGTAGTTTGATTGTGACGTCACAAGTCAGTAATCCATATACATTCCATAGTAACGGGGCGTTTTTGAAGTTTCACACAAAGAAACTGATTTGACTTAGACCTGTAGATAGGGTACTAAGTAGTGTCTTTTTAACTAGTTTTTTAAACATTTGCCTCGTCTTACAATTTTTATCTGAGGGTATATCAGTATTGAACATTCTCGGTATTAAATAGTGTCGGGTTCTTTGGCCGTAGTAATTACATGCAGTCGGCTCGACATACTTCTTACGTGCTATTGTTCTTAATGATCGTGTATAAATTTTAGGTATTTTAAATTTGCAAGATTGGTATTCATTGATTCCTAGTAAGTATTTAAATTTCAGATGCACAGGCAATATATTATAGTCTTGGAAAAACTTATTATAGTGTTTATTACATTTCTCTTTGGTTTGCCTATCTATTAACGCTTTGATTAAGGTTAAGAATCTTATCTAAATGTGTTTTGAATGTGCGACCGTATGCCACCAACCCATAGCTCAAAACAGAGTCCGCTAGGGCGTGATACAAGGTTAGCAATATTGCCTTGTTAGTTATTGGCTTTAAGTTTTTAAATTTACAAAGTATAGCCCTAAGCTTATTACTGACTGATTCCACATGCGGTTTCCAATTGAAGTTACAATCTATGATCAAGCCAAGGTATTTAAAGTTATTTACAAATTCCAGTGCAGCACAGTTACATGAGACAAAGTTATTATGTAGGCATTCATATGTGTGCCCAACTATCTTGAGGTCCCGTCCCGTGGGCCAAGATTATCAAGCGAGGTAAATTGCGTCCGAAACTAAGCTTCGTGGAACCGTATTGTTCACTCAAAGCATATTGATTTACGTAGAAAGTAGCACTCAATAACCCCTCTATCTAAAACGGGAGTTCCAATGAGCCGAAGTTAGCTATCTATTGCAAAACTTTCGCGTAAAATTACATCTTTCGCGTCGATATTAAATTTCTGTTGTCTCTGGAAATTTATGACGGCATCTTTGGGAGCTTATTAACAACTCGTAACAGATTGCTTTCGCAATTTATGATATTATACCTACCTCCGCTCTCGCAGCCTTCTGTTTCAGTTTTATGCCATCAAATAACATCATCATACTTTTAATTAGTACCTACTCAAAGTAAATGATTACATTCATTTAGTTTGGAGAGATTTTGTAATATTTTTAAGTCATAATATCTTGTCGTGTAGTTCATTCCCGGTCCTCGCTTTTTTATTGTAACATGTGTTTGTGAGAATTGTTCATGGGGTCAAATTTTTTCATTATGATTGTACTACTCTACCCTTATACTTAATGGTTAAACAAACTTACCTGAAGTGAAGTTTGACCGTAATTATACGAGACGTTACATCCGAAGAGATTTAATATTCACTAGGTAGTACACTTTTGTATGTACTAGGCATCGAGCACAATTTTTAGATAACACCAAATAAAAATAAAAAAGTCAATTGAGTTCCTCGTTCCTTCCGCCGCCGCGCCCTCTGCCGACGCGCGCGTTCGTCTTCATTACTTTAGAGACTAGCGTCCCTATACTCTGCAAAACTTTGGGATTAATGGTAAATGTGGTGAGTAATAACCACAAAATATGTAGTTGTGACTCATATATTCATATATTGTGTTGTGTGGGTGGTAGGACCTTGTGCAGGGTCCGTCCGGATCGCTACCACCATCTTATCCATTAACCTACCGCCAAACAGCAATGTTCGCATTGTTGTGTTCCGGTTTGGGGATAAGACAGCCGGTGAAATGACTAGCATAGAGGCATTCAATCTTAGCCTCAGGGTTGGCAACGCATTTGCAGTCTTAGGATTGCATTGCAGTCTTGTGATTGCGAATGTCTATGGGTCACAGTTTCCACTTACCATCAGGTGGCCTGTGTGCTCGTTTGTCTACTCGATGCCATAAAAAAAAAAAAAAAAAAAAAAAAAGTCACATGCATATTAAAGTAGGGCTGGGTGGGACTCTAAATCTCTTCGGATGTAACGTCTCGTATAATTACGGTCAAACTTCACTTCAGGTAAGTTTGTTTAACCATTAATTATACTATCGACGTTACATCCTCGAGATTTAATATTCACTAGGTAGATGTTTAGCGCCTTTTTTGCAGAGTCCAATTAGAGTAAAACAGTAGTTACTATGGTAATCATCATATATTCTGATTAGATGACATTAACTTCAACTTAGGTAATAAATCTCTAAATTATAGTCAGCCTCAGCAAGAAATTAATCACACATTATAAACTGCCTCAGCGAAGGCATTATCGGCACTATCGTCAATTATTAGCGGCCTATTATAAAATTTAGAAAACACTAAAGAGTTTCCAGACCAGCCTGCGGTTTTCTTTATTGCTTCAACTGAGAGTCCTTTACGCTTGGCCGCTGAAGTAGCGGCGTGTCTAGTGCTGTGTGCACTGAACGCGGCTGTATCTATCCCACTGGCAGCCAACGTCTGCTTGATCCAGCGGCTGATTGTACTGCAGCTAGCATTATGTATTGGCTTTTTATTTGTTAAAAAAAGCCGTTCTGTATTTGCATTACTCCTAAAGTTTTGTGTCCTATCAATGTATGCCGATAATGTCTTTGCGGGACAGATCTCTACCTTATTTGGAAAATAAGGTATAACAAGGCATGGCATTGGCCGCCCAGGGGCGGATGTTTTTGTTAGACCATCAATAATGATTTTAATATTGGTTTCATTAACTTGTATATTAGAGGGCCTAATCAAAGATAACGTCTGTACTCGTTGTCCAGTTGACAATGCGAGCAGAGTCACCGTTTTAGAAGTTAATTGTTCTAAACTTAAATTATCATTTGGATATAAGGTAGATAAGTGATCTAAAACTACGTTTGGGTCCCAGGTCGCCTGATATTTTGGAAAACAAGGTTTAATTTTATAGACTCCTTTTAAAAACCTGGAGACCAGTTTGTCCTCACAAAATGGTTTCCCCAATATTAAAGACAGAGCTGATCGACAAGAATTTAAAGTTGAATAACTAGCCCCACGTTGGTACTGCTCCGTCAAGAAATTTAATACAAGGGGCGTGGTCACTGAGAAGCAGTCTAACTTATTATATTTACAATACAGCCACCACTTAGCATACACACAATTATATTGTTTGAGTGAATTTGCAGCCAGGGATGATATCATTACGTCTATGGTTTGTGGCATTAGCGACTGCCTGGAAAATGCTTCCCTGATAATAACATCGCCACCAGGGTAAGTTTCCTCCAGAGTGGGTGGTATGTCCTGAAAGGGGATAGGAGCAATTCAATGTTGGGTTGCAAGTAAATAGGTTCTGAGCACGACAGTGCAGACAATAGTGGAAACCAAGGCTGGCTAGGCCAATAAGGTATGACCATAATACCAGTTGCTTTATCCACAGTTATTTTATTAAGGCATCTTAGTATCAGGGAAAAAGGCGGAAACGCGTAAAAGAAAAATTTACTCCAGTCAACTGTGAATGCATCAATATTGAAAGCATGCGGATCTGGGAGCCATGAAATATACCTCCGGCATTTAGAGTTAATTCTAGTGGCAAACATATCGATATCAGGTAACCCGAACCTGTCAGTTATTTGACTGTAAGCATTATATGATAATTCCCACTCAGTATCAATATTGGTTCGTCTTGACTCCCGATCGGCCTCCTTATTTTCCTCGGATTTTATATAAGATGCAAAAATGAACAATTTGCGGTCTTCACACCACTGCCAGATTTCGCGAGTAATGTCATTAAGGTGCACGTATTGCACCCCACCCATTCGATTGATGTACGAAATGGCAGTCGTGTTGTCGATTCTAAGCAAAATTTCTTTATTCCGCAAATCACTGGCGAAGCACTTTAGCCCTATGAAAGCGGCCTTCAGTTCTAAAAAATTTATGTGCCTTTCTCTTTCAACTACGTTCCAGAAACCATGTGACCGTTTACCATTACAATATATACCCCAGCCAGTAAGGGATGCATCTGAAAAAATTTCCAACGAATATTGGCACGATCGAATTGGATTCTTAATGATCATGATGTTTTCTGACCACCATTTAAGGTCTGGAAGTACTTTATCACTCAAGATCATTTGACTGTCGTAATCATCCCCGGAATCCCTTAAAGCAAGAAATTTCTCCCTCTCTAAACGTTTGGTATACAACCAACCATACGAAACAGCCAGACAAGCAGAGGTAAGTAAGCCGAGATATGTAGCAAATTCTCTGATTGTCATTGACTTTCGATTGGAGATATTGTTGGATTGGTCGTAAATATTTTTTCGTTTTTTATAAGGCAATTCTAGGCTCATGTCGCGAGAGTTTAACTCGAACCCCAGAAACGTGCAAATCTGACTCGGAAGTAGTTTACTTTTTCTACTATTTATTACAAAACCTAGTTTGTCCAACAGAGAAATGGTTTCTGTGACGCAGTTGTGGCATTCGGTATAAGTACGGCCTATACATAGTATATCATCGAGGTAAATTACTAGCAGTAAGCCTTTACTTCTCAGATGGGTAATAACCGGTTTCATGAGTTTAGTAAAGACATACGGTGCTGAGCAGAGGCCAAAAGGGAGACATGTAAATTCATAGGTAGCATCAAATTTGAACCTTAAAAAAATTCTGTTTGATTTATAGATCGGAATTAAAAAGTATGCGTCTTTGAGGTCAATCGTAGCTAAATAGCCGTATTTAGGGACTAGTTTAGTAGCGGTACGAATGTCCTCCATCTTAAAGTGATGCTGATCAATAAAAATATTTCGCTTTTTAAGATTTAGTATAAATCTAAGAGTACCGTCACTTTTAGGAGTAAGAAATATTTTTGAAATAAATTGGTCAGGAGACTCTTTACATTTCACAATAGCTCCACAATCCAGAAGCTTTACAATGGCAATCTTAAGATTTGTATATTCTGTTGGGGAGAAAACAGGGTTAATAGGTTCTATTTCTTGAACAACTGTGCAATTAAAGGGAATTTTGTATCCCGTTACATATTCTATAACAACCGGGTCATTTGTAATATGCCGCCATTGGTTGACGTAAAACTGGAGTCTACCTGCGTGAGATCGTACCTCTAGGGCTGTTTGCGTGGCAGCCGGCTGTCCCTCTTGAACGATGACGGCTGAAACCTCTCCGATGTCGTTCGCCGAGGGTGCTGTGGAGGCCCTCGTGTCTTGTACCCACCCGGCTTGTTCGCTCGTGGAGCTTGATGCCTGGGTGGGGCCTTCCAGTTTCCCTGACGTGGTGTATATTTCTTATTCGTAGGCGCGACGGGTGCAGCAGTATAAGACCTTTTGATTTGAAGTCCTGACTTCTCTGCTGTCTTTGAAGCTTTGATTTTTTCTCCGAGGTTCTCTCCGAAAAGATAAGAGTCTCTATTTACTTCTTGGATCATATTTGAAAACTTTTTGTCCAAACTTGGTAGAATAATCTTCCTTCTGGTGCTGGTATTCTCAGAATGAAGATCTGCCAAAAGTTGACTAATGTCAGCGACTTGCTTAATAATCTCGAGTTTTTCCATCTCGCCCAAAATGAGAGTACCTGTGACCTTGGACAGACCTGCAATTGCGTGTCCAAGTTGGTTTTGGATTTTCTCCATTCTCTTATCTCGTTGCCGAGATGACTCAGACATCACTGCTGCAATTTCGGGATTTAATTTAGGAGCCTTAAGCAATTTAAAGTTTTCTGGGATCAACAACTTTTCTGTTAGCTCCTGCTTTTGTTCTTTGTCTAAACCCTCAACTACTATTCTCCCCCATCGTTTAGAAATCTCCTCGGGGATCTTCGGACCGAATATTTCCTCTTTCTCCTTTGATCCACCAAGAGCATCTAAGATGTGAACAGGTAAGTCCATCGATGGAACGTTCGGCATAGACGCGCTTGTGCTAGCGCTAGGAATAGGGTCGGGAGCTTGGGATGTGCTTGGTCCCGCCTCATTATTAACCGGGGCTTCGACCACCGATACCACAGACTTAACCCCCTCCGCGTCGGAGTAGTCAGACGCTGAGGTCATGGAGTACCCCTCGTAGTTTGAATAGTTAGCCATCGAGTAGTCGCATTGGGAAACTGTAAAATAGATCTTTATTGCAATGGCCGTATTATGTACATTTTTTTGTACGCGGGGTCTTAGGAGGATAACATAACGCCCCGTAGAAAACCATGTCCATTATTGTCGACATAACCGAACGTATTTGCATTTATTTTAATTGAAGTTCGTAATCGCATTACGACTCATCAATAATAGTTATAGACGTGATCGCATCACTATTCTTAATAACTTATTTCAAATATCTTAAGTAAAATAATAAGTTATATGTCCAGAAAAATGAACAAGAAGTATTTTAAAGTCATTGGTTGCAATCGCGTCGCAACTCGAGACTGAAGTTATTGACCGTAATCGCGTCACGGTTCTAAATAACTGTAAAACAATTCCATCAAACATACTCGCAATATGGCTTCTAATAAAATCACTTAATTCCTTGTAATAATAATTGGTCTCAAAGGTATTCATCTATTACTACTTAGTAATCGTTACAGAGTTTTATGGAAAACTAACCTCGTGCACAAAGGGAATTGTAACAGTAAGTTTTTAAAGTTTTAAGTCATCAAGTAATAAACCGGGTTATATTTCACGACATGTAGGGTAGGTAGCACTATGCGCCAGCGGCGCGCCGCCGGCGCCGGCCGCGGCCCCGCGGTGCCCGCTCGTAATATTTCTGATAGACTCACCTTCATCATCGCTATACGAATGATGTCGATCGAGACTTTGTTTGAGGCGTTTTATTTTGCGCCTTATGTCTTCAGAACTTCGTCGTTTCCTTTTCCCCATATTATGGAGATATTATTTGTATATGAATGAACTCACTTAAAACACTGTATCTGTAAAATAATCTTTAAATAACGAGAACGCTGCGTGCTGCGATGCCCGCACAAAGAAAGCGAATGAAGACGAACGCGCGCGCCGGCAGAGGGCGCGGCGGCGGAAGGAACGAGGAACTCAATTGACTTTTTTATTTTTATTTGGTGTTATCTAAAAATTGTGCTCGATGCCTAGTACATACAAAAGTGTACTATCTAGTGAATATTAAATCTCGAGGATGTAACGTCGATAGTATAATTACTTTATATATTTGTATCCTGTTTTTTCTCCTAATAAAATAAATAAATAAAAAAGACGAACTAAACTAGCAGTTCATATAGCTATGGTTTATTCTAATAATTATGGTTTGTTTAATTGTAATATGTCAACTCGTGTAATTATCAATATTATAAATTATTAAATAGTAGGTAATTCTATGGAAAGAAATACAAAACGAATTCCTTAAGCCTTCTGTTATCATCCACCGAACAAACGACTCGTGAATTATAAGTTTACTTCGTGAAGTAAAAAATAAGATTTTATATTGTGAATATCTAGGTAAGTAAGTGTAGAGCTACAAAGTCGACTCGACGTAACTCAAGCAGGATTAAGGATATAAACTGACAATGTCGTTCAGACCCGCGCAATCTGCATAAATTCCCGCCGAGGCCCAAAAACAAATCATATATTTTATATCTGTCATCCAAGAATAGATACCTTCTCCCACAATTTCCTTGAAATTATTTTCCTCTTTCGTAACAATAAACTGTTCTTCTCGAATAAGCTTACCTTTGACAATTTATAAAGTCGGTGCTCTTCTAATTTTTCGCGTGACGACATAAAAAAAACAGTTTATATTAAGTCAATAGAAATAATAATAATAAAGCGGCTATATTTGTGATTACATTACAAACAATAGCGGGCTTAAAGTATTAAAATGGCGAAGTATTTGTTGAGTGAAGGTCAGATCCATTAGAAATTAAAATGGAAGTCGAAAGTTTGAAGTGGGATCGTCAAGAAGCAATAGCGGCCGACAGGTGCTTCTAAACTTTGTTAATAAAAACGATATTGAATGCCAGCGGATCCCCAGGATTTAATCTCTTCTCATTCCATTTTTATAAAAGACATGACGTCAAATTCTCGGTATTTTTCGAATTAAATTGCTCTTAAAGGTAGAACTGCAGGTAAATTGTTATTGAAAATAGTTTTACAGAGAAACTATGTTAGTATCTAATAAATTGAAAACACGATCTAGCACATTATTCCAGTAATTTAATATTAGTATCAAGTTTTGGAATTTCATTTGATGCCATACCTATACTTCAAAAGTATAAACTAAGTATATCAATTAAGTCGAACTCGACAGTTAGTTAGCTACTACAGTTACCTGCTCTAATGTAATTTATTATTCTTGAAAACTTCTAATTTTCTGCTTCGAGTACCTTTACGGAGCAACACTGAAACAGAGTTAGTACACAATCGTTTTTTCTGGATATCGGTCCTACGGTTACTTAAAGTTTTATTTGATACTGGCACATTTGTTGATGATCCAATAAACCTTTCAATGGTGATTTTTGTAAATTTTACTATGTATAACTATTATTTATTAGTTTATTACCTGATGATACTTACTTTTAAGTACAATTTATTTTATGTTATGACATTATGAGTTTTTTGCGGCGCTTCTTCTTTGCAATGTCTTGTCCGAAGCGCTGCAAGATTCAGTAGATCACATCAATAACATTTAATTTTTGTTTACTTTGTGTGCTATGTTCTTCAGTCGAAACACATAATCGAGTTTAATAATTACACATATTTAATGCTAACATTAAAAAGCCCTAGTGTGGCCAATTTGCTAAATGAATTATTTCATTTCATTTCATTCCAAAAAATGATTTTAATTCGTCTTTCTATGGCAAAGCTTAATACTAAATGAAAAATAAAAATAGCATAACAATTATTTACTTAATATTAATACCCAGTAATTTATTTTTAACTTTTAGTCAGAATCCAATTAGATCCTGGCAGTCTTGTCACTTTTGTCACCTATATTACGCGAGGAAGTTAAAGATACGCGACAGCGGCGCCACCACCTACGTAAGTCACATTTTATACGAATTAAGGTACATTTTAATCATCCACGTCTTTTTCATTTGCCTGCGTGTACGAGTATGCCGCGTCATGTCAAACGTGGCGGTAGCAAGACTCAGATTCCTAAACATAATTGTTTTATTGAAAATGAACAAAACTGCTAATCACAAAATTCGTTACAAGTGTCGTAAATTAAATTTAATCAGCACTATTTCACAGCAAACTAAATTGAAAAAATCTGATAACTGTGGTCATGGCGTCGAAACTGGAACCTAAGGTATAATTTTACCAAAAAAGTTAAAAGTTGAGATATCTTTTTTTCCGTGCGACTTTTACTAAAAGATGTATCATGTTTTAGATACTCCTGGGGGGTTATTATGTCATAGTTATGCAATTCTATTTACGCTGAGAGAAAAGGACAAAGCTATGTAACTGCCATAGCTCTGCCCCTTACACTCACCGTATAATGAACTGCATAGTTATGTCATAATAACCCCTCTGAACTAAGCTATCAAGCCTGTAGGTAAGGCTGACCACTATCTCCCGAACAGTGTACTTGGTCCCTGTTTACTTGGGTATAACCTACTACTAATGTTTTAGGTAAGTTTTCGATTTGCTTTTGAACATCGGAAAAGAAAAATAACAGTTAAGTATTCGTGTAAATTGTGAGCTTATGTAACTGCTTATTCCATTTTGTTTTCACACATCTCAATTCCGAAATCATCTTGTTGCTCTTTTACGAGGTAAGTTTAGCTGATGATGATTCCATATCCTGAACAATATGAAAACGATATAGTTTGAAATGTGGATTAGAAACGCCCCAAGATTTTTAGAAAACGAAATCGTCGATTCGCGCCCGGAGCCCACCATAAAAAGAGTGTAAACTCCAAGTACCAAGTCAGTGTTTAGAAAAACAGTTTGCTATAACACTTCATACTACTTCTTTTAGTATATTTCAATTCTTCAGAATTCAGTCTTCAAAGTCTTTCATTGTCCGTGTTTTATCTGACTCCCGATACGGCGATACGGTGCCGTCGACACGCGAGCGACGTGTGAAATGTCTGCGGGCAGCTGTAATCTACTCTGCAGCTATTTTGTGGTTTCGACCACAGTTTTGTGCAGCCCTCGAACACAAATTGGATAAAATCAAAGTGATATTGGATCGTTACGTAAAATAGACGATTGCTTTTTGTTTATAACAGACTTTAAGATAGTTGACTTTCTAATTTGTTGAGGTGTATTTCGCCAACGCCTACTTTTTAACTCGAAATTTTGGTAAAATACTCCTTATTTTACCAAAATTTTGAGTTATTTATAGATACTCTAACCAAAAACCAATTGTTAAACATTTTGTATTTCAACGACTTAAAATATTTTTTCGTCGTAAATAGTAGGTAGGTACGCGTTAAAAATAAATCAAAGGTCAAATAAATGTTAAATTCTGGACAGATTAAAAAAAATAGACAAATAAAAAAAACCACATATAAAATGTGATTTTGGAACGAAACTCAGAACACGAAATAAAATTGTTTTTAATCCACAGTAATATTGCCATCATTTCGGTATATTTCAAGAAAATTAAGAATATTGAATCCTAAAATACAACTCCTTTTGCAAAACAGTAGCTATTTACGTCAACCCCTCTGGTAAAACACTGCGAACACCGAATACGTCATGCGCGCGACCTGAAACAAGAGAAATGGGAAATTAATTTGCCCCTTAATTTCGCAACGCTACTTGAGTTCCGTAATCACAAATCTCTCATAATAAATATCCAGAAAGAAAGCGTAATTATCAATCTTAAACAGGTATTTTATAATAAGTATGATGAGATGTGAACGTTTTATTTTTTATAAAATGTCTACGTAGGTACCCATTTATTTATCAGTAAATTAAGTATTCGTAGGTATACAGGTATGTAGGTAGGTAGGAATCTTAGTTGTTGATTATGCTTAAGTACAATAAAAATATTCATAATCCTACTTTTACCGTGTGATAATTAAACAGTTTTATCTTACAATAGTAAGGTGAGCTTTTCAACGAGGGCATTGTTATATTGCGTTTCTAGGCCGCCAATTCTCGGTTTTAAATTGAAGGAAACTCGGAGCAAAATAATTGGTTCGAATATCGAGTGAACGGCTAGAAACGATTTCGCAATTAGAAATTATTATATTGAGATTCTGTTTTGAAATTGATTCGGTTAGACTCGCAATAATCTAATTAGTAATAAAAGTAAAACCTTTTAGAACTTACAAGGAGTAAAATCGCTTTTTCTGTGAATTAGGGAAATCATGTGTGGTTAAAAAACCTTCCGAGTACCTCATAATAATGTTTCTTGTATGGAGAAAGCAAACGAGTGCCCATGCCACCAGCGGTTTTAAACAGGAGTTATCCAACAATTTGGTATTTTCAGCTTTGAGCAATCGAAATTTTCAAAATATTTATTAATAAATAGTAGTCGAGAATTCTTGAAAAAAGTACTAACGTTAAAATCAAGTTCAACAAATGTTCAACAAGTACAAAGGTTATGTTTTTCGGTTTACCCTTGAATTACCGAAACACATTTGATCGTTTTTTTCACTTTGATTTTATCGACAGGCATTTACCTACACGTGAAAGACACAGGACTAACCAAACGTTACCTGCGTAACCCATGCTTAAGATAACCTAAACTTAATAAGGTTTCTACACTACTACTAGATTTCGATGAAATGAAATTCGATGAAATAAGTGTCAATGTTTTAAGGGGATCCCATGTTTTTTAAATGTATCGAAATTATTTTGCAAATTTGTCCGGGGCGTGAGGCGCTCGAAACACGTTTATGTAAAAAGTGTTTACGTTTATGTGCTTACTTATACCTACTGAGTTCTAATGCCGCGTTGGTGAGTTCCCCGTGACAGGAAAAAAGCCCTGATTGCAGAATCCTTGGTGTTTATGTAATCGGATTTACTAAGAAAATACGCCAAGACCTTTTAATGGGAAAATCTGTAAATGTTATTGTAAAATGGTTCGCAGGAAGAGGAAGACTACCTTTAAAATTAGAACGTTATCCTGTGCCAACGCTGCACCTACTTAATGTATACAACATAATAACGCCAAATGGAATGAAATCCCGAACTTTTATAAGGTATATTATCGATTGTAATCCTAACCTAGCCTACTTTATTAAATTAAAATAGCTCATAAGATCATGTATTAAAATCACATTTTATTCATATTTCTTAACCTAAGTATTGTCGATGTCATATACGGAACTGGGGTGTGATTCTCTCAAGAAGCAAAGGTGAACGAATGCACGAGTGATGTCCAAGCGGCGAGATTAAGTAGTCCCGTCAGTGCGAACAAAACACATTGTAGCGCGTGCATTTTCAATTTAGCAGCATGGTTCCTGCCGATGGATCGAACGTATAAGGCTGCTTAATTGAAAATGCACGCGCTAAAATGTGTTTTGTTCGCACTGACCGGACTACTTAATCTCGCCGCTTGAAGATCACTCTTCCATTCGTTCACCTTTGCTTCTTGACAGAATCACCCCCCTGCAAGTCTGGCGACGTTTCTTCCACAGTTGCTCTCAAGGAAGCACTGGGGGTGACGCCCTAGACAAGGTGCATTCGGCGTTCGTTATCGTTATCCAATGTATCTAGGATTGAAGTAAGCTGTAAGACGGTCGCGTCTAGTCCCTACGTTAATTCCATACATTTTGTCAGTTTTCGGAAATCGTTTACTTTAGCGATAAGCAACTTGTCTAGCCTCACTGGCCACGACCGCGACGCTGAAAATCGCCTCATCACTACCACGGGACTCATGACGTACTTCTTACTACATCTCTGTATTTATTTTTTGCCACTCCGCTCGTCGCTGCCACGTCGTTGCGCTAACTCAGTGCGGTAAGAGATTTGCCCTCGACATTCTGCGAACGACGTTATCGCCTTCGAAAACGTATAGGAGTGTTGAAGTTCATCATATCAACTAAAAGACGTCCACTGCTGGACATACCTAAGGTCAACTTGACTATCTTAGTCCTCAGGGTTGGCAACGCATTTGCAGTCTTGAAATTAGAATCTTGTGGTTACAGATTGCATATATCTATGGGCCTCAGAGCCTAACTGTTCGGTCACTTACCTTCCTCACGTCATCAAAAAACTGAGAATTTGATCACTTCATTATAACCTTGTACAAACCAAGTAATGATGATGTTTAATGAGTATTCCGGCTGCTTTCGGTTGGTGTCCCACATAACCATCCCAGGTTGCGGTAAGGCGGTTGATAGATTTCAATGCCTTTATCATCTGTTAGTTTTGAAAATAGCTTTACTTACAGACACAAAGGTGCTGTACGACAGATCCTGAATACCGAAGGCCTTGAGGATGAGCGGCTTCTGCGCCTGCGCGCAGGTGATGAGCACGAGGTGCCGGATGTCACGGTGCGCGCGCCGGTCAAGCTCGCATAGGTGCCAGCCGCAGTTGAAAACCGCGTGAGAGAGCAGGGAAGCCTGCGCAAGAGTGCACCGATGTTTTAGGTTCACTGAATATTTTTTAGCAAATTGATTATAAGCTCTAAACACAATGATCGTAACAGGTAAGTTAAAATGGGATTGACCTGGTCACGTCTGCCGCATGCCAAGTGACATTTTGTCAAAGATTTCCAGATAGCTACCAACCAAGTCACAAGGCAAGAGGCTGACCATAAACGACTAAGAAGACTAAGCTCAGGAGATGCTACGGAAATTGTGGATAGATAGGGTTTGGACCAGAAATAATCGTCAAAATTGTGGGAGAGAAATAATCACTTGCCAGTGTTTACTTTGAATTTGGTGGCTAAATTGACATTTTAAATCGGCCTGCGTAAATATTTTACTATTCAAGTCAAGTTCTTTTTTTTATTTGTTATAGTGTTCCGATTCTAAACTACATACATGTACTTTTGACTGGAGAACTTGGATAACAGTATGTACCTACTTACGACTACCTAGTAGCGGTTGTAGGTACTACAATTTTTTCATGCTTGTTAAGGTTAGATTAAAGTTGATAATGCCCGAGGGGCCAAAAGATAACTAGAAACGAGTAAAAGCTCCGCGAAGCGTTACTTTTTCAGTCTTAAGCAGTATTGAACAAAACGATCTTTTACGTAACATATTACAAAGCTAGTCAGATTTAAGAATAGGTAAATAAATAGAAACCTTCTAAAATAAACCAATTCACGCGAATGTTGAGAGTTATCTCAACAATGATTTGATTTCAATGTAAAATAAACCGAATTTAAACATGGCGCGCGACTGTTGTCGCTAATGTAGGTACTACACAGTGGAATTGCAAACTGTTAGCTGATTGGCAATCTCTGAAATAGCTGACATGATTCAGTAGAAGAATAACAGACATACATAACAATCGCAGCTAGACGTACGATGTTACAGTCCGCTGTTTTGTATGAAGAAATCAAGATATGAATAAGTAATTCGCTGATTTACAATAATAATCATCAAATAACATCTCATACATTCTGAGTTAGGTAAATTTCATATAAATTGCCTTTAAATGAAAAAAAAAACATTTTTTAAGTAAACGGCACTTTAATAACCGCATTTGCTCGTTTCACGGCTTGTATCTCAATCACTGCTGTATAATATATCTCAACGCGAAATATAACTATGCAGCTTGATATTAATTTAATATTATTCTGAACTTATTGATTTTATTTTATTATTATATTATTGACTATTATTATTTATCAATGTTAGTGTAATTTAATTTAATTAGTACCTAATGCAAATTTTAGTAAATAGACTCTTTGCTGTCTGAAATGAATGACTTTTAAATGTAATTGGAATTACGTGACATACCAACCCAACCCAACAACCAAATACCAACTGAGATTTTCTGAAAACACCAGAAGCAAATGAAGATAAAAAAATGTTTACACAAAAACATTAAAAGCAATCGTTAATAAAAGAGATAAGCTATCGGAGCTAGGAGTTTTGATCCCCGCTTATACCTGCAGAATTTATTTACCTGATAAGTGATCTCCCCCGCGTTCCAGAGATTTAGAGCGAGTAGAAAGAACAGCGATCCCACGAAGGTATACGTCATAAAGGCGTTAGTTACAGCCATTTGCTTGGACAACTGGAAAATAAATAACTTTATAGCTACCCAACAATAAACATATACAATAGTAATTCGACATTCGAAGTATTTCTCACCACTAAACGCAACAAAAGCAAAACTGCTACAGCGGAACTTTCACAAACTTGGAGTGACATTATAATTCCAAAAATACGATTTATTTCATCAGCCAAACTGCAAAAATAAACGTTAGTAACAATGTTTCTTACTTATCAGCTAGCATTTGCCTGCACCCGTGTTATTCTATTTTATTCTTTTCCATTTTTATCCCTAAACATAGAAGTATCCTAAATTATAATATCCATGTAATTCAGAGGGGCTTGCTTATCGCACTCGCAATCGCAATTGTTTTAATTTTGAAAATCGAAGGCTTGTCTGCATACAAAATGAAAACAATTGTTCCACTTTGAAGCCAATTGACATTGCGAGTGCGTTAGGCAATAGCGACGCAGGTCTATAAGTTGGCAAAATTTGACAATCCATATTAAATACGTTTAAACGTTTACGTGTTATTCAGTCACAAAAACTTAGACATCCACACTGACAAAACAAATGGGTTTTGATTGTACAAACTTTATGGTTAAAATATAACCTACTCATGAGTTTGGTTGAATTAACCACTAAAATAAAACCTTTTCAATATGTTGTTTTTACTAAGGTTAGGTGTTACCTCAACCAAACTCACGGGTAGGTGCTAAATTTTTGTAAAATCAACGCTTTAGGTTTTTCAGTGCAAACATTACAAACTTTTACACTTCTTATTAGTAAGCTAACGTACAACATGAGCTTCTGATGCATGAGTATGCCTTCGAGACAACCAGATCTAAGTTTCTCCATTGCGTCTTTCGTGCTCATCGTCAAAATATCCTTATCAAACCGCTCTCGAATTATTTCAAAGTGACGTCTTAGTGTGACGAACTTGTATGCGATCGTAATGAGGTGAGTTATAGGCATGCAGTCTGCAGACATCATTGGTAGCATCATGTATAACCAGGTGACGTAAAAAAACACGCGAAATATCCCCGCTATCATCGAAGAATCTTCGTAATGGGGCCAATAGGTCACTACTGTATAGAATGGGGCACCTGAAACACGAAAATATTCCCAACAGTATTAATAAGAGATTAATTGCAGCATTTTCCTGCCAAAGCATTCCGTGTAATTCTCTTGATATAAAAGATATACGGGAATACCGGCGAGTGTAATTTGAGCCTTGAGTGCGTATACAACTGTTTGTATGTTATTCGACTTTGGTTATGTGATATTGCTTTACAAGGAGCATGATTTTTGATTTTCGGTCGAGGTGATTGTCAAGAGAATCACAATTTATCTACCTACCACCTATCTACTTACCTTCAACTACGGCTCTCCTCATACTCTCGACGCCGTAAGCGATCAGAGACAAGTACACCGTTACGACATAAAACAAAATCCCATATTTCACTTTCCAATATTGCTTCTTCATCACGGAATCCTCTTCGAAATCTTCCCCAACTGTAGCCATCTCGCGGTTCAACTTCCTTATAGAGTCTTTGTGGTACAACAAGAGATACATTTTAGTCAGCACGATGTTGTGTATTGCCGCGAACATTACCGATGAATTTTTCTCGACGTCGGGAAACGAACCGAACGCAGCTGCCACGTTCTCGAGGAAAATCATCGTCGTGTAAATGGCAAACGTAACAAAGCCGTATAATTTGTACATAATCGTCTCGCGATTTACGTCTTCGTACCAACAATTCCCTGCACCTGCATAATACACGAACCTGCAAAAATCTCGGAGCACAACCTTTGTTCGTTTAGACATTTTAGAAAATAAACCGAGAAAAGTATTTTACGCTATCCCGGATTGGATTCGAGTGGCACGAGTACATTTGCTCTCGGCCAGATACTGCGTGGAAATAAAAGGCCAATTCTTTCTGTATACCACTTATTTAACAGCTGCTAAAGTATTCATGGCGTTATGTGCTCCAGTGTAAATTACAATAAACGATAATTAAGAAAGTTTGTTGTCAGCGTGAACCACCGGCCCTGTGGTTAATTAATTATGGTGCCAGTTAATTAATTGTGCGTTTAATTATTAAAATACCAGCTGACAAAATTTACAGTCCGAACAAAGTTGTATTTGAGCACTTAAGGGGAAGAAAATAATTCTACGCTCAATCCAAATGCCATTTAAGACGACCTTACATTTGACGGCTGATAAATTGATATTAGTCGCTAATTCTGGGAAACTAATTTCTGTAAAGCAACTGATAAATTTATCTGTCAAAGTTATGATTAAATTCAATTTGTAGTCAATGTGAAGGGTATGTGGCTCTAACAAAGTTAATGGAGCTAGTTACACGCGCCCGCCCGCCGCCGTGTAACTTCTCCCGACAAGTTTAAGCCGGCTTTTAAATCGAAGAACATCAATTGCCAGGATAAATTACCGTTTAGAGACATTTCAAATGGGAGTTTCGGGCTTCGGCTCACAAATGGGGATACTAACTACCCTTTCACATGACATCTGCGTAAAGTAACATTAATATTATCACGTTCCTTTTGGTCAGTGAGGAACCTTTTTACTCTAAGTATGTACTTTTCAACTACTTCAAAAACGCTAAAATATTTGTACATTTGCCCAGTACTACGGGTTCATGACCAAAGGCCTACATTAAAGGTCTAAAACTTAAGAATGGGAATTCTCGTATTTAAAAATATGTCTGTACACACTATTTCAGAACTTCCATTCTACTTCGTTTATATAGCGTTTATGACGAGGCTGCCTTTACTGTAAAGTTAATAAGGGCTATCTTAACCTTACGATACGATAACCGTAGGGCTACAGATAATGTAGAATAAGAAAACTACATTGTATTTACCCCTACTGTTACAATATTATTACTTTAAACTTAGAATGTGAGATGGTCTTGCCCTGACTATTCCACATTTTATGGCACTGGGCACATGTTCTTACACAACTACATGCTAAAATATCTCGATCTAAATCCGAGGTTAAAGTTCAGAATCTTTAAACAGTTTTGTACCTATTATATTATCATATGATCCACTTACTCCCACGCATTTAAACAAAAAAATACTCAGCGTTTCAACAGAACCGTCTCACAAAAGAACTTGGCGTTAGGCAAAAGCAAACAGACACAAACCAAGTCTTCCTACCTACACGCCCTTTTTGCGTCGAGGGTAAAAATAATTTACTTGACCTTTTTATGTTTACAGCTGACTATGTTTTGCTGACTAACCGAGTTGTATTTTGCAATGTATTTACCTCGACCTTCGTCAAAACCTTTGGCCGTGTGCACGTTTTCTAACTTCAGGCCTGATAATGGTTAGGTTTCCCCTTTACTTGACACCACCCTCCATCTAAGCTCCAGCCCGCATGCTTCATATCCTATAAGGCCCTTCGGCCGGCTGCACCCTTGCTGTCTAGGCTTAAGAGCCCCTTAGCGCGGCTCCCTTACGGGCGAGGCTGCGGCCATTAGGGTCAACAAACTAAGGTTGGTAACTGTTTTAAATGAAGTTTTCAAGTGTTTGTTTTAAGAACAAAAAGTAGAAGGATATTGCTTGCATTGTAAAAACAATGGGAGACCGGCTGGAAGAGTTTGAGATGTTATTATGTTCGTCCGCATGTATTTCCTAATATTTTTAGTCGCTTTCCAGCCTATCTAAGCAACAACCTTAATAAAACGAGCTTTATAACACGTAACTCCTTACTATGCTAGGTACCTACTTGTAATAAAAATACTCACCATCAAATTAATTTTAAATCACAGATAATTTATAATTCAAAATCATTACCATTACTTACACATGCAGGCTCGCGATAATGACTAAAAATCCATTTAAGGCCATCAATAAAGTCCTGTATTGAAATCCTTTCACAGAGACAGAACCGCTTTTCTGAATAACTAACAGGACATCAATTATTAAAATGGTACGAGCATGTCGAGGATCCCATATTCGGAAAAGGGTAACCCTTGCCGGTGCTTTGTATTTGTTCGAGAAGCATTCTCAGTCTGATCTTTCAATTAACACATAACGCTACCTTCACTAGATACTTCGCCATAAACAGGTACCCTTACAGGGAAAAACACTTAGAATATGGCCACTATATTAGGGCACCTGATCACGTAGGCGGAAATCTGCCTGGCAAATAATACACCTTTACCCTTTACCCTATTTGTATTCAGAGGGGAATCGCGAACCCGAAGCGGATTACAAAACTGTGTTTGGGAAGTGACTGCGAACAATCTTAACGCCTTAACGTGGATTAGACAGACCCTGGTAACTGGCCTTCTAATATAACTACTTTTTAAGTGTCCCAATTTGCGTAGAACTCTTTGTTAATTGGAAAAAATAAGGTAACATTTTCCACGAACTTGAACGGTGGAATTATTATTTCATTCAACGTAGAAACATCCCGCTTTTCAGAACGTTCTTTAAAAATAAAATAAAATTAAGAGGCTTGCCATTTTGATAGAATAAAAATATCTTGTTCTTGATGCTGGAAAATTAATAGTTTTGAACTCCACGTAATGTAGTATCCTAAGCGTTTTAAAAAAAGAAAATAGTGAAGGACTAATATTAAGAAACCGTAACTTTAACATTGCGCCTTGCGCCACGAACGTTAACTTAACTGCTATAAAATAAAATGGTGGTATCACAGACAAAACTCCCGTAGCAAGTGCAATCATATTACAATCGGGTGAGAATTGAATTTGCTTCGTTTATTGAATTAGAGATATCGCATGTGGGCAATTTATAAATTAAGTGTAAGACAATTTTCGGACGAAGTTACAGTTTCTTAAGTTTCTAGACGTACTTATCCATGTACACTTTTTTGAAAACCGCCCATTGAGGTTGTAGTGACATAGTTATAATGGACTTTGATTTACTTTGAGAGAAAAAGATGGAGTAATATAACTGCTATTAACTCTATCCTTTAGGCTCGCTGTATAATTAAGTGCATACTGCACAGCCGGAGACAATTTAACCCCACAGGTACGACTGCAAAAATAGCAAGTAAAATTCTATGAAATGGTAATAATCTTGTATCCTGATAACTTATAGTTGTGTTCTACCGTTCAATAATCGTGTTCTACCGCTTAGTGGTTGTTCTGTTCAATGCTTCCCGGAATAATTTGTATCAGCAACATTGTATTGACTCAGTCTCAAACTGTTTGTTCGACTACTTAAGATACACGAAATAGATTACACTGGAGGTACTTATGGAAATAGGTCATTGACCTGCGTTTGGTTGCACCTGTGGGCTTAGTATGGCTGCGTGCATATCGCGTGTCGAGAGTAGATAAAGCATCCGTCACTCTCGTACTTATTTACGCGTCAGAAGGTGACGGATGCCTTATCCAAACTTTGTCACGTGATAAACACAACCATATTAGGGTATCTGGAGTATGGAAAGCGATGTTACAGCTCCGATTGGAAGATATTTAGTTGTTCCGCCCACACATCCCCGCGGATACCTATTGATTGTACAGCTATAAATCACGCGGTACACTCGAGGAAACAAGTCCAATTTATTTCAGCCGATAGTACAAAGCCAATGCATAAATAAATCCAGATTGTGTCGCGGACTGTGACATTGTAACTTGGACGGACTAATTCAATTATTCCGCGTCGGCATTAAACTTCATTACAGCATCATGTCGGAAGTGCCTTAATTAGCCGCGGGGAAGCCAGTTACTGGGTGCAATGCAAATTTATTAATTTCTACAATAACAGGCCGTACTTGAAAATAGAATGTACCGTTTTACATAGAATATCGTTACAACCCATCCACTCGCGGAATACAGAATGTTAACAGGTAGAAACACAGCATTTGGTTCGTTTAGTCAGCTGGGGGGTTATTATGACATAGCAATGCAGTTCTGTTTACGCTGAGAGAAAAGGACAGAGCTATATAACTGCCATAGCTCTGTCCTTTACGCTCACCGTAAAATAAACGGCATAGCCACGTCATAATAACCCCCCAGATCTATTCTACTCGGTAAAACTATATTGCTTTTAACATGTTATCGTATTGTTTTTGACTCGGCCGCCATTACTGTCCAGTTAATAAGAGCTATCATTACGTTGACAATACGATAATATTACATGAATGATGTTGTGCGATAAAATGTCAAAAACAATATGGATTTACCAAGCAGAACAGAGCCCCTGAAAGCTCTAACTTTGGTTTTACGGGTTAAAATTGAACCGAGCATGTTGGTGCCGGGTAAAGGTATCAAGTAGACGGATGGTAAGGTACCTTATGTTATTATTCCAAACACAAAAACGTGTAAAGTGATATCCACATTAATGTTGTCTTTGATCATCATTAATACCGGTACGCGTACGTATTTAACGAGTGATTTATCTATGAGGGCGTTATAACTCTCGCTCGTTTGAGCTAGAGCTTACCTCCTAAAGTGTACAAACACCTCTAATGAGCGATAATTCTCGCCGGCGAAGATTTACACACTCTACACGGATAGGTTAGGTGGATAGGCTCCCACTGAGATCCAACCCCGATACTACAATATATCAATGGCAGGCTCCCGAAGGATAAAGTGTGTGGGTCACGTAGCGGGAGTGTTTTTCGACGGACCCGAGCATTATCTCCCGCTGAGGGAAAAACTTCTAACATCTGATCCCTGCGTAGGGATTATTTTAACAAATACTTACTGCCCTTATATGAGGAAAGTTATTTGTTAACTGCAGCGCCTCGATAGACAGGTTTTATAATAGGTTAGGTAATGCGTAAGTAAGATTCGTTTCATTGTTATGTTACTATCGTGGAGATATGAGTACCTACTTTGTGTTTTGTTGCTGGGTAATAAGAGTTAGGAATGGAAAACTTGTGTCAATGATTTTAAAATTATTATTTATTTTATGAGGGACTTAATATTGTAATAGAAGGATCAAAAAACACATAAAAGAGCAAAAAACGCTTGAGTAACTGATTACGAAAAATATCGTCAAGTGCATGAAAAACACTAAAATATAATACGTTCACTATTTTTAGTAATTTACTATGCTATACACATTTCAATGTACTGGCAAAACAGTAAAATATGGTCGCCAGTTTAGCTGTTTTAGAACCAGTTACAATTACCGTTTCGATCGTTAGGCTCATATCGTATGGTTCAAAACAGTGAATTGTCATGTTTTTTCGGTTAAATATACTTACTGCGTTTGGTCAATGATTAATAAATAAAACTATTCTAATAAGATTGCCGTCAATAACTTGTGAACGATGTAAACAAATTAGTACTGAATTATGAACAGTTATTTCATCTTAAACTTAATATGTAAATAATGATCTAGTGTATAAGTAATTATAAAGACCTCACTTGATCTTGAAAACTACGTCATTATCGAGTAATCATGTTAAATTGGTTCGTTTGGTTTTGTTTACATATTTTGCAAGTTCTATTGACGGCGATCTTACAGCTGAATGAAAATGCTTGTAGATTTTATTAGATCTATCATCTATTTTAACTTGATTAGGTAACCAAATCATAAAAAAACATTGAAATAAAAACCACTAGTAAAAAAATATTTACCTATATGTATACATTTTTCTCTCGTTTAAATGGACAAACGATTTTTCGCAAATCCATCCAAAACGTTTGGCAGAAAATATCGTATGACGGAAACTGAATTGTTTCACGTCGAACGTGAAGCGTTTTGTTATTTCAGGGGCTCCGGGCCGCGGGACCCGCACGCTCCGCCAATTTGTTGCTCGCGCCAACCGCCCGACAATATTCGTAAAGCCACGAGTTGTTCCTTCGCCGACGAAGCGGTTTGATGTAATAATTACTTGATTGATACGCTTCGATGATTACGCAATTAGGTTTAGGACTATGTATTCACATACAAGTCAGGAACGACAGCTCTTATTTATGGTGGCCGAGTTAAATATAATACGATTAATGTCAAATCCAATAATCATGTTTTTACGCAGTAGAATATTCGAATAGAGGACGAGGTGTCGTGAAAAAATATACGACATCGTACAAGTAAATAAACTTTTTAATACACGAAAAGAAATCGTTGCACAAAAAACACTCATAAAAAATGAAGTATGAACAAAAGCGAGCCTATCCCTGTAAAGAATCTCTTCCAGCTAACCTTTGGTATGACAGGGTGAGGACAACCTGGACAAAGTATAAGGATGGCAAAAACAAGTTAAGGTAAAAATATATATAGGTATACAGATTTTATAGCATATAATTAAATATGACATGTAATAACGACATAAACCAATACTCATACTCATACTCATACTCATTTATTTATATTTTTCGATAAAAATACACGTCAAAGGTTACATTAATTTGTAGATTAATTAGATACATACAAAAATAAGATACCTAAAGTCTCCTATCAAAATATTTAATAATTTATGAAAATTCAGAATTATGATCGAATTCGGAATTATGACTCTTCGTAAATATGTAGTGTGTCGTATATTTATTCAGTACAATGTTTAATTACAGACAAATCAAGTACGCGAATAGCGTATTGACATAGAAATCTAAAGTAATGACAGGCTCGGACATTCAACATTGAATGATGAGGCGTTTAATAAGTCACCTCATACAACAGGGTTCTACTGAAATAATTCAAAAGATAGTTAATTATTTACGTGTAGTCTTAGTTATACACAAAATTAGCGATGGTAAAGTATAATTTTATCATACCTAATCTTATGTATAACTAAGATATACAATAGTAATTATACATATACAGAGAAAATATTCCGCAACTAGGACGAACGCAGAATTTCCCTTCACCGTACATTATCAACCATATCATTAAATATATATATTTCCTTGTGTGTAGTAGGCATCAGATTGACTAAAAGATTGATTGGCATCAGATGGACTGTTACTTTGAGATGCATATTATAGCATAGATAACAAACCAATTTCCGTTTGAAGCGGAATCAATATCACTACAGGACAACTTATTTTAACTAAAAAAAACCTCTCGTCTCTCTCTGTCAATATAACTCGAGTAAAGTTCTGAAAAGGAAATTTTAAAGTTAAATTAGCAGGAAAGTTTCTCCGATTCCAATGCACGCCTCCGAAGTGAGCGCCGACACTTTCAAGACAAAATGTAAGTCTGGTCACAAAGTCAACTTCTACCTTTAAAACTTGTTGGAACTTTGTCTTCGAATAAATATAGGTAAAAAAGAATAAAACATTGACATCGACAACATTGCAAAGACATTTAATTTTTTTTGGCATTTATCCTTCGGATCTTTACCACCATCTTATCCTATATCCTTCGCATTGTTGTGTTCGGGTGCGTATGGGATAAGACAACCGGTAAAATTACGAGCATAGATTCTTTGTTCTCGGGGTTGAGTCCAACGCATTTGCAGTCTTGAGATTGTAGTCTTGAGAATGCAAATATGTATGGGTCTCACCTCCCACTTAACATCACGTGGCACGTGTGCTCATTTGGCTTCTCGTTCTGCATGCCACTAAAAAAAACTATTGCAGATTGTGTAATTTATCTTAAAATGTTATGTTAATTATCAATAAATCTTCGTGTTTGTTATAAATTTCAAAACAGGTCTAAATTCAGAAAGTAATAGCTTACCAATACCTTTTAATAATACATACGCATTCCCTGAACATAAAGGTAGAGTAGGCTAACAAAATAGAAACCTAGTAAATATTTAACCGGCTACTTTTTACCCGGGTACCGTCTTTCTATTTATAGATATAAAGACGCTACCTTAAATAATAAGATGAAAACTAACGCAGGTATATCTCCTCATACACTTTATTGTCATACAGGTAACAATATTACATTGATACGTCGAAAAAACGTAATAAATACATATCTAGAATATATGGCGTGTGGCGATTGGAACAGTGCCCCCGTGTTTGTATTAACTACCAAATTCACTACCACGTTAACATTCGATTCCTGCGACAAAAGAAAGAAGAAGAAGAAGAAGAATCCGTAAACGTACCTATAGTATCTAGACGTTTTCGAATAGCAAAGGAGGTTAAAAACAAGACGTAACAGTGAAATGCTGGTGCTGGACCCACTGTAGATACTATAAATAACACCGCGAATAAGTACGCTAATACGCAGGTAAGGTAGGACTTAATTACGCGGGTTGCAGACCAAGCTAAGTTAGTGTGCATAGTAAGCAGTCTGCACACAGTTCGGAAAACTGCGTCAGCTATGCGAGCTAAGCTAAACTAACTTAGGTTAGCTCTTGGTCTGCAACCCGCATTACAGTTTTTTACATTTGTTATAATTTAAACACACAAATACGCGTCCACGTATTCGTGGATTGAAAACACTGAACAAAGTACCCATGAGTTATCATTTATAAAATAAAATAATATAATTATATTTGTACTTGTATTAATGTCGGATGCCCCATCCCCTTTATAAGCCATTGGCAATGGTGTGTCTGCCGTGATTTCACGGGATGAACCCAGCGGAAGACTGGCGCTGGCTTTAATGCCAGCATTAAGTAGACTTGGAATCATTTCGTCACAACAGACCTTTTGTATAATAATGTGTCAGTCTTTTGTTCCTTTTGTTTGTGACGAATAAGCGTTTTTTCTTTTGCTTCTTTATTTTCTATTATAACGGCAAAATGGATAAAACTCACGATCTATGTCTGGAGTTGTTCGTCACGTTTCGAACTCATTGAGTAGTATCCATTATTGGATGTTTTCTTTGTGCCCATAGTATAATATAAACCCTAGAGCTTAGTTTGGGTCTAGGTCAATCATTTGTGTGATATTCCTCCCCCTCCTGATATTTTTTATTTTTCCATTACTTGAAATAATACATTGTATTTGTATTTTTGGTTAAATTGTGTCACAAATCTTGTTGCGGATAAAGAGGAAGTTCAAAAAGTTTCGAAAGTTTCCACAAACTGGAAAGTTCGGTGCACAACTTTTTAACACACAATAAGTCCTCCTTAGCCGCATTTTACTGGTAGTTAGGCGTTTATTGATGTTAATTAGAAGTAAATGCTAGATATTTTTTTTATTATTTACGGTATGCCATTATTATTTTTAAGTTAAATCTATCCAATGTCATAAACATTTAAATGTGTAGCTAGTTATACACATTCATTAGATTCATGCCATCGTTGATGGAACCTTAATACACCCACCCACATGACAAAAGATACCCCATTATTGATCCAAATTGAAAGTATATGTGCATATACATCGATGATTCCTGGAGTCGCTTACTGATTTATTTTTACTTGTGTTGTCTTTTGCTCACAAGAGATTTTTTAGCGTATACTTACACAGCGGTGGCCACAGAATTAGGAACGCGTGCGATATTTTCCATATAATTTCTCACTAATTTATCGGATTTGACCACAAATCAAAAAGTGCTTGACCACTAATTACAAGGAATAAACTGATGTACAGTGAAGTACTATTGAAAACGGAGCTTTTATTTTATAGGTTATATAGTGCTGACGTTTCTATACAAAATATTTCTACTTGGTTTCGGACAGCTGAAAAGTTGATACATTCTTACAAAATGACTACGTTTTTAAAAGCGATTAACTGTATATATTTTTTACCTTGGTTTATTAGTTAACGAAGGAGTGACTACCTACAAAATTGGTCAATTACTTTGGTCTTATTTTAGGCAAATTGTATGCCACAAACCCAATTTTTTTCATACACACGTTTGAAAAAGGAACGAGTTAATTGTCTCTAAAATGTTTCTGAGTAAGGCGATAAGCGCCGCATTTAATAAACTCATCGCGAACGAGTCTTATCTAGTGACGGGCGATTTCTGAAATATTGCAAAAGTTTCCGTGACTGTGAATATTATAACAAGTAAATTTAATTTAAATGTCATTTAACTTTTTCGTTACTTACATTACACGTCAAAACTATAATAATTTTCAAGTCATACAATAATTGACATATCTAGCCTGGCTTGAGACGAGCATCTTACTCAAGATCAGTTTACTAGTTTAGTTCAGATAAGAATGAATCGCGTATCTATATGGACTGGTTAGGTTAGCTTAGAAACTCTGCCTTCGACGCTCGTTTTGTAATTTGCGATGCGCATTGTCATGTCTCACCTTTCAGCAATATGCAGCTGCAAGTTCCTGAGGTATGGTAATATCGTCTGCAAAGTTAGCCAATACTAGATAAGACTTGCTTGCTAATATTCAACATGGGGCGTTGATTCTCTAAACAACTTAACCCGCGACCTTTATTTGTTCCCCGGTTGGTAGCCTACTGAATTTGGCCGTGCTGTTTCGACGGTGAATCTATCTTTAAGTTGCCACGCCCACACAAGAATGAAAGGGGATGGCTTTATGTCCTTCCGCGTGAAGAACGTGAGTTTTTTTTCTTTTATTGGGATAACAAACAATTGCAATTGAGATGCCGATAATTAGCACGTGCCTTGATGGCGGCGTCAAATTCAAATAATTGCTGTTTACTTTAAAACTACAACACGAATTAAGAAAATGGTTTACCAGGATTAAGAAATTATTAGTACTCAACTATTGAATCAAAATTCATCGTTGAAGGTAGTAGGGTGTCGAAGATTCAACTAAAAACATGGTAAAAAGGTGTCATATTTGAAAATTAAACTACCGAGGATTTTGTTTCTAATCATGTTTTCAAGTTTAACAGTCTCATGGAAATATGATCAAGTTTAATATATCCAAAGAACCGCCACAAAGGCGTTATGGTTATCGAAATCCAGATCGCGGAACACCAACGATTTTATCATTTGTGGTCTCTTAAGAAGGCGGATTTGTTTGTTTCCTCTTCTTGGCTGAACGGGAAACGTGAAATTTGGTAAAAAAAAAGTTTATAACGCGGACACAGGTGCTTTTATCCCGGAAAATAGAACAGTTCACCAGCGCTTTGGCTCCAGCTGCAGCACATGCTTAGCTGATTCCATTTTGATCTCACACATCAGCAGAACGTCTCTAAATATCTCTGTTTTATTCTTTTACCTTTTGATTTTTTTCTGTCAAATGGTTTGATATTTTTTGTTTGGTTGCGGTGCGTTTATCAAATAAATGTGAGCTTGAGGTACAAGCGATAAAGAACTTTTCGCCGCGAGCAAAAACAAGTAATTGATAATTAGCGGATTCGTTTTGTATTCACGACCGAATCTTTTGAATCAACACCTTGAAGCGACAGAAAAAACGAACTTGAACCAACACTTTAAAAACACACAGACCATTTCCGATTTAGTTAAAATAAGGCCATAAACCGTATAATATATTTTACGAGACAAAATCGGCTTGAAAACGCGGAATGGGCTCGATATCGCCCAGTGAATGCCAATCTCATGCCGAAAGCAAGAACGCCGCAGATTTATTTCACCAGTTATTGCACATTCGCGGCAAATGTGCAGCTAGCCTGCACTCGCGCTGAATATTTCACGAATCCAAGTGAGCTCTTATCACCTACTTATTTATTTTCAAAGTCTTTTCACCTTTACCTGGTAATCAGTTAGCGAAGTTGTGTTTCAAGTTTAAATGTTATTGGTGAATACAAACGGAGTTAACGGTGATAGATTTTGTATTTACGTAGTTTTAACGTAGGCTTAATGTCTGTTCAGAATAATAATTATAATAATCAATAGAGCCTTTTGTTTCTTACTTATAGTCCATTCCAATGGACTTAACTTATTTATTAAACAATTTTATAACCTCAAAATGCATAAATTTTGGCTACAGACTAGGTACATTTTGAACACCATTTTGGTGATCAAATCATCTGTTTCATCATGGATAGTTTTTTTGTGGCCAAATTGTTATTTAAGGCGGAAAGGGACTAAATAAGACAAGTCTATTAGAATGAACTTTAAACCTTTTGTAGATTTATTAAGTTAAACCAACAATTCTAATTCATATGTCCGTAATTCAAATTAGAAAAAAATAGCAGCAATAGATACGCCGGCTTTAATATACGCTGCTTAAGAACGGCCAACGTGCTAGACAAATTTTAGTTTTCATTCACTTTGGACAAATCTATGGATTAGTCGTTGACACCTAGTTGATTGGTCGTTGTAAGTATTCTCAAAAAACTATTGCTAATTTCACCAGTTAATCTTTTTTGACCCATGAATTATGTACAAACTAAGCGTATAGTCTGGCAAAAAAGTCGTGAAATTAAAAATTGGCAACACTGTAGTGTTGTATTGATTTAATAATAATAATATCAGGGGACTATGTCACACCAATTGACCTAGTGCCAAACTAAGCTCTAGGCTTGTACTATGGGTACTAGACAACGATATAAATACTTATATAGATAAATATATACTTAAATACATAGAAAACATCCATGACTTAGGAACAAATATTTGTGCTCATCACATAAATATCTGCCCTTACCGGGATTTGAACCCAGGACCTCTAGCTTCGTAGGCAGGGTCACTAACAACTAGGCTATTGCGTCGTCAATTTGAAAGGGATAATTGCCCCTTTTTCATTTCAAGACTTTTTTGCCAGACTATAAATGCGCTCCGGTAAGGTCGTAAGAACCTAACCCCGTATAGTTACAATCTAACCGCTGCCTGTACCTACTCAGAGACATTTTTAAAACAATTAAATCGTTCCTTTTTCAAACATGCGTATGAAAAAAAGTCACGAAGGAACGACTTAAATCGTTATTAACTGACTCTGAGTGCGCCCGTAGAGATAGTCAAGTAAATATTGTCACTCAAAAGAGAAAATAAATAATGAGCAACAGCTTTACTGCTATTCTTAGGTTTGAAAGTTGCGGGTTTGATGTCCATTACGTCTTGTCTTGTATGCAAGACATAGAGGATTCTAACTGATGCCATCAAGTGTTATGTAATTTGAATTTGGAACAAGCATACAGGTATAACAGATGGATTGGCGGTCTATTATGCAAGCTGTTAGTGCATAAGCCTGTTAGGGGCGGTACAATGTTGCGTTAATTCAGTGGGCACTAGGTAGCGTCGCATTTAGCCTGTATCCGGAGCCTATATTCGACAATAATGCAGGTGCAATGATCTAAAAGCAGGGCAATACAAAGAAGATGTAACGTGAAATAGAGCTCTGCCGTTTGGGCAAAATATTTTTGGTCAAATGTATCATTTCTCAAATTTTCATTTATCAACAAGGTAATTGTATTTGATATTTATGTAATTTGTAACAGCAAGTCGGTATCGGTAAAATAAATAAAAGTATATAACATTTTGGTAAATTTTGGTAAATATCTTAGCCTGATTGTGCAAAATGTAGTTACAGACTTGTCAACAGGTTTTTGGAGTGGTTGGTAATTCTGTAGTTCTGCCTGCACCACTCTGGGAATAAAGACGTGAGCTTGTGTTGTGTGGCCGTATTTGACGGCCTAGGGTTCTATTCCACTTTGTTAAACATTATGGTACCTCGACTAATTGACAGGGTCACTATTCTACTACGTAAAACTGGCTTTCAACATGCTATTGTTTGTAATCGGCCATTACTGTCAAGTAAATAAGAGCTTTTATAACATTGACAGTTGAAATAAAGACAAAAAACGACAAAAATATATTTGTAAAAAAAACCAACAACGAATAGAGAAATACGGGCAAATAACGTTGTTCAATGAAATTACTGAGGTATAGAAAATGCTGCTACGGGCTACGGCGTAGCGCTCGAAGCGTCCTTCACTTGTTAGTAAAGGTGCATCTACGTGGGTCATCAATCATCATGGGATTCATGGGGCATTGTGCTGTGGACTATCTAAAACATGCCTTTGACATGTTATCGAATTGTCAAAGTTACGATAGCTCTTGTTAACTTTACGGTAATAGCGGCCGAGTTAAATACAATCCGATAACATGACAAAGGCACAGGGTAAAAACCCCTTAAGGCCCTACAAATATAGCTGCGTGGTTGCCGGCTTAGAATAATACCACTCCATGTCTTCCTGTGGAAGTCGCAAGAGACGACTAAGGGATTAAAGGCTTGTGGTATTGTTAGGCGATGGGCTTGCAACCTGTAATTAATATACACATGGTAAACATCTTGGCCGGTTTCTGACCATGAAACTATTCATTACTTCGACATATAGTGATATTTTTACGTTAAGAGTTTATCTTAAGCAGTTCATATCGAAAGAAAATATGTAAAGCAACAGTGCACCCAAATAGCTACCTTCTTTTCTACTACATAAGGTTCAAGTTATAATGGCAAACGCAAGTATCAACATGTAGCGGTTGGAGCTCACCTAGGTAGAAGGCCGGCGAGACGTGTGGCAAAAACCGCTACTGGTTTAATGTCATGCCAAAACAGCTTTTACCTTATTGCTTCGAAAGGAAGGTCGCTATTTGAGTGGATTATCCTTTAACATATTTCCTTTTGTTCTAAACTGTTAAAGGTAAGCTCTTTACGACCATTCGGACATCTTAGAAAAATACCGCTATATGTCATAGTAATGAATGGTTTCGTGTAAATATACACACTGCATTATGGCTCGGCTTTTTCTACAAACTTGGCCGAACACATCATGGTGAATCATCAAATCATCATAATATAAAAACTTTGAATTTCCCTAATATAAATTTAATTCGAGTCACATCTTAAAAATGGCTTAACCTTCTCCATATTAATTGACATTGTAGTTCAACCCATACTGTTACATAATGATAATAGATTCCTTAATACGAAAGTATCTTAACCATAATCGTTTATAAGTGAATACCCACGGTCTTTAGGCAGCCGGCAAACTGATGTTTAACCTTAATTAATTAGTCTAAGTAAGAGTCAATGTCAATAACCTTCATTGAACTTAGACTTTAAATTTATCTTCGAAATAACCTACAGATATAATATTACAATATGGAATTAATATAACTATTATTTTAAACGCGATACTTTGATTAGAAGACATCTCGGGTATAGTTAATTATGAAATCTTACAAAACAAATACGTTTTATGAACAAATTTAGAATAAACCTTAATTGCCTCTTGTCTTCGTAGAAATAGACGTTTACCTTTCTTAATATCAGTGAAATAAATATACGAAGTGGTTTTTGTTGTTATAACATTAATTAAAATGCGTCTGAAATTATACAGCAGGTAGTTTATTTTACCCATCATTCGAGGATGGTTCTATCACGCCTGTTTCCCAAAGGGGTAGGCAGAGACTACTTCTTTCCACTTGCTACGATCGTGACAAATTTCTTTCGCTTCTTCCACATTCATACATCGAGTCATGCACGCACGTCGGTTTCAGGTACTTAAGATTCGGCCCTTATCCAGTATTTCTCCGATTTGACTCGAAATACGCCTACGGCGGCCCCTTCCGACCCGTCCACTCACTTTCGATCTCTTTCTTTATACACCGTTGCCGTAAACCAAAAACCTCGTAAGTGAAAAAAAAGTTGACTTTTCAGAAACAGAAAACACGCCAAGTTTTTAACTACGTCCATGATATTCAACGTTACGTAAACAATATCTTCTGCAATCATTTGCTTATTAGTAGGTGTTTACTTTTCATGTTTTGGTTACCATGTAACTTTTTGGAAGTAATCATACACACACATACATAAACTCAGGCCTTCATTCCCAGAGTGGGGTAGGCAGAGCTACAGGATTACAAACCACTCGAACATTTGTTGATAATTCTGTAACCACATTTTTCACAATTAGGCTAAGATGTTTACCAGTATTTGACAGTTTGCAAGCCCATCATATTTATAAGTAATCGTTTTATTAAATACCGCAGAATGTTAGGCTTTCAGTTAATCGAGAGTAGGTACTTTCACTTTAAGTAGTGCTTTGTCACTTTAAGGTCATGTTAAACTACTGCACTTATCTGTCAAACGCGTTAAAGTGAGAAAGTACTGTGTGCAGCTAGTTGTAAGACCGACTGTATTATACATACGCCTCTGCAGTTTATTTTGGTAAACACGGTTTAAAGGGTAAATAAATGGACAGATTAGTTCCATAGCCAACGTCACAGGAAATAAGTTTCTGACAAAAATTACATTTTTGGACAGGTTTTTTGTTGCCGACTGTACAATTTTTTGCACAGTCGTCATTTACTCGTCAAGTCGGATCCAACAAGCCCTAACACGACGGGCTTACCAAAGTGTAATTTAGGAGTTCCTATGGCCACCCTGAGTCACCATCGTCAGATCAGCTCAATGGTACTAAATTATTGTATTGTCATCAGAACTAAAGGCGTATGCCAATTTTCAGCTTCAACGGAAATCAGGAAGTGGGTCAAATTTAACTGCCAATTTGACCCTTACATACAAACATACATACATACATTGCAAGTTAAATAAAAGCTTTTATAAATAGCCCGCGGCGGTCGGCGGAGTTCCCAGTATAAATAGATTTCGTAAAAGTTCCAACTTTACCCGCAATTTGTCCCTCCTCAAGCGCAGGGCGAAAAAGAAAATTGCCTATGCGAAAACCAACATGATTTGTGATTCGGTTAGAGTGCATACCTACGAGTAGTTACTCGTAACTTAAACCGAAATAAAAAAACTGTCTGAGCCATAAAAACAATAGCTTACGCATAAATGTAATTGTTTTTTTTATACCTACCCACTTTTCCTTCTTCTATTGATGGAAAAAACTGTTTTTTTAATAGCTTAAGAATTCCCGTAAAAAATGCTACACACTTATTAAATGAAAGATTTTGAATAGTTTTTTCAAGATTTATTGTGACGTGATTGCAAAAGTTCGTAACAACCATATCAACAAATTCAAGCATAATTACTTTCGGACAGTAATATTAATATCTTATTTAGATATTAGTACTTAGTTAGGTTACAAGTAACTGCCAACTTTAGTACTTTGTCACTTTAACATAATGTTTGAACTGCTGCACTAATTTGTCAAAGGCGTTGAAATAACAAGGTGCCAAAGTGTGCAGATACTTATAACGCTGACTGTACCTACGTAGTAGTCCAGACAGAAAGTGAAATCTGTCAGCGTAGGAGCAACAGACCGCTGACATAGGTCTAGACAAACGTAAATAGACCTGACGGCTAACTGTGAACTTTCAAACTGCCTAACTAAATATATTGGAGGCTAACTGTTGATGCAGACATTTAGTACATACGTCCGCAGATGGAGGTGAGTTGGTTTTCAACTATCGCGAATAAAACAGGAATGTTGTCAATGAATTGCCTGAATATCGCAGGGGTGATATTTTGGGAAGGCCCGGCCGACATGTCGGTATAAAGTGATTTTAAAAACGATTTCCTTTACTTCGGATTAAAATAGAGAAAAGCGACCGAATTATCCAGACTGTTCCATTTTCAACCAGTCTGAGGCTCTAGCCAAGATACATTACGCTAACTAGCGTTTATAGTCGTTTGATTTTTTAACCAATCGCATCACTACTGGTAGATTACGTGATACGAAAAGTTACGTGGTCTGCCAGTAGTGCCGCAATAGGGTATTTGACAAGAGTGAAATTAAATTGGTTTTTCATTAACAACAGATAAATAAAATACTAGGAAAACATCAATCTTATATTTTAGTACCTATGCTATTTTAAGATTTTTAAATTCATAAAATCCAACAATAAGGACGCTGTTTGATTGTGAAGTCACAAGATAGTAATCCCTATAAATTCCATAGTAACGGAGCTTTTTTGATGTTTCATAAAAAGAAGCTGATTTGACTTTTGTCAAATACCGTATTGGTTTTAAAACAAAACAAATAGTAACGCTAGTTAGCATAATGCATCTTGGTAAGAGCCTCTGGTGATGCAACGCGATGTAGTATACCTATTAATCATCTGCTTATTAATAACGATAATTCCAGTAATCTCAAGGAGTTGTCGACGAATTTAACTCCGTAGTGCCATTTTTAAGTAGTTTTTTTGAATATTTTTCTCAAAATATAACTTTACTAGCGACCGGCCCTCGCTTCGCTTCGGTTTATGTAAGTTTTCCGTAACACCCCGTAGATAAACATAAAAACCTTCAACTTGAATCTATTGCTGAAAATTGTATTGAAATCCGTTGCGTTTAATATTTAGGTATATACTATAAAGATATTGAACATTTTAATTACCTACAGGGGAATAAATAGGTAACTACTAAATTCAAACTTCTTTTTAACGTACAATTGGATGGATGAGGTTCTAATTTAAAACTGTTTACTAAGTGTCATTGGCATTGTCTTTTCAGTTTTATAATATTATTATAAAAAAATAGCATGGGAGTTCTTTTCTAACCAAAGTATTCTTAACTGAAGAAATATAATTTGACTTAACAAAAGTCTTAGCACTGATAAGGCGTAGCACAGATATACAAGCGACGGGCCGGGGTGCGGCGACTGCCGAACCGCAATTCTTATTTAACTTTAAATAGCTTTCGAAACGCGAATGAGGTAAGCGGCGGCCGGAGATTGAACCGACGAGTCGCGGCGAAAGACCGGCAACTCCGACAAAGAGTAATGATCCAACACCCTGGACCGACCGACTGCTCACTCCTGCACCCGTAATGCATGTCTTGTCTTGCGGGTCCGTAACGTACAACAATCGGTTTTCGTTTAACTTTCAACTATAAAGCTACCGGATGTTGTCAAGATCGATTGCTTAGGTACTAACGTTAACAAGCAACGTATTCTCGAATCAATTTATTCAAACTTTGGAGTTTCTATTCAAGAAGCTTAGAGGCTAGTTTCGATAACAAGACAAAGTTAGTCAAACAAAATACGTTAACAGGCCCTATTGAAAAAGATCAGCGGTAAGCGTCCCGGCCGCGCGGCACCCCGGCGGTAGATTGTTTGCCATTCCATCGGCAGTCTCCAAACGAAGTTGTTATCTCCGCAGCCTGCACGTTTTGTTGAATTACTAAGAGGGTACAGACAAACGGCCAGTAAGAAACGGGGAACGGTCTCGAGCTCGCTTCGAAAGCGATAGTGCTCGACTAGTTACGATAATAAATAGGGGCTTAACGTTAGCAAATGGCCGATTAGGGCATTCTTGACTACAACACGGGCATTCTGATAAAGTTCGCGTTTGTTTGCAACGAGCCTCGTGGGCTGGGCGAGGAATGGATTGCTCCCCAGCCAAATCACTACCGTGTTCTTCGATTTGAATGACTTGCTTGTTTGCAACGTTTTGCTTGGACTTGGGATAATTAACTGTAGTCAGTAACTTTGCATTCCGTACTGAGATAGATTTTGTTTGTGATGTATTGTTGCTATTATTACGTACATTATTAAATTACATTTGTTTAGAACTCCCTGCTACAGAAAGTGCCTAAGGAGGTATCATTTTATACAGGATGTTTGTAATAATCTTATGATGTATTTTCATTATAGTCAATTCAGCAGTAACAGTCCAGTGCTCTGCCTAATTCCTATCTAAATGTAACGCGATAATGCTCATCTCCTTAAAATAAAGTGTCAGTTGGAAACATCTTGCGCCGAATGTCTCCATTAGACCTTTCATTAAAGACAATTAACCGTGGATATATGCACCGACGCACGGTTCACACAACCACGTCTGAATGTTACTTAGATTTCTACTAATATTATAATAAAATACCAAGTATATCTTTCCTGTGTTTGTTTTGTACACCTTCACGACAAAATTGGTAAATCAACTTTAAAAAAAATCTTTATGAAACTAGTTTGAACATCCGATGACATAAAACATAATTTTTCTCAGAAAAAAATGTTTCCGAGTGTAACGACAAACGAGTTCATACGGAAAGCAGAATGAAATATTAATTCTTAAATAGTAGCATTTAAGTTTTCATAATTAAGTATTTCACTTTTTAGGATTTAGTTTAATTGTTGCCTCAGGATACCGAAGTGAATGAATGAAAACACGATGTTATAAAAGACCGAACAAATCATGTATTTACGTTTGTGAATAACGGAATGAATGTAATATTGAACATCGCCATTGTTAATTGAACCAACAAAGCCTTTATGTGCACAGTAATATAATGGTCATGACTATGATGGTGAATAATTTAAAACTTAATCGTATTGTCAATAGGGAATAAGCTAAAAACCGAAAGATATAGAGCAGTTAGAAAGTAATCATTGTAAATATCAGATTACTGGTATGCAAGACTAACAAAAGTAATGAAGCACACGCTTCGCAAGTTTAATATTTGTTAGATCACTTTAACAACAAGCATTTTTTCATAACTATTTAAAAACAACATGCTTTATAGTACTTTAGTGCAGAGCAATTAGGATATAACATTGCATGGTAACAAACACAGGCAGGCGAGCGAGGTTGAGCAACGCAATTATGACAGAGAACTAAATTTCTATTTTGCTTACCAGAGCGAGGCAGATAACAGTATAATTTCCTGCTTATAATAAGAAGTAAGTAGATTAAAATTGTGAATAGAATATCAACGTTGCCAATAAAAAAATGCTAGATTATCTCATAAGGCTTAAAATTCTATTTAGTTCTTAAATAGCAAAAGGAGAGGTTCATTTATTATTTTGCTATTAATCCGGCTCATAAGTACGCCTAGCTCGCTGCGCTAAACGCTACAGCCACATGAGAAGAACCACTATATGTTACGTTGTCAGGACCTCCAGCATGATTTTGAAATATGTCTACAACGTTTAGTCTGATAAAAAAAAGATAGTTCCTACCCAAATTCATCATAAAGTCATAAAGTAAACGAACGAAAAGTGCAACACTCGCGTAGCATCCTAACGTAGAGCATCTACAAATGTCGTAACGGGCTCTATTCCACATTGTTAACGTCATAGTAGCTCTTGGCAGTAAAGTCAGCCGAATTATAACCGTAATGGTTTCAAAAATAAGATTAAAATAAAGTGGAATAGTAGCCAAGGTCTTCGTTAGGTATTGATTGGTCAGGTAAGAAGATAATATTTTTTTATAAGTATGTGTCGGGGCTTTCACAAGCTACGTCACAAGGTGCGTCAAAGTAAACGTCAAGCCATAGAAAACTTATTTTTGACGCACCTCGAGACAAGCGTCCCTCTTGACAGCAGGGCAAAGGCCTCTCCTCTATCATGTCAAAGAAAAAGTAAGGTGACACAGACAGTGACATTTCTCTGTCTTTTTGATCTCCTGGGTCACTTAGTTAGTGAATCTAGAGTTGAGCCCCCCCACTATAAATAAAAGAATTTCAGACGAGTAATGTTTTTATTTGCGCTGACGAGTCTTGCTTGCACGGCTTTGCATAAATAACTTGGTATGCAGATAGACGTTACGGGTCTTAATCTTAAACCAGAGCGGATTATGCAAAGTCGTGGTTAGAAGAAATTAACATTTGGATTAATTATCATTGAGAGTTTACATTCAATATTTCATCAAAATGGTAAGAGGATTTTACCAAAACATTAATTATATTTCTAAATAAAACAGCTCAAAGCGATTCATGTTCCATGTAATGTTATTATTAAAGATTGTTGAGTTCGTCCATTTTCCACTACTTTTATTTTACTAGGTATTTTTCTTTCATCTTATAACAAGGTCTGATTTCTCAATCTTCATGAAAACATTAAGACAAAAAAAAATAACTCACCTTTTCGTTTAAGTACTTATCAAAAAAAGACATGATAAGATACTCAATACTAAAAATTAAATCCTTAATCAAAAAAGCAAATGGATCCTTCTATTACAAACACAACTATTGACTTGACAATCAACCCCTTAAGCGAAATCAAATATAAGCTTCGTACCTATTATCGCGGGTCCGGTCGCGTCTCTACGGAGTTCCCTACTCCGAGGCTTCTACCGACTCATTAGCACCGAAGCACCGTCCAACTACTCGTAATTTCATTTCCTCCGCGTCTGGGGACACACAATAACTTATCACAACTAATAACCGCCTTAATTGAAACCTTCATGCAGATAGCAATGATAAGGAAGCCCAAGAAACCATTTAAGAGTAAGACCAAGGATAATCACAAAAAACTGAGGAGAGAGGAAGTTATCAAGTATTTACAAAGTGAATTACGAAGTTGTACGACGCACGGGCTGCCCCACATTGTGAACGCAGAGTTACATTGGCTCGAGAGGTAAATATTGTTATTTCATCAATATCGCGGGAAAAAAAATTACAGTGAGAAACTTCGGATAAAATGTTTACGGAGAATGTACCGCAGAAAATACTTCAGCTTTTTAACACGCAATTTTGACTTTCTCAGGGTATACTGGACGTTCAATTTTATATTGTGCTGCGGAATAATAATCATGCTACTGTTGACGCAATACTTGAGATTCGTAGTAAGTGAATACTTTCGATAAAACACATGTTATGGTAGGAAAAATATTCTTTGTGTAATGTTTTCTTCTCGTAGCTTGATTTTAAGACAGTAAGTAGGGTATTCGTACAACCAATGGTACAATAATGTTATTCTTTAATTTGTCAGAATTCACCAGTTGTAATGAGCGTCGAGATGGATTATTTCAATTGGAACGTCTCATACCCCGCTATTACGTTGTGTCCTAGCTCAAAAATTAATGAAGATATCTTCGGCTCTGTTGTGAAGTAAGTAAGAGAAATTTTCACACATTCTTAAGAAATATCATCCCTGAGAAGTAGAACTTGCCCCACGTGCGTTAGTCTGCTCAGTTAATCCTTACACGCAAGTTCACGCAACTCGGGTTCAGTTTGACTGGTCTGTGCTGTGGGTAAGAGAAATTTCACCACAGAGGTCGTATTATGAAGTTTCAAAAACTGACAAGTTGCAGGCAGTAAAAGGGACCAATATATACGACTCTTATAGCTGTATCCCTTTTACTGACTGAAACTTGGCAAGTGTTAAGAGCTCGTAATACGGCCTCCTGACACAGTCAGCTACAGTTTACACGTTGTATTTGTTCTCAGAGTTGCCAAATGCAATTTGTTGCAGTGATAGCAGAGAGCAAACTGGCAAGAACTTACATTCGTACTACTGGTCCATCGCCACTGCCTCGTTAGACAACATCGATCGAATCTCTATTCAAAGCCCGGAAATTGCTAACGTAAGCTTGTTTTACTTCTACTTACCGTACACCTACCAGCTAATTACCTACTACAATCAACTTATTAAAATTACTATACAAATTATCTACAACTTTTAAACATATCGGTTAGTACAGTAAACGACTATAATTTGCTAAGCCACTGAAGAACCCTGTCGCAGAAAGCCAATGATTAATGTTGACGTTATTTATTTCTCGTGACTTGACTGACGCTATCATCATAACAGATTGTTATGGAGGATAATTAAAGGTACTTTTAGGCACCTTCCCATTTCCCGCCGTCTGTCCCTCTGAATGTAAAGTCAGGGTCAATAGAAATGATAAAAGATGTTAAACAAAACCAAACGGACCTATTTACCATTATTACACTATAATCAATATAACTTAAAAATGAGACAAAACACTAATATTATTATTGCTTTGAGAAGTGGGCCCAAATTAAACTGCAAAACGAGACAAAACTTTACCTGAAACGGGCCCCTGGTGTTGCGGGTGTTTATGGGTCGAGATGATCACTTACCATCAGGCCGTCAGGTGGCTCGCTTCCTCGCCTGCCTCCTTTTTCACATAAAACATAAAAAAATCGTCACTAACAAAACGACTTATGTCCGGTTCCTATATTAAAACCGCTTACTCGTACTTCAGATTAATGTTTGACACATTTTGTCTTCGATCAACAATTTCTATTGTTAAATGTCAAATTTTAACCCAAAGTAAGGCTTATCTATCCGCGATTATAATATAGGAATCACTAACCGACTCTGAGTGCGGCCGTTTCTTTATTAATGCAAAATGTATTGTTTTGTTATTGTTTGTGCCAAATAGAGTTTACATGCATAGGTATGCACACACTCATGTTTGTCAGCAGCTGATCGCCGCAAAAGACTACGTACACATAGCGGCCATGTTGTTTGCCGACTTCGCTAACACTTCTCTAACGATGAACATCGAGTGGCCGATGGTGGTGCAGCCGGCCCTGACCGAGATGGGGATGTGCCACGTCATCAACTCCAACGTCGCTCAGATGCACAACCCTCTGTGAGTTCCAAACAACATTAACTGCAAAGTCCTCCAGTATCTCTTTGCAAAAGGCAGCTCTGAGGGTCAAGGCAAGATGCATATCGATTTGCGAATACCTACTGGTTAAATTTATGGAATTGATGCGCGGCCACCACGATAGATTGTCAGCCTACAATCAATGAGTTCTGCGAACGTAAGCGTTATCGAAATTGTATAGAATTAACGGTCGCGTAGAACGCTAATGTCAATTCCGCTATGACCGGTATCCTGCGTTTTGGCCGAAATATGTTTGGCATAATGTTTCCCAACCGTTTCATTTGACACCTCATTCTTCCTGTAACTGTAAATATTTCAGGATTTATTTCAGTACCATCGTGTAGCCTATAGAAAAGGTTAGGTATTTTTTTATAAAAATCCTGAAATATTTAGTTACATAAAAAGGCCGGATGGCAAATGAAACGTTTGGATGATACATTTTGTCAATCATATTTCGCCCATTAAAGGTAACCCGTCAATTCCATACGTTTCGTTAGCTTTCGAAAATCTCTTGCCTAAGCTCACGAGCTGCGAGCACATCTTCATCATCATCGTATTGTCTCGCTTATCACCTAGTTCGTGACTATCGTTGCAGGCCATACAGTTAGAAAGGGATAACCAAGCGACAAACAAGTCACTAACGTGTGCTAGCCTCGTGTTATCGAATTGTTTTTAACTCGGCCGCCATTACAGTCAAGTAAATAAGAGCTATCGTAACGTTGACAATGTGATAATAACTTTTTTTTTAATAAAGCGTTTGCTAATTTGATTTAGAAGCACGTAGGTAACTTAGTTCAAATCGGTGGTAAACCGGATGAAAGTTAAGAAACACCTTCATCTATTAGGTATTTCGTTTAAATCGAATACTAAAAATACGATCGCATAACATATGACAATACAAAGTACCTACTTACGTAACAAACTCAGTTCCCGATTCTCCATTACGAATATTCCGTTTGTATTTCTAGCAAATGGAAAGACGAAGAGACACGGTACGCTAAAAACAACATTGAACTCTCCGCGCACGACGTGGATTTCTTTACTCAGATAATGAATTACGCTGACATATATAAGGTTTGTATAAATACGTTGTTATATGGGGATAAGAATGCATAAACAGCGTCTTAAACGCGAGATCAAAGAGGCTTAAATCTCATTACTTTAATAAAATTAAAAGTCTTGGTAAAAAGAGTTAAGAAAATGTTACGGCCGGGCGCTGTTTGAATAAGAAAATAGGTTTATTGGCAACCATATTTTAATCTTCACCCAATAATTGCGTTAGTTTGAATATTCACACGCATGTTTAAATTAGTTTCACTTGAATGTAGGTACTTATAAGTATGTTAACAAAAGAAAGCCGACTTTACCCTCCCTACGTTTGATAGTCGAATTGAATAATTATTTTTCAATAATGTATTTCAATGACTATGCTACTTACGTTATGAAATTATGACCCCATAGAGCTGGTGGCCAAATGACCTTTTTTTGTCACGATATTGTATTGTTGTGTTGTTATGCTTTATAATACGTAAGCAAAGTCAAAACGTTCCTTTGTTTTCGTTGAAGTTTTTACTTCGTCGCTTATAATACTTACGCTATAAAGGCTTCGATCAACAATATACAACTAGATAACAGGTCAGAGAACAAAACACGGCCCAGCGAATATACTCCCACTTCAAATTGGGAGCTTACTTGAATTTAGTTCGCTTTCAACTACGCCAACAGTGACACGTGTCACAATGCCTCAATGCGTTTTCAAAAACTGCAAAAATAATCACCGCAACAAAAAAAATTCAGACGGAATATCATACTTTCGGAAAGTAAATGTCGACTCGTAATATTAATTAGCAAATAACTAATTATTTCTTTTAAAATAATTTATTTTAGTTTCGGACCAACAATTGTCAATATTTGGTTGTTGCAGAACAGTTGCGTCTATGGAGTAGTTTAATACTTTATATTTTTTGCAGTCGTAAATTTAATATTCATTTGTAGATTTCCTGGTGATCCATTTCACTGTCCGGTATGGAATTCCATCGTCGCGAGTGAACGGCAGGAGGAGTTTTTTATACCCGGAAAAAGTTCCGTCGTATGCTCGATCCATTTCGACAAATTCGATGTCGTGGGAAATTCGCAAAGACGTAGATTGCGTAAAACGGCTGTCCCTAAATTGCAGGTTATTAACCTTGCCATTAATATAATATGCTACTTATCATTATTTTTGTGACGTGAAACTGAGGCTAAGTAGATATGTCACTTTAATATCATAAATTATAAAAAACAGATTCTACCACTGTCCAAAAACCGTGCCTACGGAAACTGTATCGAATTCGAAGATGATGATGTAGTTATTGTACCTAAAGTGTTAGGATTGCTAAAGTACCTGTCTGTCTGTTACTTTAGAATGGCTAAACGGCGGCTAGACCGATTTGTCTGAAATTTGGTTTGTAGAAATCCCAGGAAAAGTCACATGCTACTTTTAGAGCAGGAAAATTACAGAACTCATTTCTACAGGAACAGCATAGTAAACGTGCCGACATTGACACGGGACCTATATAGATTTTTTATTTAATTTTAATATATTTGTATCACAGATTATAAAGTTACAATTGTGAAATTTTATAGGTTCAATCCCTACGCCAAGATGATCTGATTAAAAAAGTTCCAATACATCAACAAGAGATACCAAATTTAAAGGTTAAGGAAGTTATAAATTTTTCAAGTAGCTATTAGGGTTTTTGAAAACGGTTCTATGTCTTGTTACAAAAATATAAATATGACGATTTACAAGCCCACAATATTGTATATTATCTATACTAATATTATAAATATGAAAGTGTGTATGTTTGTCCGCCTTTCACGCTTCAACCGCTGAACGGATCGAGATGAAACTTGGCACACATATTGTTTAGGTCCTGGAATAAGACAGGATAGTTTTTTCTCGGGCAATTGGACAGTTCCCGAGGGAGCAGCGATAAACCACTTCTACGCGGACGGAGTCGCGGGCGAAAGCTAGACTTAAATAATGAAAAAATAGCGTGAGTTGTTGTTTATATTGAACCGACCTGCTACCCACCTTAATAATATTAAGTACTTATAAAGCTACTCCATTTGTACTTTGTTCGCGGTGACATTGGCACTCCGCTAGTAGAAGCTGCATAAGGTAAAAATACAAGCCTCTAGTCGAAGCAACATAAGATGATAAATAGTTTCAAGCAAAATTAAGCATTGCGTTAATGACATACCATTTAAATTCGAATGTTTTATTTTGACAATGATTGTATACAAGTATGAAGTATGTATAGGTCACCCTGGGACACTTTTCGAAGAGAATTTTGTATAGAACCCGGCGTCTATAGGTTGGTACCGTAAAGGCGGGTTAGTTTAACCCTGGGGGATAAATTTGTCCCAAATCAAAATAATGTTTGTATTGGCCGCCACGTCGTTGCTTATTAGAAAATCGTAATAGTTCAGGCCAAAAATCAAAGATGGCATCACTAGCGTTTGAATGGATGCCGTTTGACCGACCACGCGTTCATGTACTAACTTGTCAGTTTACTCGAAGTGTTGGATGCGAAAAGGTACGTAAAATATATGTGCAAACTTCCTTGTTAAAATTGGGTTTTTAGTAAGTTAATCATTATAATCGTTATGGTTGAGTTTATATGTGTCTTTAGGAGTGTAGTGATGTAAATTTTATATTGTTTTACTAACATTAAGTTGGTATATTTGGGAAAATATGAAGGTATGTAAACTTTAACCCGTGTTTTGGGTAACTTTGGCCTCTATCTATATATTAGATATAAGAAAGGTAAAAGCTTCTGGCGCTGACCGGCAATCAAAGACGAGCAGCTTTACAATTAGGATGACATAAATTGTAAGATCGCAGTCCCTAATTTTATTCAAAGGGCTGTTTTGAAATTCCAGAATTAGAGGATTAAGGATTTTAATTACCTATTTATGTGAAATGTCGATTATTTACCCTTCTATATATTAGATATAAAATTGCTGATATATAACTGTTGATCTCATAATATATGACTGTCTCTGATAAGACTGGTAGGTAGGAATGACATTGGTACAAATTATATTTAAAGTTAAATAAGGTATATAGGACGATGTTTCTAATTATGTTTTTACTTGAAATTACTTTCAGTGATGTTAATTTTTGATTCTTTATCAAGTTAGGTAGGTACTTAACTATATTTTTGTTTTAATGGTATAACTATTGGAAATAAAGAAAACAAAAAGCACCGTCTTTATGTTTGTGATTTAAAAAAATGCTTTTATTAATGTTTAAAACAAATAATGTTGATTATTTCCTATTTTTTTCAATATAACTTGTTATTTACTACTACGTTATTGTTTATTTTACACCGTTAAATAAGCACTACTGCTAATTTTAACCCAACTTAGCGTGTATTATGGTTTTTCCATGCACATATTTTCATTGACTAATATTACCCTCGTCTAAAACCAACATTGGCCCAAAAAACAAAAAATGAAAAATAATTTTTAATTATGTTTTTTCTTCTTTTTTTCATTAAAAGTTATTCAGTACATACTTAAGTTTATATCAAAATAAATTTGACATTAATATGTTAATCGTAAAGGAAACTAGAGCTTGTTTTGCAAAAATACAATTATTTTTTGGTTCAAGTTACCCGCCTTTACGGTATGTCGATGTATAAAGGCCCATAATGATTGGAAAGCAGTAAAGTGATCGTAGCTAGCGCTCGGCAACTGACACATCGTAACATAGGTCGTCATAGGTAATGTCCGCCATTATAGGCTCTTCGACGTTGATCCACTTAGAATTCGGCCTGCGAAAAGGATCCGTAAGTCTCCAAAATAAAAATCGATACACGTTACCTTGTCACTGTAACGTGATGTTTTAACTCCCACACGTCAGAGGTAAATCCGAGAAGGTACCTACTTAGTTTATTGATAATTGTGGTGTCAGACCTAAGTATTAATTATCAAAGGGCAAGTGTGTTGAGGTACTCAAGTCCTACGACGCTATGAGCACTCCGAGAATGGTTCGGTGCCTAGGCTGCTCATATTAGTATAGGTATAACAACCTTATCATTAGACCATTAAGTACACCATATTTCTACAGTATAAAGACGAATTATGCTTAAGTACTGGCCTATATTCAGTTATCAGATTTTGTCAACAAGTAACATTATATTTTGGTCTGTTTATTAATAAATTCATGTTTTCAGTCGTGGTCGTAGGTACCTAATGATTCAACTTTTATAACCTGAGGCCCTAACAAAGATGCAAACGCTACAAACGTTTTTCATTACTCTAAAATCCCTAAATGTATGGGATGACATTTTGGTGCGTTGCGATAAACCACGTGGCCAACTGTCATCCCAAACATTTTGAGTGATAGAAAAACGTTAGTAGCACTTGCATGGCTATGGCTCCCGCAGGTGTACGTCCACAGTCCTGATGAAGTAGCGATCAGCACGAGTCCTTCCTTCACCTACGATGTCGAAGGCTTCCTGCTCATGGGATTCCAGGTGTGGAGCGCTAAGATATCAAACAAACTACGCAATTTCCCGATCAGTATTCGTAAATGCAGGTAAAAACAAAACGATTGGAAATCACAAAAAAATACAGAGATTATGTTCCTATATAATAGTCCCTAAAGTGTTATTTTATCAACGAAGACGCGCCCCATTTCATTTTACTTTGCATAATTCCATAATATTTATTAATTTTGATTTTAGTTTGTAGTGGGCGTTTTCGTGGATTGATAACACTGATTAAATAAACTTTCGTCGAAACTAACAAGATTTGATTGCACCAAAGATTAAAAACCGGGCAAGAGCATGTCGGACCATGCTCAGTGTAGGGTTCCGAAGCCGTAACGACAAACACAAAAAACTATCTCAAAAATCAACATGTATGAAACAATTTTCTATTTAAAGTTATTTGGCGCTGTCTTAGATGATTTTTAGTAGGTTAACCCGTTAATCGCCTGTATCTCAGGAACTAATCATGTCTACTTAGCCGTGATAGTTTTCCTTTAAAATTCGTTATATGCGCTTTCGTTGAAGATTTTTTTCAGATTTTTAGTACTTGTAGTTTTGGCTGTAGGGGGGGGGGGGGACACTTGACTCTAACAAAAAATAGCGCTTTAAAGCTTAATATTTCATAAACGGATCCCTTAATCGAAAAACTGTTTTCATAAACCCGCAATATTTTTGAAAGACCTATCCAACGACACCCCACACTATGGGGTAGGCAAGAAAAAAAAAAGACATCCCCACGTTACGTGTAGGGGAGGTGCATTAAAAAAAAATATTTTTCAAAATTTTATTTTACCACTTTGTTGGCGTGACTAATATGTACATTCATGCCAAATTACAGCTTTCTAGTACTATGAGTCTCTGAGCTAGACTGGGGACGGACGGACGGACGGACGGACGGACGGACGGACGGACATGGCGAAACTATAAGGGTTCCTAGTTTGACTACGGAACCCTAAAAACGGGCACGTTTACACGTCAAAAATCTACAAATATTATGATATCTGGCTCGCTCCAGTCTACCTTTACGGTGTTGGTATTTTTAGTTGTCGATTGAAGTGTCCTTATTATTTTTGTCCAAATAGTAAGTAAGTGCCGTGAGCCACCACAAGCAAACAACAGGACGCACCAAGCACGTTTAGTCGGAACTGCCCATATGTTAAAAAACCGGCCGGCACGAAGGGTTCCGTACCATTAAGTATCTATGAAAAAACTCGTTTGTTGTATGGGAGCCCCCTTAAACGTACAACTATTCTGTGAATATTTCAAGCGTCTAGTGTTTACGATACAACAAAAATAAAAATAGGTACGTTGAAAAAAACCCGATCCTTGTATGAGGATCCCTTTATCATTTCACTTTTTTGAAGAAGAAAAAATATAGATTTATTTAGGTAATCCACCGTAATATCATTATTACCTATATCATGATGAAAAATCAACCCGCTACGTATTACGGTTCAAAAGACAGCTCTTTGAAGTTAGGACGGAGGGACGGATAACGTAAGCATATTTATAGGGTACCGTTGGGTTCCTTTAGGGTACGGAACCCTAAAAATTATGATTTCAAATATTGACCCATCTGAATAGCGGCGCGGCGTTGCTGAAGTCCGGAAACAGGGCAAACTTTCCATCATCAATTCATCTCTATTTACGCGATTATCTCAATTTCCAGATTAATTGATGAGCCCATAAACAATAGATACCCGGTGTACACATACAACCATTGCATGTTGGATTGCAAAATCAAAATGATTATTAGGTTGTGCGGGTGTGTGCCGCATTTCTACAAAGCTTTAGGTAAGGAAAAGCTTAATATTATCTTTTTTGCCGTGATAATAACCTCAACTTTCCAGTTTCGCTCATACATTTGTATGAAACTTTCCTTTTTTGTTACCATGAACCAAAGAAAGTTAGTAAGTAACAAAAAAAGTTAAAATTCATAACAATGTATGAGGATATTTTGGGAGTCTGTTATTTAGGCTCAGCTTCATTCACCCTGCCAACCTGCAATATTTTTTTGCAAATAGAAGTCGTAAATTAAATGTACCTACAAACTTTTTTAGTAATGCTCAAATTATATATTTTTTGCCTTTTTATTGGGCGTTGTACCCTCCAATCACTTTTAGACCTAGGCTAATCCTCTAAATAAAGGATATGAGACCTGAGGGGCTATCGCCTAACGCACTCGAAATAGTTTTAATTTTGAAAAACGAAGGCTGAAAAGAATTGTTCCATAGAAGTCGATAGCGATTGTGAGTGCGTCAGACCATAAGCCCTCTGACTTGGGGAGGATTAATATTATGGTTTTCTAGTGAATTACTATCGTGGCGCGCGCAAACTATCTCCATCTTACGTTCTTCGCTTTTTGATGTTTGTACTCCCCCTTTTTCTTCCCGTTAGGGGTCGATTTTTGGAAAATCCTTTCATAGTTTTTACTTAAGTACATCATGAAAGGAACCCCTGCACCAAATTTAAAGTTTCTAGGTACAGTAGTTTCGACTGTGCGTTGATATATAAGTCACCGAGTTAGGTTAATGCCTTTTATAGATATAAAGATAAAGCTCAGCTAAAAGCAAAGACCTCTCTACTTTGTTCTCCCCAGCCTCCCCCTTCCAATTTACTTACCATCACGAAAGCCTAACCTAAAATTGTGAACGTATAGGTATACTTAATCTACTTTGAACTCCATGTGTTACTTATAATTTTCAGACCATGAAAGGATATGTGACATTACCGAATTAGCATGCGTCATTCAGTATAAAAACGAAATCTTGACGTTATCAGCTACTGACGCTACTCATAGCGCATTCGGGAACACTTCTTTGCTGCCGAGGTCTCCCAGCGACTGCGGTTGCCTTAGCCCTTGCGAGTCGGAAGTTTACCTAAAGAACGTGGAAAGTTTCCTGCCACAAGCCTCTATGAGCAGACTAAGAATTAGCGTTTCCACTTTCCCGAGAATAAGGGTGAAAAGGGAATTTATTTTCACGACGTATGATATTATATGTGAGTATCCAAAGACTGGTTTTCAGTACCATTATATACCGCCGTACTCAGATATTTTAAACTTGTGTATGACAAATTTTCACTAAGAAATTGATATTGTTTTTGTGACAAAAATGACAATTAACTATAGGGAATTCCTTCCGATATTAAATTTAACGATTACTGTTCCAAATACTGTTACTGTTTCGATTACTTACCTACTGTTTGAAATCTAAGTCTTGTGCATTTTATAGGTATTAAGTTCACCGGATAGAATCGAAAAATTAACTAAAATGCTGATCACCACCTATCGATGTTAGGTACCTAATGATGGTAATATTTAGTTTAATTTCAGTAATTAAAATAACCAAATTTTATTCTCAACCTTTCGTAAGTATGCTTAGTAAGTAGCAGATCTGCTCCATATATACGCAAACTGCTAGAGAGCAGATCTGCACCAAATGCTTTGCGTGCCTCCCGAATTTAATTTGAACCTTATTAAGAAGCTACCTAAGGGTGAAAGTTTATTGTAGGTTAGCCAATAAAGTACCTAATCAAATTTACCAAAAATTGCTCCTTACATAAAAATATTCAGTATGGCCGCTATTTCTGTTGGTTTGATGGTCAAATTTTCAGCTTACCGCATACGAAAGGTGCAAGTTGCGTGTTCATATTATACGTTATCTCATAGTCATAAACTGTCATAGGAAATTACAATTTATCTATAAATTAATATCGTTCGGAAGTGCCTAAGACAATTTTATTCATGCCACAATAACTTCTCTCTGGTCATTAACTGACTCTGGGTGCGACCGTTAATCACGTAAGACTAATTAATACAGTATAACAACCGGTTTTTAAAGTAAACGCAAACGCTACTCACGTTTTCTTTTCGATCACTCAAAAGTCAAAATGTATGGGATGACAGTTGCCACGTACGTGACGACGTGGTTTATCGCAACGCACGAGAATGTCTACATTTTGAGGGATAGAAAAGAAAACGGTAGTAGTGTTTGCATCTTGCTAGGGGCTCAGAAGCCACAACTTCCATTTCTGCGACTTTGCAAAGACTATTTTACCAACCGCAACACAAAGTTTGCCTTGTGACAATTTCGATCTACCTACTTACACTTTGGCTAGGATGTTTATACAGGGTGTCTCATTCAAATCGGTCAGTATGGGAAAGTCTGAAACTATAAGACATACGAAGATTTGTTCTTAGGAACCATGACACCGATTTTGATAAAAAGAAAAACTGCATACATACATTTGAAAAAAAAGTTTACCCAGCTGGGGAATCGAACCCGGTTGTTTTGAAAAAATAAACTTACAGTTTTTCTATTTAAATAACGATTGTGTAGGTCTTCAGCAGTAAATGTCTCTATGAAACATCATGTCTAAAATGAATAGAATGCATTGTTTTCACATAATTTAATTTATCATAGTAGGTGTTCGAAATGACCACCGTTTTTTTCAATACAATAGTCAACACGTTTAGGTAACGATCTTAATATTGAATTTTGTATCTTTATGTGGTGAATTTGCGTTAAAATTGACTCTATGGCTGCTTTTAGGTCTTCAATGGTGTCATAGCTTGTTTTGTACACTTCATCCTTAACGTAACCCCGCAAGAAATAGTCTAGAGGCGTTAAATCGGGCGACCTCGCGGGCCATTTGATAGGACCGTTCGTGCCAATCCATTTTCGCGAAAAGTTTTCATTTAAAAAATCTCTTGCTATGCGACTATTGTGGGCTGGTGCTCCGTCCTGTTGCAAATAAAGTTGTTCTCTTACTTCTGCGGGCATTTCTCCTACGGCCGCTAAAAGATCTTCTAAGATTGCAAGGTACTTGAATCTGTCCAAATGTCCATCATAAATTTTAAACAGGAGTACCTTATTGTGAAGTAGGCCGACCCAGCAGTTAAACGAGAATCTAACTTGACGGCGTCCTTCGTGTATTCGTAAGGGATTTTCTCGACTCCAATAGTGATGATTTTTACGATTGTACATTCCGTTGTTGGAAAATTGAGTTTCATCAGAAAATATTACATACTTTAAAAAATGTCTGTCTAGACCCATTGTTTCTTTTATCCAATTGCAAAATTCCAATCGTCTAATATCATCTCCTGCATGTAAGGCCTGCACCCAATGTCCGTTCTTGTAGCACTTGTATTTGTATTTCTTTAGGGTTCTGTGAATTGTCGGACGTGAAATTTCAGGAATATCACGACTTGCATTACGGGTGGAGGCATGTGGTGTTGCTTCAAAATAGGTTAAAATGTTCATTTCCATGTTTTCATCACATTTTCTTGGTTTTACATTTTTTGGCTTTTTAAAACTTCCATGGGTTTTCAAATTGTGAACAATTTTGATGAATATCTTACGAGTAGGTAAAATACGTGTCGGATATTTGATATGGTACCAATGTAGTGCACGGGAGCAATTTCTGTCGTTTTTAAAGTAGGCTTTCAATAAATCAAAGTGCTCAGAGTTTGTAAAATGCATTTTCCCAACCACACAGCGATAAACACAAAAATACCGAAGCATTGATTTTCAGTTCCCGCCAAAACATTTGACACTCGAGTTTTCTTTTTTTATTGCTATTCGGCCAGTCACACTGAGACGTTCCATTTTCAAATGAGGTTTGATACGTCTGTTTATCTACAATATCTGCATACTTACTTTAAGAGGGCTTTTTAATTGATTGTTAGTGTTTGATAAATAGAAGTAAGCAGTTGCAATAAATAGATAACTGTAGATAACAAAACTTCCTTAAAGGTTTAATGCAATATCAATGCCATATGATATGTTAAACGGTGTATGATATAAATAGAGAGGTAAAAATAACCATGAACACAATTTTACATGCCTGAACTTGTTGAATATTGTATCGGTGGTCATTTCGAACACTTACTATGATAAATTAAATTATGTGAAAACAATGCATTCTATTCATTTTAGACATGATGTTTCATAGAGACATTTACTGCTGAAGACCTACACAATCGTTATTTAAATAGAAAAACTGTAAGTTTATTTTTTCAAAACAACCGGGTTCGATTCCCCAGCTGGGTAAACTTTTTTTTCAAATGTATGTATGCAGTTTTCCTTTTTATCAAAATCGGTGTCATGGTTCCTAAGAACAAATCTTCGTATGTCTTATAGTTTCAGACTTTCCCATACTGACCGATTTGAATGAGACACCCTGTATATCGTTTCCTATAGGAGCATTTTGGCCTATATTATTGAGTGGTGACACTCCACTTTCTCTGGTGAGCGCTAAAGTTTGATAAAACAATTTTCTTTTTCAGTGAAAACTGGTGGCGTTATAAACCTTTGCATCGGAAGTTCAGTTATTTCAATAATGGAGTTAATAATGACAGTTATTAGAATCCCTTTAGGCGAGCTAACCAAAAGGCTGGTAAATAAAATGAGAGACATAAAGGTGTCATCGTAATAAATTTATTCACAACACTGTTGTATTTCATTATTCATTAGCAACTTGTATTTTCTCATCTTCAATAGCTTCGTCTTCGGCGTGGTCTGATTTCACTCTGTAGCACCGTGGTAATACTGCAAGTAGATATGCATTAGAAAAGCGGTAATTTATTGTTGAAAAGACCATTTGCTTACAAACATAGTCAGTTTTATTAATTAACTAGCATCCGATAACTATCGTAGGCATTCGTTAACTACCACGAACACACAGTATTGAGAAAACCTACCAGGCGCGCCATTAAACAAACGAAAATGATCAGTGGTTAAAAGCGCATCGTTAGTGTATCTCCGTCATCGCAGAGTCTGTACGAAACCTCGAAGATTTAACTCAAGTCGTGCCTTAATTGAACTATGTTCGAAGGTTGGTAGAAGTTTCACATATAAGTAATTCTTAAATTAACTAATGGTACTCAGGGCTTTTATTTGACTCAGTAAAAGTAGTGCCTTTGACATGGTATTGTCAATGTTACGAGAGCTCTTATTTACTTGTTTAAAACAATACGACGTAGAAGGCATAATGGTTTTACAAATTAAATAGAGGCCCAGTAACAGTTCACTAAAAGATAATAATCTTACAAAATAGTTATTTACCTCGTTCGTTTATGAAGGTTTTCTTCAAAGTGATATAGACTGTGACCATAGATTCGCCACGTTCCCTGAATATATTCCAATATTCCTTGGGTTCGATGAACCATCTGTTCATTTGTTTATACCTCATCCGGGTTTATCCTGTAATTAGCACGAAACTATACAGCATAAAGGAGTGATAAATGGTCTAATGAAGTTACAACATTAAAACAGAGAATACGGCGTATTTGAAACGTGGTTTTAAAAAAATGGGTAAATAAGTCTAACCTTCATGTAGCCGTGCATTAGGGCCTTTCCACCTGTTACGGTTAGAAGATAATATCACGGTAGCTGTTCATTAGAAGTAACCGGGTGGGAAAAAAATCCAGATTTACCATGGGCAACAAAGTAGCGGGAACAGGTAGGAATGGCCCCGTGCATTCAGTCTGACTGAGCCTCATAGAAACCAGCCTTTATAGCGATTAATTCGTTGACCCGTACCGAAACTATTACCAAATTACTATTAGGGTCATCAGTGTCATCAAAGATGATCTGCATTTTAACTGCTGCAGAATTGCAGTTTTTGTAACGCTGACATAAATGCACCAAACTGTACAAGATCCTATTGAAATGGCAATTTGGCTAGGAGTCCAAACGCAGATCACCATTGATGCTCCTAATCCACCTTTTTGTAATTTGATACAATTTCTTTGGTTTCTGTTTGAAATTTGGAATAGCCACTAGACTAATAAACCTAAATGTACAGGAATTAAGACAGAATACGAGGAAGCAAACGCCTTTTCCGTTTTTCCTAGACTTTGTCAGTTCTACGCCAGGGCTAACTGTGCGAATTATCATCAAATCACTTGTTGGATATGATTCAACAAGCGCGCTGCAAAAACGCGTTTTCAGTGCGAATTGGTTTGTTTTATTTACAAGCAACGTAGAAGATATGCAGATAAAAACAACTAACGCAGAAAAGTCAACGTAGTTTATTTATCCTTGAACAAGGACATAGTAAGTAGCAAGATAATCCCCATGCATAACCGTCAACGATAACAAAAGGGTCGATGACAAGTATACTTACCCTAAAAAATTCGTTTCAGTGGCACTGATATTTTGAGGCTTGTGACGACGATAAGACTTCGCTGGAACCGAGTTTCCCTCTTCGATAGACTCCGAGATTTTTCCGGGACAAGCCAAACGCGTCTGTGCTCCTGATTTGAACTGACTTCGAAGCGAGAAGCGGTAACAATTTTACTGAAGATAGATCTCAACTCTAAAGTAGTCGCAGAGACCGCACCCTTTGATCTTTTTGATATTATTCCATGTATGACTTTTTCAAAACCATCCACATCTTTAAATATGTAATAAAATATCATATTACGCGAACTAATAACCCAAAGATATTTAATCGGCGTTTATAGCAGGTACTACTCTAATAAATTACCAAGCATCTTTATATTTACCTAATGTTATTGTGTGCACAGCAGTTAAAAATCTCCAGCACACTTTAAAGTGAAAGTATATAGAAGTTCTACGCGTGCAGAAAGCATTTTTATTACAATAATTTCGAGTCAACTGCACGAAATGATCCCCATGGGAAATGACATCCCGATCATTTTATAGCATCATTATTTTTCGACACAACGTATTAACAGCTAGATCATAACTCTGCCAATTGCCTACGGTTGTAGAGTGCAAAATCCTTATATTATCATCATCTAAATGCCGCCATAGTGATCCCATTTGCTCATTTCATCAAGATAAGAGTGAACCAATGCTTTCACAATTTTCGCCAGTCCAACCGTAGATATTCCCTGCTGCAGTAAAACCATATAAAGGGCAAAAACTGAGTCGTGGTGAGAAAAACTACGTCGAGAAAAGGAACAACGATTGGTATCATGAACCTGTTTAATATCAATCAAAATGTCATCTATCTCACAATTCTAAGACGCAGATCGACCTTATGCTAATCTCTAGAGCCATAAGCCATAAATCACAAATAAGATATTCCTTCACTTACAAATTCATTAGAGTTACAGTACGCAAATAGCAAACATGACACTTAACTTATCTAACTTAAAGTACATTATCTAATCGATATTCAAACACAAAATGGAATATTTAAAGAAAATTAAAAACGATTGTTATTTCATAATTGCTGGCAGCCGAGCGTTATACAAACCCCACAACAGATCAACTTGAAACAATCCTGAAAACACAAAAAAAAACACTCACTATTAATCTGAGGGACCCAACATGGTCACACCTTTGATTTTACAGATAATTTGCTACACACAATCACTAAGATTATGAAATTTTAAGATTTGATCTGGGACTGAACGACTCTGGCTCTGCAGCAGTTAGGTTCTGCTAGAACCGTCCCGATACAAATATTGTTTTGCCCGCACGAACGTCCCCATCCAAAAGCCAACCCGACTCCGACTCTAACTCCACACTCGGATGCTACCCGGTTCGGAACCGGTGTCGTAAAGTCCCACTTTCTCAATCGCAATCCAGGAATGTATAATATCTGTGCGAGTAACGGATAACTGCAACTTGCGCGGAGTCAACGCAGCCGGACTATTCGTGTTTAACGCCAGACAGACTGACAACATCTCTCAGCGCGCAATCGTTCAATGCATGATCGAATGACCATAATTATGGGTATAATGAAATTCAGTAAAAAAAAAATAGTACATCAATTATTCGTGGCCACAATTGTACCGACAAATTGTGCTTGAAGGAATTTCGGTAAAATCGAATCATTCATAGAACACTGCACTCCGTCTCCAACGCGAAAGCCCTTAGACGTGACAAAAAGTAAGGCAATAGATGTTATATACCTATGTTCAAAAATTCAGGATCGAAGTACGAAAAAGAAGGCAAACCAAAATCATCTAGAGACGAAGAGAGATGACAACAATTACTAGGTAACTACGAACCGACCATTAACATTATTTCATCTTACCTCTTGTGTTTTTGTCAAAAGAAGCGAACATCGATAGTCCTGCCATCAATGCGAGTCCGGTCAAACATTTCTGTAAATCTGCTAAGGAAATATACTCTTCATTTTATTTCACAACTCAATGTAATTTAGATACTAGTACGAATATTCATTTTAAGGGATAATAGGGATGACACACTAACGAAAAAACTACTGTTCCACGTGATTAATGTAAATATGATAAAATAGTAAACAGAGACCTGTTTTGCCTATAATAGATAGCAAGAAACTTGAAGAGCCTTACCGTGACAGATTTCTTTGATACAATTTTATTTTATCATTCATACAATTTTACCTCAAAATCCGGTCCCGGTATTATCCGGTTTAGTTTTTAAAGGATACTGATAGCTCTTTCGGCATCCCACTCCTTGTGGAAGCGGACGATAGCAGTGTCTGGAGCCGTCATCTCAGCAAACTTAACGTCACCGCATTCGCTGAATTTCTCACGAATTAACTGCCAAGTGACCGTCGGTGGAAGCTGAAGAAAACATGTTAAGACTTTTGATATACTATTCAAGGCAAATACATATACCTTCACTCATTTGCATCTTCAAGTACTTAATCTTACATTAGTGATGACAACCATGTCAGATGGCTTATCTCTTCCACTCTGTTGCACTACTCCAGAGTCGCGACCGTACCCTTGTCCCGGTACCGACACACCAACCATTTGTCTGTTCGAAGCTGAAACATAATTAAACATTCAACTAACCTACCCTTTTATCCAGGAAAAAATTAAACTAAAAACTGTATTTCGTTAATTAACCTGATAGAGGTCCGCTGCTTAAGGAATTGCCGCCACCCATAACATTATTACCTAGGGAAGAATTCCCAAGAACACTTGATCCCAAATCATTGTTTCCCAGGTTTAATCCCGAGTTGACGTTGACATTAGCAGCCTGGGCCTGAGCTTGAGCCTGCGCGGCCTGAGCGTGGACTTGGGCCTGTGCTGTGAGGACTGTCGCCAAGTCGCTGGCAGTCAAGCCCTGCTGAAGCAGCTGGTTCTGAATTGCACCCAGCCCAGTTAAACCTAAAGCCTGGAATTCGGTTGATGTGAAGATTAATGAAATTGAAAAATTATCCCATAAATACATATATTCCTGGTAAATACTAAAAACAGTACCTGAAGTCCCAAACTTCCCCCTAAAGCTCCACCTGCACTCAATGAGTTAGCAGCTAACCCAGCGCCTAAGCCGTTTAAGGCGACGCTAGCAGTGGGTACCGCGCCCAAAACACTGTTCCCTAAGGAAGACGTCGTGCTAGTAAGGTTCAAATTGGAAGTATTAGAACTCTGTGGCAGATTCCTTGCAACATCTCTGAGAGGCTCTCCATTGGGGCCCAAGCCGAGCCCAATACCTTTCAGGCCTTCTGGTAACCTTAACTCTGATTTATCTGATACACCTCTATCCATGCGAACTGTCATTCGACGCTCGTGTAGCATCTGTTTGTCGAACATGGATATAGCCTGTAATAGAGAGATGTAAACTTTGCAGAAAGAAGTGCAACCCAACCATGATACAACTTTGACAGATTCAAAAAAGTATAAGACAATCAAACTTTTGGTCTCGGTTTCGTACTAGTTTCGGTCAAAAAACTAGTTAAGACTGATTTTTGGTTTCGGCTGCAATCCGGCCATAACTCCGGCCGAAACCAAAACCACGTTAGCAAGAATTCGCGCTGCGCTGTTCGATAATAATGATTTGATAAGTTGATAATCACTTAAAATTTCAGAGACAGTGAAATAATTAGAATGTAATTAATGTGTGATGACTTGATGAGTTGATGATGTTGACTTTATTTTTCCCGCGATACACGTTACTTTATATGGATGTCCCCGTTCCGGTTTCGGTTTCGGCCGCAAAAACTTGATTTGGTAGGTCACTAACAGTAACAAACACAAAATCTTGAAAAAAACAAACCTGAACAGCCTCAACAGGGTGATCATATTCAATGACTGCAAATCCTCTGCTGTTGCCATCTTTATCAATAGCCAAATCAATGTTGCGTACTTTTCCAGCCATTTTAAATATCTCCTTTATTTTGGCACGATCTGCTTTATAGTCGAGCTGTTACGAAAAAAAATAACATAGTTAACACGTTATTATAGTTTGGCCGTTCTAAGAGGGCCGATTTGACGGCTATCGTCTTAGTACAAAATATAACCTCAACTCATATTTTGTACTCAAATGACAGCTGTCAAATCGGCCCTCTTAGAACGGCCAAACGTTGGAATGTTCTTTTTGGTTGGATCAACTTTTTGTTGTTGTTATTCTGTCCAGTAAGCCAGGAGACAGTGATAGTTTCTTAGATTTTTTTTATAATAATTATGAACTAATAGGACACTCAGGAAAAAAGCGATATAAGAATGGGTTTGTAATTGCCAGTTAAACAGTTTTAGTGAACTTAAATGCTTTGAAATCATAGTTTTTATGGGTGTCCAAGGAGACGACACCGTGGCAACGAGCTACAAAAAAAAAGTTGATTAACCCTTTTCATTACTTTAATAATGGCATTTAAAAAACCATTTATGTAGGTATCTTATTCCATCTACCTCTGTCCAAAAGAATACGGTAAAAAAAATATGCAAGATATGGATAGTATTAATAAAATATGTTTACATTAGCAACAAAAACTTTCTTGACAAGCGGTGGCTGCACATTAATAGAGTCAAGGAACTCAAGGCTTAATCCATATGTGTTGTAATTCTCAGGCTCTCTTGGTTTCATCATTCCCCATCTGAAAAAGAAGATCAGCTATTAAACAAGCGGAGATAAAATAATAGGTAATCAAACTATGCAGCAAATGTGCGTACAGTTATAGCTAAATCTTGAAATTAAAACACGATACAAAAGAAAATAGTGCCAGCAAAACTTATACTAGGTGTCCCCTCGTTTTACAGACCGTTTTATATGTATAATTTCAATGAATTTCTGTTTTTGGATGTTATTTTCTGCTGTCTTAAATATTAATTACGTATTTTAGGTTGAGTTAACACTTGTGACCAGCTATCACAAAAGCCTGTTAATGAAATGAAAATTCTGAGAAATGGTACATTCTATAAAATGAGTGTTCAACAAAACAAGAGTAAATCCTTTTAGCGATTCACCCTAACATGACATGTATTTGTGTCAGTATTAACATCTTAAAAAAAAATGTGCATAACATATGATTTGATAATTAACCAGTGGCGCGTCCTGTGCGTCCATGTATTTACGATGCAAGCCATTTGTATTCAGAATCTTTTGTTGATGAAAAGCTCGCAAGCTTGCGCTCTAATGACAGGTACGCATACCTTAAGAGCCATTAGTCATTCATTACATACATACATTTATCTACAAGCTTATAATGATGATAACTGATGACATAAATTCACAATGGGTAGATATCTCTATTTCCTTGATTTTTCAACTTGACAGTAAAGTAATTTTCATTATTTTGGTTGGCGTTAATAGCTTGTGAATTTTACTGTTGAAAGTTTGTAAACTAATTTCAAGAAAATTTCAATTGTTAAGTACTAAATCAATTTTTACTGATAAATTGTTGATATCTGATTTTGAGTGTAACCATGGTAACCAAATAACAAGTCGATGAATATTATTATTGAATTGCATACACACAAAATCTTCAAAATACCATCACTGTTTACCATTTATGTTTATAACCGGAGACCGGAGAAACAAAGGATATTAAAAAAAACACATGCTACACATGGTATTCTGATACTGTTAACTATATCAATATTAGCAGTTTATAGTTTGCGAGTAGAAAAAAAATATTACACAATTTAAGATAGAGAAAAAACATAATTCTATAATAATCAATGGTCAGGGACTGGTAGCAATTTTTTGACAAAAGTGTAACATTGATATGATTGTATTTAAATTTAGTGCATAAAATATAATATTAAGAATGTATGCAGTTTTATTATCTAGATGAAATATCGGTTTACAAGTACACACCTCTCACATCAGTTGATGTAGAAAGGTCATTCTTTTTATAAGTATAAATGGGTCCTTAATGTTAAAAGGTATCGATTAACAATATCAAGCAAAGAAAAAAAAACAACAAATTAAATTCAGTGAGTTATCAACAATGGTTTTATTTTTAACAGCTTCTTATCTTAACTTTTCCATATTAGTCATGATTGGACTTCAAGTTGGACTGGTACATTTGTGCTTTATTGTGCAATACGGTTGAAATAAATAAATTAAACAAGAGTGATGTTCGAGGCGATTGATAGCAATTAATAACTCACCCATCTTTATCTTCTCTATTATTCCTGTTAGCATTGCCACCTCCACCACCACCTCCGCCTTGCCTTGAAGTGTTTGATCTATTTCTTTCAGTACCTTGAACAAATACCAACAAGTCTTATTCTCTGTAATGGTACAAATGATTTAAGCTGGTAACCTTATCATTAGGGATGCATCGATACGCCTTTTCGCCGATACGATACCGATACCGATACTCTTATAAAAATATCGGCGACACCGATACCGATACCGATACGCTTTTTGTGAATTCAAAAATGAAGGCATAATAAATAAATCACAAGACAGATTTCTTTTTATTAATATAAGAAGTAGATACATAGGTTAATATTAGTTAATTAAAAAATTTAGTAATCAATATTGATAAGATTTTTGTTTAAAAAACAAAGTAATCTTAAATTTTTCGGAGAAAGGCGATTTCGCAAGTCTGTTTGAATAAGACCTGCGCTGGAAAATAGTCTCTCAGATGCGACAGAACTCATTTGGAAACTAAAGTACTTCTGCGCATTTTTTTTTAAGTTTGGGTATAAAACATTATTGCACCAGAAAACTAATGGATCTGCATCAGTCTCTTGATATATTGGGACGTGCCTCGTATGCAACGAAATAGACGAGACAAAACGCTCGTTTACACTACATTTTTAAATTAAAAAGTATTGTTGAATCGGTCTTAAAAATATCGTCGATACCGATATATCGGCTAACCCGAAGTATCGCCGATATATCGGTATCGGTATCAGTATCGGATGCATAGCTACTTATCATCAATTTTAGACGTCTGTGCACGCTACATACAAATAAAATTATTAATTTTCTATTTGAAGAGAATGACATGTTTAGTGGTAAAGTAAAATTTCAAGTAAGTAACAACAACATTCACTCGTAAACCCTCAATAACAGGAGGATATTGCTGAAAGCATGGTCGATACGAATTTACTTATATTTGAAGGTTAATATGCAATTAAAATGAGCAACAGTGATAAGAGCAACATTAGCAACATTATAAAATTAAATAAACATGTGTGAATCTCATACCTGTTTCTTCCTTCAAGACCAATTTACGGCCATTCAATTCATATCGGTGCATTACAAAAAGGGCTTTCTTCATAGCCTCCACATTGGAAAACTCAACAACTCCACAGCCTCGTGGCTTACCATTCTCATCGTTAAATAATTCAACATATGCAACATCACCAACCTGGAGAATGCATACAACATGAACAATAAATAATATGAGGGCTGCAAAACAGTAAGGTACAGTCGGATACAAAGAGATGTATCCTCTTTTAACCTTAAAACCATGCAGTAAGGTAAAGAGATGGATACGTATCTTTGTAGTTTGGTCAGTCCATTTAAGCACAATAATTACAAACCTTTTCCTTAAATAAGTCTTTTAATTCTGTCCAACGAAACTCGTATGGAATGTTGGACACGAAAAGCCGTTTCCCGTCTGATCGTTCGCGATCATTCGAGCGATCTCTCGGCGCGTCTGAGAATCGCGAAGGCCGATCCCCTCGTCTTGAACGATCGCGTTCTCTTTCTCTTTGGTTTTCCATTTCTGCCTCCACGACTCTAAACAAACAAAATGCTTTAGGTCATGTTTACATCTGGTACTAATTTACCAAGTATAAGGACTAACGTGAAACTAGACGCCCAGCGTCGACATAAGTAGACAATTCCGTACCTAGCTCAATGATTACCAGTAAATGACTAGGACCCTAAATTTGTCATACGTTTATTAATCAGGTGGGTATGGTTATAACTAGTGCCTTAAATAACGACATGGTTTTGCCGGTTACCTACCGTAAATCTGTGGGATTTTTTCCGGCAAGCGTTAATTATAAAGGTCGATTACTCACCACTAAGTATAACTATTAAGATACTTTAACTATTTCGCCGTAACAGCTGAAATATCAAGTAATATCGACGCTTAATTTAGCAGTTAACTCAAGTCACTATTTATGTAGAAGAATGGAATGGAGCGACACAAAATGGCGGTTCTGCGACTCTGCGTATCAATATGGTTATGGTGGCACCACTGTATGTACTGTCGCTAAACAAGATTAGAACCGCTGTTTGAGATTCTATCAAAAACGTCGTAAAATTTAAAATATCCCAGCCATTATCAACGAATTTTATGTTTCTTCGTAAAATGAAACGTTACTGCGGTCTGAACGAACAGTCAAGAGCGCACTCTGACGGCACTTTTCCCCATGTTCAGGTTTTGTGACATATGCACGCACACATTCATGGCTGTGATTGTATTGCTTATACTTCATAAATATTTTTCGCCTACGACAGCCATGCAGGAGGCATCCTGCGCTAGATTTTTAACTAAATAAGTAGTTATAAAAAAATACAAATTATGGAGCAGTCTAAACCTAGTTCACCTAAACTTTTTATGTGCACCGTAATAGAAAACAAGGATGATATTGAAGAGGTACTGTCCACGATTTTGCAGTTTTCCAACAAAGAATCATTTAGTCGGCCATGTACAGCAGTAATTTCCTATATCGACGTTGGTGGCGCTGCTTGCTTCGGGGCGCGAAAACTTAAGTTTGTCGCGTAAGGTGATTGAACTATCTTTTAATAATTTCTCAATGTTGATGTTTTCAGAGGTACGAGAGAGCCTACGTTTTCTTTCAATCCCTGATTGCCGACTGCAGTGAAAAAGAAACTCATGATGCACTCAACAACGCAGCATGTAAAAATCATGAAGAGCTATCTATGGGGATGCTGATGTCCATCCTTGCGGAGCCCCACAACGCCACCAAGTGCTACCGGGACCTCACTCTGGTCGCGCGAGACGGTCTCGCAGGCGTGCTCAATAATCTGTCCAATTTGATTTTGGAAAGGTATTTAAAATTTCAAGATACTACTCGAAACCAGTTGCTATGGTTAGTAAAAGAAATGATAAGAAATTCAGTCTCCGGAGTTGACAGTGTTTGTTGGAACCTGATGCGCTATGCATCTGGGGGTGACATCACTCCCAAAAACATTTTCTTAGTAGAATCTCTTTTGGATATTTACATTGAGAACCGAGCGTGGCTAGACAAATTCCCTGTACTTATATGTATGGTGGTGTATACATACCTACGAATAATAGAAGATCACAATATTCCGCAACTCATGGCTTTACGGCAAAAAGAAGTGAACTTTGTAATTTGTCTTATTAGAGAAAGGTTTGCAGACGTACTGACTTTGGGGAGGGATATGATTCGGCTGCTCCAAAATGTAGCTCGCATTCCTGAATTTGGTCAGCTTTGGCAAGACATATTAACAAACCCTAAATCATTATGTCCAACTTTTACCAATGTTTTACAAATTCTACAAACGAGAACATCACGAAGATACTTACAGTCTAGACTAACTCCTGATATGGAAAGGAAATTGGTCTTCCTCACATCACAAGTACGATTCGGTCATCATAAAAGGTATCAGGAGTGGTTTCAAAGACAATACCTAGCCACTCCAGAGTCACAATCTCTAAGGAGTGACATGATACGTTTCATTGTTGGTGTAATACATCCAACGAATGAACTACTTTGCTCTGACATCATTCCAAGATGGGCAGTTATTGGCTGGCTCCTGACAACCTGTACTTCTAATGTAGCAGCATCAAATGCTAAACTGGCTCTTTTTTACGATTGGTTATTTTATGACCCGGAGAAAGATAACATTATGAACATAGAACCAGCTATCTTAGTTATGCATCATTCTATGAGGTCACATCCAGCTGTTACTGCAACTTTATTAGACTTCTTGTGTCGAATAATTCCACATTTTTATCCTCCATTTGCTGACAAAGTCAAACAAGGAATATTTAGTTCCCTGCAGCAAATAATAGAAAAAAGGGTACTACCTAATCTTCAGCCATTATTTGATTCTCCTAAGTTAGACAGGGAATTGCGTACTACAGTACGAGAAACTTTTAAAGAGTTCTGCAATAATGGCAATGGTGAAGGTGTTTCTGGTGCGCGCGACGAAGGCAGCGAAGAATTGCCGAGAGGACCAGACGAACCAGCATTTTCAGATGATGAAGAAGATGCGCTGCCCACTATAGCTGAGGACACAGACGATGACGACTTGCCACTATCAGAAGTCCGTGCCCGCGAGAGGCCCGAATTAGCAGCCGCGTTACCTTTGTCCTTGAGGACACTTGCAGAAACTCTTTTGGACGATCGCTCGGCGTCAGCTGCAACTGCCTTGCTCAATGCTTGTAGTACTTCTATGCCCACCGCTACTGCTTTAGCAGATTTGTTTACGGCGGCAGTACAAGAAGCGCCGCCTTTGCGAATCCCTGCCAGCCCCTCCCCAGGGGAACTAGACACCGCTGTTAACTCACCCATATTTTCTATGTTCAATTTTCTAAAAGCTACGGGCGAAGGAGGTGAAGCGAAACGAAGACTAGTACTTGAGACATTCAAGGAAATTCGAGCTCAAAATACTTTTCACGGAGTTGGATATTGCCTTTTGTTTTATTTAAAAGTCTGCTTTGAGCGAGATCGGCGTGCCGAGAGTGACGCGGGAAAAAGGAGAAATGTTAAATTCAAATCGGAGTTTTACCGAGACTATTGTAGTAATTTGGAAATCAAAATTGGTGACAGTTTAGCAGACGATTTTGAGAAATGCCAAGAAAATGATGCAAACGTATTGGTATGGTTGGTTCCGGACGTCTATAGAGAGTTCAAAGATCAGGCACAAAATCACATTAAACTGTTACACGTCATTGTTTCGACATTAGACGCAGGTCAACTACAGCGGCTCGTATGCTTAACATTGCAAAACAATTTGATGATGTTCAAATCCGACGACATCACGAATATGCTTCTAACCAGCCTTGGATGGGAAACGTTTGAGCAGTATTGCCTGTGGCAACTATTAACTGCTCATGATATATCTCTTGAAGACGTTCTGCCGATTATTTCCAAATTGTCGTATAAAGAACATGCAGAAGCCCTGACATCAGTACTGCTTATGTTAAAACAAGGAAAGCCGAGTACTGACGTCTTGAGACAACTTTTCTGTAGGACTGTCCACCAAGACGATACCTTTGTGGTCTCTACCCTCTTGTATTGGTGTCAAGATTACGAGGACAAAGTAGGGGATTTGGTAGCCGTTTTACTGAGCACAAGGTATCCAGGTACCAGTCCCAATAAGAGAAAACGGCCTGGGAAACACAGCATTCCACCAAATGCTCCACCTTCAGCTGAGCTGGTAAGTTTTTTTGCAGTACTACCTTTTAAAGTCAAACTAGGAACCCCAATAGTTTCGCCACGTTCGTCTGTCTATCTGTCTGTCTGTCCGTCGGTGCGCCTGTCGATCTGCCTGTAGGTACGTCGTCACACTCAGTTTCGCAGTAACTATCAGTTACATAACTGAAACCTTATACTCATAATATAGATGTTTATACCGCGCACTATAATTTAGTACAGTGCGATAGCTCTAAGATGCTTCGGGTTCGTAGTTGTCTCTCACTCGCTCTCATACGTTTTTATTAAGAGCGATTGAGAGTGAAGTACAAATCCGAAGCATCTTTTAACTGCTGACAGACTGTAATTCTATGTACCTATTCAATGTATGGGAAAATCAAATAAAATAATAAAGTTTGAAAGCTTGTGTGACATTGATACATTTGGGTGTGGTGTTTAAAGTTCACTACTCTCGACTAGATTGGTTATTGAGATACAGGCGACTACTTCCGTATATATACCTACTAAAAATCATTCTAAGACAGCATCGAATAAGTTTAAATAGAAAACTTGACACAACTAGTTTTTTCTACAAAGTGTTTTGTGTTTGTAGTGACGACGTCGGAACCCTATACTGAGCATGGTTCAACATGCTCATGCCCGGGTTTTTTTTTATTTACTTTTGCTGACGCCATAACTTAAATTAACCCTTATATTTGATGAATTACAGGTGCTGGGCCATTTAGAGCAAATGAGAGTGAACTGCGTGGAACAGGATGATATGTCAATTTTTAACATGGAGTGTATGCAAAAATCATTACAATTAGCTCAGTCGAATAGTAGTGATAGCTTAAGGGTGAGTGATCATCTAATCATTTGTAATCTCATTAATTATTATTTACCTACATAATAAGATGATAAAGTCAAGACACTTCGTGAATCATTTATAAGATTGGAGATTTAGTTACTTATTATGATGATACATTTATTATCAAGTCCCTTAGATAATTATAAATAAATTTCGGTAAAATAACTTCATTGCGTTGTGTTCATGCGAAATATGTAATGCATGGACGTGCCGAACCAGGTCATTGATGGAAGCGAAGGACAGTCTGTTAGTGTTAAGTTGAACAGACGATGTTATCTCATCATAAGGATTTCATTTTCGTTAAACGCAACGGAAGATAAATTGTTACCTAACTGGTATTTCTTTGCATTTCAGAGACAATACAGTGATTTATTTTTGCTAGCATGGGAAGACGAACTGCCAATTTCGAGGCGTGCTAGGAAGTTAGTTTCGAATTCATTACCACTTGGTGCAAACTTGCACTCATCAAATGAAGATAGTGAGGTAATTATGTAATTGTTTTTAATTATAGTTTCACGGTGTATTAAGATAAGGTCGATGTTAAAAGTGTATTTATGGTGCTAGAAGACATAACTTAAGTACTCAATAATGAAATTTAATATTCTTAGTAAACAAGGTTCAAAGATCTCTTTAAACTGGCAGATCATCCTAATTGTTATTTCAATTAGGTTATAAGTTAGTGATCAAATCTTAATGGTTTTTATTTTCCGCGTAAACGAAGTATCCGCCTCTACTCTTGAGTAAATAAGTGCTACAATAACTGTTATAATAATAATATCTATGTGTGGTTTGTGATAAAGGAATATACTTAGGCCCTGTTTTTATAATCTTTGTTTGACCGCAATGTGATTGAATAACAATGTTCGTTGACATATATTATCCTTTAAATACATTGCAAAATATAAATTACCCAGCAATATGTGTTTACAAACTTTTTAAAATCTTCTAAAAAGTTTGTAAACAGTAACGCCACTAGTTTCACGCGAGATTTAGGGAAAATTATTTTTATTTTAGGTTGACACACGTTTCCTCTTACGCTAAGTAGGTACCTAATGAATAAGGAAAATATACGATATTTGTTATTTTACCGTCAGAACACTAAAGTTCACTCTATTCTGTTTCAGGAGGAGGAAATTGTCAAGCCGAAACAAGCAAAACGGCGGAAGAAGGCAATATCTGACAGCGATTGACATATCTCAAGTGAAGTGAATGGTAGTTTTAAACACCAAAGTGCAACTCTACAATACAATAAATTATTATGTGTAAAGAAATACATAATTACGTTCGTTACCTTATGTTATCATCGGGTACAGTTCTAAGAATGGTGTACCTACCTTAGTTTATTGTCACATTAGTTTTGCCTTGGTAAGTGTAATTGTAAATTAAATCGAAACCATTTTACGCTCATGGAGATGGCTACGGAGCCTGCTGCTTTTATGAGTTGATCAAATTAAACAATACCAGAACCTATAACATCAGTTGTACCTCATCTCACGGTTAATTTAGTTCTGAATCTCAAGTTGTCCGTAACAATGTTTTTTGCAATCATTTAAATTTTAGTATTGACTTAACTACCTACTTCACTGTGCATCCTAAATTGACCAAGGTCCACAATCCCATTAGTCTATTGACTGTTGGGGGTAATCTCATTATAATCAAGCATCTACTAACCCTTTTTGATCCAGATACAGAGAAGCCAAAATAATCATTATTTTCTTGATTTAAGAAAGAAAATACAGATTTATAATGTAATTAACCGTTTGAAATTGGGGCTTACGACTAGTTCATACATAGTATTGAATCTCAAACAAACAAAATGGTCTAAGTACAAGTGAGTTTGCTCGTGAAATAAAGTAGGTACCCATACCTTCATTCACAGATTATGCTTTCTTGCCCTTGCATTAAAATAATTTACGTAAGTATATAAATTTAACTTTGAAACGGAGTTCCGCCTAAGTTAACATTAAATTTCATATTTAACTGACTGAGTAAAGTGCAACTGATTTCTTCGTCTAGTTTTATGCAATGGGAAAGAAATTTATTTAATAAAATCGCTGAAGTTACTGTTTCGATTGTTTTTGAGCATTATTATTTTTAAAAGGTCAATTTATAAAATGCACGCGCAATTATTTTGAAGGAACCATGAGTTTATGTTAAGTACTAGGACGCGAATTGGAGCATGCTTGCACGCTTGAGCGGAGAGCGATTACTGCGCTCTCATACAATGAACAAAACTTACTGTGTCAATATTCCGTTACATACATTTGAGCTCCACAAGTGCAGGCGTATCGCAGTTAAGTTTACCGAAACTTGAACTCGCGAATATTTAGTTAATTTTAGCACATCCGAAGTAGTCATTACGTGTAAAGTTAATGTTGTTGTACAGATTTCTATTCCCGTGTAGCGTTGGACTTATTTTAAGTGTAAAGGGTATGAGACCAAGAATTTTATTCAAAGGATATATTGTATTAACGCAATTTTCGAATTACATTTTACACTAGGATCAATAAAGTATTTCCCCTTAATTTGTTAATTTTATTTTCTTTCATAAAAATGTTCATACACAAATGTTCATAATTCAAAATACATATTTACAACAAAATATCAATTGTTTTAATTTAGATATGATGATAATTAATTAATTAATTAATAATGATTAAGAGAGACATCCAGCATTTGTAGGTTACGAAAATAGTGCCATGTTAGTTCTTGTAAGTGTGGTTATATTAACGTGTTTTCTGTCTAGAGCACCATATGTGATATGTGGGACACTACAAACTAGCTCCACAAGTCGTGTCCCATGTATGGAGCACCTAGAAAATGGAAAATTGGACACTGAACTTGTAGATCCAGTTGTGCCCGGCCCCATTTATCGGACACCAGACCAGGAACGTGTTTAAAATATATTTAATGAAAATATAGCAAAGAAGAATTCGTTCTATTTGAAGAACTCGTTGCCAGTGTATCACAGTATTATAAAGACGGAAGTGTCGGTTGAAGGATAGGTATAAAATCTATAGAAGTAGATGAAAAAAGTAATGCCTCCGAAAATATGTTTTGAGGCTCGATTTAAATTATTTATAACATCGTTTATTTTCCAATTGGACGTTAAAATCTTATTGGATCCAATCCGAGGATCATGTAAGTGACATAATATTATGTTAAAAGCCACAGATGATATCCTGGAACAGTGTTAACCTAGTGCTTTTTTTTCTAAACTCCAGAAATATAAACCGGCATGAACGCCATCTTGGTACGAACGTGGTGTATCCAATATGTCTAGTATTACTAAACCAGAGTACTATTTTCTCCCTGCCAAATCCTAAAAGCCTCTAGTGAACGCCATTTTGACGGGTCCAATTTGCTATAAAATCAAATGACATAAAATTAAATGCTTTAAAATCACTTTCTGTATAATCATTCATTTGCTACAAAAGCAATGTTCTATAACGTTTAGTAACTATTATTTAATAAGTCTAAATTTCATAAATTTTAACATTTGAAACCTCGTAAGGCCCACTTCAAATTTCGTTAGTTCAAAAAGAATCTTGTGTCAGTCAACTAAAGTCACTTTTACAAATGTAGAACGTTCAGCCTTACGAGGATAAAATTGTTTTTTTTTTTTATATAAGTAAGTTTGAGTTTACCAAAACCAAACCCTAGAATAAGAATATTGTGAATTTGTTATCGTTAATCGTTAAAACTCAACTCAAACTAACGCTGATTTCCGAATTATAATGATCGCGGTTAAAAGTAATATGAAACTACCCTCATAATTTTTGAGAGCCTTCCCAAGCCTTCCTAGCAAGCGTGCTCTGACCCAGCCCAAAATTCACCTCTCATATTTTATACTATTTAAAACTTATGTATAGATATAGAGATATAGTATTATTATTATTATTATTTATTTATATAGAATTTGAAAGTATAGAAATTAATAAAATATATTATTGTAAATGAATTTAGAGCAAGAGTAATCAATTTATACACATTAATTTCATAATAATAATCAATAAAGTGGGATATCCATTTTGACAATGTTAATAATAATTATAAAGATGATGAACAGGTAGGTACAGGACTGATAGGGCAAGTAAGGCAAATAGTGCAGTCAAATATTTGGGCTATTCCTAGTTGTTGTTATTTTTAGTTTTTATAAATGTACTTTAGTAGATATTTAACTAACACAGTTGAGTCAAATTAACGAAATATCCACGTAATTTCGAGGGCTGTGGACAGCTGGGTTTTTTTTCCCCAGTTATCCAGTGTGGACAAAAGGTGTGGGCAACTGGGAATATCCCAAATATTTAATTTTTAACTCTCGGTGATCATTCAAGCTGACTTGACTGGACCAGCGTAAAGATGTAGTATGCAAAGCTAGCTAGAGCAAAACTTAGGTTTGTATAAAGTTTACGTTTAGATATGTCAGTCAGGGGGATACCCGCAAAAACAAGTTTGCACGTAGTGTTTCTATCCACGAAGTCCCGGCTCGACACTTCTTAATTCTACGTATACAATTTGAGTGGCGGGGGACCCCGTCGTGCGTCTAAAGCAATATTTCGGCTACGGAATCCTGAATTTTAACACCGTACTTACCCCGTCCGATCCCATACAATTCATGGAAGTTAAAATACAATCAGCTCCCTATTTCAGCATCTTGACAATGATAGATAATGATATCTAAATACCATACCATCTAGTAACCTGATGTAAATACCATGGATGCAATAAATTGAACATTAATATGAATCATAGGTGACAGGTGACAATTCGCCATTAATCGCAAATTTGACAAGCTTTCACATCAGTATGTACACTGAAATGTAACCTGTCGCCTGTGATTGGATAGTGAAATAGGGGGCGGGTCATTATACAAAATCACAGCCGAAATCAACTTGTGCAAGTACATTTTCATACATTCAAAAGTAAAATTGAGAAAAACCCACAAATATCGGCTTGGCATCGCTTCATCATACGGAAGGCACGGTCAAGGTTAAAAATAAATATACGTTACAAAGTTGCAAAAATATGTACACATAGACCTTGTCTGTGTACATATTTTTGAGACTTTGTGGTGTATACATATTGGTGACCTTGACTGTACATACAGCTTAGCATAAGAGTTTGTCTCGGTGACAGATGAGGTGAATCTACCTTATTCTGAAATAGTGCTACCAAATGGCGCGTTTACATTGGGTCTGTAACTGCACTGCATGGCTTGGCCAAGTCGCCAAGAGCCAAATGCAATGCTATTTTATCATAAATCATCATAATTAACTAGGTATCATCGGCTAGTTAGCTAGCTAGTACAATAAGAACTCTGCTGGTCACGTTTCGGGGGCCCCGCGAGCTTGGGGACCCCGGGGTACTGCCCCGCCTAGGCCTTCGGTACCTGCGGCACTGGCTCAATGTCATTAGGGTCTTAGTTTAACATAAACAATGTCATAGTACTATCGTTTATTCTAAAATCCTAACCCAAGTGCATCAAGTGTAATTAAAATTACCAAGGGTCCCAATGTAATTTTTTATTTCCTACAACGGTGTATAAAAAGCTACAGAATATTACTAAATTATGCTTATTGAATTAACTATTACTATACTTTTTCAGTAACGGGACGGTAACACTAGGTACCTACTTATTTAACATAAACAATATTCAATGTTGAACTTTTGAGGCATCAGGTTTAGGCAGTTACAAGTCTTTTAATTCAGGGAACAAATTATACGATATAACTTTTAGGCAAATAATGGAAATAATACTAGTTTTAACTTTAACGCACCATCCGCACTGGGTCCCTATTTCACTTTGTCCACAATATTAAATGCGCTTTCACATGAATATAGTAGCGCATAATTTGGTTACAATATCGTGTCGTGTCACATTAATTACCTACAATATCGTAGAGCAGTTATAAGCTACAATATAGTAGCATAATAATAAGCTACAATGTCGTAGCACAATCACCGCCGAAGACATTGTGGAATATAGGCCCAGAAAAGTGGTTAAAGTGACTGTCAGTAAGTACTGTACCTAGCCAGGGTTTAATAAGAATTGTATCACCAGTTATTTTTTACGTAATTTACTAGTTTTGATGTTGGTTTTTTGTCATAATGACAGGGATTAGAGAATGCAATTTAACCGGTTATTAACCATTTTTGTAAGAAAATAACCGGTTATAACCGGTTATTTGAATTCCCTAACATGGATATATTTTGGCTCAACATTTAAAGTCCAACCAATGGTACTTAGGGTCACTTGTACAAAAAAAGAAATTTTAGTCTTAAAACTACATTTAAGACAGACAATTCCACTTAGATTTATTTTGCGGCAAGTGGCCCTAATACAACAAATTAAAACATAAACATTGAAATTTGTCAGCTGCAATCTATCTTTCCTTTCAACTTTTATTAACGCACTTTTGTAAGTTTCTTCAGGTGTAATTAGTAGACTGTAGTGAATTTAAGTGATTTTTTTGCCGTTTAATTTTAATTATAAACTAACATTTGTTTGATCAGTGATCACCAACACCACACGCTATAATTTATGTACAATTTAAAATTCACTATTCAAAACTTAACAGTACTCTAAAACCATTAGATAAGTTGTGCAGCCCTCTTAACTATCTTTTTGTGTTGTAAATATTTGTTATACATAATTATTTAACATGTTGACTGTACATAGCATTGTGAGTGTAAGCATTTTGAAATAGGTACTTGCATACCCTATGTGAGGGCATGACATAAGGGAAAAAAATCATGCTACGAAAATTGCAGGCTTAAGTTTGCAAGAAATTTAAGGCGAATATCACACGGAGCGGTGTTACCTCTGCACCAGGTTTCGGCGCAAATTGTATGTCTGTATGACCCTCGAAATGCCCCAATATAGGGTATGCATAGATATTTCCCTTCAATAACCGTAAAACTATTTTCATTGTATAATGAAATCCAATTAACAATAAGTAGAATGTTGTGGAAAACAGGACAAAACAAAACAAATTCCTTACAACTAAAGTTTTCCTTGCTTATATCTGTGTCGCGCTTGTGCCTTGCTATACTTCTTTTTTTCTGTGGCTGCCTCTTTTTCTGTTGAAGTATCATTTACACCTGTAATGTAATTTTACATACATAAAATTTAAGCTTCAATGCTCTTTGATAGACTGAAAACTACCTCATTTATACTTGTCTTAATTCATATTCAATTAAGACAAGTATAAATGAGGTAGTTTTTTCAGACTTCGTTATGGACAATTTGCATTACCTTGAATGTATTTTAAGATATTGGGCACCTCAACATAATACAGTAGAACCCGCTTAATACGATCACGTCTAATACGATTTCCCGCATAATACGCCATTTTCTGCCGGTCCCTGCAACTTAAGGCCAGATTCATACATTTTTTCACGGTTAATACGACTCGCGTCCCGCTTAATACGTCTTCTAAAACCATAATACCAAGTTATGTACGCGGGTGAAAAAGAGCATATCGTACTAAGGGGCGCGACGAAGTGCTTTCAGTCGAAGACCTTATTGAAAGTGCAGGTTCCACCCAAAACGCAACCATAAGTGATGATGAAGACGCACACGAACAGGAGGAAACGCCTCCAATTTTGTCAAATGCTCAGGCGTTGTCAGTTGTAGCAGATTTAAGACGCTATGTATCTTCTATGGGTAATAGCGAAGAAGCGATCCATAAATTAAATTCTATTGAAAATCTTGTTATGAAAAATGCATCCAAATCGTTACCTCAATCTAAAATAAATAATTACTTTAAGTAAAACAATTGTTATTAATATACACTTTTACATAAACATATTTTTTTGTATCTTCCATTTAAAATAAACAAATTACATGTAAATGTGTGTACATGAATTATTACTAGTTTTATTTTCACGTTTAATACGATTTCTCGTTTAAGACACTTTTTTTGCTAGGTCCCCTCAGAATCGTCTTAAGCGGGTTCTACTGTAGGTACAAGAAGAGAGAAAAGATGGAAAGAAAAGGTGATGAAATGAGTTTCCGAATTCAAAGTCGAGTTCATATAAATAGCGGAATAAACATGTACACTTGTACAGCAACATTTATTTCTTGTCACGGTAACTAGGTCAATGCATATGTATTTTTTAACTATTATAATTTATAATACATCATGTCACTGATTGGCCCAATGATTAACTGGTTAAGAAGTCCTCATGGCATTAAGTCCCCCATCTGTACTTACTACACAAAGTTGTGCAATCAAGTTTAAATAAATAAATAAAGAATTTAATTTTTATTACTTTTTCTTAACTTATAAATTATAATGTGTATCTGCCGCACGCGACTCTATCCGCGCAGAAAAATAAAACATAGCTTTTGTTACAGTTTTTGAAATTGGTCCAGTAGTTTTTAGGTTAATTGTTACAAACATGAAAAATTATAAGGTTTTCCTCTTTATAATACTAAGGTCAGAAGTCCTGTGCAGGCTTAGGAATAGAAGCAAGAGGTAAATATGTTTTAGAGAACACTTCTTATACCTATACCTATACATTTTGAGGCACTATCTACATACCCAAATCTTCAGGAGGCTGCAATGATGTTCCAGGAGTGTTGCCCATCATAGTTGCAGCTTTGCCAGCCATCCACCCAATACCCGATAAGGCAATTGAGAAGGCTACCATACTCAATGGATTCTGCAAGTTTAATAAAGTAGGTACCTTATTCTTAAGTAAGCATTATTTCACCATTATTTCGTCATTATAAATGAAACAAATACTTACAGATAGTGTTGGAGTTTTAGTAAGGCTATAATCTAGTAAAACAACAACAATTCCAAATACAAGACCCACACATGAGCAAATCCACATTACAGCCTGGGTATCTGTAATAAAAATGTGTATCTGTAATAAACACTATCCAAATTGCGATTTAAGCAATAATGGGTGAAGCTAACGAGTTACCGTTCCACTTTTAAAATTAACTGCAAAATTGAGCACAGTTGTGACAGTTTTGCAAACTATTTTTTAAGAAAAATATGTAATTTTTTGGTTAATAAATAAACAATAATAATAATAATTAAAAGCATAACTACTTTATATGTTTTATGCTAGTCTTACCCAAATGCTTAAAGAAAACTAGTTACAATATTAATGTGACTTTTACCAACCTTTATGTTTCTTTTTCTGTGTTTCACTAATGTTTTTAATGGATTCCAATAACTTGGTGTTTTGTGGGTCCAGCTGCAGAGCTCTAGTGTATGATATAATTGATTCATCGTACAGACCACCAGCCGCTTCCACCTCAGCTCTACGGAAGTAACCCTTCAATCAAAATAAATAAGGGCAATCAAACAAGATTTTTTCAAATTGTAATAAAAAGTTAGAAAAGATAAAAGATAAAAGACATTTATTCAGTAAGTAGGCCGTACAGGCACTTTTACACGTCAAGAATCTACCAGTGCTTCCCAAGAGGAGACACTGCTGAGAAGAAACGCCACAAGAAACTCAGCAGTTAGTCATTTTTTAAACATATTACAATGGTACTACTTAATCTATCATTATATAAAGCAATAAATATTAAATTCAATATAATTCAAAAATGATATAGGTACTCTTGACTATTAGGGTCACCAAATGGTGCTTTATATAAAATTAGTAAAACAGGTACAGAACCCGCCTTTTTCAACTTAAAATGATTATATCTTACCTTGGCCCACTGTGGTTGTAATCTAATAGTCTCATTTGCATCTTGAAGTGATAAGTAATGTTGGTCCAATTTCAAAAATGCAAAAGACCGGTTGCTATAAAGCACATAATTATTCGGGTCCATTTTTATAGCCTGGGTGTAATGCAACACAGCTTCAATAAATTTCCCATCTTTAACACACTCATTCCCCTTGATTTTTAGGTCTTCAACGCTGGTGCCTTGAGCACCTTTTTTAGATTCTTCCATGACTAAAAAAACTTTTAGTTACTTTAACATCTACCATACTAATTCAGCAGATAAATATAGGAAATTTAAATTTAGGACACAAATTGCTTCGTCATACATATAAATACAATAAACTTAGTATCATTTTCAATTAATTATTAATATGATAAGCACGGAAGATATTCCCACGTAAAACTAATGACGTCATTTCTGTTTCAATTCAGCCCAAGTTCCATGGTGACCTCTTGTATTATTCCGCTTCGCTGTTTTTCATTCGAGTGAAATAAAATAAATTTAACACAGTAGCCGCTTAACACTTTAGGGTGATAAAATTTATACACTTTAAAGATATTTACTTTTCCAGTATTTATTGAGTTAGTTATTTACTTTAAAAGTCGCCACAAAATATGTATATTTGTAGGTAGCCTTTTTTATTAACGTGTAATGGAACGAGGTACAATTGTGTTAATAGCGTTGACATTTGTCAAATCTCAGCACTGTTCGAGATACTATAAATACAGCTTAAATAGTTTTTTTATTTTAACAAATTTAAAGAAAGGAGGTTCTCACTTCTCAACCTTGCTTTTTTTTTGTGTGTGTATGTTTTAGCGATTCTTTGTTTCGTGACTGTCAGGTTTGGTCATTAATTTAAATTTCGTCAAAATGTTCTTAGTATCCATGAAAAGTCAACGGAACTCCTGAATAATTTGGAGGCAGTTTATTGTTCTTTAAACGTTTAATCAATTTGTTAAGCATCTCGCAGTAAATGTTTGCAAGTTTCGAAAAAATTAGGCATAAATATAGCACACAACGACATTAGAATACCTACTAATAATATCATTTTGAGCGCATATGATCGAGCTTACTGAGCTTATGGGCGGAAGTTACGTTAGCACTATTCCTGTCACTCATCATTTGGGACTAAATCGACAGAAAGGGATGGAGCTCATGGAGCCAACATAACTTCGAACTTAGATTTTCAAAGTAGGGCCTCTGTTGTTATTCAGTCATGAAGACATATCTCTATGAACGAAAGTCTTTAATTTAAAGTTTTTGTTTCATATAGGTAGGTTCGGTTACGAGCGTTAATTTGGGACCCATTTCAAGAAAAATATGCTTGAAGTCGTCAATGTCATTATACCTAGTCGGTGCTTAAGTTCTGTCACAAAGGTTTATTATAATTTTAAAAATAAATAATAGAGTTTCATAAACTTGTAGTACATCAATCAAAACCTTATTTTATATAGAATTAAAAAAAGCGACATTTGAGTTCGTTACTATTGCAATAATTTGGTGTACGAGCTTTAAGCATTCCCATTCGGGGCAGGAAAGCATGGGTCAAAACACGCACGACCACGATACTGATAACGGCTACAAGTTTCGTAAGAGTTCTCGTATTGAGTCGAAATTTGCGTGACATATTGACCAGACTTTTATCTTTAAATACTGATACGAATGTATTCCAAGCAACTAAAGATCCGCTTATACTCTGGTCAATCTTCATGTCTCATTCAATTGACCTTACGATTTCACATCAATTTGCAGAAATACGAAAACAGACCAACTTTCGTGCTTCATAAGCTGGTTTTTAAGTGTCGTTAAGATAATAATGCTGGTCTCTAAACATACCCAGAGATGAGAAGCTTCATAACATTAAATAGAAAATTTTCCTGGTTAACAAAGACTAATCTTTAAAGCGTTTTCAAAAGGTGAAATTTTGAGAAAACTCGTGCGTGTTTTAATCGGTGCCTGACTGTTAAAAGATCGTATCGGAAATTGCGGCGACTATGTGGAATGATGATTAGTTCCTAAAAATGTACTTTAATTAAGCTTTTAAATTTAATTTATTTTAAAATTCAAAAATAAACAAAAATTATAGACCAGGGTCGATAATTTTTAAAACCAAAAAAAATAATAGTAGGATGAAACCCATTAGAAAAGGAGGGGAATATTATAAAAATAAAAGGAAAAATAATTTACGGGCGATCTGAGGTCGGGAAGGGGATGGGGGTGAGTTTTTAAGGGTAAAAAACGGTTTTTCTCGATTTCCGGCAAAACTAAAAGTCCTATCGAAAAAAGTCAAATGGCAAAGTTGTAGGTAATAAAAAGATCTAAAACTTTTGTATTTACACTTTTTTCACATAACCTCAAAATTTATGTGAAAAATCCAAAAAACCAAGTTTTTTGGTTTTTTATTTTTATCTTTTACAAATTTTTGTTTTTTTTTTAACGAAATTTGGTGAAAACTTACCTTTTTATGTCCCAAATATGCTGTAATTTATTTGATTAAAAATATTTATTTTTTTACCTTATTTTGAATTAATATCGAAAAAACACCCTAATTTTCAATCGAAAATTCACCCGTCAAAATATCAGCTTTTTTCAAAAAGTTGGTATGGTTTCTGTTCGTTGAAATCTCTACTTTCCGATGGTGAAAAAAAATATATACAATGTTACTACAGTAAATCTTCTCAGAAAATGCAATCATCCATACTGATAATCTGAAAAGACAAAATCGAATTAATAATGCCTTCACTATTTTATCGTGAATAAACTCCCATGAAAAAAAAAATATTAAAGAAATAAATGTCAAAATGTATAAAAAATATATTATTATTATAAATCTATTAAAAATGTATAAAATATATATGGAAATCGGCCAAAAGTTTGTTATTAAAAATATATCGAATACTGGTTAGGCTAACGGTTGTAACAGCTGCTACGAAATATATAGTACTAGGTGAAAACCCGGCTTCGCTCGGGTGAAATTCGACTCATAATACACCATGTAGGTACAAAATGTAGGTAGATCTTTCTGTAGTTATCGGTTCTCAAGGAATATTAAAGGCAAAGCAAGGTAAAAATTCGTATAGCACCGTTCATTGTGTTTAATAAAATATAGTAAATTAAAACTGCAAGTTTTTACAGAAATAATTTTAATTTCAAATCAACTTTCAAAATAATAAACTAACATAAATTAACAAAACAAATTGCTTGGTTTATCTTATGTAAACCTCTCTGTTTTAAGCACTCAGTCTTTTTCTTTTGTTTGGTAGGTAGGTATATAGGTACAAACTTACTACTTTTAAAAATAAAAAATACAAATAGTTCTCGATACAAATTGGCTAAATCAAAAATAATATTGGGAAACCAATTTTGCAATGAGTACTCACCCGAGAAGTTGGTAAAGGTACTTATTAAAAACGAATCATAAGATATTCTCTATTATACATCACAGATTGACTATCATATTTTTCATTAAATATTTATCACCTTTCAAGCCAAAAATGTTGTTCTTTATTACAAATTGGCTAAATCAAAAATAATATTGGGAAGCCAAGTTAAACAATTGCAAGTTTGCAATGAGTAATCGCCCGAGAATTTGGCAAAGGTACCTACTTATTAAGAAATAGTCATAGATATTCTCTATTATACATCACAGGTTGATTATCATATCATAAAAAAAATCTATACTTATAGAACATTTTTCGTTAAATATTTAGCACCTTTCAAGCCAATGTACTTATTAGGAAAAACCTTTCAAAGAAATAAACATAAATATTTTCTATTGTGAATCACAGGTTATCATAAAATTTCTCTATATACAAAATTTTTCCTTAAATATTTTTGAATGCAGAAAGTCTTACAATCCACACCATAAGGTGAAAACATAGAACAAAAATTTCGCTTAAAAACATAACTTACCTACCTACTTACTAAAATCATTTTGCTGTTACTCACCATCTTTACGAAGAGCCCTTCGCTGCATCCATTTGCCACAATTGTGGCAATGTTTTCCAAACGCAAGGAGATTCGGCAGGAGATGTAGGTATCATCAAACAAAACAATGATGAAGGAGTAATGAAAGACATTCAATTTAAGAAATACTTACGATTTTCGGCATGATGCTACGGTATGATGTGTGTAATGTAACGTAAAATCCAGTAAAATCCAAATTCACTCAATCGCAGTGTTGCTAACTCCGAATTTCATTTAGGCCCTTTACACAATGCCACTTTTAGCATCGATGCAGTCGCACGTTTCGTATCGCAGTCACTTTTGCCGTCTAATTTAAGTTATTGACGAAATTACAAAACTATATAAATATATTAATCAACTTTTGATAATAGAAAATTGAAATCGCTCAATGTTTACGGCAAGACGTAATGGCGCGACGCGACGCCAGACTTTTAGCATCGATGCAGTCGCGCGTTTCGTATCGCTGTCACTTTTGCCGTCTAATTTAACTATATAAATATATTAATCAACTTTTGATAATAGAAAATTGAAATCGCTCAATGTTTACGGCAAGACGTAATGGCGCGACGCGACGCCAGACTTTTAGCATCGATGCAGTCGCGCGTTTCGTATCGCTGTCACTTTTGCCGTCTAATTTAACTATATAAATATATTAATCAACTTTTGATAATAGAAAATTGAAATCGCTCAATGTTTACGGCAAGACATAATGGCGCGACGCCAGACTTTTAGCATCGATGCAGTGGCGCGTTTCGTATCGCTGTCACTTTTGCCGTCTAATTTAACTATATAAATATATTAATCAACTTTTGATAATAGAAAATTGAAATCGCTCAATGTTTACGGCAAGACATAATGGCGCGACGCCAGACTTTTAGCATCGATGCAGTCGAGCGTTTCGTATCGCTGTCACTTTTGCCGTCTAATTTAACTATATAAATATATTAATCAACTTTTGATCATATAAAATTGAAATCGCTCAATGTTTACGGCAAGACGTAATGGCGCGACGTTTATGAAACGGAACGTTTCGTTTTTTAACTACTCAAGATGTCATCCGGTGTCAGTGACGTTTCGCTAGAGTGGCCAATATGGCGACTGTGATTTGTCTGTCAGCACCATTAGAATTTAACAAAATACTCGACAATCCGAATTTTGCGGATATATGTTGTCGACTCGAAATCTTTATTTTTTTATGTTTTATTATTCAGGTAAGGTTTCGATCGAGTCTACCGTACCCCTTGACGAAATTATTAATATAGATATAATAGTAGGTATGTATGTAGTAAGACCCAGACCCGCCTAGCCCCTTCCCCACTTCTCCACGAAATACCGTGTATGTATATATATAATAATAAATATATTATATGCGTAGATGCCTATTTATAACTATTTTAAGATAAATTATATATACCTGAGTAGATATACCTGAGTGACCTACGAAAAATTGTAGCCCATCAAAAGGTATTTCGTGGAGAAGTGGGGAAGGGGCTAGGCGGGTCTGGGTCGTACTACATACATACCTACTACGAGTATTATATACTATATATTTCGTAGCAGCTGTTACAACCGTTAGCCTAACCAGTATTCGATATATTTTTAATAACAAACTTTTGGCCGATTTCCATATATATTTTATACATTTTGACATTTATTTCTTTATTTTTTTTTTTTTCATGTGATTTTATTCACGATAAAATAGTGAAGGCATTATTAATTCGATTTTGTCTTTTCAGATTATCAGTATGGATGATTGCATTTTCTGAGAAGATTTACTTTAGTAACATATATATTTTTTTTCACCATCGGAAAGTAGAGATTTCAACGAACAGAAACCATACCAACTTTTTGAAAAAAGCTGATATTTTGACGGGTGAATTTTCGATTGAAAATTAGGGTGTTTTTTCGATATTAATTCAAAATAAGGTAAAAAAATGAATATTTTTAATCAAATAAATTACAGCATATTTGGGACATAAAAAGGTAAGTTTTCACCAAATTTCGTTACAAAAAAACAAAAATTTGTAAAAGATAAAAATAAAAAACCAAAAACTTGGTTTTTTGGATTTTTCACATAAATTTTGAGGTTATGTGAAAAAAGTGTAAATACAAAAGTTTTAGATCTTTTTATTACCTACAACTTTGCCATTTGACTTTTTTCGATAGGACTTTTAGTTTTGCCGGAAATCGAGAAAAACCGTTTTTTACCCTTAAAAACTCACCCCCATCCCCTTCCCGACCTCAGATCGCCCGTAAATTATTTTTCCTTTCATTTTTATAATATTTCCCTCCTTTTCCAATGGGTTTCATCCTACTATTATTTTTTTTCACTTTTTATTATTTTTAAAGGCTTCTACCCTGGTCTATTAGTTTTATTTGCCTAAACCTTTGTGACAGAACTTAAGGACCGACTAAGTAGATGTCAAGTCATTTGTAACTTTTAGGAAATTCAACCATAGAGTTGTAGAATGTCAGATTGAGTTTGGACCTAAGGTGGGTACGAAATTAAATCTCGTGACTGTACTAGGTAATATGAAATTCATGTAGGAAACCTGGATTTGATACAGTTTATGGACAGAGGTTAATGAAATGATGGACAATTCATTTTATTTTACTAAAGATAAGGGTTGTTCTTTTCTGTTGCAGTCAATTTATAACCGTATGATTTTGTAATTAAGAGGTGTCCATTTATCGTGTGTCCACCTTTGGCGCCATCACTACTTGTATAGGTACCTACATACTTGTAATATGAATATGAATGAATTATTAATTAAGTATGTGACCTTACAAAGCGTCCGCTCCGCTGTCCGTCCGTCCTTCTGTTTTTTAAACGGGCTGTACTGTATCTCATGAATAGTACAGTACCCAATAGTTAGACACAATTTTCACAGAGTTTGTATCTATATTGCGGTTATAACAAAATGCGAAATGGCCATGTAATAATTTATGCACATTGAAATCACAAAATATACGTAAGTATTATCTACTGTAAGTTCATTTTTAAGTGTAAATTCAACCGTAGGTAAGTAACTTACATAAATATTACGGAAGTAACTCACAGGTGTAAAGGCGGCCTTACGCTATGCTGTTATGGTATGAACACGATGGTAAAATTGGATGGTTGCAGTGGGAATAGCTATAAACGACTCCTACACGGACGAAGTAGTGGGCAACACTCAGTATCAAATAATTTAGTTGAATATTATAATGAACTATAAAATTGAACAATTAAATATACTTTCCTGTTGTGCAAAAAATAAGTATTGACAAATACTGTGTGCATAGGTGTTGTGTAAGGTTGTTTACTACCAATGCTGGACATAGGCAGAAAGTATAAACAAATGAATAAAAAATGTACTTATATATTTTGTGTCATGGTTATTATTATGAAACATATAAATATGCAAAAGTCGCAATATATGTACATTTAATTAAATTTTAATTTTAACTAACTAATATAATTATAAGACCAATGTTACCAACACTATATGGGCAACGCCTGAAATAAATGATTTTTTTTTATTTATTTTTTTATTTATTTTAATATTCATGGCACTATCAGCTTATAAAAGAAAGGTACACAGTTCACACAGGCTATCATCTTGTCTATTACTAAATTAACTAAATAAAATATAATCTCTTCCTTCAAGGAGATTCTTTGAATTGAGATTCTGTTCAAACTCTCCATTGGTCATATCTAACTTAACACAAATTATCAAAGGCGGTTTTGCTTCTGCAAAATGAATGATTGGTAAACTTATTAAAACTGCTCTTTTAACAGGATCATATAAGTCGACAGTAGTACCAATTTTTTTCTCATCAACATCACAAAATGCTTCTACTTTCTGTAAGTCCTCATGAGACAATGCTCGGACAAACCGTCTACCAGCTTTGCCCGCATTCCATACCGTAAATCTTTCCCAATAGGGTAAAACATGTGTTTGTAATCTTTTAAACTGAATTTGCCAGATTCTTTCCCTAGCTACTGAGAACGTAGCGGCTCCTTCGTGGTATGTATAGATAAGTAATTCTTCATCAACTCTAATTAGGTCTCCTCCCTGATCTAAATGTGAGTAGAAGAATATAAGATCTTCGGGTGTACCTGTACCAGTTTCATCAAAACCCCCAACTCTGTCATAAACAGACCTGTGACAGAACCAGGTTGGCATCAACAAGGTAGGTCCATTGGCAGTAAAGATCTGTAATGTGAGTTGCTGTTGATTTAGGTTGTTTGCCCAGCGAACAAGGCGAGGTGTAGAATCAGGGGGTATTCTAGATATTTTGCTGCCGATTATAGCATTGTGATTTGCTTCAGCTGCCTGTAGTTGAAGTTTTATTCTGTTAGGATGCATCAAATCGTCAATATCCTGGAAGCATAAAAACTCCCCTGTGCTCATACAAACTGCGTGGTTTTTGGCGGCACCAACACCTCTGGATTGAGAAGACCCTGTGTGTTTAAATTCTACACAATGTTTCTTAAAATAAACCTCCCAGTCTGCAAGTAACTGATCAGTTGCGTCATTACTACCGTCATTACAAACCACGATTTCAAGTTTTATTTCATCTTTCGTTATTGTTTGCTCTGCGATTGATTTGAAACAGTTGTTTATCCATTTTTCACCATTCCGCACGGGAATAATTATAGACACTTTAGTCATTTAATTTAAATTTTTCAATCTTAAGAATTTAAATCACGATCAGTTCACATCAAACTATACTATACATACTAGGTATATTTTATGAATGCTTGCGGTAGCGGCGAATAACCAATGAACACATGGGAAAGGTCACAAAAGCAGTACAGTACGTATAGCCAAAGAGTAACTTTTTATGGGTGTCGTGGTGTAGCAATACATTAACAATACAATAACAACGTTCCCAACGTTAGGAACTTAGGGTTGGAAAATGAAAACGAGAAGCGGAATTGAAGGAGTTAGTTGGAAAACCAAATATCTAATTCAGTTTTTCTTCACTTTAAATTAGATTACGGCAAACAAAAGTTTTAGGACCAGTCACGGGAACAACTTCCTTCTTTCATTTACCATTTTTCATATCAAACATAAATTAAATTGAAAAAATAAATCATTCAACGAGGTATACTGACTATTTGACATTGACAGCTTAAAGCGGCTGCTACACGGTTATCAGCCGAGCCTCCAACCAAGGTGACCTTGGTTGGAGGTTTGGCTGCTAACGCCGTTGCGTTTCCGTCTACACGGTTGCCAACAGCAGTGTGTCTACTGCTCGCGGAGAGAAAACACGCATCGTACGACTGCACAGCGCACACGATATGGCTCCTTGCCTTTCAAAATTTCAGAAGGTTGGCGTAGCATTAGCACTTTTGTACGCAAGTGAGGACAGAAAAAAAAAAAAGGAAAGAATATGGATGAAGCGATGGCTTAAGGAACGACTATCACTAAGTCATTTAAATTTATTAAATTTACTGGAATTTGATGATATTCGTAACTTCCTGAGAATGGAAAAAGAAATATTTTACGAGTTATTGGATATGGTGACAACTATGATAAGTAAGAAAGATACAAACATGAGACAAGCTGTATCTCCTGAAGAACGTCTTATAGCTACTTTAAGATACCTAGCCACTGGAAGAGCCTACATGGATCTTAGATACAGTTCTATGGTATCACATCAACTGCTATCGAAAATTATTCCAGAAACTTGTCGGGCAATATACAAGGTCTTAAAGAAAACAATTAAGGTAAACTTTATTTTTTATTTCCAAAAATCAACAATTCTTTTAATACGTCACCGGCCGGACCCTCTATGACGACGTTTTGTGTTTGTGAAGTAGCTGGTTGGGTCATTTGTGAATAGTCGGTTATCGGTGATTGATCTTGGGTTAGAGTTGACGGAGGTGATTGGATATGAAAGTTTGAATAATTATCTTGGGTTTGACTTGCAGAAGGAGGTGATTGGATGTGAATGATTGGATAATTATCTTGGGTTTGAGTTGCAGAAGGAGGCGATTGGATGTGAATGATTGGAAAATTATCTTGGGTTTGAGTTGCAGAAGGAGGCGATTGGATGTGAATGATTGGAAAATTATCTTGGGTTTGAGTTGCAGTAGGAGGTGATTGGATGTGATCAGGAGAATGTAAGGTAGGGGAAGAAGCTGGTAGGTTAACTTGTGAAGCATATACAAATCTACGACCGTAGGTCTGAGGCGTGTAAGGTCTGCTTGAAGAACTATCCGATGAGAAGTTGGGTGATTGAGAAGTCTGGGTCGACAGAGGTGATTGAGCAAAATAAGGTGTGGGATTGTATTGAGGAGAGTGGCTGTAAGGTGCATTATAACGCGATTTAGATGGTGTTTCTATTCTTGAGTCAAAATCTAAATTTTTTGTTTTGGCGAGAAAAAGTACATCCGAAATCAGTTTTTCGGCTATTTCTCGCTGGCCAGGGGAGATTTGGTCCAATTTTTCACCCACGTAAATTCCAAATGAGTTGGTTTCCTTTACACCTTCCTTTAACAAGTCTTGAGCTGTATCTATTAATTTTTGTTTTTTTGCATCTAGGACACTTTCTCTGGACTCCTTTTTTCTTTTAGTGATATTTATTGTTTGTTCCTGAAACAAAAAAGAAATGGAAATATAGAGCGCTGTGACTCACAAACACTACCAAAGTCATACATCTTGTAACGTGGGTAGATTATTCTTTAATATTTTTTTAATTTTACTTTACAGCTACCTTGTACCCAAGAGGAATGGAAAACGACTGCACAGTTATTTGAAACACAGTGGCAATTTAATAATTGTGTTGGTTGTATGGACGGAAAACATATTTTAATACAAAAACCGCCTGGAAGTGGATCTCTATTTTTCAACTACAAGGGTACATTTAGCGTTGTTTTATTTGCAGTTGTTAATGCAAATTACGAATTTATGTACGTACATACGGGATCAAATGGAAGCGTGTCTGATGGAGGAATCATAAGAAATACAAAGTTTTATGAAAAACTCATGAACAATGAGTTGAATTTGCCGGAATCGTATTTGCTACCTGGAACAGACAAATCTGTACCGTATGTTTTTTTAGCGGATAGTGCTTTTGCACTTGATACGCACGTCATGAAGCCGTTTCCGGAAAGAGACATTTCAAGGGAGAAAACAATATTTAACTACCGATTAAGCCGAGCAAGAAGAATTGTCGAAAACGCTTTTGGTATTCTTGCGTCTCGTTTTAGAGTACTCAAGCAGCCAATCAATCTTAATCTCGACAACGTAGATGCAGTTGTCTTAGCAAGTTGTGCATTACATAATTTTTTAAGAAAAAAATCTAAAACTTATTTAACCCCAACAGCTGTTGATAATGAAGACGTAGTAAAAAGTACATTCAATAATGGTACTTGGCGTCAAGGAACAAATCAACTAACTCCTGTCCGAAGGAGCATTCAAAGGCCTTTGAATAATGGGAAGCAAATTAGAAATATTCTGACCGAATATTTTAATGGTGAGGGTAGAGTATCTTTTCAATATAGAATGGTAAATATTGCAGTGTCTAACAATCCCTGAGTACCTGAATTAAAAAATAAACTTCAACTTTAACTGTAGATTTAATAACATAGGTTTGAAGTAACATATGGTCAACAAATTTAATTGTTGGGTAACCATAGAACCCTGTCATAATGACAGTCTCATTTATTTTCAAGTAATTTCTTCCTCGTGACTTGCCGCTGTCATTATGACAGGGTTCTATGGTTGCTCAACTATAAAATTTGTTGCCCGTACCATTACAAATAATAAATATTACAGGCTAAACTAATACAGTACTTAGAGTCATAACATAACTATAAGAAATACTTTGTGTTAATAATCAATCTGTGTTTTAAGTTATACACTACCAGCTTTTGCCCGCGACTTCATTCTGGTGGAATTTGTTTATAGCTGATCGACATAATAATATATAAATAAGGTTGTGGTTACATATTTTATTGAATAGTTATATAGTCGCGCTAAAATTATTAAATATAGGTCCATGAATACTACTTACGTCTTCGTCTTCGCTCATGAAAGAATCCACTCCGGTTCTTTTAACTTCATTTTTTTTATCAAGAAACTTCATTAGATCGAAGTACCAAAGATTTGGTTTATGAACATCACTGGCGGCCGATCCGGTGCGGTGTTTTGTATCCTTAATCTGTAACAATAGTAATAAGTTAATTTATAAAAAATAAATGATTTTCTGTGTAATTTATGTTTATATTTAAATACCTACCTACCTAACTACCTACCTACAGCCTTGGCCAAAGGTGTTGAGCACCCTACGTTTTAATCATTTTATTTTACAATAAAATGATTAATTGAATTTTTTTACACGGAAATTCTCTTAACGCCAATAAATATGTCATTTTTTTCCGACAGATACCTATACAACTTTCTATAATAAAAGCTATAAATGCACCTTTTAAAGTTTGACATAATTATAACTATGAAACACCCATAGCTGCTCAACGGCTGTAGGTACCTACCTAAGGTCGCCGTCAATAGAACTTGTGAACGATGTAGATGTAGGTATACAAATTGGTTCGTTTGATTTTGTTTACATCTTTTGCAAGTTCTATTGACGGCGATCTTACCTACATTGTTTTTGATTTACCTTCTTTAATTGCACAACTTAGTTTTATCAGAGCGAATTAAAACCAGTCTATACGTAACTACATACCTACAAAAATAAAAAGCTATCTAACCTTTTTTACTTCCCTTTGGTAGGATGATTTCAATAGGTCCATTTTTTTTTTGGCCGAAGCTTCATTGGCGTCAGGATCAATTTCTTTTAATTTGCTTGCAAGAATTTGCCACGCATTTTTTTTTTGTGTCCTGTCCTTGTACGACTCGGACGATAAGTCCCAAAGGCATGGTAAATCTTTGAATAAATCAATCATCTCGGCCATAACTGCTCGCTCTTTCTGCTGCTCGTTCGCCATCTTATTGTCGTGCGTTGTTGCGTGCAGGTCCAATCTGAAACATTCAGTAAACGTGTAAAAGAAAGATAACATTTACATAGAAAACACGTTAAACATAATACATTCATTGACTTACTTAATTATATTTAGCACTATAGCACTTCACTACACAAAGCAGAACAGACAGTACTTAAAAACTCAAACTGATATGCAATGCTGGTTGCGTCAGGCCGTGCACACTCTTTGCCTGCAGAGACACAACTGCCCTTGCGTGGTTGGCAACAAGCGTCTACACGGTTTACAACGGCGGCATCCAACCGCGGTTGTCAGCGCACGCCCGTCAACCAAGGGCAAAGAAAGGTCAAACGAAATTTGGTTGCAAACATCCTTCTACACGGCTGCAAACCAGCAAGGTCACCTTGGTTGGAGGCTCGGCTGATAACCGTGTAGCAGCCGCTTAATACAAAGGTTATATTATAACAAAATTGAAAGCTTAAATAAATATTACCAGAAGAGAAATGTTCACCACGTTAGCTACGCCTAGCGTCTATAATACTAGCTCAAACAAACAAAGGGCTTTGTTAGCTGAGTTAGCTCCACCTTTTTCCTTCTCTCCATTCTCTCATAAATAACGAGTGAAATACATAGTATATCTAAAGTTTCGAGTTCAGTATTTCTAAGTTAAATCTAATTATACCTAACAACAGTTCCGTATAAGTTTTTTCTAGATGTCACTGTCATTGTCAAAACTGTCAGGGTCGTGGGTCGTGGTCACTAATTCTGTTCATAGCGATCTCTTAGTAAGAAAGTCCTGAAAAATGGGGATCAAAGAAGCCACTATTTATTTAGATAATCAATTTAATACCTATTACGCTGGCCAGACGATCAATGGAAGGATAGAATATGTATTTGATAGCCCAAAAAAAGTTAGGGGTAAGTGCACGAATAATGATAAATAAACCAATGACTCACTTTTCTAATTATAAATGCGGTGAAATCATTTTTATTTGTTATTGATTATCTAATATTTCAATGATGGTACCACTTGAAAATCATTAATGTCATTCATACGTGATCCACATATGAATAACTTTAATGGTGACTACTTATGGTCAGTGAAACTGCCGATGTTAGAAAGTGGATATAATAATATGGTCAAAATATGTTGTGAACATATTTCAAGTGCCCATAACAACCAAATAACTTAATAATAACTTAAATATGTAAACATTGTACCTACATTGTCTAGGGGACACGGTTTCTGTAATGTATCGAAACTTTTTATGTAGTTGTCTTGCACCATCATAGTTACTTTTAAGTATAATTATTATAATTTTAATTTTTTCTATTACTACTAATTTATTCTTGTGAAAATTCAAGTTTTGACACATTTTCCTGCTCAACTATACGTGAATATATTTATTTCTTATTGTATGTTAGATTCATTGTTTTATATTATTGATTATAAGTCAATATTCAGCGTTCTCAGCCAATTAAATACGATTAAATTAAATTGATGTATATAGTTTTAGGTTATGTTTTATAATTGTTTATTGAAAAAAATGACTGACTGTTGAGTTTCTTGCGGTGTTTCTTCTCAGCAGTGGTCTCTTGCGAAGCGGTGGTAGATTTTTGAAGTGTAAAAGTACCTGTGTGGCCTACTTACTGCATAAACATCTTTTATCGTTTTTTATCTGCACAAATGTAGGTAATGAATTAAAGAAATATTATTGTTTCAGGCATCCATGTCAAATTTAAAGGGGAGGCGCACACTGAATGGCATGAAAGCAAAGAAGAGCAACAATCTGATGGGAAAACGGAATCCACCAACACTGTGCACACAGGGAACGAAGAGTACTTTCAGATATTCTACTATCTGCTTGGCAGTAACACTGGTGAGTAAACAAATAAATCTGGTTTTACCCAACTGCATTAAGCCAAGCCAAGCCTTTTTCCCTTTGTATGCTAGTTTAATTTAAACCAATAAAAGTATTTTCTTTCTTACTAAAACACATATGTATGTTTGGTATAGATTCTTCACTAGGTATCAGTCAATCAATAGCCTTTTTGTTCAAAATTAAGAAGCTTAACATTATATTAAATTATGTCTCTTAACTCAGCGTTCCCTAGGTATATGAGAGGTTTAATAATTAAATTTGGTATCCGCAGGCAATGAGATCGAGGTTCCTGCTGGTAAACAAGTGTACAATTTCACGTGTGCCCTGCCTCCAGTGCTGCCATCCTCTTTCGAGGGAGAGTTTGGGTATGTCCGATACACTGTGAAGGTGACACTGGATCGCCCATGGAAGTTTGACCAAGAAACCAAAATGGCATTTACTGTCATCAATGCCTTGGATCTTAATCTTAATCCATCTTATAGGGTAAGTGTTTACCCATTCCTTTTTTTTAAAGTACGTTAAACCAATAAAATATATTAGAGTAGTAAAGTGTGATTTATATGTCTCATAGTTAGAAAATGAACTTAACATGATAGCCATAGCAATATTAGTTGGCTGATAAATTATTTAGTCAGATGAAGTGAAACAAAACATTGTTACTGTAATGTAATGTAACACAGCAAACATTGTGCTAAATATAGAAAGATTGTGTCACATCTCTATGTTGTAGTGCTGATTTGTGCTTCATTTTATAGAATGTCTATTATGATTGTTACGTCACAGTCATTAGATTAGCTAGTAACTTTTTTATTACAACAGTCAAATTATAATTAAGCAAAGTTTATTTTGCAGTAACTTCTTGAAACAAGACTAAAGAATACTTTTATAGGTTATTTAACTTATTTAACTGATCAGATTTTGAGCAATTTGACAAACAAATATTCAGGATTATTACTTACTTGGCTAACTATGCCGATTAAATATCTTTACTAATACCAGGAGCCACTCCGCATGCAAATAGAGAAGACATTCTGCTGTTTTTGCTGTGCGTCACCACCGCTGTCCATAGACATACAAGCCCCCGTTACCGGCTACTGCCCCGGGCAGGTGATTCCGGTGTCTGTAGACATTGAGAACAAGAGCAATGTGCAACTGCATCTTGTTAAAGTGTTCTTAAGGAAGGTGAGTCACAGTCAATGTACTTACTACATGAAAATTCATATTATGCAAGCATCAAGAGCTTTCTTATTTTATCTCCCATTAATGAAACCGTAGGTACATTAATTGCCAATATAAAAAAGTTGGTTGTCTCCAACTGCAAGCCTGTTAAGTCTCTTAAGGCTCGGCGCGCACGAGCAACTTTTGTTGCCGCGACAGTACATCTCTCTTTTTCCCACTTTGAACGTGCTAAAAAAATGTCACCATATTTTTGAGCTGAAAACATTGTCATTAGGGCATGCAGTACCGGGGCCGGTTCCGAGAATTCCATTTCCCGGTTCTAGGCAGGCACGGTACCGGGACTCACGGTTCTCCCGGTTCTTTTTTTTTTACCTCAAATCACTTCCACTGATTAACATTTGAGAAATAAAACGATGAAAAAACTTTATAACTTATAACACTAGAGTTTTTTGTAAATATGCAATAAAATCATGCATGTTTTCGTTTCTAATTAAGTAAAACACTTACTAGAAAGTTGTTTGTTCTTCCTTTAATATTTATTATTTACAAATCTAGAGATCAATTATTGCAAATATGCATGCAACAAAATATGATGGATGTTGATGCGATGTTGCAGCTTCCTTGTGCCGGGGCGACGTCGTCGCTCTGGTGTGAATTTTGATATTTGTGATACGCGCCACGATTTTTTTTTGATGTTTTTGGAAATAACCGGGAGAACCGGGATATAATGTTAAGTATCGGTTCTTTAGCCACTATGAAATTCCCGGGTTTTCCCGGGAATTACTGAACCGGGATTTCCCGGGAGAATGCCCTAATTGTCATAAATATTATTGTATCCCGATTTTATATTCTCGCTCAGAAGTAACTAATGCCTGTCATCTTACAGTAATACATAATTAAGATAATATTATTATTGTGAGATCTGTTAGCACTTAATTTATGTGTCAATGACATATTTTAAAAGCTTTTATTTAACTTGCAATGTATGTATTTAAGGGTCAAATCCTGCAAGTAAAATTTGAACCACTTCCCGGTTTCCGATGAAGCTGAAAATTTGCATATGGCTTTATTTATGATGACAATACATCAAAATGATCTGATAATGGAAACTCAGGGTGGTCATTAGAACTCCTAAATTACACATGAATATGATACACCCGTGGTGTTAGGGCTTGTTAGAATTACCTTGACGAGTAAATGATGACTGTGCAAAAAGTAGGTACTGTAAAAGTACAGCAATAAAAGCTTGTCCCAAAAATGAAATTTTTGACAGAAACTTATTTTTACTTAATTGCTCAATTAGCGATATAGATAGCTACATGACAATATTACATTAGGCCTGTGTTAAATACATTGCGTCGTTACTATAGATTCAGAATATTACTGACGTAAATGCAAACTAGTCGATGTACTACATAAACATGCGGGCTTCTGACCAAAATACCGACCATAATTTGCTTATACACAGGTGTATATTATTACCTACCACACGAATGACCAATTAGTAACACTTTACTGGTTCTGTTGTAAGATTTTCACACTTACTTACTCTCAGCATTAGGTAATCCATAAAATTACAAAACTTTGGCTTCCGCAAATATAAAAACTTACGTAATTATGACCTCATTGTATATTTTACTTCATGGTTTCGTGCATTTTAGGTTGTGAATTACCGCGCTAACTCTCCGTCGGCTGCTACGAAGAAGACTAAAGACGTGATACTGACAGTGCAGGAAGGTCCTGCGCCGGCAGGGTCTACTAAGCATTGGGATATTAAACTTGAAGTCCCGCCCGTACCTCCTTCTAACCTGGTCAACTGCAGCATCATTGATTTGGACTATGATTTGAAGGTAAATGGAAAATCTGCGATCTTATTATCATGTCACCTGGAACACATCCACCGCTACATATAAACCTTTAAGATCTCTACAATAAAACACAACTGATATGGCTTACTGATGTACCAGCGCAGATGACAATTTCGAAGCGCAGGAACCAATCAGAATGATTCACGTGTTGCGTGGTTGTATTCTGTGCTATTATTGGTTATTCGTGACGCCATGTTGACGCGCGCCCGCGTGTCATCTAGTCAGCCGCAAACCGTGCGTGTGTAAAATGGAAGAAATAGATGCAATTTAAATTGCACCTTATAACTATTACATACAAGTCTGATCGTGAGTTTTAATCGTGCTTTCGGAAATCATCGGGATCGTTGTTCGTGTCTGCGCGAGCGAAGATTCACGACACGCCATATAAATTGTGTTCTATTTTACCATGCTCCGTCCCGTGGTAATGTTCTTCTTCTTCTTCTTCTCCTGTGTCCTCAGTCTCCAGCGAGTCCTGCGACTCTTATTAGACCACCTCCCCTGCTAACATACCACCTTCCAGTACGTTATTGCCTTCTAGAACCATTCCACCACGAGGCCTGTCAGCATAGGCATATCGGTGATCTACTCAGTCATACGTGACTTCAATTTTGTAATTTACTGTCCATCTTGGCAAAAAAACAGGTTAAGGTGGTGATTAGAATTCGTATGAAACTACATTATACTCAGTTGGCAATTTTGGTGAAATATGGGCCAAATCTCCCTCATTTTTTTTAACAACTTTGCCTAGCTATGTATGTTGACGACGTGTGAAGCAGTTATGCACTGCATCTACGTAAAAAAATCTTTGGGCCTACATCGTTTGGTATGACGACGCAATTTGCCTATTTGGTAGTGACCCTATCTACGAAGCTAGCAGTCCCGGAGGGGCTATTCCCTAACGAACTCGCAATCGCAACGTTTTCATTTTGAATTTCGAAGGCGCATCTGTACACAAAATGAAAACTTACTGTCGGCATAAACGGTGCGCGTTGATTGGTAGACGCCACTAGTTGCCTAGCAACCCTTACCGATTCCGTGTTTTACTGCAAGCATACCGCTTAGTGAAGAAGCGGCCTTAGGCAACGGGTCAGCGGGTTTACCTAATTCCGGTGTGGGAAAATATTTGTCTTTGAAATATTACGTGGGTATTTGTTTCCGAATCTTGGGTGTTATTTACGTATTTCTCTATAGATATAAGTATGTCTATCGCTGTCTAGTATCCATAGTAAAAGCATAAAGCTGAGCTTAGGAGTCTGAGGGCCGTAGTAATAAACTCGTATTGGCTGAGATGCCTGTCATAAGATACGTCAAAGTAAACGTCAAACCATAGAACACTGTCATTTTTGACGCATCTCGAGACGAGCATTAGAGTTGAGATTAGTTTATTAATACGGGCCTGAGTCAACTTGTAAGTGTCAAGTTTTAACACATGAAAGTTCATTCCAATAATTAATTTGACATTGCGCTGCGTAAATGTACGATATTTTTTGTAGTGAGGTGCTTCTTTGTGGTTTGATCAGACTATAAATGTACCTATCTATTTATTATAATTTCTTAAAGTATTAAAGTAGACTATGCCCTCTCATAAAATGAAAGACCTGTTTAGTGTTTAGTGTTTGGAAGTCATTATAGCTAAGTTATATTTAAAGACGTAGATAATTGCAAACAGTTATAAACATTCTAATATCGTTAAACTTGTCTGGAAACGGAATGCATAGTTTGTAAACAAAGAAAAAGCCATTATATTACGCCATAATAATGTTCAATTTTATTTGACCCAAAGGTCTTGCTCTCATTTTACCAACTCTTATAAGATTTTGCTAATGCATTACAAATCGTCCTCTAACATAAAGGTTTTAACCAGGGATTGAAAACCGGTTTATTTTCCGTACCGGTTAGAGCCGCACTTTGAGAGCCTAACCCATAATAAAGGTTACGCTCGCAAGAACCGCTCTAACCGGTATCTCTATGTCGGAGCGTCAACAGGGAACGAAATCAATTTACCGGTTAGAGAGCGGTTCCTCCGTGTGGGGGGTGAATGACCGCTCGTTTAAGGAGACAGGATTGGTTTGCTATGGTAATAGATTGATAGCGCAGCCACCAGCAGCGCCTCGACGCGCGACAGCGGTCATTCATCCCGTATCGAAACACAGAGTAACCGGTTAGGGAGCGCTTCGAAATAACGTTCCCAAATCATTTCGTTCGAACGTAACCTAAATTATTAACCGGTTTAACCTAAATAAATACCGGTTTATTTGTAACCGGTTACAATCCCTGGTTTTAACTACTTGTAAACCAAAGGCCCTGCTTTGAAAATCGAAATTCGAAGCTATCCATCCCTTTCTCTCAATTTAGTTCGAATGACGAGTGACAGGGAAAAAAGCACTCTGAGCCCTTATTCTACATGTCTTTTCCATGGTTCTTCTAAAAGTTTTTTGTGAAAATAGTTTGAACCTATCAGAGTCATCATCATCACCATGGATACACGATGTGTTATTTATTACGACTTACTATTTTTTTTCAAGGAAAGTAAAATAACAAAGGGAGCCTCGTACAAGGAATGCTATCTTAACGATTTTTTTTTGTAACATAAAAACGTTAAAACATTCCAAGGTTCAAATTTGGTATGATTATATTAAAAACCCTAAAGCAAACAAATACAAAAAAATGGTCAAGTTGTGACTTGACCTAGCGCTGCTTCGATTCGAAATCCGGAACCCTCGGTGCGCGAGTCCGGCTCGCACTTGACCGTTTTTAAAAAAAAAAACGAGTTCTTTAATAAAACTAAATTAAATCCCCTCATCCCCAGGTGGAGTGCGTCACATCGGGCATGCATACGAACGTGAAGGACCGCAAGTACGTGACGATCGGCACGGTCCCACTGGTGGGGCTCGCTGGGCAGACCACGCCCAGCGCGCCCGCGCAGTACTCGCCGAGCCAGCCAGCTGTTTTACCACTCGCTCCGGGAGAACAAATTCAACCAAACGTGAGATATCATTTTGTATTGAAGATCAGTGGTCGTAATGACCTAATGACGTTATGAGGTGTCAAAGTCTGCCAAGTTAAAACGGACAGAGTTATGTAAATAGCGTTATCTCTTTTTCTGCCTGGATTTTGGCTGGTTCATTACTTTATCTGACGTGGCGATTTGGCTTACAATCTCAATAACAAGCAAACCTTCACCATTTGTAAAAATACAATAAAGCATCAAATCTGAGATTATTGAAAATATAATAAATTTTCTAGTGCTGCCTAGGCTTATCAGAAAGAATCTTAAGCCTTTTCCAAGTATTTTCCCCGAGAGATAGTAAATAATGACCACCTCAAATAAAAAAGAGTAATTGGCTGTAGTTAACGTACATGGTGGCAATCATTGTGAGGCTGAAAATGGCCACACAAAATGCGGTAAAGTTTCTCTGTCCTTAAAACTAGGTATGTACGTTTCCCTTTCTAAGAAAATATTCCTTAGAAGGAAACAAAAACGGACACGTCCAAACCTAATTTTTTGTAATAATTACAACATATCGTGGTACATACATATTGGACTTGATTTAGAGGGTGGGAAATGGTACCGCCCGTAGCTTAATTAGAATGGAAAATTTTGACGGTTACGCGATGCGTCGCCTCACAATCCTCTTAAACCAAAAATTATTAAAATATCAAGATCTCTCTCTCTTCTTCTTCTTCAGCATATATCTGTCCACTGCTGGACATATGCCTCTTTCATGGATTTCCATGTAGATCTGGATGCGGCGGTTCTAGTCCAGGTCGGCCCTGCCGTCTTCTTAATATCGTCCGACCATCTAGCTTGTGGCCTCCCAACACGGCGCCATCCCCTTCGGGGTCTCCATCGGAGTGTTCACTGGCTCCATCTGTCGTCGTCTCTGCGGCATATGTGCCCGGCCCATTGCCACTTCAGTTGCGCTACCCTCTCGCCTATGTCGGTGACTTTGGTGCGCTGGCGAATGACCGTGTTCCTTATCTTATCTCGCAGAGAGATCCCAAGCATGGAGCGCTCCATTGCTCGCTGGGCTACCTTGAGCTGCGCCGGTAAGCGTCCATGTTTCGCAGGCGTAAGTCATAACTGGCAGAACACATTGGTTGAAGACCCTAGTTTTTAGAGACTGTAGGATTTTTGATCTAAAGAAAATTTATAATAAAGATAGTCAAAGGTATATACAAAATATCGGAATGAAGTTATCTTAAAAAGGGGACAATTCACTGAAACTATATGAAGGTTGGTTCTGCTTGCAGGGTCCGTCGGGAGGCGATTCCGCGTCGGGTGGATGGGTAATGCCGGGATCGGCGCCGGCTAATCCCTCGCAGTCCCTCTACCCTACTCTCAGTAAGTAAAACTAAACAATTTCGGCCTTGGGTTTGCATCACTTGTAGAGATGTGCCGTTCTCGAGAATTCTTGGGAACGACGCTTGTTTTTTATGGAGAACTTCGAGAATTATCGAGAATGGCACATCACTAATGTCTAGGTCAATAGTTAAAAATTGAACTACAATATTCTCAAGTGGCAATAAGATGTTCTTGAGTAAAAGTTGGATCATGTGGCCAATGTATTAATGCATTTTTTAATAGCATTGAAATAAAAAAGATAGTGTTAACTGCTGGCAATGATTTTTCCCTTTTGTTACCAGTAGTAATGGTAACTCTAAAAAAAACCCAGTCGGTATCTATTACTGGCGGTAACACATATTCATTTTACTGGTAACAGCTATGCCAAAAATTCCCTACTGTTACCAGTCTATGTTCACAAATTTGTGGTAACACGTGGGAATCAAATCGGAGAAATACTGGAAAAGGGCCGAAACTTAAGTACCCGAAACCGACGTGCGTGCATGACTCGATGTATGAATGTGGAAGAAGCGAAAGAGATATGTCAGGATAGTAGCAAGTGGTAAGAAGTGGTCTCTGCCTGCGCTCTGGCAAACATTGAATGTATGTATTTAACATTGTTTTTCACAGCTGTGCCAGTTTACAAAGAATCTACGACCAACGCGAGGACGATCCAAGACCGTAGCGACAGCAACTATACCCAGATGTCAGGGCCGATTAAGTTCGCCCCCTACTACCCTACATACGCGGCTATCCAACCGCCGCCATTACCTCAGTAAACTAACACGTATTCTCATAACTTATATATTAGCATTTATAAGCTTTTTACTTGTATACAATGTTTTATAACTTAGGTATTTTATAAGCCAATTTTGCTCTTGTTATTTTAATATTGTTCTCTGCATTTACATCAGAGAATTTTTCGCATGGAAATCTCGGTTGCTTAGAAAACGTTAAAGATATTAGGAATCTCAAAATTTATGTACTAACTTTAATTAATTATATCTTGCTAACTTTGGCTTATCTCGGTTGTAACTATTAAAATGTATCTAATTTTTTTACAAGGAACTGCTGCTTCCGTCCACGTACCTACGCACAAAAACGGTGCGTAGCCAATGAATTTTAATTTTGGTACTATCTAACTTAATATTAACCAAAAATGTATTCTATTTTAAGTTTTTGTAATGTTATTTTAAAAGACAAACTATATTATATGATATTATTAAATAATTCGTGTTTTATTCAATCGGTGTGCGTACTCGTAAACGTATATTTTTAAATAAACCAAATACCCGGAAAATTCTCAATTGATCTCTTCCTAAAATTACCCCTCTCATAATAATAACGTTTCTGTACATACTGACCGCTTTAAGTGACCGACAGAGTCAAGATTCGAATCACTTGTGTGATGCAAGTAAAAAGTAAACCTATTTTATAAATATAGGCAGCCTGATACGCGACTATATGGGAAACTAAGCGTTCCGGGAAATAGTAGGATGGTATGGAGTATTATGGTTGTACTTTGATTTATTTCTTGGGAGCTTTGCCCATACTGCCAACTTACCAAGCAGGGAAAACCCATTCGTTTGATTAAGCATATCGACAGAGAAACCTTTGGTTATCCAATCGTTATTGTTTCCCTTTGATTGTGTTTCTGTGACGTTCGGAAATATAATCTGCACAGTGGCCCTTGACAAGATGCATGGCCTCTTTGTCTTCGTTCGTAACTAAGATTTCACAACTGGTGCAAGCAAGCAAGACCACTTTATCATAGAAAAAGTGACGGATGCTTTATCCACAGTTGACACGCGATATAGGTACGCACCCATACTAGGCCGCTGGTATGATTTTCGCATGTATTTCCCGTAGCAATTATTTCTAGGAAAAATCTAAATTAAAAGCGTCGACGATTCCTTATTCATAACCAGTTGTGAAATCTTAGTTATGAAACTTATGAACGAGGACGATGGGTGCGTGGCGAGATCGTTATCGAAAATGTATAGGATTGACGTAAGCTGCCAGACGGTCGTGTCAAGCGCTAATGCCAGTTACATACCTTTTAACAGTTTTCGATAGCGTTAAGAGTCTTGTCTAGGGCCTTAGATTCGTCTTAGAAACGCTACGTCGAATCGGTGCAGGGGCTCTAGATAAGATCCATTCGGCGTTCGATATCGTTATCAAAAATGTATAGGATTGACGTAAGCTGTCAGACGGTCGAGCGCCCAAGACCCAATCACAATTTGACTGCTTGCTACTATTTTCAACGCGTCTAATAACAATGAGAAATGTCCTCAAACTGACGCAGGACATTTTATGAAGTGGATGATAAGGCCGCCTTTTCATTGAAACAGGACAAGTGGAGCGAAGCTGTTAAACGGTCGGCTCCTCATCAACGCAGATGTATTCCCATTAAAATGCAGCGGAGACAGAGATGTGAATTTCCACCAATGCTATTGGTTGATTTTCGGCACATCTCCGCGACAGTGGGAACACAGCCAAATAGATCGTTTTAGGAAGTGGCCATTTTGGGGTTTTCAATTTAGAAAGTGGCATTATAAAAGTAATCCGGACAATGTCCGACGGAATTTTGTAAATTGACCACTAGCGGGATCAAGTGGTTAAAAAGTGGGAGTAGGGTAACAATAAAACAATTTTGTATGAAATAGGTAAATCTTTATTGATTTTCCTTCACAGGTTTCGGTTTCTGATGTTTGGATATCATATTAAGATAAGTAACGTAATTGCAGTTACGAAAACAGTTTTATTGCAAGTCGGTTATTTATTTTATAATTTTTTATGGAAGTTTTCTTAAAGCAAAAAATAATATATGGAAGTTGCAATACAAGTTTTGAAATATTCATTTAATTTATAAATTAGTCTGTAAGGTTTTTTCTTAAGTCCGTAGACTTCAATAGGTTTTCAGGTCCGAAGTAATCCGGGACCTTTTGCTTAGTCCAGTAATATTGATGTTTTAACACCAACAAGGCTCACGTGAGCGCTGCTGGGGCACTACTCCTCAAGGGAGCGTTATTTTGTCGCGGCATCGGCAAATATCTCGTCAACACGCGTTTCTGTAATTTTTCATCTGTTCAGACTTGAGAAGGAAAAACAATGAAGTTCTCTACATTTATTTTAGTCAGATGACTTCAGAATCCGGACTGAACTACTTACTGTTCGATGATACAAATATTGTTGATGATAACAGAGATATGACCTAGCTGTAAAATTATTTTCTCATATTTTAAAATACTACTTATAGATTGCTCCTTCAGAATGACGTCAACACAAGCTAAGAAACGAATAAATCGTTTTATTACAATATCAAACGAGCGAAACGAATTTATGTAACATAAAACATGACAAAGACTTTAAATTTAGGTTCCTATGCATAGCTCATTAGAGTCAGCGGCACGAGAGAAAACTCTGCTAAGTCGGAGCGAGATCGCAGCGGACCGCTCGCGACCGTTCGATGGTTCGTCTGTCCCCGTAATGATAGTTCGACCCGCGCCCCGGGCC